>CM038675.1:500369909-500969909 GCA_021605145.1 Aegilops bicornis
TGGCGCGGGCGGCGGCGGTGGTGGAACGGACATGTCCGCCATCGGCGGACATGTCCGTGGCGTGAGGGATTTCTAGGGTTTGGGGGGGGGAGAATTCATCCGCGAATTCGGAGGGGGAGGTGTATATATAGGTAGAGGGAGCTAGCAGAGTCCAAATGAGATGCGGTTTTCGGCCACGCGATCGTGATCGAACGACCGAGAGCATGGAGGGGAGTTTGGTGGGTTTTGGGCCACTTAGAAAGGGGTGTTGGGCTGCAAGGAGAAGGAGGCTTTTGCGGTTACCCGGTTAACCGTTGGAGTACCAAACGACCTCCAAATGATCCAAAACTTGACAAAGCGGTTCACGGGTGCTATACCAAGGACGCTTGACAAACCTCGGGGCATTCCGAGAACGCTTTGACACCCGCACATGAAAAGAGGTAAAAGGGGCGCCGGAGACATAGGAGTGCCGGATTGGAAAACGGACAACGGGGAAAATGCTCGGATGCATGAGACGAACACGTATGCAAATGCGATGCACATGATGACATGATATGAAATGCAGATGATGACATGGCAAAATGGAACACGCAAGCAAATGACATGGCAACGACGGCGAATAACTGGCGGACACCTGGCGCATCGGATACGGGGCGTTACAACACTCCTCCACTAACAAGAGATCTCGTCCCGAGATCTTAGGACCGAGACGGAAGGGAAAAGGGATGAGGTGCAACAAGTACTCAAAGAAATCAAGAGCACTCAAGAAGAAGAGAAGAACGACGAGAATGACGAGAATCGAAAGCTCACTGAATCAGATAGACTATGAAACAACTCCTGTTAGAACGAGATAAGAAACGAATAAGACTGAAAGAATTTAGGCAGTACTCCGGTTAAAAATGGAAAGAATAGAACAAGAACTTGAGAAGATGGAATGACATTTGATGAAGACATGACATAAAACCTCCGGAAAGAATAGATAGAGTTGAATGAAAAGAACGGAGAAAAAAATGACAACTTGTGCCGCGAATGAAATTGAAAGCACCTTTAGAATGGGGGGTTTAAACGGAGTTGTCGAGAAAATCAACAACGAAAAGAAATAAGCTTGATGTGGTCTTATAGGTAACATCTCAAGATCATAAGGTGATAACCGGCCATAAACGGAAATGATTGGATAGCTGAGAAGAACGAATAAATGCAAAACTCCACTTCAAAAGAATACGGAGAATTAATTGCACTTCGAGACGCGAGAAGAAAAGATACTTGAACTCCGCCAATAAAATCTTGATGAACTCTTGAAGAAATGAATTAAATCATGAAGAACCACCGTGAAGAACTCCGGTAACAAAAGGATGATGAGATCGACTGAAGGAAGAAAGAATAAGATGAGCGTTGCGATGATTTAGATGGAGGTTCCGATGAAAAGGCCGAGGAAATTTCTGAACTCCGGAAAAGAAAAGATGAGAAACACTTGGAACCAGGATTTATTCATTACGAACAAACTCCGAAGAAAAGGATTAATCAGTTTGATGAAATAAGAATAAGATTTACTGTATGCTTATCCTTCATCAAATTAAATTGATGACAAGAAATGGATTTGGCATAATACTTATTCCTCTTGAAAAAGAATTGAGAAGTGACATATCACAAACTTGAGAAGGTCTTCATGAACCACCGGTAGGATTGAAAAGAACGAATGGATTAAAATGATAATCAAAGAAAAGAATCTTGAACGAACCACCGTAAGAATTCGAAAATGACTGATGATGAGAATGAATCACCGGAAGAAATAGAAGAACAAATATGCTCGAGGGAATTTAGATGCAAAAGAACAAAGAGATCATGAGCTGATTAAAGAACACTTGAACGAAGCACCGGAATAATCGGATAACGATAGCTGAAATGTGAGGACAAAGAATTCTTCTGGAATGACGGCCTCCTGTTAAAAGAAATGGAAATCAACTTCTGACATACTCCGGATGGATGAAAAGAATTATCTGACAAACGGAATAATTAGAGAGGATAGCATGAAGCTAGAACCACGAATCTTCGGGAGAACGGGGAAGATTTAAGGAAAAATCTACGACGGTCTTCAAATGTTGAGAAGGACGACGAGAAACACCACCAAAATCTCTGAGATACTCCGGGAGGATGAAAAGCGAAGAGGTTGAGCCAACAATGAAATGATTTGAAAATGATCTTGGAAAAGGCATGTGACTGATGAAATCCATTCTTACGTCACACTTGAAAAGAATTGAGAATAACTCCGGGGAAATTAGAAGAGTCAGGTAAGATCCTGGGAAAAGGCCTGTGGGTTAGGGCCCACTGAAAAGACAACACCGTTGGAAAGGATTGTTGAACAGATAGGTGATGCACCGGAAGAACTGAAATATTTGACTGAGGTGACAAACACGAATTAATTGGAACACGTATTTAATCTCCGATAGGTCTTCCGAACTCCGGAATGATAAACTGGCGAGAGGCGAACGAGCGAAGAGAACACTTCGAAGGAAAAGAATATGATAAACCCGAAAAACTTGAATTGAGTCCACCGGAGAAGAAAAAGAGATGAAGAATGACGAACGAGATGAGAATTCACCGGTTGAGATAATTTACGAAAGACTGAAGAGGCTCTGCACGAATGAGATAGATGGTCGAGAGAGACTCAGACTCCGGGAATAAAAAGGGTGGAAGGGCGGGAAAACAAAGGCAACTTGGAAGGGGAAATCGACGAATATCTTGAAGAGAAAAACACCGGTTGAAATCACTGCGGAAAGAAAGCAAAGATTTCGCACGACTAGAAGGATACTCAATATCGGACTCCGGTTCCGACAAGAAGAAGGGTGGGCGGGTGGGAAAAACAAAGACAACTTCGGACAGGGAAACAACATCGATCGAAAATAGCTGAGGATTGAACTTGCTAAGATGAAGAGGCTCGGGTCAACTTGACGAGAAATGCACCGGATGAAAAGAGCTGAGAAAACAACTATCGGAAAACCAACTGCGTGATCCTAAAGAAAAATTGAATGGGAAGAGGAGTAATTCAAAACACCTACGTCAAGATTTCTCACCAGAGCGATGAAGGGGCAGAGGAGTAAAAAGAAATCCTACTCTCCGATATAACTAGACTCCGAAAATAGTTTTCTTCTAGACTCAACAACGGCCAAACTACACGATCAATCAAGGGGGCTCCTAGGGTCGGTCGAGGCTCGATACCAACTTATCACGCCCAATATGCGACCCTATCCAAAAGCGAACTCAAGGTCCCACCAAGGATAGACCCGCATATTGAAACGCTTTTGCAAGGTGGATATCATTACATCAACATTACATAATAGATGGGGATACATACATAAGGCACAAATGCCACAAGAATACATCAACATCATACACAAGAAAGCAACATCCGACTACGGATGAAACATAAACAGGAACTCAAACGACATCCACCCTGCTAGCCCAGTACATCGACATCGGAACCTATCCCACGATCGAAGAAGAAGCGGAAGAAGAACTCAACGCAAGCAAGCATCGCTCTCGGCCATGATCATCGCATAACCTGTACACTGCAATCGGTGGTGTAGTAATCTGTGAGCCACGAGGACTCAGCAATCCCATTACCATGGGTATCAAGACTAGCAAAGCTTAAAGGGAAAGGAAGGGATAAAGTAGTGAGGCTGCAGCAGCGACTAAGCATATATGGTGGCTAACATACGCAGATGAGAGCGAGAAGAGAAACAAAGGAACGGTCGTCAACTAGTAATGATCAAGAAGTGATCCTGAACTCCTACTTACGTCAGACATAACCCAGAAACCGTGTTCTTCTCTCGATCAACCCCGAAAAGAGACACTCACGGTTACGCACACGGTTGGTGTATTTTAATTAAGATCAACTTCGGGTTTTCTACAACCGGACATTAATAAATTCCCATCTACCACATAACCGCGGGCACGGCTCTCGAAAGTTTATACCCTGCAGGGGTGTCCCAACTTAGCCCATGATAAGCTCTCGCGATCAACGAAGGATATTCCTTCTCCCCGGGAAGACCCGATCAGTCTCGGAATCCCGGCTACAAGACATTCCACAGCAATAAAACAAGACCAGCAAGACCGCCCGATGCGCCGACAATCCCGATAGGAGCTGCACATATCTCGTTCTCAGGGCAACACCGGATGAGACAGGCTACGAGTAAAACCAATCCTCAAGTTGCCCCAAGGTGGCCCCGCAGGCGGCTCGGTTCGAACCAGCACTTAGAGAAGCACTGGCCCGGGGGGGCTAAATAAAGATGACCCTCGAGAGAGCGACTCCCAAGGGAAAAGTAGGTGGTGGTGAGGCAAATGGTAAAACCAATGTTGGGCCGTGCGGGAAAAGTCTTATTAAAAGCGAACTGTCAAGGGGTCCCATAAATCACCCGACCGCGTTAGGGACGCAAAATCCGGGAACATAACACCGATATGACGGAAACTAGGGCGGCAAGAGTGGAACAAAACACCAGGCATAAGGCCGAGCCTTCCACCCTTTACCAAGTATATAGATGCATTAATTAAATAAGATATATTGTGATATCCCAACAAGTAAACATGTTCCAACAAGGAACAACATCTCCATGTTCCAACAAGGAACAAACTTCATCTTCACCTGCAACTAACAACGCTATAAGAGGGGCTGAGCAAAGCGGTAACATAGCCAAACAACGGTTTTCTAGGAAGGGTGCAAAAGGTTAGAGGCGACATGGCAATTTGGGATGGCTTGATAAACAGGTAATAGGTAGCGCAGCATAGCGATAGAACGAATCAACTAGCATAGCAATGATAGTAGTGAGATCCAGGGTAGCGGTCATCTTGCCTGAAATCCCGCAAGGAAGAAGAACGAGTCCATGAAGAAGATGAACGAGTCCATGAAGAAGATGAACGGATGAAGCCGAACCAAGCGTAGACGAACGAATCCTCACGATCGCAACGAAACATGAACTAACAAGAAGAAGCACACAACATAGTAAACACACCACACATAGACAAGACATGATGCACAACCAAGCATGATGCATGACAAATCTAGATGAGGCTACTCATGGCAAAAGATGATGCAAACAAGAGCAACACATCAAAGCAAGTTTAAATGAGGCGGAAACAACATATAACAATTTGTAAGTCCTCATATGCAAATTTCGAAATTGGTCCAGATCTGAATAAACCTTATGTTCAAGTTGTTAAACAGAAAGTTAAGATGCACCACGATGATCTACGAAATTCTAGTCAAGTTACATATAAAGTTCATTAGATTCGAGACTACGGCCTAGAAGATATGAGCAAAACAAGATAAGCATGGCATTGATGCAAAATGCACACAAACATCAAGCAAACACCTCAAAACAAGGATGCAACATGATAATATGAAACTACATGCAAAATCAAGCAAGTTTCATATAGAGCACGCTCAAAACGGAGCAACGGATCAACACATACACTATACAAGTTATAGCAACAATCTGTCCAAAACAGCAAGTAGGCATATTGCAAGCACCAAAACAACATTCTACAGGACCTCAACATAATAACAAAACGCATGGGCATGATGTACAGGTAAATCATTACAAAACATGAACACTGAGCTATCTCCATAAATCACTGGAACATGCTCAAAAACACATGGCAAGATTGCAAATAATAACAGTTTCAGACTTTAGCAGAAATTACATCAGGTTGCAATGTTTAGATCTGTCGAACGACATGCTACAGGAACTTATAATAGCAAGGCAAGGAATGGAATGAATCTACTCAAAGCATAGAACAAAAGTCCTTTAGTGACCATAAGCCAAAAAGGACCAGAAAATATGATGGCACCCATGTAAACATGGCAAGTTATATTACAGATTTGAACATGGCAGGAACAACAATGAGTAGGCATGTTGGTGAGCTTGAACCACTCACCACAGACCAATACATGGCATGGAAAGGCAACCAACAGCAAGAAGACATATTATAGAAGCTATACATGGAAAGAACAACATCATAGCATACACGGATCAACTACAACAACCTTGGCAAAATATGCATGGATCTCTCTGTAGCATTAAGTTAACATGGCATAAAAATAGCAGCAAAACTGGGCCGAAATCAGCAACAACAAGACACCTAGTTTGCATGCTTGTGCTAGTCACCACATAGATCACAAAAATACATGGAATATACCCCTGGAGAGATGGCATGGCATATGACAAAACACATGTAGGACTCAAGTCCATAGGATGCACACATCAATAATGGCAAAAATGACAAGTGCATGTTCTGTTAAGAACAGAAACTAACATCACATAGCACTCTTCCAACAGCATTTCGGGCATCAAGATGAGCTCAAATGAAAATGATGCAATGATATGAAATGATCTACTCTTCGAGGCGAACAATCTAACATATTATACGCACAAAACGGACCTACGGGTGCAGAGTTATGATGCGATGACAATGCAACCAAATATGCAACAATTTCGGGGACTTGGTGGATTTGGAGGGGGGGAAAGAAGTCAACCGCGGCGCGGATTGCGAGGTTCGCCGGAGAAGAGGCCGGGGAGGTCTCCGGCGAGGTCGGGGATGGCGGATCCGAGGCGGGTCCGGCCGGATCTCGCCGGATCCGGGCGCGGACCCCGAGGAGCGGCCGGAGGCCGGGCGCGGGGCGAGGTCGCTGCTGGGCGGCGGACGGAGGCGCTGCCGCGCCCGGCGAGGGAACCGAGGCGTTTTCGGGCAGGAGGGAGCCGGGCACACGTGGCGGCGCGCCACTGGCGCTGGGCGGCGGCGGGTGGTGGAACGGACATGTCCGGCCGTCGGCGGACATGTCCGGCGGCGCGGGGGGGATTTCTAGGGTTTGGGGGAGAATTCATCCGCGAATTCGGAGGGGGAGGTGTATATATAGGTAGAGGGAGCTAGGAGAGTCCAAATGAGGTGCCGTTTTCGGCCACGCGATCGTGATCGAACGACCGAGAGCATGGAGGGGAGTTTGGTGGGTTTTGGGCCACTTAGAAAGGGGTGTTGGGCTGCAAGGAGAAGGAGGCTTATGCGGTTACCCGGTTAACCGTTGGAGTACCAAACGACCTCCAAATGATGCAAAACTTGACAGGCGGTCTACCGGTGCTATACCAAGGCCGCTTGACAAACCTCGGGGCATTCCGAGAACGTTTGACACCCGCACATGAAAAGAGGTAAAAGGGGGCGCCGGGAGACATAGGAGTGCCGGATTGGAAAACGGACAACGGGGAAAATGCTCGGATGCATGAGACGAACATGTATGCAAATGCGATGCACATGATGACATGATATGAAATGCAGATGATGACATGGCAAAATGGAACACGCAAGCAAATGACATGGCAACGACGGTGAATAACTGGCGGACACCTGGCGCATCGGATCCGGGGCATTACACATCATCTTGTGTGTGCATCACTCTATGTCTATGGATATTCTTGTTTGTTCCGTGTGGGACTAACCCATGTAGGCAAGTTGAAAGTGCAACTCACTCCAAAGGATTGCTCCAATTGATCTACATCAACATTGAGCATCCACATCTTCAACACCTACACGAAGTCATCATCGACAAAAACCAAGGTTAATTCATCCCTCTAAGGGGGGATCTCACATCTAGGGGGAGCTTAACTCTAAGAATGGAGTCAAAGCAACTCTAATGGTGTGAACACATCAATGCATTATGTAAAAGTGGTAAACCCACTTGAGCTTAAACAATGAGTATGACCTATGATCAAATGTTTATCATTTGACTCCTAAGTCAATATACTCATATATAGATGGCCTAGTCATCGCCAATTGTTTGATAGATGCTAGAATTGGTTGTGCATGCTTTGACACATATTTCATTTGCCATCTTTTTGTGTGAGCATGTTGGTGCATATTTTACTCATTCAAGGACATCCACTTGTTGTTTTGATTGTTTGGATCTTTCTTCTTTTGGCCAAGTGGATGGACAAGAATGCCTAATAACCTTCTCTAGCTATCTATGCTTTTCTCGTCTCAAACTCTATTCATGCTACATCACAAAATTTGATCAAGTCAGATTCGAACCACTCTGTGTGAGGAGCACTCGGAGTCCCCGATTCGTCATAGACTTAAACTTCCAAAACTTCTTTGTGGTTCTCGGTCTGACCGATTCCTCCATTTCGGTCCTACCGAGATCACTAAGTCGATCTAGTTTTTCAATCTCGGTGCAACCGATTTGAATTTTTCGGTCACACCGAGTTGCTATAACTGAACACAGTTATGCATCTCGGTGCCACCGAGTTTTTCCACTCGGTCACACCGACAGGGTCGGGCTATATATAGTCACGGGCAAAAATTTGGAAATTTCTCTGAACCCCTTCGCCCACGCAATAGCTCGCTCTACCTCCAAGGTATCCGGATCGTCTCCTCGTCGCCAGCCGCCTCCTGTCGCTGGTCTCCGCCACCGTCAACGGAATTCAACCCCGCCGTTGCCGCCGTAGCAAGTTCATCGCCGAGCTAGGGTATGGACTCGATCAGAGTGTTATCCTCGTCCGATTCCTAACACATTGTGTTCTTATTGATTCTTGCCACGATTGAAACACTCCTATCCAGTCAATGCAATCCGTAGATTAGATGAGATTTGAAAATTTAGGGTTAGGTTTCCGCCGAAACCATCTCGGACCCACCGAGTTGAAAAACTCGGTCCCATCGATTTGGCTTATGCCATTGCACTAGTAACTCTCGGTCTGATCGAGAATTGCTAATCGGTGCGAATTTTAGGACTTTGTGAAACCCTAGCAGTCTCGGTGCCACCGAACTGTGACTCGGTCCAACCGAGTTCATCAGTTTAGGTTCCAAAACTGCTTCGGTATCACCGAGTTTGAAAATCGGTTGATCCGAAATGCTTTCTGTGGAAAAATGAAACTGAATTTTTGAATCATCCTTTTGCAAAAATCTCTGCATTTTGTGATGCTCATCCACTCTATCTCATCTATAACTCTTCACAGGGTCAGCAGTCAGTGTTTGCAGCATGTCAGACCAGAGTGACAGCCAGAACAGGTCAGCAGAGCAGATTGACATGAGTGAGGGCACTAGTCCCTCAAGCTCTTCAGATGAAGGTAGCAGAAGCACTCCAAGAAACCTGCCTAAGGCTGCTACCAGGCAAAGGAAGAAGAGAACTTCAGACTCAAGATGAGGATTATAGAGCGTAAGAAGATGAGGCTACCTCCAAGAAAGTAGTACTCAAAAAGGAGTATGGCTCAGCAAAGCATACAAAGCAAGGCATGAAGATTAAAAGGCCTGCAGGAAGACAACCAATGTCCAAAGCCAGAGACTCAACTAAACGGCCTGAGAAGCCTGATCCCAAAGAGCCTGCTGCTGAAGGAAAGAAAAGGAAGGAAAGGGTCAAGAAGACCATGGCCAGAGTTGTTGGTCAACCTTCCATGATGTAAGAGGAAGAAGAGCTTGCTGCACCAGCACCAAAGGCACCAAAGCTTATGGGTGATGCTATTAGATCAGGGGCTGCAACATCTAAGCCCAAGGAAGCACCCAAAGCTGCCCCCAAGGCCAAGTCTGCACCAAAGAGGAATACCAGGAGTATTCCAGCTGCTGAGAAGAACAAGGCCCAGTGCCTGAGGTTGCTGAGGAGGAAGATGAAGAAGGACAAGTTCTGAGGAAGCTCAAGCCCAAGATACCAGACCACAGTGATGCCCATCCTGTGGCTGAGGACATGAACATCAGAAAAGATTCAGGGTTGAGGCTATGGAGGTTGGCAGATCCATATGCCACAAGGAGAAGGACTGCTTTGTTGATTCTGATTCCATACAAAGGAACAACAAGACTTCTATGAGACAATCTTGTTGGACAAGAAGCCCATTGTGTGTGATATGAGGTGGGTCGACTGGACCTACATGAAGGAAAATGAATAGCACTATCCTGGAGTGCAAGACAGTTTTTTTGCTTGTGGAGTTGCATATTTTGTTGTGCAAAAGCTCACCAACTGGAATGATGAACTTATCATGCAATTCTACTCCACAACACACTTCTATCCAGATGGGTGGATAGTTTGGATGTCTGAAGGTACAAGGTACCAGTCAACTGTCGAGGAGTGGGCAAAACTGATAAATGCCCCAAAGGAAAATGATGATGACCTGGATGTATATGCCAAGAAGAAAATGGGACACAATTCCATGGCACATATGTACAAGGAGATCCTAGGCAAAGCCCTAGAGACTTTCTCTTTTGGATCAGTCCACTTTCTTCTGTCAGGGCTGCCTACAATCAATTGGATCCTAAGGCACACTCTATTGCCTAAGTCAGGTGACCACAACATGATCAGAGGGCATGCAATCAATATGTTGCATTTATTTGATGTGCCTCAGAAATTCAAGGTCATGAGCCTTATAGTTGAAACCATTAAGAGGACTACAGCAGATCATAAGAGGAGTTGTGGATATGCCCCTCGGATTCAAGAGTTGATTAACTCAAAGATGGGCACAGGCAAATATCTATTGGATAAGGAACATTTTCCACTTTATCCAGACTTTGAGGACAATGAGGTTTTCATAAATGAGAATGATCCATCATCAGTTCAAGCTCAAGAGAAGAAGGAGAAGGCAAGGAAGGAGAAGGCTGCCAAGATGCCAACTCAAGAGGAGGCATCTGAGTGTTTCTTGAAGAACAAGCAGGAGCAGCTTGGTTACTTGATAGCATCATCTCTGAGGATTGAGAAGGGATTGGTCACCCTCACTCAAAATCAGGAAAGCTTGGAAAGAATCATGGAACAAAAATTCTATGATCTAGATGTCAAAGTAACTGAGATCCAGTCAGTTGTGGAGCAGCTGCAGGATGACATGCAGGAGAGGAAGGGCAAAACTACCACCAATGTATTTTCCAGAGTGCCTAGAGCTCAGAGATCAGATGCAGTGCCAGTGCCAGACAGTAGAGCAACATGATCTGCACCAGCTACATCTCCTACAGCTCCTGTGCAACCAGCTCTAGCACCAACTCCTCTAGCTCCCTCTACATCTACTGAAGTCTTCGTCCAAGGAGCCATCTCTACACCACCACCTGAAGATCAAGCCTGAGAGTCGATCTAGCACAATGCATTTTCTATGAACATTTTGGTAACTGTTGCCAAAGGGGGAGAAAAATGTATAGATCATAGGCTTCGAGAGAGAGAGTGTCGCTTTTGTTCTCTCTTGCTTTGGTGGTTTCAAACTTGTTTGCTTTTGATTGCTTGAGATACTATGCTATTCTTGTGAGACATTGATGATCATGTGTTTGATCATAAGCTACACGTATGCATGTTTGATGATATTATCTTATATATCCTATGTGATCATTCACTTTGCTTGGTGATAAGTGCATGTATTCAATCTTTATCATTTTGAGTGCTCCACCAAGATGTATGTGACATGGAAGAGTAACCCATGAGCCCAATTCCTTGTGCATTTGCAGTCCAAAGCAAATCTTAAACTATGCACAAATTTAGGGGGAGCTCTTGCTTATTACATACTTCTCAAAGCGACGATGTTTTTCAATCTTATTATCATTTGTCGAAGCTTTTGATCTATATGTTGTCATCAATTACCAAAAGGGGAGATTGAAAGTGCAACTATCCCTAGGTGGTTTTGGTAATTCATAACAACATATAGCTCATTGAGCTAATGCTATTCCAAGACTATTATTTCAGGAAAGTTCAATGAATGGCATGGCATGGATGATGAAAGTGGATCCCTCAAAATACTAAGGGCAAAGGATTGGCTCAAGCTCAAAAGCTCAAGACTCTTCATTTTACATTTTAGTGGTCCAAGATCACATTGAGTCTATAGGAAAAGCCAATACTATCAAGAAGGGATGAGGTGTTGCTTAATGAGCCTCTTGCTTCATGTGCTTAGTGATATGCTCCAAAACCCTCAGCTACTTTATCGCAATCCTCAAATGACCTAAACCTAAAGCAAAAATTGGTCACACCGAATCTTCCTACCCGGCGCCACCGATTTCAAAAGTCATAGCCACTACCACAAACCCTAGGCAAATCGGTCCTACCGATAGGGATCTCGGTCTCACCGAGATGGGGTTGTAATCTCTCTGTTTCCCTTTGTAACATTTCGGTCTAACCGAAGTGAGCGATCGGTCCCACCGAGATTGCAATGTAAACTCTCTGTTTCCCTTTTGTAACATTTCGGTCTCACCGAAAAGAGCAAATCGGTCCCACCGAGTTTACCTGACCAACTCTCTGGAAAGCTTATTACCAAAATCGGTCTCATCGAGTTTGTCTAATCGGTCTTACCGAGATTACGTTATGCCCTAACCCTAACCGAATCGGTCTCACCGAGTTACATGCCAGTCCCACCGAAAATCACTAACGTCACTAGGTTTACTAAATCGGTCCGACCGAGTTTGTTGAATCGGTCCCACTGAGTTTGGTAAATTGTGTGTAACGGTTAGATTTTGTGTGGAGGCTATATATACCCCTCCACCTCCTCTTCATTCGTGGAGAGAGCCATCGGATGAACCTACACTTCCAACTTACCATTTCTAAGAAAGAACTACCTACTCATGTGTTGAGGCCAAGATATTCCATTCCTACCATATGAATCTTGATCTCTAGCCTTCCCCAAGTTGCTTTCCACTGAAACCATCTTTCCACTAGATCCAAATCCTATGAGAGAGAGTTGAGTGTTGGGGAGACTATCATTTGAAGCACAAGAGCAAGGAGTTCATCATCAACGCACCATTTGTTACTTCTTGGAGAGTGGTGTCTCCTAGATTGGCTAGGTGTCACTTGGGAGCCTCCGACAAGATTGTGGAGTTGAACCAAGGAGTTTGTAAGGGCAAGGAGATCGCCTACTTCGTGAAGATCTACCGCTAGTGAGGCAAGTCCTTCGTGGGCGACGGCCATGGTGGGATAGACAAGGTTGCTTCTTCGTGGACCCTTCGTGGGTGGAGCCCTCCGTGGACTCGTGCAACCGTTACCCTTCGTGGGTTGAAGTCTCCATCAACGTGGAGGTACGATAGCACCACCTATCGGAACCACGCCAAAAACATCCGTGTCTCCAATTGCGTTTGAATCCTCCAAACCCTTCCCTTTACTTTCTTGCAAGTTGCATGCTTTAATTTCCGCTGCCTATATACTCTTTGCATGCTTGCTTGATTTGTGTGATGACTGCTTGACTTGTCCTAAGATAGCTAAAATCTGTCAAACTCTAAAATTGGGAAAAGGTTAAGTTTTTAATTGGTCAAGTAGTCTAATCACCCCACCTCTAGACATACTTCAAGGTCCTACAAGTGGTATCAGAGCTTTGGTCTCCATTTGCTTTGATTTCCATAGCTTTTGGTGGTCATAGCCTTGGTTTCACAACCTAGGAGAGTATGGCGTCTAGTGAGGGAAATTATCACGGTAGAGGTCCTTACTTTGATGGTACTAATTTTGCTAGTTGGAAGCATAAGATGAAAATGCATATTCTCGGACATAACCCCGCCGTTTGGGAAATTATTTGTATTGGCTTGCAAGGTGAATTCTTTCTTTGGGAGAGAGCCGAACCGTGAAGCTAACGGAAGAATTGAAGATGTTGCAATACAACGCTCAAGCTTGTGATATCATCTTCAACAGATTGTGCCCCGAAGAACTCAACAAAATCAGCCGTCTTGAGAATGCAAAAGAAATTTGGGATACTTTGATTGATATGCATGAAGGTACCGAATCCGTCAAGGAATCCAAGTTGGATGTGCTCCAAAGTCAGCTTGACAAGTTCAAAATGAAGGATGGTGAAGGTGTCGCTGAAATGTACTCTAGGCTTGCTCTTATTACAAATGAGATTGCGGCTTAGGGAGTGAAGAGATGACCGACAGATTCATCATCAAGAAGATCCTAAGAGCATTGGATGGAAAGTATGATACCGTGTGCACATTGATCCAAATGATGCCAAACTACAAAGATCTCAAGCCAACGGAAGTCATTGGAAGAATTATTGCTCATGAGATGTCACTCAAGGATAAGGAGGAACTTCACAACAAGTCAAGTGGTGCTTACAAAGCCTCAAGTGAAGCCCCCACATCATCAAGTGAGAAAGAAACCTTCAATGAAGAATTGAGCTTAATGGTGAAGAACTTCAACAAATTCTACATAGAAGCAAAGAAAGAAGCTCCAAGTCAAGGACTTACCATGAAAAAAGATCTTCTAGTCGAGAGCGCAATTGCTACAATTGTGGGAGTCCTGGACACTATTCCATTGAGTGTACAGCACCCTACAAAAGAAGAGAAGATTCTCCAAAAAGAAGAAGCAAAAGAGAAGAATCACCACCAAGAGAGAGAAGGAGTAGAGATGATCGTTATGAACGAAGATCCTCACGGAGAAGCAAGGATTCGGAAAGGAAGGACAAGTCATCAAGGAGCTACACAAAACGAAGAGATCAAGCTCATGTTGGTGAATGGGTATCCGGCTCCGACTCCGACAATCACTCCGAGAGAAGCTATCACTCCGACTCCGAATATACTCAAGCTGAAGGTGTTGTCGGTCTAGCACTTGTGTCAACCAACTCCTACGACATATTTGATTCACCAAATGAAGGAATTGGAAGATGCTTCATGGCCAAAGGTCCAAAGGTAACACATCTTGAGTATGTTGATTTCAATAGTGATGAAGATGACTTGCTTGTGGATGATGATTTACTTGCTGACAACTCTAGTGATGAATACTATGATGAAACGTCAATTAATCATGCGAATCAAGATAAAACGAATGACAATGATAAGGAGAAGATTGAGCTTCTAACTAAAGAACTAAACACACTTAAGTTGGCTCATGAAACAATCATAGAAGATCATAGAGAACAATTAATGGCTCATGAGAAGTAACGCTTTGAAAAGCTCGATCTTGAGCAAGAGCATGAGTTCTTAAAAGCAATTAATGATGATCTCCGTAAGAAAAGTTCTTCTTACATTGCGTAGCGTTTACTCCTATCTACTTACATGCCTCAAGTCAAGTCTAGTAACAAGTACAAGAAAGATACTTCCTCTAGTAGTAACAATAATAATGTCAAATCCAATATTGTTGTTTCTAGTAGTTCTCTTGATTCCACTAATGATTCTCTTAGCCAAGTTACACTTGAGCAAGAAAATAGCTTATTGAAGGGAATTATAGAGAAAGGTGTTTACAAGAGCCTTGCCGGGAGTAAGCAATTCGAGGAAATTGTATGCAAGCAAGGAAGACACTGGAAGAATCAAGGTGTTGGTTTTGAACGAAAGTTCAATGCCAATGGAGTTGAGTGGGAAGAAGATCAATACCCCAAGACGAAGTTTGTTCCTCAACAAGAGAAGTATGATCCTACTTCCTTCAAGGGAACAGAAGCACAAGATGATCTTCCACCACAAGACCACAAGAACAAAGGCAAGGACAAGCTTCAAGAAGAGATTGATGGATTTGAAGAAGCACCTAAGGTCTCGGTCAAGTGGATTCCCAAGACTACGTCAAGTTCTAGTTCATCAAGTAAAACTCCAACTCCAAGGATTCTCATTAAGATGATGTGGATCCCGAAGAAGAAGAACTAGAGAGTTCTTGAGGGTGACTCCGCCAACATTCTTCACACATATCTTTATGGCAAGGACAAGTGCAATCAACTTCCACATCTTGCACTAGTTCAAGGAGTCACAAACCCTCATGTTGGTAAGGCAAGGGACAAGGTAACCTAATGATTTCATGGACATCATCTTGTGTGTGCATCACTCTATGTCTATGGATATTCTTGTTTGTTCCTTGTGGGACTAACCCATGTAGGCAAGTTGAAAGTGCAACTCACTCCAAAGGATTGCTCCAATTGATCTACGTCAACATTGAGCATCCACATATTCAACACCTACATGAAGTAATCATCGACAAAACCCAATGTTAGTTCATCCCTCTAAGGGGGGATCTCACATCTAGAGGGAGCTTAACTCTAAGAATTGAGTCAAAGCAACTCTAATGGTGTGAACACATCAATGCATTATGTAAAAGTGGTAACCCTACTTGAGCTTAAACAATGAGTATGACCTATGATCAAATGTTTATCATTTGACTTCTAAGTCAATATACTCATATGTAGATGACCTAGTCATCGCCAATTGTTTGATAGATGCTAGAATTGGTTGTGCATGCTTTGACACATATTTCATTTGCCATCTTTTTGTGTGAGCATGTTGGTGCATATTTTACTCATTCAAGGACATCCACTTGTTGTTTTGATTCTTTGGATCTTTGTTCTTTTGGCCAAGTGGATGGACAAGAATGCCTAATAACCTTCTCTAGCTATCTATGCTTTTCTCGTCTCAAACTCTATTCATGCTACATCACAAAATTAGATCAAGTCAGATTCGAACCACTCTGTGTGAGGAGCACTCGGAGTCCCCGATAAGTCATAGACTTAAACTTCCAAAACTTCTTTGTGATTCTTGGTCCGACCGATTCCTCCATTTCGGTCCTACCGAGATCACTAAGTTGATCTAGGTTTTCAATCTCGGTGCAACCGATTTGAACTTCGGTCACACCGAGTTGCTGTAATCGAACACAGTTATGCATCTCGGTGCCACCGAAGTTGTTCCACTTTCGGTCACACCGGCAGTGGTCGGGCTATATATAGTCACGGGCAAAAATTTGGAAATTTCTCCGAACCCCTTCGCCCGCGCAATAGCTCGCTTTGCCTCCAAGGTCTCCGGATCGTCTCCTCATCGCCAGCCGCCTCCTGTCGCTGGTCTCCGCCGCCGTCAACGGAATTCAATCCCACCGTTGCCGCCGTAGCGAGTTCATCGCCGAGCTAGGGTATGGACTCGATCACAGTGCTATCCTCGTCCGATTCCTAGCACATTGTGTTCTTATTGATTCTTGCCACGATTGAAACACTCCTATCCAGTCAATGCAATCCGTAGATTAGATGAGATTTGAAAATTTAGGGTTAGGTTTCCGCCGAAACCATCTCGGACCCACCGTGTTGAAAAACTCGGTCCCACCGATTTGGCTTATGCCATTGCACAAGTAACTCTCGGTCTGACCGAGAATTGCTGTAGCGACCCGACCCGAATGGATCAAGTCTCTGTGCTTTCGTGTCATCCCTGGATCAGTATGCTGACACACACAGTACTCGAAGGATTTATAACAGAGGTAAATCACATGTATAAAGTAACGTAAATACTATTACCTCAATCCAAATAAAGAGGAATCAACAAGGATGTGGATTCCCATCAACACCAACGGCAAAGTTGAGTATAGGAAATCGTAACCCTAACGTATCACTTACTCGTTGTTGCGAAAAGTCTCGCAACATGAAAAGTTGCAGCACAAGCAATTGACACATGGAATATGCTGGCAATGTAACACATAGAGAGTAATGAAAGAATAAGCTGTACTACACGCATATATGGCTGGTGGAAAGCTCTATGGTTCTGATTTTTTGCGAAAAGCCAATTTTCCCTACTACAAAGGAATAAATTTGTTTAACTATCATGGTGGTTGTTAAACATTGAGAATGGTTGATGACATCCTCAATCCCAATTAAAAGTACTGATTAAAAACCCAACAATATTAATTAGAGTAACATGTTGAGATTCACATGATATTCAAGTACTAGATACTCAAGATGTCCATAACCGGGGACACGGCTAATTATGATTAGTTTATACACTCTGCAGAGGTTTGCGCACTTTTCCCCACAAGACTCGATCGCCTCCGTTTGGTTTCTCCCACTACATGGTGTTTGAGAGAGCGGATGACCGAGACATAGTCTTTCGAGCGCTAGCACCTTACGACGGGTAGACCGGTACACCTACATCCCCTACATCTGCTAGTCCACCACTATAAGAGTTCGCACGACTTACTCAACTATGCCAGAGCCCATAATGGCTTGTGGCTGCACACGGAAGTTACTAGTTTGAATAATCTCATGATCCCTTTGTGCCTGGGTGGCGGTCCCAAAAAAAAACAGGCAATCGCTGGATACCCCAGGTGCCTCAATCCACCCAGATGTGTGTTTAAGTTGCCACCTTAAATAAACCATTAGTTTAACAATCTCACATCGGTCATGGATACACTCACCCAATCCACGTCTACTAGCATAGCATGGAAAATAAGCAAACATAGAAGTAACTCCCAAAGGTTTGGTAATAAAATAGGTAATAGGTACTACCTCATCTACTTCCCATCCCACAATTTAATTAGATCCTAATCATGCAAGTGTTTGAGGAATAGATCTAATGCATAAAACTGGGTAGTAGAAAAAGTATGATCAAGTGTTACTTGCCTGCAATGTTGATGAAGATGATTCGCACTCAAAACTCTTGATAGTTCTACTCGTCACACTCCGGTCAATCTATCGTAAGCAATCAACGGTAGCCACACATAAGCAATCACTCAAAACTTCAGAAAGAACGAAGAAAACAATTCGGAAAAACTCAAAACCAAATCAAATAACTCTTGCAGCATAAAACAATTTCTAACAGTACCAAAACTATGTGTATTTGGCCTTATCAGAAAGTTTAGGCCAAGAGCTTCTATTTGCAAAAAGAATCAACTAAATCGAGATTCTGAAACTCAAGTTATGATCAAACGAAGTTTGAATTCAAATCTGATCTAATTCAAATTTTAAACTTTCAAAAACATATTTAAGTTGGATTACTGTATAGAGGGGATCATAACGAAGAAGTGAGCGTTGGTTTCGTTGGATTTGGACTAACGAGTAAAAAGTTATAGTCGTTGAAAGACAGGGACTAATCTCTAAAAATAACACTACGGATAGGTCCCTGACGGAAATTAAAAATAAAAGAAAAATCTATCGAGCGAACGCTCGCTACAGAACCTAAACCGACGAAAACCGTTCACTAAGGAGATCTAAATAGGTGAACGCTCGCTTTTTAACAAAACCAAATAAAACCGATCTAATCTAGGGTTTTAAAAAAAACTGAAGTTAAAATAAAACGGGTCGGTTTTTCGTGGGTTGTACCGGTTTGGGAGAGGGGAAACCGGCGGCGGCGGTGGCGGTCAACTCTGGCAAGTCCTGCGTGGTTGTCGGCGATGCTCCGGGGTCTCCGGATGCGCGGCGAGGGGTGGGGACGGCGACGATGCACGGCGCGGGGCGGCGGGGTCGGAGGTGAGGTCGGCGGCGGCCGAGAGCGAGGCGGGCGGCGGCGGCGGCTTTCAACGGTGGCGGCGGATCTGGTGAGGGGCGGCGGCGGCGGCGAAAACGAGGAGAGGGACGGGGATCCGGGGCCCGGTATTTAAGGGGGGGGGGCGGGGATGAGGTGGCGGGGGGAAGGGGGCCGAGGAGGTCGGGGTGAGGACGCAAGGCCGGGAGGCGTCTTGGCGGCGAACTCCTCCCGAGTCGAGGCGGTGGCCTTTGGCTGGCCGGGAGCCGTGCTGGCCGGGTTGGCTGGGCCGCCCGGTCGGCGAGGAAAGAGAGGGAGAGAGGCGGTCTTTGGGCTTGACTGGCACTGCTCAAGAGTTTTTTTAAATAAACAGACAGTCAAAGAAAAAACAAAAGAAATAAAACAGAAATATAATATAGGCATATTATATATACCAAAATTTTCAGAAAAAGATTTTCTACAACATGGACATTATTCTAATGTCAAATAAAATCCATACAAATTCAAATAAAGCAAAGAGTGCTTCTGGTCCAATAAAATCCAACAAAAATCATTTTAAAAATATCCAAATGAATTCAAATTTATTTCTCTCCATTTTTCTGATGTAGGGAATCATGTTACCCTATTTTCCATATATTTTATTTTTGGAGAAAAATAATTTGAATAAAACTCAATTAACTCCAAACTGAAAATAAATTCAAAAGAACTTTGATTTTTAAATTCTTTGAAACTCCCAACTCATATTTCATATGTTTTTGAAGAAGTCATTTTATCTTCGCTCGTGAAAATCATTGAGTTGCATAAAGTTTTCAGAATTGGAAATATTCTCAAATGAAATTCAAATATTTTCAACACCCCTTGTCATTTAAATAAATGGAAGAAGTCATGCCATCTTCTCTCCAGGGTTTTGTGATGAAAAGAATTTGAATTCCCGAAGATCATAAAAGAAAAATGAAAGTTTGGGAAAGTCCTTTTATTCCCTCTCATTTAACTTTCAAAAAGTTCTGAATTCACTCACTTTCAATCAAACAATCAACCAAAACTATCTATTTGTTTATAACATTCCAAAATTTAGAATTTTGGGATGTTACAATTGCTAATCGGTGCGACCGATTTTAGGACTTTGTGAAACCCTAGCAGTCTCGGTGCCACCGAACTGTGACTCGGTCCAACCGAGTTCATCAGTTTAGGTTCCAAAACTGCTTCGGTATCACCGAGTTTGAAAATCGGTTGATCCGAAATGCTTTCTGTGGAAAAATAAAACTGAATTTTTGAATCATCCTTGTGCAAAAATCTCTGCATTTTGTGATGCTCATCCACTCTATATCATCTATAACTCTTCACTGGTTCAGCAGTCAGTGTTTGCAGCATGTCAGACAAGAGTGACAGCCAAAACAGGTCAGCGGAGCAGATTGACATGAGTGAGGGCACTAGCCCCTCCAGCTCTTCAGATGAAGGCAGCAGGAGCACTCCTAGCAACCTTCCTAAGGCTGCTACCAGGCAAAGGAAGAAGAGACCTTCAGACTCTGAAGATGAGGATTATAGAGCAGAAGAAGATGAGGCTACCTCCAAGAAAGTAGTACTCAAAAAGGAGTATGGCTCAGCAAAACATACAAAGCCGGGCATGAAGATTAAAAGGCCTGCAGGAAGACAACCAATGTACAAAGCCAGAGACTCAACTAAACTGCCCGAGAAGCCTGATCCCAAAGAGCCAGCTGCTGCTGAAGGAAAGAAAAGGAAGGAAAGGGTCAAAAAGACCATGGCCAGAGTTGTTGGTCAACCTTCCATGATGGAAGAGGAAGAAGAGCTTGCTGCACCAGCACCTAAGGCACCAAAGCTTATGGGTGGTGCTATTAGATCAGGGGCTGCAACATCTAAGCCCAAGGAAGCACCCAAAGCTGCCCCCAAGGCCAAGTCTGCACCAAAGAGGAATACCAAGAGTATTCCATCTGCTGAGAAGAACAAGGCCCCAGTGCCTGAGGTTGCTGAGGAGGAAGATGAAGAAGGACAAGTTCTGAGGGAGCTCAAGCCCAAGATACCAGACCACAATGATGCCCATCCTGTGGCTGAGGACATGAACATCAGAAAAGATTCAGGGTTGAGGCTATGGAGGTTGGCAGATCCATATGCCACAAGGAGAAGGACTACTGTTGATTACAGATTCCATACAAGGGAACAACAAGACTTCTATGAGACAATCTTGTTGGACAAGAAGCCCATTGTGTGTGATATGAGGTGGGTCGACTGGACCTACATGAAGGAAAATGAATAGCACTATCCTGGAGTGCAAGACAGTTTTGTTGCTTGTGGAGTTGCAGATTTTGTTGGGCAAAAGCTCACCAACTGGAATGATGAACTTATCATGCAATTCTACTCCACAACACACTTCTATCCAGATTTGAGGATAGTTTGGATGTCTGAAGGTACAAGGTACCAGTCAACTGTTGAGGAGTGGGCAAAACTGATAAATGCCCCAAAGGAAAATGATGATGACCTGGATGTATATGCCAAGAAGAAAATGGGACACAATACCATGGCACATATGTACAAGGAGATCCTAGACAAAGCCCTGGAGACTTTCTCTTTTGGATCAGTCCACTTTCTTACATCAGGGCTGCCTACAATCAATTGGATCCTAAGGCACACTCTATTGCCTAATTCAGGTGACCACAACATGATCGGAGGGCATGCAATCAATATGTTGCATTTATTTGATGTGCCTCAGAAATTCAAGGTCATGAGCCTTATAGTTGAAATCATTAAGAGGACTGCAGCAGATCATAAGAGGAGTTGTGGATATGCCCCTCAGATTCAGGAGTTGATTAACTCAAATATGGGCACAAGCAAATATCTATTGGATAAGGAACATTTTCCACTTTATCCAGACTTTGAGGACAATGAGGTTGTCATGAATGAGAATGATCCATCATCAGTTCAAGCTCAAGAGAAGAAGGAGAAGGCAAGGAAGGAGAAGGATGCCAAGATGCCAACTCAAGAGGAGGCATCTGAGTATTTCTTGAAGAACAAGCAGGAGCAGCTTGGTTACTTGATAGCATCATCTCTGAGGATTGAGAAGGGATTGGCCACCCTCACTCAAAATCAGGACAGCTTGGAAAGAATCATGGAACAAAAATTCTATGATCTAGATGTCAAAGTAACTGAGATTGATCGGTTGTGGAGCAGGCTGCAGGATGACATGCAGGAGAGGAAGGGCAAAACTACCACCAATGTATTTGCCAGAGTGCCTAGAGCTCGAGAGATCGAGATGCGATGGCGGTGTCGACAAGAGAAACAACATCATCTGCACCAGCTATAGCTCCTACAGCTCCGGTGCAACCAGCTCCGGCACCAACTCCTCCAGCTCCCTCTACATCAACTGAAGTCTTCGTCCAAGGAGCCATCTCTACACCACCACCTGAAGATCAAGCCTGAGAGTCGATCTAGCACTATGCATTTTCTATGAACTTTTTGGTAACTTGTTGCCAAAGGGGGAGAAAAATATATAGATCATAGGCTGAGAGAGAGAGAGAGAGAGTCTCTTTTGTTCTCTCTTGCTTTGGTGGTTTCAAACTTGTTTTCTTTTGATTGCTTGAGATACTATGCTATTCTTGTGAGACATTTATGAGCATGTGTTTGATCATAAGCTACACTTATGCATGTTTGATGATACTATCTTATCTATCCTATGTGATCATTCACTTTGCTTGGTGATGAGTGCATGTATTCAATCTTTATCATTTTGAGCGCTCCACCAAGATGTATGTGACATGGAAGAGTAACCCATGAGCCTAATTCCTTGTGCATTTGCAGTCCAAAGCAAATCTTAAACTATGCACAAATTTAGGGGGAGCTCTTGCTTATTACATACTTCTCAAAGCGGCGATGTTTTCAATCTTATTATCATTTGTCGAAGCTTTGATCTATATGTTGTCATCAATTACCAAAAAGGGGAGATTGAAAGTGCAACTATCCCTAGGTGGTTTTGGTAATTCATAACAACATATAGCTCATTAAGCTAATGCTATTCCAAGACTATTATTTCAGGAAAGCTCAATGAATGGCATGGCATGGATGATGAAAGTGGATCCCTCAAAATACTAAGGGCAAAGGATTGGCTCAAGCTCAAAAGCTCAAGACTCTTCATTTTACATTTTAGTGGTCCAAGATCACATTGAGTTTATAGGAACAGCCAATACTATCAAGAAGGGATGAGGTGTTGCTTAATGAGCCTCTTGCTTCATGTGCTTAGTGATATGCTCCAAAACCCTCAGCTACTTTCTCACAATCCACAAATGACCTAAACCTAAAGCAAAAATCGGTCACACCGAATCTTCCTACCCGGCGCCACCTATTTCAAAAGTCATAGCCACTGCCACAAACCCTAGGCAAATCGGTCCTACCGATAGGGATCTCAGTCTCACCGAGATGGGATTGTAATCTCTCTGTTTCCCTTCGTAACGTTTCGGTCTAACCGAAGTGAGCGATCGGTCCCACCGAGATTGCAATGTAAACTCTTTGTTTCCCTTTTGTAACATTTCGGTCTCGTGAAAAGAGCAAATCGGTCCCACCGAGTTTACCTGACCAACTCTCTGGAAAGCTTATTACCAAAATCGGTCTCACCGAGTTTGTGTAATCGGTCTTACCGAGATTAGTTATGCCCTAACCCTAACCGAATCTGTCTCACCGAGTTGCATGTCAGTCACACCGAAAATCACTAACGTCACTAGGTTTACTAAATCGGTCCGACCGAGTCTGTTGAATCGGTCCCACCGAGTTTGGTAAATTGTGTGTAACGGTTAGATTTTGTGTGGAGGCTATATATACCCCTCCACCTCCTCTTCATTCGTGGAGAGAGCCATCAGACTGAACCTACACTTCCAACTTACCATTTCTAAGAAAGAACTACCTACTCATGTGTTGAGGCCAAGATATTCCATTCCTACCATATGAATCTTGATCTCTAGCCTTCCCCAAGTTGCTTTCCACTCAAACCCTCTTTCCACCAGATCCAAATCCTATGAGAGAGAGTGGAGTGTTGGGGACACTACCATTTGAAGCACAAGAGCAAGGAGTTCATCATCAACGCACCATTTGTTACTTCTTGGAGAGTGGTGTCTCCTAGATTGGCCAGGTGTCACTTGGGAGCCTCTGACAAGATTGTGGAGTTGAACCAAGGAGTTTGTAAGGGCAAGGAGATCGCCTACTTCGTGAAGATCTACCGCTAGTGAGGCAAGTCCTTCGTGGGTGACGGCCATGGTGGGATAGACAAGGTTGCTTCTTCGTGGACCCTTCGTGGGTGGAGCCCTCCGTGAAGTCTCCATCAACATGGAGGTACAATA
The DNA here is from genome assembly GCA_021605145.1 of Aegilops bicornis. Taxonomy (NCBI): domain Eukaryota; kingdom Viridiplantae; phylum Streptophyta; class Magnoliopsida; order Poales; family Poaceae; genus Aegilops; species Aegilops bicornis. Next base: position 500,394,332 of record CM038675.1, read on the forward strand.
GCACCACCTATCGGAACCACGCCAAAAACATCCGTGTCTCCAATTGCGTTTGAATCCTCCAAACCCTTCCCTTTACTTTCTTGCAAGTTGCATGCTTTAATTTCCGCTGCCTATATACTTTTTGCATGCTTGCTTGATTTGTGGGATGATTGCTTGACTTGTCCTATGATAGCTAAAATCTGTCAAACTCTAAAATTGGGAAAAGGTTAAGTTTTTAATTGGTCAAGTAGTCTAATCACCCCCCCTCTAGACATACTTCAAGGTCCTACACACACCTATTTGAGAGAGCCAAAATTATGTCATGGCTTGTTATAATTGCTCTCTATGCTTCACTTAAATTTTATATGAACTATGGACTTGCTCGAGTGCTTCACTTATATCTTTTTCAGCATGGTGTGCTTTAGTATTTTTGAAGAAATGCTCTCTTGCTTCAGTTAGATTTATTTGAGAGTTAGTAAAAATTTCAAGAAATTCTCTCTTGCTTCACTTAAATTAATTTGAGAGAAAGAAAAATTATGCTGATGATCTTCACTTATATTTGTTTGAGCTTATCAAAAGCAACATATGAAAAATTAATTCCAAAGTGATAGATATCCAAGAAGGATATAATAGAAACTTTCACGAAGATCATTGGACAAAACAAAATTGGTTCTTAGTAATAGTTTTGAGATATGATGATGTGATATGTGAGTTATGTTAATGAGTAATTATACTTTAGTAAGAATATTGGTGTTAAGGTTTGTGATTCCCTATGCAAGCATGAAAGTCAATAATTATGCAATGAAGTTATATCCTACTTGTGGTGCATTATTCGGTGTAAATTATGCTTAATGCTCGCTTATTAGATTACTCGTTTCTTGGTTGGTCGCCTCTCAATCTTTTGCTGGCCTTCATTTTGCACTGAGTATGATCTCTACTTATGCATCCAAAACCTTTAAACCAGTTTTGCCACATGAGTCCACTATATCTACCTATATGCGTTATTCTTTTGCTGTTCTAAGCAAATTTGTATGTGCCATCTCTAATTTTCAAAATAAATTTATCTTTTGTGTGTTTGTTCCGCTCGCGGAGTGGTGAGGGGTGGCTAATATTTTCCATGCTAGATGTGTTATTCTCACGATGAGTGTTTATTCACTTGTCATTGCATGAGAGTAAGGCAAAGGTATTAGGGATGCCCAGTCCTGAAATAAAAAATGAATTTACTTTATGTTGTCAAATGATAAATTCCTTGGAAAGTGTTGGTCTGGAAGGCAACCGTGGATACAGCTATCCATGGAAAGTGAAAGTATGATTGAAAAAGGAATAAACTTTATTTTCTATTTGGGAACCGCCTATGATATATCTAGCATGGAAAGTGTTGGGAACTCTAAGTTGTTTTCGTTGGTGGGAAGGATACACCTCCCAAAATGTTTTTAGCTCTCAATTTTTTTCTTTGAGCTCTGGCACCACTACAAATCCCTACTTCCTTCCGCCAAGGGCCTTCCTTTTACTTTATGCAATTTTTATGTTTGAATTTGAGTCTCCGTCTTCTCTTATAAAAGCACCAACTAGGAGGCAATATGTGTAACACCCCTGTTGTAACATGTCCCTTTTGGCAATATATCAACTTGACCTCATCCAATTCTTGTGGGTTTTGTCATGCTTGGCCTCATCTTGTTTGGTTATGTGGGTTTCTCTTTTCTTTGTTTTTGCTCATCTTACCATATTGCATTTGTGCCTCTTGTCATCCGGCATTCCATCCTCATCATGTGCTTCTTTGTGATCTCTTACATGTTATGTTGTTGCATGTCCCATACTCAAAAACTTGCATTACCACCTCCTCCTTCCCTCTACTTCTTTTTTTATCAAGTGCTATCTTTTCCTTTCTCAATTAATGTTCATTTTCTCTCTGTAAATCTTGTTCCATATCTTAAACCTCTTTGCCAAAAATCTCCTCATTTGAAGTTGTTTTGGTCAGGTTCAAAAATGACACAAGTTTGAACTATTTTCAAACTTGTCTTATTTTCTACCTCTAAAAATGCCCAATGCAATTTATTATAATAGTGGATAATTCCAGGAGTTGGAGAGTATTTTCTTTATGCTCTAACTCCTCTCCTTTTTTTTCCCTGAGCTTTTTGTTTCTATTTCCGTTTTAAAAAAATGGAAATGAAGCAGCAGCAGCCAGCAGCCCAGCGAGGCCTTTTCCACCTGGGCTCCGGCCTCCAAGCCGGCCCAGCCCCGCAGCCAGAGAGCGCGCCAGCCCGCTCGCTCCTCTCTCCTGTCTTGGCACCTTTGTTCCCACGCACACCCCGCTAGTTCCACTCCACGTGGACATACCGTCCCGGCTTGGCAGCGGCTGCCCCGCTCCCACACCCACCTTTTCCCTCTCCTCTCGCCGTCGCCATGGGGACCGCGAGCACGAGGGCGCGCGAGCTCGACCCGTCGCCCTAGCCCCCCTACTTATCCCCTCTCCTTGTCCTCACGCCCCTAGGGTTTCCCCTCTTCCTCTCGCCGCCGCCGCCAGGTGAGAAGGACCACCAGATCCATCGCATCTACTCCGTCCGGCCTTGTTGGGAGCGCGATGTCGTCGCCGGCGTGCTCTCCGGCCACCCCAACCCTGCGGACCGTGTCCATCTTCTTCCCGTCGCCTTCTCCTTCCACGACGTCGACTACGGTGAGCGGATCGACAAGTCCATCGACGTCCCGGCTTCCCCCTCCCTCTCGGTCGAGAGCACGTCAAAGTTGAGCTCGGCTCCGTCGCCGCAGGCTCGACTCCGTCGCCGTATACTTGTCCTTGGGTAAGGAGGTATACCCAACTTCCTCCCTGCTCCTTCCTATCGTCGATAGATCACCGTAGGGCGCGTTCCGATCCGTGTCTTTCCCGTGCTCGGCGTGCTCCGGCATGACTTGTAGGTTTTGGGTTCAGTGTTGTTGGCCCGTGCGTGGGTGCCGTGTTCCCCGCTCGGGTTCGCCCCTTCGTTCTCCCGTAGTGTGCTCCCGCGCGCACCCAACTTGTCCCGAGGTCGCGATGCTGCTGTAGCCTGCCTCGCCGTGTTCGTCGCCATGTCCGCAAGACCCCGCCCACACGCACACCCACACATGCGCGCGCGTTCCCTCCCTGCACCGTTCGACCACCGCCCGGTGATTCCGCACACCGCCGGCACCTCCTGAGCCCCGCCGTAGCCGCCGTTGCCTCGCCGGCGTCGTCGTTTTCTTCTCTGTCTTGAGTCAGAGCTTTGTGGCTTGGTCAAGTAGGCCAGAGCCCCTTCCCAACCAACAGCCTAGCCTAGCCGAGCCGGTTTGCACCCCACGTGCCCACTGCAGCGACCTGGGTTCGAATCCCAGGCGCGCCCCTTTTATTTCTTCTAGTTATCTTTTAGCAGTAGCAGCAGATAAGGAGCCGGTGTTCTTTTTCTAACAGATCCGCCTTCCTAGCGCAGTGGTTGCTGATGCAGAGCCACACCGGGAGACCGGGTTCGATCCCCGAGGCTGCATTTCTCCCCCCCTTTTATTACCTACTCGACCTTTATTAGTATGACGGTAGGGTCCCACCGATCAGCCTCTCGGCGCCCTCCTCCTTATATTTTTTCCCTTATCCCGCGTTTTACATTTACGGATAGCGTCTCTTTCCATTTCGAGCAAGTCCATTTACGGACGTTTCCAAATATGGAAAATGCCATTTACATTAACAACCATTTTAGGCAGGTTTTGACTTTGTGCATTTGTGTTGATTTCTCTCGCAACCCTAACATATTATATATGTTTTTGGGTAGAAAAATCCCACCAACTCAGTGGTGGCATTAGTTTCTGCATTTGAGCAAGTTCATGATCATGTCTTTTGCATCATGTTGTTGTGTTGTCTTTCATGGGTATATTTATGCATTTATGCTATGAGGTAGTTTTGCACACGAACATGGCTTTGTACATCATGCTTTGGTAATGGAAGATTTGCGCCATTCTTGTTTTGCTTGCCATTGCCAAACCGTGCATCCGATTCCGGTGATCTTTATATCGATTTCAACCGAAATCATCTCATCTTTCCAGTGGCATACTTGGTTTGCCAAGTTGATGCCTGGTTCATCATTTTTCCTTCCGGAGCGCACATACGCATTGCATACCACTTGCTATATCATGCCATGTTTTGCATCATGTTGATTGTGCATTGCACCGTGATTTATTGTGGTTCCTTTGTTTGTGTTGTTGCTTTGGGTAGAGCCGGGAGATGAGTACGTGAACGAGGAACCTGTTGAGAACGCTTACGAGGATCAAGCTTTCGACAACTCGAGAACATTGCGAGCAAGATGACCATACCCTCGAAATCACTTCTATCTTTGCTATGCTAGATGCTCGCTCTTTTGCTATGCCTATGCTGCCATGCCTACCACTTGCTATATCATGCCACCCATATTGCCATGTCAGCCCCTAACCATCCTTTCCTAGCAAACCGTTGATTGGCTATGTTACCGCTTTGCTCAGCCCCTCTTATAGCGTTGTTAGTTGCAGGTGAAGTTGAAGTTTGTTCCTTGTTGGAACATGGAGATGTTGTTCCTTGTTGGAACATGTTTACTTGTTGGGGATATCACAATATATATATATCTGCTATAATTAATACATCTATATACTTGGTAAAGGGTGGAAGGCTCGGCCTTATGCCCGGTGTTTTGTTCCACTCTTGCCACCCTAGTTTCCGTCATACCGGTGTTATGTTCCTTGATTTCGCGTTCCTTACGGTTGGGTGATTTATGGGACCCCCTTGACAGTTCGCTTTGAATAAGACTCCTCCAAAGAAGGCCCAACATTGGTTTTACCATTTGCCACCTAAGCCTTTTCCCCGGGTTTTCGCGAGCCCGAGGGTCATCTTATTTTAAACCCCGCCAATGCTCCTCCGAGTGTTGGTCCAAACTAGAGCCACTTGCGGTGCCACCCTGAGGCAACTCGGGGCATCTTCGGTTGCCGTACGTAGTGTTCATCCGGATGTGCCCTGAGAACGAGATATGTGCAGCTCCTATCGGGATTTGTCGGCACAATCGGGCGGCTTTGCTGGTCTTGTTTTATTACTGTCGAAATGTCTTGTAGTCCGGGATTCCGAGATTGATCGGGTCTTCCCGGTAGAAGGAATATCCTTCGTTGACCGTGAGAGCTTATAATGGGCTAAGTTGGGACACCCTGCAGGTAATATCTTTCAAAGCCGTGCCCATGGTTATGAGGCAGATGGGAATTTGTTAATGTCCGGTTGTAGAAAACCCGAAGTTGACCTCAAATAAAATACGCATCAACGGCGTGTGTAACCGTGATGGTCTCTTCTCGGCGGAGTCCGGAAGTGAACACGATGTTGGAGTTATGCCCGACGTAAGTAGTTCGGGATCACTTCTTGATCGCTATTAGTTTCACGTCCGTGCTTTGCTTCTCTTCTCGCTCTCTTTTGCGAAGTAGCCACCATATATGCTAGTAAACTGCTTTGCAGCTCCACTATACTACTCTGTCCTTCCTATAAGCTTAAATAGTCTTGAACTCGCGGGTGTGAGATTGCTGAGTCCCCGTGACTCACAGATACTTCCAAAACAGTTGCAGGTGCCGACGATGCCAGTGCAGGTGACTCAACCGAGCTCAAGTGGGAGTTCGACGAGGAACGTGGTCGTTACTATGTGTCTTTTCCTGATGATCAGTAGTGGTGCCCAGTTGGGACGATCGGGGATCCGTGTAGCATTTGGGGTATCTTCTTTTATTTTGGTTCCGTAGTCGGACCTTGAGTGTACTCGAATGATGGATGTTTAATTATGTCTTGTGTGAAGTGGCTAATTGTAAGCCAACTATGTATCTCTTTCCCTTATTTATTACATGGGTTGTGTGAAGATTACCTCACTTGCAACATTGCTTTCAATGCGGTTATGCCTCTAAGTCGTGCCTCGACACGTGGGAGATATAGCCGCATCGGGGGCGTTATAAGTTGGTAATCAGAGCCTTCCCGACTTAGGAGCCCCTACTTGATTGTTTCTTGGCGTTGTTGAGTCTAGAATGGAAAAATGTTTTGAGTCTTAGGATTATATATATCGGAGAGTAGGATTCTTTTTACTTCCAGTCCCTTCGTCGCTCTGTGTGAGGTATCTGACGTAGAGTTTTGACTCTTCTCTCCTCAAATTTCACTAAAAAATTTTTAGGATCACGTGGGTATCTTGGAATCGTTCCGATGGTTTTGTGACGAGAACATTGTTCTTGGTGCCTCCACGACATTTAGGGGTTGTGGCGGTGTCCGGGAGTTGAGCTCCGAGGTGTTGTCGTCACAATTTTATCGCTGCAGCTCGAATACACGAGTTTTGCCGACATCGAAATCTCTTTTGTGCGCTTGTTGGTGAGATAACCACGATAGCCCGATCTTGAGGCGAAAAGGGAGTATTGCCATGACTTGTATAACGGATGTTTTTCAAGGTCGAGGTACCACGATTTCCGAGGATTTCTTGGTTATGTGTTGACGGATGGATACAATTTGGATCTAGGTATTGTTAGTTTGGGTGATATATTTTGTGTCCCTGTATCCCCAACACCAGATTGCATAACCGTAAAGTTTCGGGAGTTTATAGGTGGGAATTCTAGTAGCTTACAGGATATCTTTCCGATGATGTATGATTTGAGATTGGGGTCCAACGTCTAGTGGTCCGCCCATTCACTCGACGATAAAGTGGCAGCGTAGACGCCTTAAAGAATCCTTGGCTATGCTGATTCGGGACGTCTTGTTAGTCATTCGTGACGGCCGCTATACGTCAGGTCCGTGTGGGCCCCACCACGAACACTTTGGACGAAATCTCTATCATGTGTTTGTTCCGCTCATTCTAGAAGCCAACCTTTTGTTTTCGGTTGTGATATTCGAGTTGTTTCAAAGGCAGATGGTGTTTCCATATCTTTATCTAAGTGGCTTCTCACCTTAATGGACGTGTGATGATTAACTTTGGAATTCATTCGTTCATTCTTGTTCGAATGTTTATTGTGAAGACTATATGTTGCAATTTCTATCCGTTGATTCTACTTATCTTTTGTCTATCTAAGGACTAACGGATGTCACCCTCTTCAGGATGGCTCCGCCAACGCGTCTGAATCCGGATCGCAATGATGGGGATCAGTCAAACCCTCCACCTCCACCTCCACCTCCGCCTCCAGAGGCCTGGCAAGCTATCATGGCAGCCACCAATGCCAATGCTCGATGATTTTGCAGCTCTTGCAAGAACGTACTCGAGGGCAAGGCACTCAAGGCAATCAAGGTCAAGGCAACAATCAGCCGCATTTTGCTACTCTCGGTCGGTTCCTCGCTAATCGGCGAAGTCTTTCGGTTTTACGTAGCCGAGGCCACAGACGCTGACGATTGGCTTGTGGACATCTGCAAGCATTTTGATTGTAGCAATGTCGACCCGAGGACTTTGTCAAGTTTGCATCGTTTCAACTCAAGGATCAAGCTGCTGAGTGGTACCAAAGCAATACAAAGATTCCAGAGGAGGTCGTGTCATTACAGGGATGAGTTCCGCCGTGATTTGAGCTCATCACATTCAAAAAGTGTTGTTGAGAGTAAGCATGAGGAGTTCCGCAATCTCAAGCAAGGCAACATGTCCGTCTATCAATACAATATCCAGTTCGAAGCTTCGCATCGTTTTGCTAAGCAAGACGTGCACGATGAAAAGAGTATGATCTATCAATTCAGAGGTGGTGCGAGAGAAGATCTGCAATTAGCTCTTGTGCTTTGTTTGAGCCAGATAAGTTTGATGATTTCTACAACATGGCCTTGAAGCAAGAAGCTGCCCAGCTCAAATGTGAGGCTTCTACGAAGAGAATCAGGGACGCAGTTCAGTCTTCTTCTTCCTCTCAAGTGGTAGCTAAGCAGCAGAAGTTTTACCTTCCTCCTCCTCCGTTCCGTCAGCTTTATCGTGAGAAGAACTTCGGTGGCCGTGGATCTTCCCACCCACCCAACCCAAGCTATCGTAACAAGTCTAATTCTCAAGCTCCCGGTCAAGTGCTCCTTACCACCGTCCATGCGAGGTGACTTGCAACAAATGTCGGCAGAAAGGTCACTATGCGAACAAGTGCTTCAACCAAAGGCGCCTTCCGCCTCCTCCTCTGTGAAATCTTCCAGCAATGCGTGGTCAAGCATAATCCCAAGTTTGCAAAGGTGAATATGATGAATGCAGCTCAAGCAGAGGATTCTTCTGATGTGATCATGGGTAATCTTCCAGTTAATGACATTCCTGCAAAAGTCTTATTTGATACTGGTGCATCGCTTTCTTTCATTTCGAGACCTTTTGTTGCCTAAGCATGAGTTTGTGACGGAAAAGATTCCTATTCCGTTGAAGATTGTGTCCCCGGGTAAGCAAATGACAGCTAATAATTATATCCCGGATGTTTCTATCAAGATGGGCGATTATAGATTTCTGGCTAAACCATTTGTCCTTGGTGACTCGGATATTGCTCTTATTCTTGGAATGGACTGGCTTTCTCAGCACAAAGCTCAGCTTGATTGTGCTGCCAGGGAAATTAAATTGACTCACTCTTCTAATGATGTGATCATCTATGCCGCTCGTGATGAAACCATTCGGTTGTTTTCTCTCAATGAGAAAGGCGAATTGAATGCTATCTCTCAGATTCCAGTCGTTTGTGAGTACCAAGATGTCTTTCCAGAAGAGCTTCCGGGTATGCCTCCTCATCGGCCAGTTGAGTTCGTCATCGATCTTGAGCCTGGCACTGAACCCGTTTGGAAGCGTCCATACAAGCTTGGACCTAATGAGCTGAAGGAATTGAAGAAGCAGCTCGATGAACAAGAGCGTCTGGTTTGATCGCATCGAGTTCATCTCCTTGGGGTTGTGGTGTTCTTTTTGTCCGGAAGAAGGATGGCACCGATCGACTTTTAAGGCCGACATTACCGTCCATTGAATAAGAAGACAATCAAGAACAAGTATCCACTTCCCAACATCAATGAGCTTTTCGAGCAACTCAAAGGTGCTATGATGTTCTCCAAGCTTGACCTTCGTATGGGTTATCATCAGATTCGCATTCGTGAACAAGATATTCCCAAGACAGCATTCGAACAAGCTTTGGTTCTTATGAATATCTTGTCATGTCTTTCGGCCTCGTCAATGCTCCTCCAACATTCTCTCGGATGATGAACTTCATCTTCAATCCCTACACCAATGAATTCGTCTTGGTCTATCTTGATGATATTTTGGTCTTCTCCAAGAATAAGAAGGATCATGCCAAACATTTGCGATTGGTGCTAGACAAGCTCAGAGAGTACCAATTCTATGTAAGTTCTCCAAATGTGAATTTTGGCTCGATGAAGTGCTTTATCTTGGTCATATCATCTCCGCCAAGGGCATCGCTGTTAATCCCGAGAAGGTGTCCGCAATTGTGAATTGGGAACCTCCTCGAATGTCAAGCAGCTCCGCAGCTTTCTTGGTCTTGCAAGCTATTGCGAAGATTCGTTGAGAACTTCTCCAAGATTGCAAAGCCTCTTTCCAACCTTCTCCGAAGCATGTGAAGTATGTCCGGTCTCCCGAGTGTGACGTTGCTTTCAATACCCTCAAAGAGAAACTCGTCACAGCTCTGCCTTGACTCCTCTGATGAATCCAAGCCATTTGAAGTTTTTGTGATGCTTCTCTTCAAGGTCTCGGTCTTGTGTTAATGCAAGAGAAGAGAGTTGTGGCTTATACCTCTCGCCATTGAAGCCCAACGAAAAGAACTACCCCACTCACGATCTTGAGTTGGCGGCGATTGTCCATGCATTGATAACGTGGAGACATCTCTTGTTGGGAAGGAAAGTGGACATTTTCACCGATCACAAGAGTCTCAAGTACATTTTCACTCAGCCCAACCTCAACCTCGAGGCAGACTTCGATGGGTCGAAATGATTCAAGAGTACAACCCAAGTATTGAATATACTCCGGCAAGGCCAATGTCATTGCAGATGCCTTGAGCAGGAAGGCTTACTGCAACAGTCTAATCCTCAAGCCCTTTCACCGGATCTACGTGAAGCTTTCCGCAAGCTGAATCTTCAAGTTGTTCCTCAAGGCTTTCTTGCCAACCTCATAGTCTCTCCTACTTTGGAAGATCAGATTCGTGAGGCTCAACTCCTGGATACCATGGTGAAAAAGGTGAAACGTGGTATCGACAAGGGCATTTCCAAGTACAAGTGCTTCCACGTTGATGACAAAGACACTCTGTTCTTTGAGGACCGGATTGTGGTTCCTAAGGGTGTTCTGTGAAAAGTCTTTATGAACGAGGCTCACAATTCGCTTCTATCCATTCATCACGAAGTAATGCGAAGATGTACCATGACCTCAAGCAATCATATTGGTGGACTCGAATGAAGCGAGAAATTGCTCAATTCGTGAATGAGTGTGATGTCTGCAGAAGAGTGAAAGCAGAACACCAAAGACCAGCTGGTCTCCTTCAACCTCTTGCTATTCAAGAATGGAAGTTTGATCATATTGAAATGGACTTCGTGACTGGATTTCCAAAGTCCAAGCGTGGAAATGATGCTATCTTCGTTGTCATTGACAAGCTTACTAAAGTGGCTCATTTTCTTCCTATCAAAGAATCTATCACAGCAGCTCGGTTGGCGAGCTATACACCTCCAGGATTGTCTCCTTCCACGGCATTCCACAATTGATCTCTTCGGACCGTGGCAGCATCTTTACCTCCAAGTTTTGGGATTCTTTTCGAAGGCCATGGGCACCAACATTCGTTTCAAAGACAGCTTTCCATCCTCAAACAAGTGGCCAAGTTGAGCGAGTCAACCAAATCCTTGAAGATATGCTCGTGGCTTGTGTCATCTCTTTCGGTATGAAGTGGGAAGATTGTCTTCCATATGCCGAGTTCTCCTACAACAACAGCTTCCAAGCGAGTTCGGGCAAGGCCCCATTCGAGATTCCTTATGGCATAAAGTGTCGTACTCCTCTAAATTGGTCAGAGACTGGTGAACGCCAACTTCTTGGCAATGACTTGATCACGTATGTAAGAAATGTGCCAAGTCATTCGTGAGAATCTCAAAGCGCAATCGCGCCAGAAGAGCTATTATGATGATAAGCACCGTGATGTGGCTTTTGAAATCGGAGACCATGTCTACCTCCGCGTCTCTCCAATGAAAGGCACTCGCCGCTTCGGTATCAAAGGGAAGCTTGCCCCTAGATACGTGGGTCCTTTCAAGATCATTGGCAAAAGAGGCGATCTCGCCTATCAACTTGAGCTTCCATCCAACTTTGCAAACGTGCACGATGTGTTTCACGTGTCACAGCCTTCGCAAGTGCTTCAAGACTCTGAACGCACTATCAACTTCAAGAGATTGACCTTCAAGAAGATCTCTCTTATCATGAGCACCCGTTGCTATTCTTAAAGAAACCGAGCGCAAGACTACGCAACAAGTCTATCAAATTCACGAAAGTGAAGTGGTCACACCATTCCGACCGAGAAGCTACGGGGAGCGCGAGGATCACCTCCGTTCAGTATCCGGAGTTCTTTCAGTCCTAGATCTCGGGACGAGATCCTCTTGTAGTGGTGGAGTGTTGTAACACCCCAGTTGTAACATGTCCCTTTTGGCAATATATCAACTTGACCTCATCCAATTCTTGTGGGTTTTGTCATGCTTGGCCTCATCTTGTTTGGTTATGTGGGTTTCTCTTTTCTTTGTTTTTGCTCATCTTACCATATTGCATTTGTGCCTCTTGTCATCTGGCATTCCATCCTCATCATGTGCTTGCTGTGTGATCTCTTACATGTTATGTTGTTGCATGTCCCATACTCAAAAACTTGCATTACCACCTCCTCCTTCCCTCTACTTCTTTTTTTATCAAGTGCTATCTTTTCCTTTCTCAATTAATGTTCATTTTCTCTCTGTAAATCTTGTTCCATATCTTAAACCTCTTTGCCAAAAATCTCCTCATTTGAAGTTGTTTTGGTCGGGTTCAAAAAATGACACAAGTTTGAACTATTTTCAAACTTGTCTTATTTTCTACCTCTAAAAATGCCCAATGCAATTTATTATAATAGTGGATAATTCCAGGAGTTGGAGAGTATTTTCTTTATGCTCTAACTCCTCTCCTTTTTTTCCCCGAGCTTTTTGTTTCTATTTCCGTTTTAAAAAATGGAAATGAAGCAAAGAAGACAACCAGACCCAATGAGGCCTTTTTCCACTGGGCTCGGCCTCCAAGCCGCCCAGCCCGCAAGACCCGGTAGAGCGCCACCCGCTCGCTCCTCTCTCCCTGTCTTCAAGCACCTGTTCCCACGCACACCCCGCTAGTTCCACTCCACGTGGACATACCGGTCCCGCTTGGCAGCGGGCTGCCCCGCTCCCCACACCCACCTTTTCCCTCTCCTCTCGCTGTCGCCATGGGGATCATGAGCACGAGGGCCTTGAGCTCGACCCGTCGCCTCTAGCCCCCCTACTTATCCCTCTCCTTGTCCTCACGCCCCTAGGGTTTCCCTCTTCCTCTCGCCGCTTGCCCAGGTGAGAAGGACCACCAGATCCATCGCATCTACTCCGTCCCGAGCGCAGCTGGGAGCGCGTGTCGTCGCCGGCGTGCTCTCCGGCCACCCCAACCCTGCGGACCGTGTCCATCTTCTTCCCCGTCGCCTTCTCCTTCCACGACATCGACTACGGTGAGCCGGATCGACAAGTCCATCGACGTCCCCGGCTTCCCCCTCCCTCTCGGTCAGGAGCACGTCAAAGTTCAGAGCTCGGCTCCGTCGCCGCAGGCTCGACTCCGTCGCCGTATACTTGTCCTTGGGTAAGGAGGTATACCCAACTTCCTCCCTGCTCCTTCCTATCGTCGATAGATCACCGTAGGGCGCGTTCCGATCCGTGTCTTTCCCGTGCTCGGCGTGCTCGGCATGACTTGTAGGTTTTGGGTTCGGTGTTGTTGGCCGTGCGTGGGTGCCGTGTTCCCCGCTCGGGTTCGCCCCTTCGTTCTCCCGTAGTGTGCTCCCGCGCGCACCCAACTTGTCCCGAGGTCCAGTGCTGCTGTAGCCTGCCTCGCCGTGTTCGTCGCCATGGCCGCAAGACCCTGCCCACACGCACACCCACACATGCACGCACGTTCCCCTCCTGCACCATTCGACCACCGCCCGGCGGATTCCGCACACCCGCCGGCACCTCCTGAGCCCCGCCGTAGCCGCCGTTGCCTCGCCCGGCGTCGTGCTGCTTTTCTTCTGTCTTGAGTCGAGCTTTGTGGCTTGGTCAAGTAGGCTGAGCCCCCGCCCAACCAATGCCTAGCCTAGCCGAGCCGGTTTGCACCCCACGCTTGACTGCAGCCGACAGGTTCGAATCCTGTGCGCGCCTCTTTTATTTCTTCTAGTTATCTTTTAGCAAGAGCAGATAAGGAGTCGGTGTTCTTTTCTAACAGATCCGCCTTCCTAGCGCGATGGTTCTTGATGCAGAGCCACACCGGGAGACCTGTTCGATCCCCGAGGCTGCATTTTCTCCCCCTTTTTATTACCTACTCGACCTCGTTAGTATGACAAGAGGGTCCCACCACCAGCCTCTCGGCGCCCTCCTCCTTATATTTTTTCCCTTATCCCGCGTTTTCGCTTTCTGGATAGCCTCTCTTTCCATTTCAGGCAAGTTCATTTCTGGACGTTTCCAAATATGGAAAATGCCATTTACATTAACAACCATTTTAGGCAGGTTTTGACTTTGTGCATTTGTGTTGATTTCTCTACTGCAACCCTAACATATTATATATGTTTTTGGGGTAGAAAAATCCCACCAACTCAGTGGTGGCATTAGTTTCTGCATTTGAGCAAGTTCATGATCATGTCTTTTTGCATCATGTTGTTGTGTTGTCTTTCATGGGTATATTTATGCATTTATGCTATGAGGTAGTTTTGCACACGAACATGGCTTTGTACATCATGCTTGGTAATGGAAGATTTGCGCCATTCTTGTTTTGCTTGCCATTGCCAAACCGTGCATCCGATTCGGTGATCTTTATATCGATTTCAACGAAATCATCTCATCTTTCCAAAGTGGCATACTTGGTTTGCCAAGTTGATGCCTGGTTCATCATTTTTCCTTCCGGAGCGCACATACGCATTGCATACCACTTGCTATATCATGCCATGTTTTGCATCATGTTGATTGTGCATTGCACCGTGATTTATTGTGGTTCCTTTGTTTGTGTTGTTGCTTTGGGTAGAGCCGGGAGATGAGTACGTGAACAAGGAACCTGTTGAGAACGCTTACGAGGATCAAGCTTTCGACAACTCTGAGAACATTGCAGGCAAGATGACCATACCCTCGAAATCACTTCTATCTTTGCTATGCTAGATGCTCGCTCTTTTGCTATGCCTATGCTGCCATGCCTACCACTTGCTATATCATGCCACCCATATTGCCATGTCAGCCCCTAACCATCCTTTCCTAGCAAACCGTTGATTGGCTATGTTACCGCTTTGCTCAGCCCCTCTTATAGCGTTGTTAGTTGCGGTGAAGTTGAAGTTTGTTCCTTGTTGGAACATGGAGATGTTGTTCCTTGTTGGAACATGTTTACTTGTTGGGGATATCACAATATATATATATCTCGCTATAATTAATACATCTATATACTTGGTAAAGGGTGGAAGGCTCGGCCTTATGCAGGTGTTTTGTTCCACTTGCCACCCTAGTTTCCGCCATACCGGTGTTATGTTCCTTGATTTCGCGTTCCTTACACGGTTGGGTGATTTATGGGACCCCTTGACAGTTCGCTTTGAATAAGACTCCTCCAAAGAAGGCCCAACATTGGTTTTACCATTTGCCACCTAAGCCTTTTTCCCCGGGTTTCGCGAGCCCGAGGGTCATCTTATTTTAAACCCCGCCAATGCTCCTCGAGTGTTGGTCCAAACTAGAGCCACTTGCGGTGCCACCACGAGGCAACTTGGGGCATCTTCGGTTGCCGTACGTAGTGTTCATCCGGATGTGCCCTGAGAACGAGATATGTGCAGCTCCTATCGGGATTTGTCGGCACAAACGGGCGGCTTTGCTGGTCTTGTTTTATTGCTGTCGAAATGTCTTGTAGTCCGGGATTCCGAGATTGATCGGGTCTTCCCGGTAGAAGGAATATCCTTCGTTGACCGTGAGAGCTTATAATGGGCTAAGTTGGGACACCCTGCAGGTAATATCTTTCGAAAGCCGTGCCCGCGGTTATGAGGCAGATGGGAATTTGTTAATGTCCGGTTGTAGAAAACCCGAAGTTGACCTCAAATAAAATACGCATCAACGCGTGTGTAACCGTGATGGTCTCTTCTGGCGAGTCCGGAAGTGAACACGGTGTTGGAGTTATGCCTGACGTAAGTAGTTCAGGATCACTTCTTGATCGCTATTAGTTTCACGTCCGTGCTTTGCTTCTCTTCTCGCTCTCTTTTGCGAAGTAGCCACCATATATGCTAGTCGCTTGCTGCAGCTCCATGATACTACTCTGTCCTTCCTATAAGCTTAAATAGTCTTGATCTCATGGTGTGAGATTGCTGAGTCCCGTGACTCACAGATACTTCCAAAACAGTTGCGAGTGCCGGCGATGCGGTGCAGGGTGACTCAACCGAGCTCAAGTGGGAGCTCGGCGAGGAACGTGGTCGTTACTATGTGTCTTTTCACGATGATCAGTAGTGGTGCCCAGTTGGGACGATCGGGGATCCGTGGTAGCATTTGGGGTATCTTCTTTTATTTTGGTTCCGTAGTCGGACCTTGAGTGTACTACGAATGATGGATGTTTAATTATGTCTTGTGTGAAGTGGCATCGTAAGCCAACTATGTATCTCTTTCCCTTATTTATTACATGGGTTGTGTGAAGATTACCTCACTTGCAACATTGCTTTCAATGCGGTTATGCCTCTAAGTCGTGCCTCGACACGTGGGAGATATAGCCGCATCGGGGGCGTTATAATATGCTCATACTTGAGTATTGGGTGTAGCTAATATGCGAGCATGTTTCATGAATGGATCAATGATTGAGCATGATGGGCTAGGGATAGCTTATTTTAGCATTGATATTTTGAAAGACATGGTTGCTTGTTGATATGCTTGAGTATTTAAGTTGTCATTTCAAAACTAGACTATTGCTTTGAACAATATAAAAGTCCAAATGTCCATGCTATAAAGAAAAGAATTTGATATGACATGTTAGGCAACATTCCAAATCAAAAATTCTATTTTTATCACTTACCTACTCCAGGGCGAGTAGGAGTTAAGCTTGGGGGTGCTGATACGTCTCCAACGTATCTATAATTTTTTATTGTTCCATGCTGTTATATTATCGATCTTGGATGTTTTATAATCATTTTATAGCCATTTTATATCATTTTTTGGCACTGACCTATTGACATAGTGCCAAGTGTCAGTTGATGTTTTCTGCATGTTTTTTATATCGCAGGAAATCAATACCAAACGGAGTCTAAATGCAACGAAACTTCACAGAGATTTTGTATGGACTAGAAGACACCTAATGGGCCAAGGATACGCCTGGGGGTGCTCCAAGAAGAGCACAACCCACCAGGGCACGCCAGGAGGCCCAGGCACGCCCTGGTGGGTTGTGCCCACCTCGGGTGCCCCCCGGGCCGCCTCTTTGCTCTATAAATACCCCAATATTCCAGAAACCCTAGAAGAGTCATCGAAAATCAATTCCAGCCGCCACATAGTCCAAAACCACCAGATCCAATCTAGACACCATCTCGGATGTTCACCACCTCCATTGGTGCCTCTCCGATGATGCGTGAGTAGTTCTTTGTAGACCTTCGGGTCCATAGTTAGTAGCTAGATGGCTTCCTCTCTCTCGTTTGATTCTCAATACCAAAGTTTCGACGTCGACGCCTACCCGCGTTACATCTTCGGGGAGGAGAACGAGCCGGAGCAGGCTGGGGAGCAAGAGATTCATCGGCCGGTGCAGGCACCATGGCCCATCGGCAGCGATATCAGTGTGATAGTCCTTGGGAGCACAATCGACATATTGTAGAGGAGGTGTGATTAGCAGTTTGCCATCCACCGTGCAAAAGATCCAGAGCTGCTCGGCGGCATGGTCGATGACCAACCCGAAGAGCCGGCGTCACCAGTGCTCAACGAGAGCCCGATGACCCTCAAGGAATGGGCAGAGGACCTCTGCAATTCAGTTAAGACACAGGTAGCGTGCAACTTCATCATTGCCCGCGGCGGCCGTGTCAACCTCGATCCCGATGATGTGGTGGCCCGTCTTGAGCGCATCCTTGGCGGAGTTGACATCCCCGACGAAGTAGAACATCCCCAACATGATATATTGAGGATGCAGGTGATGGACGGAATTTTCTACCAGGCCGGAGAAATGGAAATGGAGTGGTTCCGTGGAGTTGTCATGCACATGATTGCACATTGTCAAGCTCTTCTGGAAGAGGCCCAGCAGCCCCAAGAGCCTCCCAGCACCAGCAGCTTCGTAGACGGAGGCGGGTCGGGACACTTGGAGTGAACAGCCGCAAGGGTGCTATGCTGATCATGGAGTGCGAGAAGACCATCGTCGGAAGGCCGCCAGCTCAGCCTTTTAGCTTATATTTTATTATAATTGTATGCATATGTAGGTCGTGAGTGTTCTGGGCCTTTCCGCATGTGGAATTTTAAATTATCCTGAATATGTAAGACAATTATTAAGAATTATTAACCATTGCCATTGTAAATTGGCCTCAACGGCGAGCAGAGCGTGCACAGGGACGCCAGAGCGGAGCGCACCGCAGCCGTCACAATGGCGAGCAAAAGGCACGTATGGACATGAGCAGAGCATGCTGTGGCCGCCTCAACGGCGAGAAATCACGTGGTCAACCTTGTGCCATCAATAAATTTTGACCTTGTTTCTCGTCACATTGCAGATTACAACACAATAAGTAATTGCAAATCTGTTCACACCTATCAAACTAATATGTGTTCACACTTAGCACCGGGCTATAAAAACTACCCACTCGAAAATTACTTCACAGTTCCTCTCCTTATCACCCACAAAACTGGTCTTTCCTGTTAAATCATTCCACCTTGACTGGTAGGAGGAGTTTAGGGTGGACATATAACCATGCAGCAAAGACCGTGGCCGCGGTAGCACTAGAGAGGTCCCGCCGCAAAGCCGCACTAGCAGCAGAGATGTCCCGTCGCGCCGTGGAGCCCTCGATCGAGCTCTCACGAGCACGGGAGGGCTCTCACAAGTGCATTCACAACGTTGGCCATCGCAACGAGCCGGCGTTCCTGAAGTCCTTCGCCGGCGACGACGACCTTCTCGCTGGCGTCACTATGCAACAGGAGCTGGTCAACGGCTTGATGAAGCTGCTCAAGACCAGCGATACCTCAGTTGACAAGGCAACCGGCCTCGTCGAGCAAATCATGCGAAGCTCCTCAAGTTGGTTGCAGAGAAGGAGGAGGAGGCCGCCGGCTGGAAGATGTTGCATGAGCAAAGCAGTGCCTTGGAGATGATGCTGAAAGCAGTCGTCGAGGAACTGATGGGTGGCTTGAGGAAGCTCCGAATCGAGCACGAGCAGGAGGTGGAGGAATCTGTGGCTGCTTTCAAGCAAAGTCGTGAGGAATTGAAGAAGGAGCTGAAGGATTTCATTGCCCGGTGATCCATCGACGAGTAGAGACAGTAGCGACCCATATCATTGTTTGCAATTTCCTTCTTCTCTGTCCCCCGTGTCTTCCGAGCTTTGCCGGGTGTGGAATTTTAAATTATCCAGAATATGTAAGACAATTATTATCCGCCCATTGTAAATTTGTGATCATATTATCCGTTGCCATTTTATTTGTGGTCATATTATCCATTGCCCTATGTGGAAATTTAAATTAGGGCGGAATACGAGTTGAAAACATGAACAAAGCAAATGCTGCCATGGGATCACAAGCAAACACCCTCCGTCCAGGTGCTTTAATTAACCCATTAATGGAGAAGTTGTGAGCGAGGCGGGCGGCGGCTGGTGCATGGAGGTCAAAGAGCTTGCTTCCCGGTGAGCATGGGCGGCCTTGCTGCTCGCACATGTCCCATCGAGCCTGCGAGGTGGACAGGATGCATGCATCCCGTCGAGCCTGCGCGACAGACTGCTCGCATGCGTCCTGTCAAGCCTGCACGACAGACTTCTCACACTCGTCCAGTCTAATCAAACACCTACACGCACGCCACCCAGTATGGTTAAATTTCGACACGGTTAATATAATACAACCGTTTGCGATATTAACGTGGCAGCTTTTTGTTTCAAAAAGGACCTCGTTGGCTACTAATGTGTGCCTCTTCTCAAACTGGACAATTTTTTTACCATGGCATATATGTGCCATGTCATGAAACCATACCAAGTTTCATGTTTTTTGGGTGAGTTTTTGATTGACTGGGATTTAAAAACCGAGATTCTCATGTTTCAGGACGACGACAAGTTTGTAATTCATTCCCATTCCTTAAATGAGACCTAAACATGCACCCAATGACACATGTACGATTTCCCACCCATTTTGCTTCACTGGAGCATGTGCTTGTATTTCAAATTTGAATTCTGGAGTACATTAAATGCGTAGAAAACTTAGTAATTAGTAATATCTATACAATGGCCAAACGAACCCTGAATAGTTTCAAATTTCAGCCCAGCACTCCTGTTATTCAATGTTGCCTGTAGAAAACAAAGTTCAAGGCGAGAAGAGGCAGCAATTATCGTTTCGGCCACAAGAGGGGCATGTTTCCCTACCGGAACCACGAGGGTTGCGATAGGCAGCGGTTTGTAAGAGGATTGTAATATAGCTTCGCCCAAATTGGACAATATATGTACCATGTAGTGACACCATTCCAAGTTTCATGATTTCCTGGTGAGTTTTGGATTTACAGAGATTTAAAACCCAAGATTCAGAATGTTTGTGGCCAAACCAGTACAGCGAGATGGTTGCCCATTCGTTTCATGGGACCTAAACATTCATCCCAAGGAAACATGTACGTTTTTCTAGCCATTCTGGTGCACTGGAGCATGTATTTGTAGTTCGGATTTGAATTATGGACATTAAATGCCTAGATAACTCAATTAATGAATAAAAAAGGTCAAATGAACCCTGAATAATTTCAAAGTTCAGCGCGCATCTCCCATTGTTCCGTGTCGCGTGTAGAAGAAAATACGAGGCTAGAAGAGGGAGTGATTATCGTTTGGCCCACAAGGGGACACGTTTCCCTATCGAAACCACGAGGGTTCTTGCGATAGGCTCCGGTTTGTAAGAGGTTTGTAATAAAGCTTGGCCCAAATTGGCAATGTTTTTACCACGACATATATGTGCCGTGACGTGACACCATGCCACCTTTGATGACTTTCTGGTGAGTTTTGGATTTATGGGAACTTAAAAACCGAGATTCGAAATGTTTGAGGATGAGCTAGGACACCGGTACGGCTGTAATTCGTTCCCATTCCTGGCATGGGACCTAAACATGCACCAAAGGACACATGTTTAATTTTTCTATCCGTTTTGGTGAACTGGAGCATGTATTTGTAGTTCAGGTTTGAATTATGGACATTAAATGCCTAGGAGACTCAATTAGTATATTAAAAGGCCAAACGAACCCTGAATAAGTTTAAATTTCAGCACGGATATCATGTCGTTCCATGTCGCCCGTGGAAGAAAATACAAGGCAAAAAGAGGCAGTGATTACATTTCGCCCACAAGGGGATCACGTTTCCCTATCGGAACCACGAGGCTTCTTTGAGAGAAGCTCCGGTTTTTGTAAGAGGTTTGTAATAAAGCTTGGCCCAAATTGGATAATGTTTTTACTATGACATATATGTGCCATGACGTGACACCATGCCACCTTTGATGACTTTCTGCTGTGTTTAGGATTTACGGGGATTTAAAAAACGAGATTCCAAATGTTTGAGGACGAGCCAGGATGCGGGTTCGGTTGTAATTTGTTCCCATTCCTGGCATGGGACCTAAACATGCACCCAAGGACACATGTATAAATTTTCTAGCCATTTTGGTGAACTGGAGCATGTATTTGAAGTTCAGATTTGTATTATGGACATTAAATGCCTAGGAAACTCAATTAGTGTATAAAAAGGCCAAATGAACCCTGAATAAGTTTAAATTTCAGCACAGATATCCTGTCGTTCCATGTTGTCTGTAGAAGAAAATACAAGGCAAAATGAGGCACTGATTACGTGTCGCCCACAAGGGGGACACGTTTCCCAATCGGAACCACGAGGCTTCTTTGAAGCTCCGGTTTGTAAGAGGCTTGTAATAAAACTTGCGCCACAATGGACAAAAAAATTCCTCGACATATAAGTGCCATGTCGTGACACCATGCCAGGTTTCACGTTTTTTGGCTTAGTTTTGGATTTACGGGAATTAAAAACCGAGATTCTTCTCACGAAATGTTTTCAAATACACACGGTTCACTCACGAAAGTCGACATTCAATGAAAACTTCATGGAAACAATATTTTAAAGTTCCATAAAAATCTAAAAAAATGTGGGATGTTAAGAAGGTGATGTTTTATTGCGACACAAAATTTCAAGTTGAAAAACATTACGAGATGTGAGCTATGAAAAAGAAAAATTCAACCCTGAATAGTGACATTACTATTCGACACTATTCAACGCTGATTTTGTCTTTTTCATAGCTCACATCTCGTAATGTGTTTCAACTTGAAATTTTGCGTGGCAATAGAACATCATCCTCTTAACATCCCGCATTTTTCTCAAAAAAATTTGAAACTTCAAAACATCTTTTTCTCGTGGTTTTCACCGGTTTCCACCGAATGTTGGTTTCCGTATGATATTCTTCCCCCCTGCTGCGCACGATCTGAGTCGTGCGTTCTGATTGGCCAAAACCCAAACCCCACGGATCGTACGTGTGCACCGTTGGATGCTCCCAGATCGAACGGCAACCCTGAGCCCTTTCGACAGCACATGCAGTACATGGGTAAGCACTATGTGCATGCGTCGTGCTAGCTCACGCTTCCTTCTCTACTAGGTTTTTAAAACAGTCTACCGTTTCTCGCCACTCCTCTCATCGGTTTCCCGCCACTTCTCCCATCATTTTCCCGCTAAGTGCTCACTGAAGGCTAGCGGCGACACACCGGCCATGTAAAATATCCCCCACAGTTTCTAAAATCACAAATGTGTGTGATAGGAGGGAGTAGGTCCCATAGGGTGACCATTGTGAAATGCCTTAATGGCAAGGAGGCAATTCTTATCAGTAAGGGCCGGCTTCCCATCTGTTAGCCTAGTTGAATAGAACGCAGAAGTTAAGCATGCTCGGGCTGGAGTAGTCCAAGGATGGGTGACCCGGTGGGAAGTTGCATATCTCAAGCTTCATTTAAATGCCATGAAATGGTCATTATAGAGAGATAAATTATAGAGATAAATTATATCTCTGTAGTGACCTATCATGGCGATTATATAAACCTTGGGATCATTGTTTTGCTAATTTGTAGACTATGTTTTTATGGGTTATTTTTTGCTATAAAAAATTAAAGAATGATTGACTGGACTTGTCATTGCTATTATATAAACCTACTATGTTTTTATGGGTTATTTTTTCCTCTAAAAAATTAAAGAATGATTGACTTGACCTGTCATGGAGATTATATAAAACCTTTTTCAGGTTGCATGCAGGGTATAGGGGGCAGGGTGTTCTTCTC
Source organism: Aegilops bicornis (assembly GCA_021605145.1). NCBI lineage: Eukaryota > Viridiplantae > Streptophyta > Magnoliopsida > Poales > Poaceae > Aegilops > Aegilops bicornis. The sequence goes on from CM038675.1 coordinate 500,416,918, forward strand.
GAGCATGTCTCCCTTGTGCGGCTTATAGACGCATGACATATCTGTGCGCTCCCCAGGTATATATACTATCCTTTACCGAAAATTAGGGGCCCGACACAATCTATCCCTTTGATCCAACAACGAGAAGGGTTTGAACATGATGGTTTCCTATTGACACTAGTAAGGTACACGTGCATTGCACGCATGAGATTTGGTAACCAAATTATGAATAAATACCACACTGTAGCATGTAAGCTTTGAGTCATATATGCATGATGTAGATGTTCGTTTAATTCTTATAGTTCATCTCATCCAAAATCAATTAGTTTTATAAAAAATCTATATTAAGATTCATAGAATTGTGCATTGTAAAGGTAAAAAAAAGAGATAATTCATTTAGAAAAAAAGGTTTGGGCAATTAAGATATGGAAGATTCTAGAGAAAAAAGGAGAAGTGCTTGTGTTTTGAGGTTTGTGCATTATGCTTAAGTTCAACCATGGAGTCTTCTAGATTGTACATGTGGCAGAATCTGGTGGAATGTAGATGATATCCAACGGTCAGTAGTGCTCAGATTTGCCATCTCTGTACCGTCGGATTGGCTTCATCCAACGACCAACTTTGAAAGTTATTCGCACACTATATAGGTGTGTGTGTGTGTGTGTAGATGTATCCCATGCTAGACCAAATAAAGTTTAAACGCATGCGTGGTACGACCCCCCCACCCCCCCTGCCGCCTCGAAGTTGGGAAACTGGCATCGTACGTATTGAGCCAGGCTTGGAGTTGGGTACGGTGTTCGGTTTGTAATGTAGTTGGTGGCCCATCGAAGTTGTGCATTTGGGATTTAAACACATCATACACCACCGTAGTCACACATATTTTCGGGCCGCACGCAGTGTATACGGGGTCTTCTGATCGACCACGTCTCCCTTGTGCGGTTTTTTCTGACGACACGCATATCCGTGGGCTCCCCGAGTGTATATATATCATCCCTTTGGCCGATAATGAGGGGTATTATGTGTTGGCCATGAATGGATTCCTCCTAGTTCATGTTAAGGCCGGTCACTGTCACATGTCACTCAACCAAAGCTCGAGCTCATGCGTTGTCAGGATTCCCTCCCACATGCTCGGATTGTTGGGTTCGACCTACATCAAACCCTGCATATCTCGTCCTTAACTACCTTGCCTTCATGGTTGTTGTCTATATCAAGAGGTAGGCACCACATCTAAATTGTACATTATTCTATATTGAAAACGCACATCACCCCTTCCCAACGTACGCCATTTTGGGTGCATGCAAGAGGTGCTAGTTTTGTGGTCCCTCTCGTGTGATTTTTATGATGGTTCAATCTATTAGCCCAAGCGGTTTATCGACAACAACAACTGTATTTAAAGTTTTAAACATCCCCAATATTCCTACATATATTTGGCCACTTCCAGGTGGTTCTTGACTTATGGCCCCTCTCATCGATCTTTGACGACGCGCCCCACCATGGGCCCGTGCAGTCAAAGTTGTGCAGTGGAATTTTGAACATCACAGACCACCCTTTTCAGTCATATATATTTGGGCCACATGCTAGTGTGGCTGTCTTCTGACCCTCTCTAACGTTACTTTTTGCTGCAAAGACTCTGATGACGCTCAACGGACACGGGTATAATATCTTAATCGTGTGCGATGCAAGTGCGCTGTGAATCACCGCAACCGCGCAAGCGCGAGGAAAGGGGTGGAGGTACTGGCTCAACCGTGTGCAATGCAAGTGCGCTGAAATCACCACGACCGCGCAAGCGCGAGCAAAGGGGTGGAGGTACTGGCTCAACCATGTGCGATGCAAGTGCGCTGAAATCACCACGACCGTGCAAGCGTGAGCACAGGGTGGAGGTACTAGATCAATCGTGTGCGATGCAAGTGTGCTGAAATCACCACGACCGCTCAGGCGTGAGCGAAGGGTGGAAGTACTGGCTTAACCATGTGCGATGCAAGTGCGCTGTAAAACCACCACCTGTGCAAGCTAAAGGCGGGTAAGTTTATTTGGAAATTAGGACGAACCGTGTGCGATAGACCAGCTAGCTAGAAATATAAAAACAAACTACCCGCCTTGAGCGTTACAAAAATCGGCGGTTCCACGCCACTTTTCCTTATTATCATACACGCATATTGATATTGGACCATGCGCGATCTTGGGCACCCCCGCCCCGCATCAATTCCTTTACCCAAATTTTAGTAGCCGCCGTACTTGAACCGTCGCCCACACTCCTCCAGCACCGACCTTATAGTAAAATCGCAATAGCCGAGGCATTTGAACCGTCCGCCTCCCTCGTCCACCACCATCTCCACCCACCATTACTAAAATTTTCAAGAGCCATGGCACCTCAAACACCACCCTCCACAGTCCCCCACCCACCCCTCCCCCCTCAAACCCTAGCTCGCGGTCGCAGCCGGCGCCGCCGCCAACCCCTACCGGTCTACCTGTTCCTCCTAGTTTAGATAATAAAGTTCAGGTTACCCAGCGATTCCCATAACGTCACCCCACTCCCCTGAGTTTTTAGATGAGGCTTGCGGTGTCCCTCCCCGCGAGATCCACATCCCTTGCTCCAGAATGTCGCAGCCTAAGCTCGACCACGTATCCCGGGGAGCCCGACGAGCGTTCGGCCAAGAAGAGGTTTATCATGGCCTCTGCGGCAGACATTGGCGAGGTGGCCACCGTTCGGCCCGACCTGTAGATCCCCGAGCAACACGTCGCCGCGGAAGCCGGCGAAGACATTGACTATGTTGCCATGCCGAAGGCTTCATGTCAGCGGCTGGCGACATCAGTATCTCGAAAGCTGGCTACAACATCAAGCTCGTCCACAGCGACGGCTTCATGCGGGCCATGTCACAGGTTAAGTGGTCCATCCCCAACCCCTCTGGTTCAACCGCCGTTGATCTCTTCAACAGCCCTGCCGTTGATCTCCGCCGCCAAGCGGTCAAGGATTTGTGAGCTTTATATGCTATCGAGCCCATTTCATCATTTCTGAAGGACACGTTCTACGACGGTGACTTGAGATCCTCAATTGCCAAGTCAGATCTCATCGACCACGACCACGAGGAGGGCACCCACGAAGGTTCTTCCAAGGTGAAACAGCCCATCTGTGACATCACAGAGCGCACCATGGGTCTCTGCTCTTCCAATTGGAAGGATCCCGTCCATGAAATGTGAGGCAAGATTCTATCAGCAAATCTTACCTTTTCTAGCTTGCCAACCCGTACCCTTTGTTGTAGTAGCATTTCTCGTGCGGTGCTTTAACTGTGCCGTGTTTAATTATTTCAGTTGTGCAAAAATGTATTGTTCAATAGGGCTATGTGATGTTTAAGTATGAATTGTCCACTTCAGTTTCACGAATGGCTATATTTAGTTGTTTATAGTGAGTAGATGCCTGGTTTATCTGTATTTGGTTGTTAGGTTGGTAGGAGTGAGCATTTTTTCAGTTATCGAGTTGATGCCTTGTTTATATGTATTTGGCACTTAGTTTGGTTGCAGTGAGCATTTGTCCAGTTATCAAGCATATGCCTTGTTTATGTGTATTTGGTTGTTAGGTTGCTTTTTTAGCATTTGTCCAGTTATCAAGCAGATGCCTTGTTTATCTGTATTTGGTTGTTAGGTTGCCTTTTTTAGCATTTGTCCAGTTATCAAGCAAATGCCTTGTTTGTCTTTATCTGCTTGTTAGGTTGGTTGCAGTGAGCATTTGTCCAGTTTTCAAGCATATGCCCTGTTTATCTGTATTTTCTTGTTAGGTTGGTTGAAGTGAGACTGTCTAGTTTTTAATGTCTGTATTTGGTTGTTATACTGGTCATTTATGCCTTGTTTATTTCAGTCATTCACAATGTGTTGTTCATTATGTGCAAGTCGGAACTCTGCCACTCGACTACATCAATACCAGTTTGAATGGATATATTTGGTTCCAGTTATTCCTGATGTAGTTAAGACATGCCCTTTATTTCAGTTTTACACATTTATCCAGTGTGATGTTTAAGCATTACCTATGTTCTATTCATTTTCAACAATACCAGTTTGAATTGCAATATTTGATGGCTGTTAAGCCTGCTGTCGGTAACATTGCCTTCCATTTTATATCTACTTTAACAGCATGCTGAAACCAACACATTCAAGCTATCATTTGGAGATGATGTTGTTTACCTTTGCTATATTTGTTTGATGTTAAGGTTGCTGTACTTATCATGCCTTTCCACTACTTATGCAGGACAACAACTGGAGTGGCCACCATTTTCCGCCGAGCTTAGCTTCATCCCTTGGCTTGTACTCACCCCGTCGTTCCATAATGTAGTGCATATAGACCCAGGCTTGGACACTTGTTAGCTTCTAATATTGACTTGTTGCTTGTAGGTACATATGCCCTTGGCAAGGATCCATGCATCGACCCTTTTTGCATATGGGGCAATGAGATATGCATGAGCAAGCATCAAGTGAGGAAACTGATAAGGATTATTAGCCAAAAGATACGAATGGTGGCAAGCAAATTATTTGTTTATGCTCTATCCAACACAACAGTGAGCTATAGGATGGTAACTGCAAACTCTGCAGCCTTCTCTTTTTACTGCCCATAATGAGTTATTAGACAACAATGTCTGAATATTTTTCGTTCCCAGTGGTTCCCGAAGAGGTTCACTCAAGACTACCTCTCAAAGTACATGATTGGTGGACACGCAATGAAGGTTAAAGTATTTCATCTAGACTACAATGAGCATCTAGAAGTCATAATGAAGACAGTGAAGGATGGATGGGCAGCCATCACAAGGGGTTGGCCTAGAGTCGTGCGCGCATTACGCATGGAGGAGGGCACAATATGGGCATTCCGCTTCACCTTCTCCAGCAACCAGAATGTCTTTCTCCTCTCTCTTTACAGTCTTTAGTACAACTGTGGTTCATTATTCTTTACTTGGTGCTTCTGTAGTTCTTCAAGATATGTACTGTGCATCGAATTATGCATTCGTGGTTGAACCTATATTTGTAATAAACATGGTTGGATATGAAATAAGTGATTGCCTACTTTCAAATTCAAAACATGTGATTTTTAAATTAGGGATTAATTAGAGATTAAACTGCACACGGTTTGCAAAAGCGAACCGTCTGTGATAGACGTGGAGATCAGAAACGTTCCTAGGATCCACTACGTGTGCGATCAATCTCCACTACACACACAACATCCTCTTGAAAATTGTTTGCGTTAGACCACCTTGCGCAAACGTTTACCACATAAAAACTGTGTGTGATGGACAGCCTTTGCCACACAGTTTCTTTTACGCACCGTGTGTGATGCATTCAATAACACAAATGATAAAATTGTTAATATCGTGTTCAATAGCAACACTATCACAAACGATTTAACGGGAAAAATTGTGTGTGATGTACCTGTGAACGAAAACGTTTTCCTTGGAGCGACTGTGTGGGATGTACAGACGAATGGAAATGTTTTGCGGGGATTGACTCTGTGGGATGTACTTGCGACCAGAAACAATTTCGCCTGTATAATTATATTTTTTAGCTCTACTGTATGTATTTCCGTATTTGAGCGCTCGCCGATCGTACAAGACCTCATTTTGCCAAGCGTGTGTGCCAGGAGGTCATATCCCCGACTGTTTCTGGGTCATGTGAGAAGGACCCCCCTTATTGCCGTCACTCACTAGGCGACGGTTCCAAATGTCATCGCGGAAAGGGGTTTAAAACTGTTTGTATAGCACCGACGCATACCAGTGTGAATTGGCGGAGGGGGACGGCGGCCGCCTCGTTGATGGAGCAACTGCCCTCTTCGCCCTGCCTATAAAAGGGGAGGGCAGAGGAGGGCGGAGTCATTCATCCTCGTACTTCTCCTTTCCTTCTACTTTTTTCTCCTGCTGGTGATGTCGAAGGGCCCCAGGCTCTTGGTTGGGGATAATATTATCACCCGCAGGCGCTGATGCTCGGGGAGTGAGTCTGGTCCTTGGTGTGTCAAATCCCTCGGTCCCTTCGAGGCTCGACCGGGAGGCGGGGCTGGAGATCATTGGTAATCCCAGCATTGCCCCTCTCGAAAGTCTTGGGGCCGATGTCGGCGAGAGGCGCACCTTCCTGCCTGCCAAGGTGGGGAGCGGTGCACTTAGAGCCCCCTGGTCGTCTTGGCCGCCTGCCGCCTTCCCAAGGGAAGCGCCAGACTGGAGTCTTGGCACTTCTCGGAAGTAGCGGTGGTGAGGAGAAAGCGAGGGAAGACAGAAAAGGCGGGTGGCAGGGGCCCAGGTCGAAGTACGATGGCATGGATGCCTTCGCCTCTGACCAGCGTCCTGCCACCTCGTATTCCCGTTCTTCCCCTCCCCCCAGCTTCATCATCACCAGCCTCCTAGGGTGATAGCCTGTAATGACCCAACCTCAGACGGTCAAGTCTCTGTGCTTAAGTGTCATCCCTGGATCGGTATGCTGGCACACACAGTACTCGAGAAAAATCACATGTATAAAGTAATGTAAATACTATTACCTCAATCCATATAGCAGAAGTAACAACAAGGTTGTGGATTCCCATCAACACCAACTGCAAACTTTAGTGTAGAAATCGTAACCCTAACGTATCACTTACTCATCGTAAGAATCCTGCAACATGAAACGTTGCAGCCATGTTGGTCAGTACATTGAATGTACTGGCAATTTCACGCTATAGAGAAATGCTGAATAATGGCCATCACTACATGCATATTTGGCTGGTGGAGGCTCTAAGTTTAAGTTTTGCATAAAGCTAAGTTTTCCCTACAACAAAGGAATATATTTTATTTAACTACAAAGTTTGTTGAAAATATTGAGAAGGTTCCTCCAACTCAATCCCAAAATAATAGCTATAACCCAACAACTTATTTAAGTAACGTGATGAGATCAATCAAATAATTCAAATACCAGATACTCAAGATGTCCATAACCGGAGACACGGCTAATCATGATTTGTTTGTACACTCTGCAGAGGTTTGCGCACTTTCCCCCACAAGACTCGATCTCCTCCGTTGTATTTCTCGCATTGCATGATGTTTGAGAAACGGATGACCGAGACACAGTCTTTCCGAAGAGGTCCCCTTAACCGATAGATAGGCCGGTACACATACACTCCCCTACATCTGCTAGCCCATCATGGAAAGGATTCCCACAACTTACTCAACTATGCCAGAGCCTATAATGGCTTGTGGCTGCACACGGAAGTTTCTAGCATGAATAATCTTATGATCCCTTTGAGCCTGGGTGGCGAACCATAGGATGATCACACGGGTACTCCGGGATATCCCAAGACAACACTGGATTACTCCAGGTGCCCAGACAACCACTAAGTGCTCCAGGGTGCCTCAACAAATCCACCCAGATGTGAGTTAAAGTAGCCACCTTAAGTTAAACCTTAGTTAACAATAGCTCTCACATCTTTCATGAATACACTCAAACCAATCCACGTCTACGAGCATAGAATAGTAGTATAGCATAACGTAGTAATTCCCAGGGTTTGATATAAGACAATAGGTTCTACCTCATCAACTATGATAGCTGACTGAGTAGTCACCTTTCTTTCAAGAACTCAAAGAACTTGATAGCTGACTGAGCAGTCACCTTTCTCACGGCAGTCACTTCCGGCCACTTTGTAAACTTGTCGATTGCAACGAACAAGAATTCACAACCCCCAATTGCTTGGGGAAAGGGGCCGAGGATATCGAGCCCCCAAACCAAAAATGGCCATGATAGAGGGATGTTTGAAGATCTTGGGCAAGCAGGTGTGTTTTCTTGGAATGGAACTGACAGGCTTCACATGTCGTGACTAGCTCGACCGCATCTTGGAGGGCTGTGGGCCAATAGAATCCTTGCCGGAATGCTTTCCCAACTAATGCCCTTCATCCAATGTGGGACCGCACATTCCTCTGTGAACCTCAGCCAGCAGTTCCTTTCCATCTTTCCGGCACACACACTTCAAATTTCACACCGTTGGGCCTCCTTCTGTACAGAGTGTCATTGACAAACTGGTACATACTAGCCCTCCAGGCTACTTTCTCAACTTTATCTTGGTCGCCAGGAAGCTCTACGGTTTGGAGGAAGTACGATGTGCCTTGCCCAAGTTGGAGCCTGGGGCTCGGCAACAAGGACTAGCGGCACCTCCTCGGCTGCGGGAGCACCAGCCTCATTCGCGGGGTTCATGGACCCAGCTGGAGCGGGTGGTCCGGCAGGCTGTGAGGAGTTGTTTCCGGCAGGGTCTCTGCCGGGAGCCAATGGCTCTATTGGGAGAGGCTTACCATAGTGCAACTTTCTCCTCTTCCAGGCCTTTGTTGCTGGGGATACGGTGGGCTAAGTGAGATGGAGAACAAAAGTCCCTGGTTCCACAGGAAGCTTCTACGCCGCATGCTTTGACATATGATCAGCTATGCTGTTTTCCGCATGGGGTACGTGCTCTGTTTGTAATCCATGAAAGTGCTCCTCTAATATCCTCACTTCCTCGACGTATGCCTCCATCAATGGACTTTAGTAATCCTTGTTGACTTGTCTCACCACAAGCTGTGAATCTCCTGAATGATCAGCTTCTTAATTCCCAATTCGGCTGCAATCCTGAGCCCGACAAGAAGCCCTTCATACTCAGCTGTATCGTTGGTTGCTTCTTCTCGAGAAAAATGCATTTGTACGACGTACTTCAAGTGCTCCTCGGAGGGGGTGCCAAGAAGCACGCCAGCTCCCGCACCTTGTAGGGAAAAAGCACCATCAAAATACATAATCCATTCTTGGGGAATTCCTTGTCGGGGATAACTGTCTCTGTCATTTCCTCATCAGGGGTTGGCATCCATTCTACAATAAACTCTGCCAACGCCCTGCTTGAATAGTTGATGTACTCTCAAACTTTAAACCAAAGGTGGATAACTCCAAAGCCCACTCCACTATCCTGCCGGTAGCTTCTGGGTTTCGGAGTATCCTTTGCAACAGAAAACGAGTAACAACCATGATCTCTGGGCTTGGAAGTAGTGGTGAAGTTTCCTTGAGGCATAATGAGGCCAAAGATCAACTTCTACACGCCAGAGTACCTCGATCTAGACCTCTGTAACAAGGAGCTGCCGAAGTACACTGGGCGTTGCACCACTTTCTTCCTTGCCGCGTCCTAGTGGTTGCTCTCGTTGTCGTGCACATTGCTATCCTGATCCTTCTCTGACTCTGCCATTTTCTGCTCACTTTCTGATTCATCCACTTCTCTCTGTGCTACCAAGGCCGCACTGACCACTTGGTTGGTTGCCGCCAAGTATAGCAACAACGGGTCCTAGGGTTTTGGAGCAACCAAGGTAGGCACAGAGGACAAGTAGGCCTTCAACTCTTGCAAAGCTGCATCTGCTTCTGGGGTCCACTTCATAGGGCCAGCCTTCTTAAAAACTTTGAAGAACGTCAGGGCGCGCTCGGCAGACTTGGAGATGAATCTGCTTAGTGCGGTAACACATCCCGTCAGGCACCTCACATCCTTAACTGTCCTTGTGCTTGGATCTGCTTGATGGCTTTGACCTTGTCGGGGTTGGCTTCAATCCCACGATGGGATACAAAGAACCCAAGCAACTTGCCGGAGGGAACACCAAACACACACTTCTCTGGGTTAAGCTTCAGATTGATCTTGTGCAGATTAGCAAATGTCTCCTCCAAATCTTTAATAAGGGTGGCTTTATCCTTGGTCTTGACCACAATATCATCCATATAGGCTTCTATGTTTCTGTGCAACTACGGCTCAAAACCAATCTGGATTGCCCTTGCAAAAGTAGACTCGGCACTCTATAACCTGAATGGCATACAGACAAAGCAGTACGTACCACATGGGGTGATGAACAACGTCTTCTCTTAATCTTCCTTGGACATGAAGATCTGGTGATACCCGGAGTATGCGTCCAGAAAGGAGAGCAAATCACAACCTGACTTGGAATCCACAATTTGGTCAATACGCAGCAAGGGAAATGGGTCCTTTGGGCAAGCTTTGTTGAGGTCTGTGAAATCTATGCAAAGCCTACATTTCCCATTAGCCTTCCGGACTACCACTGGATTTGCTAAGCATGTGGGATGCAATACTCCTCTAACCAAATGAGCTGCCTCAAGTTTCTTGATCTCTTCTGCAATGAACTGCTGCCTCTCCAAGGCCTGCTTCCGTACTTTCTGCTTGACAGGTCGGGCATGTGGGCAGACAGTAAGGTGGTGCTCGATTACCTCCCTGGGAACACCGGGGATATCAGATGGTTGCTAGGAAAACACATTGATATTCGCCCGCAGGAAGGCAACGAGCGCGCTTTACTATTTGTCATCGAGGGTGGCGCTAATAGTAAAAGTACCATCAAAGCCAACCAGCTCTGTCAGGACCTTCTTCACTTGGGGTGCAGCGACCTTGGATCTCTTGCTGTTAGAACACTCCGGCACGTCATCAACGGGTGTTGTGCACTCGATGGGGGCATGCTTCTCAGACTCTTTGCCGGAGTCCCTACAGTCTCTCTTCTTTCCTTTATTTCCATTGGCGGAGCTGCCACTACCGCTGCCTCTGCTGCGACCGCATCCCAGTACATCTTGTCCATGCAAATGATTGCATCCTTCTCATGCGATGGGATTGTAATCACTCTCACTGGCCCAGCGATCTTCAATGAGTTGTAGGCATAGTGGGATGCCGCCATGAACTTGGCCAGGGTTGGGCGTCCAAGAATCCCATTGTACAGTAGGGGGAGATCAACCACATCAAACACAATCCTCTCAGTCCGGTAGTTCAGTTCTCCCCCGAACGTTACCGGCAATGTGATCTTCCCCTTAGGACGGCTCCTGTCGAGATTAACTCCTTGAAACGTGTCGGTAACCTCTAGTTCCTCCTCTCTTATCTGAAGTCTGCTGATAATTGCCGGCGAAATCAGATTCAACCCGGCCCCGCCATCCACCAATATCTTTGTGAGTTTGAGGTTGCGGATTATTGGGGAGACCAACAACGGCAAACATCCTACCGCAGTGGTACGGCTAGGATGGTCCTCTTCATCGAAGATGATGGGCGTATGGGACCATTTGAGCGGCTTCCGGGCCTCTGGTGCTGGTTCCGTGGCATTGACTTCTCGCGCCCACCGCTTGAGCTAGCGGTGATAAGTGTGCAGAGATGCACCTCCGTCGACGCACAGGGCGTCTGTGGCCTTCTGAAACTCCTGCTCACTGGTTTCCTCTTCATCCCCTCCATCACTCTCATCATGATAGGTTTCCTTCTCTCGACCTCTGGCGAGCTTTCCATGGTTCCGAAAGGGTTTGCCAGGCCAGCAACATTCTAACCTTTTTTCTTATCACGCTTCTCATACTCTGCTTTCTGTTTCTTGACAAGCTGCTCAACCTGATGACACTCTTGAAGGTCATGGCCCTTGGTCCGATGAATCTTGCAGTACGGCCCATCACCTGTCCCGGCCTTCTCGGCAGCAACGGCTTCCTGATAGTCAGAGCACTCGGCAGCTTCCTTGCCAGGGGCCTCAGCTTTGGCCTTCTTGCCGGTACTAGGCGTACCAGATCCTTCAACGGTCATCACTGCCTTATCTCTCCGCTTCTTACTGCGCTTCTTGCTCTTCTTTTGACTAGTTGATTCATCCTCATCCTGTGAATCAACATTCGTGCAATCTTCCTCTCCGGGCAGCCTCCTTCCCTCCTCCATCCGAGCACACTTATCCACTGGTGTGTAAAGCTCCTTCACAGTCTTGGGCAACCGCACGTTCATCTTGGTACGGATACGACGGTTGCACATATTGGACTGGAAGGCAGCTATCACATCTGCCGGATGGACATTTGGGACATTTCTATGGACTTTGCTGAATATCTGTAAATACATACGAAGGGTTTCTCCTTCCTTCTGCTGGAGAAGCTTAAATCGTTGGGCCTGCCGGGTTCCTGATGACCGCCAGTGAAGGCTCCAATGAACTTGTGGCACAGGTCAGCCCATGACGAAATGGAGTTCTCCGGTAGGTGCATCAACCAAGACCTCACATTGGACTTTAGGGCCAAAGGGAAGTAGTTGGCCAACACCTTCTCATCTCTTCCCCCGGCAGCCTGAACAACGACGGTGTAGATGCTCAAGAACTCTGCCGGGTTCAGCCTCCCGTCGTATTTCTCGGGTATGTCTGGCTTGAACGTGCGAACGGACAGCCAACGGACTTGCAGGAGCACTCGTGTAAAGGCAAGGCGGCCATCCTCGAAAGGTAGGCACCCGCCAACACTGAGCGCAGACTCGTCGACGTTGAGGCCGTCGTACCCATCGGTCTGGTGGAGGTCATCATGGCGTGGCTTGACGACGCGAGCGTCTCCTCTCCGCCTAACCTCGGGGGCTCGACGTTGGCCTGGACGTGCTCGAGGGTCGGAAGAAGCAATCAAGACGTCATCAGGGTCTTGATTCGGTTGTGCTCGCGCTGGCTGCCGGGGCAGGGACTGCACCATGGGGATGGCCCCTTCCGTACGTTCAGCAGCACGAGCCATTTCTGTGTGTGGGGAGGTCGTGACGGGTCAGCTCGCTGTGAGCCCCCAACTTCGGCGAAACGGAGCAGGCTTTGGATGGTGGCACGCCATTTGTCCATCTGCTTGGCCACTGGCGGAAACCTCAATAGCAGTTGAGCCCGCGCCATGGCCTCCGAAGCCGTACTTGGCAGGGATGATGATGAAGTCGATCGTATCGTTGCTCGGCTCCTGACGGTGCCAGCAGAGGTAGTACTGCGCCCCCGCTGGTGCTGCGGGGCGACCAACTAGACATGGTGCAGCGAAGGCGCTTGAGGGCTAGCGGTTCCGTTGGGCGCAGCGGCTTGGTCGGCCCGTCCCGAGGGATGTGCATGTGATGCGACCGCACCCGTGGTGGGGGCGGCCGGAGGGCGGCGGTTCGCCCCGGTCCGAACGCCGTTGTTGTGGTTGTGCCCGTCAGTGGGGGAGAGGGGCGTAGATGGAGTGGCCCCCTCACCCGTACCTTGAGGAGTGTGGCCGTCGGGGTGTTGTCGATGCTGCTCTCCTCCTGTGCCTCCTGCTCCTGCATAGGCTGCGGGAGAAGTGGTGACGGCGCCGCCTGCTCCGACCACTTCTCCAGCAGCATCCGCGTCCTTGTGCGCCTCCGCACCCTCTGCAGCGTTGGAGGCCGCGGGCGGCGGAGCCTTCGAGGTGGATGGGTGAGCCGAAATACCGTGTTTCTTCTTGGGTGCCATGGTCGATGGCGTCGTCGAAGATGACGATGGTGATGATGTCGACGCGCTGCACACGCCTTCAGGTTCGTGCAAGCGTGCTCCCTACCTGGCGCGCCAAAGATGTCATGGGAAACCACGGCCACCTATGGGACCAGGCGGTCCCTTGATGGTTCGGTGGGGGGACGACGCGTTGCACAAAGAGCAGACGAGCGTGGGGCAACGCGATAGAGATCACGCGGGCAGTTTACTCATGTTCGGGCCGCCATGAGGCGTAAAACCATACTCCTGCTTTGGTGGAATGATGGTGGAAAAGGTGGTGGCGAGCATAGTACACTTGCCTGACAGGGGTTGCCTTGGGGTAGCAGCGACTACGCGCGTATGGGGGTGTGAGTTATCCAACCTTCTAACCCTTTCTAGGGTTGCCATTGACCTCCTTTTATAGATCAAGGGGTAACCAAAGTGGCAAAGTAGTCATTACCCACTGATAAGATAGCAAACAGTGCTATCATACCTAACTATACGGGCTGACAGGGCGCATTAAATGCACCGCTTAACATCACATCGCTGTTTGCCCGGTAAGGCTTGCCAGGCTATCTCGTCAGCTCTGCTCCCGTTCTCTTAACATGTCGCAGGACGGGTGTCATCCATGGGTTTCTCCTCTGGTAAATGGCTGCCACTTAATCACCTTGCGGCTCGACACCGCACTGATCGACGACGTGGGTCGTGGTGGAGTGGTTGGTGAGGTGGTTCTGCCTTCGTGAGCCCCGGCAGGCCCTGTCGGGGTGTCTTGGTTGTCTACGTATGGAGGTGGCCTCGCCCCTTGCCAGGCTCGCCGGCCCGGCAAATGAGGCTCTTCTTCTTGGCGATATCCTGCTTCCTTGGCTCATCCTTGGTCCCTCTGATCTGCATGTTGATCCTTCAAGTTTCTTGGGTCCTTGTACTCTGACTTGCGTTGGTGCTTCGATCTTGTTCTCGTGCCTGTGCACAGTCTAGGCAACAGACCAGTGTTTGTTGCACCGACAAAGAAAAATTCTGAATTTTTTTACACAAGATTGATATACAAATTTCCCACGCTGAACTAAATTTTTTTGAATTTTTGGAGTTACAGAAGTATTGAAAGTTTTCAGATTGCTACAAACTGTTTTGTTTTTGACAGATTCTGTTTTCTTTGCATTGTGTGCTTATTTTGATTGATCTATGGACTCTTTCGGTGGGTTTGAGCCATAGAAAAGTTGTAATATAGTAGATATAATGCAAAAATAAAATATGAATGGGTTTGCAACAGTACTTATAGTAGTGATTTGCTCTGTTATACTAACGGATCTCCCGAAGGTTTTGTTGAGTTTTGTGTGATTGAAGTTTTCAAGTTTTGGGTGAGATCACGATGGATGAAGGTATAAGGAGTAAGAAGATCCGAAGCTTGGGGATTCCCATGGCATCCCAAGCTATTATCTAAAGAGAAGAAAGAAACTAAGCTTAGGGATGCCCGAGTGGCGTCCCCTCTTTCTTCTAACCACCATCGGTATTTTACTTGGAGCTATATTTTTATTCGTCACATATCATGAGTTTTGCTTGGAGCGTCTTGTATGATATGAGTCTTTGCTTGTTTTTATTTTTATTTTGTGTCAAGAATCCTTGCTGGACACACCTATTTGAGAGATTCAAAATTATGCTATGACTTGTTAGAATTGCTCTCTATGCTTCACTTAAATCTTTTTGAGCTATGGAATTGCTCTAGTGCTTCACTTATATCTTTTTTTAGCACAGTGTGCTTTAGTATTTTTTTAAGAAATGCTCTCTTGCTCCACTTAGATTAGTTTGAGAGTTGGTAATTTTTTTAAGAATTTCTCTCATGCTTCACTTATATTATTTTGAGAGAACAAAATTTTTATGCTCATGTTCTTCACTTAAATTTGTTTGAGCTATCAAAAGCAACATATGAAATTAGTCCCCAAGTGATAGATATTCAAGAGCGATATGATAAAAACTTTCATGAAGATCATTGGACAAAATAGACTTGATTCCTTGTAATTGTTTTGCGATATGATGATATAATATGTGAGTCATGTTGATGAGTAATTATGCTTTAGTAAGAATATTGGTTTTAAGGTTTGTGATCCCCTATGCAAGCACGAAAGTCAACAGTTATGCAATGAAATTACATCATACTTGTGGTTCATTATTCGGTGTTAGTTATGCTTAATGCTCTCTTATGAGATTTTTCGTTTATTGGTTGGATGCTTCTCAATCTTTTGCAAGCCTCATTTGCACTAAGTATGATCACTACTTGCGCATCCAAAATCCTTAAAAACCAGTTTTGCCATCCGAGTCCACTATACCTACCTATATGCGGTATTATATTGCCGTTCTAAGCAAATTTGTATGTGCCATCTCTAATTTTGAAAATAAATTTCTCTTTTGTGTGCTCATACCGCTCATGAAGCAGTAGGGGGTGGCAGATATTTTTCCATGCTAGATGTTATTCTCAAGATGAGTGTTTATTCACTTGTCATTGCATGAGAGTACAACAAAGGTATTAGGGATGCCCAGTCCCAAAATGAAAAATGAATTTACTTTATGTCATCAAATAATAAATTCCTTGAAAAGTGTTGGTATGGAAGGCACCCGTAAATACGGCTAGCCATGGAAAGTGAAAGTATGGTTGAAAAAAGGAATAAACTTTATTTTCTATTTGGGAACCGCCTATGATATATCTAGCATGGAAAGTATTGGGAACTACTTGATCGGTTTCGTTGACAGGAAAAGCATGCCACCAAAAATGTTTTCTATCTCTATCTTTTTTGCTTTGAGCTCTGGCACCTCTACAAATCCCTACTTCCCTTCGCGAAGGGCCTTTCTATTTACATGATGCAATTTTTTTCGAGTCAATATCTTCTCTTACAAAGGACCAACCAAGGGGCACTATGATCATACTTGAGCATTTGGTGTAGCTAATATGCGAGTGTGTTTCATGAATGGATCAATGATTGAGCATAATGGGCTAGGGATAACTTGCTTTAGTATTGATATTTTGAAAGACTTTGTTGCTTGTTGATATGCTGGAGTATTGAAATCTTCACGTCAAAACTAGACTATTGCTTTGAATCATATAAAAGTCCAAATGTCCATGCTACAAAGGAAAGATTATGTGAACATGTTAGGAAACATTTCACATCAAAAATGCTGTTTTTACCATTTACCTACTCAAGGACGAGCAGGAATTAAGCTTGGAGCTGCTGATATGTCTCCAACGTATCCATAATTTCTTATTGTTCCATGATGTTATATTATCATTCTTGGATGTTTTACAATCATTTTATAGCAACTTTATATCATTGTTTGGGACTAACCTATTGACATAGTGCCCGGTGCTAGTTGTTGTTTTTTGCTGGTTTTTTACTTTGCCGGAAATCAATACCAAACGGAGTCTAAACGCAGCTAAACTTTTTGGAGAATTTTTCTGGACCAAAAGACACAAGTTGGGCCGAAGAAGTAGTAGAGGGGTACCCTGAGGGGGGCCAACCCACCAAGGCGCGCCCTGATGGGTTGTGCCCACCTCGGTGGCCTCCCACACTACATCTTTGCTCTATAAATACCCCAATATTCCAGAAACCCTAGGGGAGTCGACGAAAATCAACTCCAGCCGCTAAAAGTTCCAGAAACCACAGATCCAATCTAGACACCATCGTGAAGGGGTTTCATCATCCTCATTGGTGCCTGTCCGATGATGCGTGAGTAGTTCATTGTAGACCTACGGGTCCGTAGTTAGTAGCTAGATGGCTTCCTCTCTCTCTTTTGATTCTCAATACAATGGTCTCTTGGAGATCTATTTGATGTAACTCTTTTTGTGGTGTGTTTGTTGCGATCCGATGAACTTTGAGTTTATGGTCAGATCTATGTTTTTATCCATGAAAGTTATTTGGGTCTTTAGATCTCTTATATTCATGATTACTTATAGCCTCGTATTTATTCTTCAAATCTTTGGTTTAGTTAGGCCAACTAGATCGATTTTTCTTGCCATGGGAAGAGGTGCTTTGTGATGGGTTCGATCTTACGGTGCTTGATCCCAGTGACAGAAGGGGAACCGACACGTATGTATCGTTGTTATTAAGGATAACAAGATGGGGTATATTTCTACATAAATAGATCTTTTCTACATCATGTCATTGTTCTTATTGCATTACTCCATTTCTCCATGAACTTAATACACTAGATGCATGTTGGATAGCGGTCGATGTGTGGAGTAATAGTAGTAGATGCAGGCAGGAGTCGGTCTACTAATGTTGGACGTGATGCCTATATAATGACCATTGCTTGGATATCGTCAAGATTATTTGAAGTTCTATCAATTGCCCAACAGTAATTTGTTTACCTGCCGTATGCTATTTTTCTCGGGAGAAGCCACTAGTGAAATCTACGGCCCCCGGGTCTCTTCTTTATTATATTTGCCTTCGAGATCTATTTTTATTTGCTTTTATTTCAGATCTATTAATCCAAAAAAACAAAAAAATACCTTGATGCAATTTATTGTTATTTATCTTATCTCGTGTTCCCACGAGATCTATTTATAATTTTACCTGTCTTTTTACCCGTGATGGATTGACAACCCCTCTCTTACGTCGGGTTGCAAGTATTTGTTCTTTGTGTGCACGAGCCGTTCACGTTGTGTTGCGTGGTTCTCCTACTAGTTCGATAACCTTGTTCTCATCACTTAGGGAAATATCTACCGTAGCTATGCTGCGTCATCCATTCCTCTTTGGGGAAATACCGACGTAGTTCAAGCCGCATCATTGGCCTTGTTCTTTGAACAGTTCACCTACAAGAAGATAGATTTGTGAGGCACATGCGTAAATAGGAGTTCAACATGTGATCTGATCACATATATATAACGTACTTGATAGTTTGGATCAGTCCAGTGTTTAACGAGGCCTCTCTAGTGTTCATCCGACATATTTTCCACTAGAGATGTTTGGGCAAGTTCACTGTTAGCCTTGCCTTCAAAGTGAGTTTTCCTCAAGTTATACTGATACTGTTGCAGAGCAGACTTGAAAACATGGGTGCGAGCATGTCTGGTTGCATCATCTTGGCTATCCAACTCGAACCTCATCTGTTGAAAATTATGGGAGTCTCATTATCACCAACCTAGAAAGTATGGGACTGAGCAAGACAATATTACTAGTTTCCATACATAACCATACTTACAGATAAATGGTCAAGGAAGGTGTTGAACTGGGTTTCGTCTTTATCATTCTTGTACTGAATCCATGTCGGGAGGATACGTGCATGACACCTAACGGCAACCGCTGCCTCTGATACTAACTTGGCTGACTCTGTAGCATCACGTGGCCTTTTTAAACCTGCCTCAAAACAGATTTCCATTCTTCCTCCTCTAGATTTAGTTAACCTATTGAGCATTATCCCTAATGTCTATTTCCTATTGCGCCTAGGTGCTAGTCTAACAACGAACATAGGAAGTGTTAGTGTACATCAAACTGCGAGACTACATATAAAGAAGCATGCAACTGTAACTTGACTCCAGCAACTACCTTCTTGCTGTTGAAGCTCACAAGGTTCATCTGATCTTGCCAACTCGTCTTGGGTTAAGAGTGCTTCAGAAATAGTGTCAGGTGGCAATCGAGCTTGGGAATGTGCTGCTAGCTGAGTTGACAAACGAGTAACTCGTGCAGCTGGTGGTACTGTGGAAGGTGTTGCAACAGCTAGGGCTATCGCTGCTTGTTTGTTGGTAGCTATTAGTTTCTTTTTGGCTTGTTTTGCAGCTCGTGTAGCATGGGATACCGCATTTGTACAATTTTTCGGTGGACTTTGACCTTCTATTGCATCATCGGTACCAGCAGAATCTGCATAATTCTTCCGCTTCCATTTCCGTGTGTCCTGAGTACTAACACCATCCCCCGCCATTCTGTGTTCCTTCCTCTTTCTCTGTGCCATGTCAAGTCAAGCCGACAAGAAAAAGGAATAAAAATTTAGTTCTTCAGAACAAATTGATGTGTGATACAGATGAACTGAACTTTGATGTTAGACAACCGCATGATAGGAGGATGTAATATGTACGAAAAACAGGACGCCATGAGATAATCAGAACTATGATGTGTAAACTAAGCAGAAGGCATTTCAGTAAATTAGAATCAAGGCAATGGAAGATAGACACCATATGAAAGATGCTACAAATATCGCTCTGCCAAGTTAACAGTGTCTCGTCATAACTGGCATTTAAACAAATGTGAAGCAGTACAAGAAATAAATCATATGCAAGATGCAAACAACATCACACTACCAAGTTGAAGGTCTCTCGTCATTAGTGTCATTGCATATTCACAAAATTGCATATTCATGGCTTATGATGTCTAAACTAAGTAGAAGGCATTTCAACAAATTAGAAGCAATGGAAGCTAGACACCATATGTAAGACGCAACGAATATCACTCTACCAAGTTAAAACTGTCTCGTCATTAGTGCCATTTCAACAAATTAGTAGTACAAGCTAGAAAATAATGCGAGATGTAAACTATATCAGACTCCCAAGTTAAACATGTCTTGTGAAAAGTGATTGTTGCAGGTTACACAACAGTAGTACTTTGATGTAAAAACATGGTGTGATAGACAGATGTTGTATGTTCTAGAAACAGGAACACGTGTCTTATTCACAAGTATAATGTGTAAAGTAAGCAGATGGAATTCGACAAAATTAGAAGCAATGCAAGCTAGACATCATACATAACATGCAACCACATATAATAGTGCCATGTTAGAGGGAGCACCTGTGATGGTGGACAAGGGGGGACGTGTTCATCATCAACACAACTACGTTGAGTGTCTATGCATGTGTTGTCTTTCCAATCTTGTTCGGGGGATGACAGACTAGAATGTGTAGAGGTCCTCCATTTGGAAGGATCACCTTTATCCACTGCCTTGCTAATTTCCTTATGTTTTATTGATTTTGCATTGTCAAGTAAAACTGACAAGAAAAAGCAATAAAATTCACTCTTCAGAACTCATTCATGCATGATACTAACAATCACTACCTTGATGCAAGGCAAACACATGATACGAGGATGGAATATGTACGAAAAATAGGACGATATGGCATATTCATAACTATTTGTGTAAACTAAGCAGAAGTAATTTAATCAAATTACAAGCAATACAAGCTAGACACTGTATGCAACATGCAAGACAATATCACACTACCAAGCTAGAGAAAGCACCTGGGATGCCGGTTTCGCCGGAAGACCGCCATCAGTCCCTGCATTACTTTTTTCCTTCCTTTTTCTTAATTGTATTGGCTTGTCAAGTCAAACCCACAAGAAAAATGAATAAAAATTTGCTTTTCAGAACTCATTGATGCAGGATGCTGACGAGCACTACTTTAATGTAAGGAGACCGCATGATAGGACGATTGAATGTGTAAGAGAAAAGGATAGCATTGCATATTCACAGCTATGATGTGTAAACTAAGCACAAGGCATTTCAACAAATTAGAAGCAATGAAAGCTAGACACCATATGAAAGATGCAACGAATATCACTCTACCAAGTTAAAATTGTCTCGTCATAAGTGCCATTTCAACAAATTAGTAGTACAAGCTAGAAAAGAATGAGAGATGTAACCTATATCACACTCCCAAGTTAAACGTGTCTTATGATAAGTGATTGTTGCAGGTTACACAACAATGGTACTTTGATGTAAGAACATGGTGTGATAGACAGATATTGTATGTTCTAGAAACAGGAACACGTGTCTTATTCACAAGTATAATGTGTAAACTAAGCAGATGGAATTCAACAAAATTAGAAGCAATACAAGCTAGACAACGTACATAACATGCAAACACATATAACAGTGCCAAGTTAGAGGGAGCACCTGTGATGGTCGACTAGGGGAGACATGCTCATCAGCAACACAGCTACATTGAGTGTCTATGCATGTGTAGTTTGCAAATCTTCTTGGGGGGGGGGAGTAGAATCTATAGAGGCCCTCCGTTTGGAAGGAGCACCTTTATCCACTGCCTTGCAAATTTCCTTCCGCTTTATTGATTTTGAATTGTCATGTAAAACCGACAAGATAAAACAATAAAATTCACTCTTCAGAACTCATTCATGCATGATACTGACAGTCACTACTTTGATGTAAGGCAAACACATGATACCAGGATGGAATATGTACGAAAAACAGGACGACATGGCATATTCACAACTATTTGTGTAAACTAAGCAGAAGCCACTTCAACAAATAAGAAGGAATGCAAGCTAGACACCACATGAAAGATGCAACCAATATGACTCTGCCAAGTTAAAAGCGTCCCATCATAAATGGTGTTTCAACAAATTAGAAGCAGCGCATGCTATAAATCATATGAAAGATGCAATCAATATCACACTGCATATACTAAAGGTGTCTCGTCATATTGATTGATGTGGGATACAAAAAACAGTATTTTTATGTAAGCACATGCTTAATATACAGATGTACTATGTACAAAAAATAGGAAGGCATGTCACATTAACATGTATAATGTATAAACTAAGCAGAATAACACATGCAATTTAACCAGATTGGAAGAATTACAATCTAGACACCATATGCAACATGCAACCACATATCACGCTGCCAAGTTAGAGCAAGAACATGCGATGGTGGTGTAGGGGAAATGCGGTCATCAACTACAGAGCTACGTTCACTATCTTCATCTACCCTTGCTATTTCTTGAGAATCATGTGGGGAGGCTGACACTGCATTCTTTAAAAGAGCATCTTTTCTCACAGTAACCCACTGGGGTGACTGTCTCATCATAAGTGATTGATGAGGGATACACAAGAACATTAGTTTGATGTAAGAACATGGTTAATAGACAGATGTACTAGTATGTACCAAAAACAGGAAGGCATGTCATATTCAAAAGGTATAATGTGTAAGCTAAGAAGATGCAATTTAACCAAATTGGAAGCATTACAAGCTAGACATTCGGCTGGAGTGGTGAGCATGATCATCGAGGACCTGAGAGCCTGGTGGGAGGCGGGCTGCTTCGCCACCATCATGGCTTTTTAGTTGGCTTCTAGGTGATATCACATGCTGTCTTTGGGCTTGTCCTTTGGCTCGGCCAAGGTCTACGACTAGCTATTTGTCTTTTGGTTCTCTCAGGATGGTGGTTCATGTAAAAAATGTCTTTCCTTATCTTAATAAAGACCGACTTTAGCCTTTCGAATACAAGATAGACACCATATGCAACATGCAACCACATATGACCCCGCGAAATTAAAGCAAGCACCTGGGATGGTGGTTCATGGGGAGAGAGATCATCAACTCCAGAGCTACGTTTATCGTCTCCATCTGCTGACGCTGCACCCTTTATAGCATCGAAACGTGTCTTGCCTAAGCCTGAAGAGAGATGGAGCTGCTTCTCTCTTTTATTTCGTGCTTTTATCAACCGGTTGGCAGAGCCTGAAATAACCATGCATAAAAAACAATAGTGAGAGTATGGGTGAAGTGTGTGCAGAACCAGTGCACTGCAAAATTAGTAGATAGCAGGTGGCTGAAAAATAAATGACAGGAGACATATGATAGCTCTACAACATTGCATGGCAAACAAAATTAGATTCTACTCCGTATGATTTTGGAATATATGAGCACAGGGATGGCTGGGAAATGCAGGTACTCCTCCATCACACCACCACATGTGGTCCTATCAAAATAACAGTCGACTGAAAATAAATAGGTCAGTCGATTTTTTTATGAACCGTCCGATCTACAAGGAACAAGCAGATGACTTTCGTCTACCTCCCGCCAGTCACTGTTGACGATCTTTCTCAAACCACCATCGACCACCGGGCAAGACCCCTGCCTCCGCGGCCCCACCCTCCCCTCAACGTCACACCACCGCCATGCTTGGCAGCGCCCCCCGGCCATCCCTTGACCTCCAGATCAGGCGCCAGCAGCTCCTAGGACCCACACACCCCTAAGATAAACACCGAGGCGTTGCTTCCCAGCGTAATAGGCGGACAAGAGCCTTTTACGCGGGGAATGCTTCCTTTAATGAGGAATCAACTGACCAGGAATTGAAATACAGGGGGTCTGATGGACCTCTAGCTAAGGTGAAATAGTATATGAGGAGAAACCTTGTGCATCGCGAGTTACTACACACATCTAGTATCAGGAAGAAGGTGTAGGAAGAAGCTGTCAACTAGTGTCTTCTGTGGGATGAATACCCTGCAAGCAGACATGTAAGATTTGCACGAATAAGGGAAGAGGAGTACCATTTCCGGTTGCCAGTGTTGTGTCCTCCTGATATCGCAGTGATGCTCTTCTTTTTATTGAGGGAACCGATGTTTTGGAGGAGGGTGGAGCCTTGGACGAACCCATGGCCAAATTGTTGACTGTGTTCGGGTGGCTGTCTGTCGGTGGAGGAGAAGCAGATCCGAGGCGACGAAGGACGGTGTAGCAGGAACAACTCCGGTGCGGTGGATGGTGGCGACGTTGGAGCAGCAGCGGCTCGGGTACGGTGCACATCGGCATCCTGGAGGCAGCACGGCCTCGGCTTCAACTACTAGCCATGGAGGGTGTTGCAGTTGCAGTTGCGGTGGACGACGACATTGGGGTATCGGCTCTGGTGTGATGGAGGAGGGCGGCGGTTGATGGGTGGGATGGGGTGGCGGACGGAGGACGCGGGGTTACGCGGCTGGTGGAGAGGTAGTTTTGGTGCCCACGGAGTACGAGTGGGGAATCAGACGGGGGTGTGGGGGTGGCGGGGGGAGCTAATGGGGAACCATGTTTTGGCCTGCGACGCGCTTGTTTTTGTTTTTTTTAAAAGATGGGACGCGCTTGTTTGAAATTTGGGGAAAGTACAAACTTTGCCCCCCTCTTAAATTTTGGACCTACTGCGGGTCGGGGGGTAGGACGGTAATCCCAGGTGTCCCAAATAGAGGGCGAGAGCGATTTTGGCCGAGTGAATGTCTGTTTAGGCGGCCATGGTGTATGAATGTTTTCGGAGGCGGTTGCGTGGCGTCTAGATGAAGTTACAAACCTACCCCGGTTTAGACCTATAGACGTCGGGCCGGTAGGCTTCACGGGTCGGAGTTAGAAAAGTAATTTCCTTCTACTAAACATTGGTCTCACGCGGTTTCGGGAAAGTAGAGGCTCTTTTGGCGCTTCGTTCGAAATTTTGAAACAGAAGCATTCATGTTTAGAGTAATCTTGAACTTTGAGGATTGACCTAAATAGACAACGTTAAATTTGACCTTGTATGTTTGAAAACCTGATTAAATTATGCGTTTCTTTTTGAAATTTTGACATTTGAAAATCCTATAACTACGATTATTTTGGAATGGAGGAGGTAAATTTGAATCTATTTTGTACACAACTATATATGCTATTATGTACAAAAGCAGAGCAAAGATTGGTGCCCCCATAATTTAGGTATGATTTATAAATGCCATGATCTCGAATTCAAATAATTGAATGGACTTCATGTTGAATTAAAAAATTTAAAACCACCTTAAGTTTAATTAAAATGTATGCTAGCTCATAGCTCGCTATTTATAATGTTCATTGTGTAACTTTTGTATGTATAATGTGCTTTACACACACAACATGAACTATACTGATGTTTATATTCGATTGCTAAAGCGATGCATTGTCTGGAGTTTGAAATACTAACTTTGTGGATCAGTTATGTCAAATAATAACATAGACATGCTCAAATTCAATAGAATATAGATGTCTGATGGACAAATGACCGTTCCTTACGTGAATTACAAATATCATGATCCCATCCTAATATTTGGATACAATTTATGTTTTTAATCAATGTGTATATCCGTCTTTTACGTGCAGTTTCACTCTCCATAGGCCCCTCCTCACACAAGCGCTGACTTTCTATCTCACACATATGTGCACACGGTGTATATCCATCGGTGGTCTCTCACACATGCTCACACACTCTCTCCCGAGGTGTCTTTCTCGTGGACATGCTCTCGACATAACCCTCCCTCCCTCTCACACCATTGACAACTGTTTTCACTAACCTTTATCACAAGCACTCTTCCTCTCACAAGCATACACACGCACAATCCCCATCGAAACTTTTTTTATACATAGACCTGCCTACGTGTCTCCCACATGCACATTATCATTAGGCATGTCTCGCACGCATTGTCTCCACCTCTCTTCCTAATTGACGAGTATGATTCTAGCAGAGCATTCTGTAGGATGCCCCTTAAAGTTAGGTTGGATGAATGGTAATATCAGAGATCAGGGGTTACCTTAGTCCGATGACCTAGGGTTACAAATCCTAGCTAGCTTTGTCAGTGGACACAGAGTCCTTTACGACTCTGGTATCTTTGTCTTGTACGACTAGTCCTCCATGGATCTCTCTAAATGCGTCACAGGCCGATCATTGTGTCGCAAGACAGAACCTAACCAAGGGCCTCACCTCGGCCCACCGGACCTCACGCGGTGACACACCCTCTACCCCCAGGCCTCGTTATCTTCTCACACTGAAAGTGCTAGTTATCGACTAGAGGGGGGGTGAATAGGCGATTTTTATGGAAGTCTTCAAATCATGAGGTCTTTGATGACAAATAATCAAATTAAACCTATATGATATGGAGCGGAAGTTAAACTACTCTAGACAGGCCATAGTCAAGTGAGCATATTAATGAAAGCACGAGTACTAATAGCAGCTAGGTAGTACAGATCGGAATGGAAGACAGAAAGAAGCCAAAGAGGTAATAATCTTCACACAGTGAAGTCAAATAGATCAGGCAAGCAAGCAATGACTTCATGAAGACAAACTAAATTGTAAATGAGTTGGAAGATAGAACCAGTAGCCTGGTGAAGACAAGTATTTGGTAGACCAGTCCCAGTTGTTGTGACAACTGTACGTCTGGTTAGGGAGGCTGAGATTGAACTCAGAAGACCACGTCTTCATCTTATTCCCCTTGAGCTAAGGAGACCTAGTCCTCACCCAATTACAATGGTAAGTCTTCAAGGTAGACTTCCAAACCTTCATAGACTCCATTCACCGGCAATCGACAATCACTCTTGGATCCTCAGAACATGACGCCTAACCGGCTGGAGGATGCACATTCCTCAAGTGTAACAAGTCTTTAGGTCACGCGGACAGAAAGACTTCAGTGATGCCTAACACTCTTTGGCTCTGGGTGTTTTGGGATTTTTCCTTGCAAGGATCTCTCTCTCAAAGGCTTCGTAGGTGGGTTGCTCTCAAACGACAAAAGTTGTGCACTAACTCTGAGTAGCCACAAATTTATGGTGTAGGGCGTGGGCTATTGATAGCCAGGAGGCAACCCGACATGATATGTCCGAAATGACCCTAAGCCACTAAGGAACCGACACGTGTCCAACGATCGGATTTCAAATACACGCGGCATCTTGGCTTGGGATACAAGCAAAGCTGACTCATCCAACTCTGGATAAGATTTGCTCTCATTGTCTTCACTCGAAGACATAGGGTTTGGGTCGAGCATCACATCAGTCTTCTGACTTTGTTCACTTGGACCCCACTTAACAGTTTGGTGGTTCCTATGAATCAACAGAGAAGAAAAGGAAACTACAAAAGAAACCATGTCTTCGCACTCCATAGTCTTCAAGTGAATGTCTTCACATGTCATTATCTTTTACGTGAATGTCTTCACGAACCACCATTGTCTTCAATGTCTTCATACATTTTTAGGCGTCATCTGTGGTATATAAACCAAATCAATGAGGGACTTCTACCCGTGTTATCCTGCAAATCTCACAAACACATTAGTCCCTCAACCACGTTTGTCGTCAATACTCCAAAACCAACTAGGGGTGGCACTAGATGCACTTACAATCTCCCCCTTTTTGGTGATTGATGACAAACTGGTTGAAGTTTTCAACGGGGATAAAAGTATGTGAAAGTTAAAGTACATGGGCATTGGCTTCATAGGTTGAAAGAGGCTCCCCCTGAAGATGTGCATATAAAAGTTTTGCCTTTGAATGCAAATGCACATTGCAGGTTTTGCTTTGTGGAGATCTTCTTCAACACATGGAGACAATTTATCATGCATAAACAAATGTAAAGAAGATAATGAAATTCATAATGAGAAATGGGCGTGAGAATGACTTCATGTGGAATTCATCATCACAATAAATTGTAGCAGCAAAAGTGGCAGACGACCATCAAGTTTGAAGTGTAACAACTCAAAAGCCAACAGTTCAAGAATGAGAGTTGTAAAACTTAGCAAAAATAAGCACCCAACCCACATGAACCCGCTTGAAGACTATCAAATCATATGCTTCTCCCCCTTTTGTCAGGAATTACCAAAAAGGTTTGAAGACATAGAGTGTATATTCATTCGCAGGCGGTGTTGGTGAAGATGTTGGGCCAGCCGGGTCGACGTTGGAGTTGGGTGGTGCGGAGGGGCCTAATGTAGAATCTTGGTGTGGTGAAGCCATCGCTAGTGAAGTGGCGTTGTCCTCTTCATGAATGACTCGCGGGACAACAGTGGGAGCCAAAGATGAATGCTCAGGATCTTCAATGGAAGGAGTTGGATGCCAACTTGATGACTGTGGAGGCCTGGAGTCAAACTTGAAGCATTCAGTGAAGCGATCTGATTGAAGATCATCTTCAGAACAGAGCATTGTGAGGCTCTTCCAGGCACGCCGACAGGATTCATGGGCAACAAATGAGTTCTTGGTTGCAAGATTATGAATGCGATTAACATCAAGAAGAAGACTCTGCATTTGGCACTTCATCCAGTCATGATGCCTATCCTATTTCTGATGAAGCGAAACAAGAAGCTCTCGGTCATTCAGAAAGCGAGTACGCTTCTTAGGCCTTTGGGCTACTATGCTAGCTATTGCATCAGTGTTGGCATGATGCGGCAGCCTGAGCTGACCGGCAAGAGGACCAGCAATAGTAGTGATTGGGTTTGGCACATGAATCCCTTCAAGTGGTTGAGTGAAGCTTTGGAAGGCAAGGCAGCATTTGTCTTTGCTAACAAGTTCCTTTGTAGGATTAGGGTATATGGCTTCATCAGACATATCCACTTCAGGCAGAAATACAATATGGTTGCATGCTGAAGCTTGATAGTTGATGGTGGAGTGAAGCTTAATGAGCCGCATGACCCATGGAGCATAGAACTTGTCGCCAAACAGATCAATTCCTGAGGCAGCCAACTGACGGATGAAGAAGTCTTGAGTGTTGAATCTCATGCCATTGATGATGTAGAAGACCAATGTCTTCATGGTGCCCTCAGTCTTGGCGTGAGTAGAATGCCCCTTAATTGGCCAGAGAGTATGCCTCAGTATGTGATAGATTGTGCAAGGAAGATACTCGAGGTCATTGACATAGAACTCCTTGGGGTATTCAGCATCAACTGGCAATGGCTTCATCATGCTGAGCATTTAACTCATGTTGGGCTTAGGCTTCTGGAAGATACTCTACAATTCTTGCTCATAGCGCTGACAACTTGGCTCATACAGATCACCAGGAGTGGGTAGGGAAGTGAGCTCGATGATATCTTGAGCTTTGGCTTGATGATGAACATCACCTGCCAACCACTCAAGGACCCATGTCTTTGGATCCCTGTTGTAGCCTGATACATGAAGGGTGGCAAAGAATTGCAGTAGTAGCTCTTCATTCCAGTGCTCCTTGTCGACGACAAATGGGAGCAGGCCAACTTCGCGAAAGCAGTCAAGAGCCTCTTCAAGGCATGGCAGCCCAGCAATGGCATCACAATCCAGACGCTTGTGGGGAAAGAGCATTTCCTGGTTGTATAGAGTGCATGAGTAGTAGCTGCGTTGCTGGTGGCTCCAGAACCCGTCAGAGGAGATCTTTGGCTTCTTGTATGGATTCTTGTCCGAGTTGAAGAATGTGTTGTGCTCTCTGAAGCTGAGCACACTGAATGAGCCTTATGTGGTGACGTCACTTGGAAGCCTAGGAAGCCTTGGCTTCGGCTTCTGCGTTTGAGGCCTTTGCTCCACATGATAGTCATACTGTGGACCAGGAGCAACTAGAGGCATCATTGTGGGCCACTTGATGCTGATGATCTCACCTTCACGACTGAAGGCCCTTGCCATTGTATGTGGAATATGTGGGGCAGCAGAAACATCCGAGGAGGATGGCTGAAGATCTTATGTGGCTTTAGGGGCTTCAGACTGAGGGGTGGCGTCATGAGAAGTATTGACTTCAACCATGACAATGTCGTTGGCTTCAGTGGCAGTAGCAGCAACATCATCAACTGCAGGGGCTTCAGTGGATTCAACAACTGGTAGGTCAGGCACAATCACATCTTCATCTTCTCTTGATTCAACGGTAGGGGGAATAACTTCACATTCTTCTTCTTCTCTTTCATCGGGTGATGCAGCCGGAATGTTTTCAACCTCCTTGGCTTCTTATTCTTGAGCAGTGACTGAAGGGATGCCACCAGGGAACACTTGACGTGCTACTGAGCTTGTGTTTTGCACATCCTTTTCAGGAATGCTTGACATGGAGACCATGGGCTGAGGGCCTTTGCGAAGCCTCCGAAAAGATGGCGACGCCTGCGGTGAGGGAGTAGTCTTCTCCATGTCATCTGGTGTGTCTTGTGGGGTCTTAATCACTGGAGTGGTGACTTGAGCTGGCGGTGTGCGAGGTATGACTTCATGAAGTGGGGAGTTGGGGTGGTGCTCTTCCCAGAAATCATCTTGTGCGATTGGCATTGTGGGACCGCCATTGCTAATCTGTTCATTGCTCGTGGGAGCAGGCGATGATACCACCTTGGGCATGAGCTGGGCGAACTAAGGAAGGACTTCATCATCTTCAACATTGTCTTCATGACCAATGTCTTCAGCTGCGGTGGTGTCGGCAGCTGGAATATCTTCAGACACATGAGCCTCTGTGGTAGCAGGCGCATGGACAACCGATTGACGCTCGCGGTTGGAGGATGCAGGCAGAGCTACTGAAATGGGTTCAACAAGCAATGGTTGAGGAGCACGTGAGGCAGTTTGTGCTTGGGCCCTTCTTGAAGCGAGGACTTCTTCAACCTCTTTTGAGAAGGATCAGCATGAGAAGCTTCTTGATGCTTTCGCTTCTTAGCTTCAGCTTCAGCCTGCTTCATCTTTTTTTTTTGCTCAGAAGCCGTTGACGGGACCTTTGGCTTCGAGCCAGCCACGCTGGCAGGGAAGACAATGCTTGGTCTTTCCTGCCTTGGAGCTTCAGCCTCAGCAGCAGCAGGCTTCTTCTTCTTGGCAGCCAGCTTGGGGTCAATGCCTGGACGCCCAAGAGCTTTTCTCTTCACGGCTTCATTGTGAGCCTATACACACTTCTCAGCATAGTACTTCATGCGCTCCCTGGAGCCTTTCGCTTCATTGCGACGCTGATGGAATTCCTCTTTGAGATCGGCCATCATCTTCTTGAAGTGTTGAACATCAGTGATGTCGGTGTTCTGGGAACGGGGGTCCCCAGACTTGCCTGCCTGCGGCCTGCGGCATGGCTCAAGGGGTTGCCCAGCACGGCCCATCTTCATCAGCACAAGCTCAAGACCCTCGCGAGGGGCCAAGCCTAAGCAGGCGGACGACGGGGAGCCTCCTCGAGCACGACCTCGTCAGCTGGCTCGCCAGAGGCGGAGAGATCAAGGCGGGGTACCTCACGAGGTGCCCATGATGCAAGCCATGACGACCAAGGCGCCCGGTGAGCGCCAGCCAGCAGTGTCCTCTTTTCCTCTTTGGTGCAAAGGGGGCAAGCGCAGGCAAGAGCATCAAGCAAAGGCATCTGTTTCGATGCAACAAGACCAAGACCGTCGCAACGGCAGGAAGGAAGTCATCGTGGAGCCCAAGCCGGCGTCACCACCAGAGCCTTTGACAGGCGAGGACCAACTTTAGTCAGGATAAGTGTACTAGATGTTCCCCTTCAAAATGGCCAATTGTTGGCGCCCTTCCCGCTCAATATTTGGGAAGAGGCCCAGGGCCTTTGCCTATAAATAGGACTAGCCACCCACAGGGTAGAGGCATCTTGAATCAGCAGAGAGAGAGTGACTGAACTCCCCCTAGTAGTTCATCGCACCAGCCAAGAACAGACCCTCGTGAGGTTGTTCTTCCTTGTATTGTTCATCATCAGCCCAAGAGGCAATCCACCACACCACACACTGGAGTAGGGTGTTACACCACAATGGTGGCCCGAACCAGTATAAACCCTATGTCTCTTGTGTTGTTCCTTTCATAGTTTTAGATCCTAGCGTGGCGGTGAGGTGCAGGTAGGTAGAGGGCGAGATCTCCGCGTGCACCCCAGTGTTCGAACCTAGAGGGTCTGCCGGAACCCGAAATCCGACAAGTGACATTGAGCTTGGCCATGTGCTTCTTGAATAGAGCCTTCTCATGGTCAATTTTGTTCTTCAGCTCAACAATCGTTTGAGCGATAGCAAGCTCTTTGGCTATACAACCCTGGAATGTGACGTTGATGTCGATGGGCAGCTGCAGATCATCAATGGTGAGAGTAGTGTCTTCAAACCATTCATCAATGAAATTGTTGATTATGTCAGCATCGAAGAGGGGCAAATCTTTGAAGGTCTCAGCCTCCGGCTTGCTCTTGATCAGCATCTCCAGAGCATCATCAGCCAGATCTCCATCACAAGACAGATCTATGACATCCTCTTCATTGTGCGGGATGCTAGCTGGAGTGAGGCCATGCCCTGAAATCTTCTTGGGCTTCTTGGACTTCTTGGATACGCGAGACAAGTCCTCAGACTGCACACTAGATTGAGGAGGTGCAGATTGCAATGGCTTCACACTTGAAGCCTTTGGAGCAGTAGTAGATTTTGAAGCCTTTGACTTTTTCTTTGGCTTCGGGGGCTCTGGAACATCCTCATGTTCCTCTTCACCAGCAGCTTCTTCAACAGTGGCCCTCTATGCAGTGATGTGGGAGAGAAGCCCATCAAAGCTATTGAAAGGACCAATGAGATTTTGTTTTGCTTCACAACTGCCATCTGGCCTTGGAGTAGCTAGACCAGGGTTGAAGTCAATCCCCAGGTCCTTCTTGTTATGGACTGCATAAGCCCTTGCAAACTGGAAGTTTTGTTCAAACAGTTCATCTTCGCGACACCATCGGATACTTGATGGGTCTAAATTTTCAGGTTGAGGTCCTCTGACCATGCAGGGATAGAAGCCTTTTGCAATGGCATCAGCCTTTATCTTGGGGTGAATCTTCCTATACACAATATCAGCCCATGGTGGCCTCATAACATTCTTCTTTGCATACTCAGGAGTAACAAAGTAATACCGAAACCATTCCACTACCCAATATCTTTGAATCCATTGGACACGAGTTTTGCGTTCACCATAGGTTTCTTCAGGGTCATACTTGTATTGCTCATAGAGATCCGGGGGCAGGTCCAAAGCAGTGTTGTCCCTGCGCTGCCTGCCACCCTTCTTTGTAGATTTCCTCCTGCCATTGAATTCAGACTGAGTGGCCTCACAGCTGTGTTTGGCTTCAGTCGGGTCGTCAGACAGGAGCTGGCTTTAGGTGATTCAATGTGATGTTATAAGAACTCTGCAAATGAATGCAGACTATGAGAACCAAGGGATTCTCCCACGGACATGTACCTGTGACAGCATTAGAGATGCAAGGGAAGGGGAAGAGGTCATATGCATTCTTAGAAGATTTTGAAGATAAATCAGTTTGAAGACATTGACCTCATAGCGCAAAGACATTCACTTATAGATGTGAGTTGGTTCCAGATTTGTACGAATCAATGAATAAGTACAAGTGAGGAATCATACTAGTTGTGAAGCATTCATAAGTGAAAGTACTTTGCAGAATATGAGATTCAGAATAGACGAGATCCAGATTTGGAAGTGTAAAACAACTTTTGGAGGATGTGGATAGTTCAATGAGATCTAATAAACGATAAAAAGTGAGTTCTTATTTATCGCACGAAGAACTGCTAGACGGGAAAGTTGGAGACCGAGCAGTCCAATCTCCCGCGCCCTAACTTGGTGGCGGAAGACACCTACGGCGGCGGCGGGAGGAAGATGTCTGCGGTCGGCGTGAAGACAACGTTGGAGAGGTGACGGCAGCGAAGCGCTTCGTCTCTAGCGATGACGGAAGCTAGCGGTGGCGCTAGGGTTTGAGCGAGACGGCAAGGGGAGAAGAGATAATGACCACAGGGGTGAAGTATTTATAAGGAGGAGGGACAGTGTAGTTTAATTACTCAGGTGCCCCTGACGGTTCACATCTTAAGGACACATGGCAAACATGCAACTTATTGAAGGTTGAGCCATGACCCCACGGATGCCTGGTTTGTCTGCTGGTCGTTTCAGCTTCTCCGGTATTCTGGCAAAAAGGATAGAGATAATAAAAATGAGTTTTAATGTGTATCTCTGTATCTTCAGCTGACGAGGACACAGTGAAGACATTCGACACGTGGCAACAGAATGCATATGAAGAGACAGAGAGAGTTTGAGGGATAAGCACAGAAAGGGTTAGGGTCCGATCACATTCACTTAGCGCAGAAAAATGGCAACTTGAAGACGTAGCTATAAGTGAATGATGTAGAGGATAGAACACACACACACATAATACACACACACACACATACACACACACACACATCTGGGCTATTCTGTTTCGCGTAACAGAATATTATTCTGTTAACCTACTTGAACTGACGAAGTTAACAGGTTGGACTGACATGGTTTGCTACCTGAACTGATCTTCCTGCATCTTCGACGGACCAAAACAAGGGATTCAATGGGGAGCTTCCGGGGGTTCTCCTGTGCGGTGTTGTGGGCCATTTGTTGCCAGAGGAGATATGTACGGGGTTCCGCACGTGCGCGCGCTCACCTGGTCTTGTTTTTCGATCTCAAGTCCGACGTGGGCATTTTGCGGCAGAGGTGTTGTGGGCATTTGTGTTTACCGTGGTGTTCATAGCCGTCGATTTTACGTCCGCTTTGTGGTTTCATGTGTTATTGGGATGTGAGAATGATCGGTGTGTTAGAGTTTTTCGAGATACTTTCACTGTAATTTATGATTAGAAGTTTTGGTGTTCTTGGTCGTTGGCCATGTCCGCCATGCAAATGTGTTCTTCTTTTTCTGATGTTTTATTTTCGAATTGGCGTTGCAGGGAGAGAGATGAGGATTGTATGAATAGATTTGTGTTGTCAATTTTGCTTCTTGAGTTGTTTCTACCCCGGATTCCCATGTGATTTGGTCGTTGGCGGAGGTGGTGTATGGTGGCTGACTGTAGCCTACGATTTCTTGTAATCTGGTCAAACCGTGCAATTAAGTTGCATGTTTTTAGTGTTGTTTGAATGACTGTCGTATGTGTAGTTGGACTGCTCCCTGTCAAAGTTGTATTACTATGCGTTGACATCAGAGTAAGTAGTTTCTACTGGCTGCCTACCCAACCACCTGCACTTTGAATATGAAGCCCTTGCCCTCTGTCACTTTCATTCCACGAGCTTCCACCAAAGAAAAGCCAGATGGATCCTGAGCTAGGAGAGGTCACAGAAGAGGAGGGGGATGCCGTCGATGTGAGGGCTGCAGTAGCAGAGCAGAGGAGGAGGCGCAGTGCAGGAAGGAGCACGACGTGCTGCCGAGGAGGAAGTGGAGGCAGAGTTCAACAGACGCCTTGCCCATGAGGTGATGGATACTTGCAACTCCAATGAACTGGAGCTACTTTTATCAAAGGGCAGGGGAAGGAACCATATGAAGATCATCAGTTGGGCTAGGGTGAGAGCATCAACGGCTCCACATCCATCCACCAGGGCCAAATGGCATCGTTTCATTGATCGTTATGACTGAAGTACTTAATTTTTGTGTTTTTAAGATTGTGTTGTGAGGGAGCAGATGGTTGAATGACTAAATTAATTCAACTATGTACCTCTGAATAAGTTGTTTTATCTACATATGTTTGTTATGTGCACTTTGAACTGCTGCCGTATCTGCTCTCCAACAATTATTTTGAACAGCTACTTTATCTGAAGTTGAACTGTTTTGCGGTCAATGTTGTATGACTTGTATAATAACTATTTTCTACTAGCTAGCTGCCCACCTGCCTATTTTTTTTATAATCTGCGAGTCTTCCTAGCTATAAATTATATCCATCTAAGTGTGGTGTGTGGCTCAGTCTCCCCTTCTTTTTTCTTCCATCTTCTAGAATCATATCTAGGTTCCTCCCTCTTCTCTCTGTTGTTTTCTTCCCTTTTCATGTGTTTCCCATGGAGGATTATCCATTCGGATGTCTCGCAAAGATGACGCGCATAGCTGACGGCTGTGTGTATGAATCTGGTTTGGAGCTCACCGAGAGTCAGAGCCGTGGGCAACTTTCGTGTCTGCTGTACAACAACCATGGGTTTCGTCAACCCTATGTTTGTCGCTTGACGGTTGGGGACTTGGAGAAATCATGGGTATGTGTTTTTGTTCTTTCTGTTTTCTTCTTTTTGTAGGCCTCATTTTGAATCCCATGGACTGATTCTGTAGTTTATTTTTTTGAAGAGTTTGTTTATAATTTTTATTTGGTTTTGTTAGAAGTTAACAGTAGGGAATTGTGTGTGTATTTGTTCATTACTTAACAATATTTATCAATTTTTGTATAATCCTTGTTTTGTTTTTGTAAGATGTTTTACTGTTGGGGTATTGATATGCATATTTCTTCAGTTTAGTCAGGACATATGACTAGTTAGTTTGGTGTTTTTGTTTTGGTTTAGATATTTCTTTTCACTTTGTTATGCAACAGTTCCTAGATCTGTGCAAATATTTAGTTATGTCAGGTGTTCGCTTTATTTTCTAATCCCATGCCCATTTGCAGAAAATGTCACCCAGAATCAGGATTGTTGCTCCTAGTTCGGGGATACTGAAGGTGTAGACTTCAGACAAATACGGGTACCAGTTGTTGGAAGTTGCCTACCACATCGACATTGATAGTTGCATCAACCTAACTACTGGGGGGAGGGGGGAGGGACCCCCTCCCCCATCACGGTGAGGCCGAGCCAGGAACGGGCCGTAGTAGGCAATGATACAGCGTGCCGCGGCATCGCATGCGGAGGAGATTCCGTAACATGACTTGCCCCATTATCTATCTTTTTAGGGGGTGTGGGTGCATGGGGGGGACAGAATAACCACGCTGCGCCTATCAAATGAGCGCACTGCCGCGTTAGCGCGAGGCCGAGCCGGGGGGAGGGGGTCGGAACCCTCCCTCCCCCATCTCGGCGAGGCCGAGCCAGAACCGTTCTTGACGACGGCCTTGGCGTCTTTCTTGGCGTCGCATCTTGAGGCGAGTTCGTGACATGACATGCCCCATTATCTATCTTTTTAGGAGAAAAAACAACACCGCACCGAGGAGCATATTTGTACTGACACATCTTCCTTGTATGGACTTGCCCCCATTATCTATCTTTTTAGGGGGAAAACCGGCACCACATCGAGGGGCATAGTTGAACTGACACATCTTTTTTCTTATATTGATTGATGAACACACATCATCGGTAAGAAGTTGTTTTTGTCATACACTGAGGTGGATCTGTAACATAACTTGCGTCAATTTGGTATCTTTGTTAGGTGTCTGCATTGTATAATGTGCTTCAGCGTCATACGTGTACACGAGTGTGAGGATGCGAATCCTTACCATGAATTCGTGATTCAAAGCGTACCACCATTTTTTGTACTTCTCATTATTTTTTCGAGAAATATTGTACTTAATTTTGTATAGTCTATGTAATTCAATTGTACTTTTTTGATATTTTTATTGTATTGTTATGAGGTCTTATTTTGTATTTTAGCCGTTCGTTTTCTCCCTCTATATTAATTTTTTATTGTATTTAATTTTTGCTATTATTTTTAGTAACTGCCCTGAGATAGTGGGCTTTGCCTTTTTTTCCTTTTCTTCCACGATTGTGGGCTTTAGTCATCGGTTTTCTGCCACTCGCCTTTTAAGCTCTGCTCTCCCCCGTTCCGCTCCCCTCCCCTCCACAAATCGCTTCCTTCCTCGTTCCCCTCCTCTCCTCTTCTCGCATAGAAGGTGCTTCACCTATTTCCTCGCGGGAGCATCGGCCGGCGGGTTGAAGTTTAGGGGGAAGTTCTGTGTGCTCTTTTGGTTCCTTTGCTCTGCCCTCGACTGCCCTTGCGTCCCCTTCTGTATAGATTTTTCCTGTATTTGTAAGTTATTGCTCTCTTGCTGTCTCAGGCTGGATTCGCTAGGGTTCCTTTGCTCTTGAAGGAGTGGCTTGCGTGAGTGATACTGGATTCTGTGGAGGAGTTTGTGTTTGCTGGTAAGAGTTTTGCTTTGTTTGGCGTCCTTCGTTTCTGAAATAGGTAAGAACCCTAATTTTTTTTTCATGTATCTTGCAGTTCTTGTTCGACAGATTTTAGGTCTGTAGATATCAATGGGTACATCATCCAGTCCAGACAAGTTGAATGCAGGTAATTCGTTGTGCTGAAACCTTTTTTTGTGTTTTCTGCTGATGATGTTCAGATCTGGTGCTTAATAGGTTTTTAGTTGTATAGGTGTTGTCTTATGGACGTTACAAGTTGTATGGATTTTGATAGTTGTTAATTTTTGCCATGAAATGTGTGGTATGTCTAGTTTTTAGATCGCTGTAACCTGCACACAGGTTGGAGTACTGATCACTATGTTTAGTTTGAACTGTTGTATTGGCATTTGAATAGTTTGTAGCAGTCTGAGAAGAACTACTATGATGTTGAAAGAGCTGACATTTTGAAGTTCGGTGTGCGAGTGGTGGGGTGATATTATTTTATTGGTTGCACTTGTAGTATTCATATAGTTGAGCTGATTGCTTGTTCATGTACTTTTCTTTTTTACTTTTTTGTTGTTTATGATGTTGTTGCAGATGTTGGAGTGCCGGTGCCTCCTGATCTTGACAAACTAGAATGCTTTCAAGATCTTGTGAATGTTATTTTTGAGATACCAAATCCTCTTGAAGAGCTTGGGAGTGTTGCTGGTGTTTCCCTAATATCTGCTCTTTTTTGACAGCCTTGCATACATAAATGTGTTTAGTTACATCAGTTGTTCCTTTTGTTTGTGTCTGATGCTATGCGCCTTATTTTACTTGTCTCTGCAATGTTAATTGTGTTTTAATTTTATGTGTGTGTTCTTATGTTATTGGTTTATGCAGTTAATGATAGCCATGCCGGTGCTGAGGACATTGCTGATGTTGTGAAAAGTATTAATGATGGAATTTATTCTCTTAATTTTGGTGATGGTGATGGGAGCCTGCAGTTGTCTGTTACTCCGTCACAGAGTGTTGATGGCACTAAGCCTGTTACTCAGGCTGAGGATGTTCCTATGCAGTTATGGCTGGAGGACGAAAGGAAAAGAAAGAAGAAGTGTGATTTCCAAAGGAGAAAGGAGTTGGAATGGCGTCAAAAGGCTGCTTGCGTGCAACGAAGCATTGAGGATGTTGCTCAAGCTGCTAAAGGTGGAGGTGATGAAGGTGGTGATGCGGCCTTTGCAACTGTTGATGCTGGATCTCATGTAACTGACATGCCTGTCAAGACAAACCTTTTGCAGACTCGCTTGACACAAGTGTTTCCTCGTGATGCAGTTAAGGAAAAGAAAGTTGTTTTGAAAAGGAAGATGTTAGATCCAAATCCTGATGGCACACAGGTGCATAGCCCACATGTGAAAGCTGGTTCCCAACCTAGTAATAGGAAAGCTGATGGAGATAGTGTTGCTGTGAAGATTGATCCATGCACACTTGGTGGCTCCCCTGTTCGCCGGAGTCCATGAGTTTTTTCAAATAAGAAGCCTTCTTCATCTCCTCTTCCGGAGCGCTCTTTGTTGAAGGAAAATAAGAAGCGTAAAGTTGCTCCTGCGAAGGTGAAAAAGGTGTGAAGAAGCATGCTCGTGTCGAAACTGAAGATCCTGCATTAGAAGAAGATGATATCGAAGTTGATTCTGAGGATGAATATGCACTAGTACGTGTTTGTACTATATGTGACCTACTAGTTGTACTTGCAATGATTTAATTGTGTCTGGGTTGCTATGCTTGCCAGGTGAGGGCTGGCCATTGTTTGCATCAATTTAGGGTGGTACCGATGTTGTTTTAATAGTTGAACGTGTGCAATCTTTTTTCCTTCTTGCCTTCATATGTTTGTTTTGTTTTCTATATTCATTTAATTAAGTTGTGCCTTCTTTATTTTCATTTACAGCCTGTTAGCGTTATGGGTCCGGTCAAGTCGGTGAGAGGCAATGATAGAAAAGTTGCTTTGGATGAAGGTGACTCACAGCGATTGAATTTAACTGTGTGATGTTCGTTGAGAGAGATTGATGCTTGTGCTCGTTTGCTTGAGAGTCGCCATGTGGCTAGGGTTCATGCAGCTGGTTTTGGTTCTATCTTCAAGTGGAAGGTGAAGTCTAACATTTCCCACCCTCTGATGGGAGTTTTGTACCTGAAGATAGATCCTGATACGATGACTCTTGACATGGGTGAGGCTAATAACAAGCTTCGCATCACTGGCGATGTTATACAACAACTATTTGGGTTCCCTCGTGGTGGTCGTTCTGCACCAAGGCCGTCAGAAGACGGATATGATGACGCTCTGATGGAGTTAGGATCGGGGCTTGACATTAGCAGGGACAGAGATATCAAGAAGGATTTGAGGGATAAGCTCAAGGTGCTTGTCAAGGATCCTAGCAAAGATGACCTTGCTCTAAAAGTGTTCTTCATTATTGTGTTTATGAAAATTGTGTTGCCTAGTGCCACCCCTCATGTTTCCAGAGAGGCAGCAATGTTTGAGGATCTCGTTATTGAGGACATGGCTAATATGGATTATTGCCAGCCGATGGTTGATGAGCTTAGAATGGCTGTTGTCAGGTACCAAGATGGTGTTACCCTTGGGAAGGCAATCACAGATTGTGCTATAGGGCATGTACTAATGTACCTTGACTGCCTTATCTGTGGCAAGATTACGGATGTTGACATGCGAGTCCCCCGCATATGTTTCATGGACCAGGACAAGCTTTCAGATCTGGCTGATGCAGATTTGATAAGAAAAGGAAACGCAGATCCAAAGACTTGGGTGTTTGGGAAGCTTCCGGTGAGTTTTATTTCTCTCGTGTCTTGCAAACCTTTTTTTAGGTATAGCTATTTTTGCTGGAGTGAACATGTGTACTGCAGAGTTACCTGTTTAGATGTTGTCAGTTCTTAAGCTTTGTGAGGTTTAGGTATGATTTTTAGTATTGTTGTGACATGTGTGGTTGAAGTGAATCTCTTGTTCAACTGACCTGTTTGTAAATACTAACAAATTGGCACTGATAGTGAAAGATCATTAGTAATGTGGATTTAAATCTGTTAATATAATGTTTATTTTTTCCTGTGTGTTACATTGATTAATTAACTCTTTTTTCCCTTGTTCATAGTGGAAACTCATGAGGAACTTGTCCTTTTTTGGGTGTATAAACGGCCAGTCCTGGAGAGGTCGTCTCAGGTTCCCAAGATTTCATCTCTGCACAATGAGTTGAGAGATGGCCATAGTGTTGAGGGTGCTGGTTATGTTCCCCTGGCCCTAGTAAAACTATTACTTCACAGAGGCAGGGTTTTGGTATTAATGTAGCTGATTCTATGTTGGAGCGTGTTGGGCATATTTTTATTAATGTGTGTTCTGAGCTGGAAAAGGTCCCAACTACAGTTGAGCATCTGAGTTGTATCAATGGTATCCTCCCTGATGGTCATCAATTTAATGCTGAGGAAGCAGCGAACTATATTGAGATGGAGAGAATTTTAATTAGTGATATGCGTGATGGTGCTGCTCAACTAATCAGAGCTTGGTTCATCTATTGAACAACATGGAGCGTTTCAAAACTATGCAAGACTCTCGCTGCCAGCCATATGAAGAAAGTGACAATGTTGTTATCAGGCAGATTGAGCAGGATGAGGCTGCTGGCACTGCCAGCAGGGCTGGTGATGGTACTGACGCTAATGTTTCTGACCACCATACAAATGATGTTAGTTTGGTGTCCCCTGTTGTTGATGTGAGTCAGTCCTTGATGTTTGCATTTTTTACTATGTTGTTCTGCTGTCAGTTTTGTAGTTGAACTTTCTCATGCTCATCTGTTTATTTATTATTTTTTTCATGCAGGAGACCAGTCATGATGTTGAGGCTGCTATTGACTATGGAGTTAATGATCCATCTACTGATAAGAGCAAGGTTATTTTTATTTTTTATTGTATGTATATATATATTCTTGAATTTCCATGCGCACCACTGTACCTTACATGTTCATTTTTCTATCCCACGCTATTAAGAATTTTTAGGTCATACCTACCTTTTGTTAGTGTAGTTTAACTCTTTGTGTGTTGTTGCTAATAATAGAATTGTTTTTTGCTTCATTACTATGAATCAGGGTCCTTTGTTGGTGATGACCTTGTTCGACCATTGGTGATGTTCCTTTGAATGTTAGTAGCAGCATGATCGGTGATGTTGCCGTAGATGCTTCTAAGGTTTGTTTTTCTGTGTTTTCATTAATTTTATATGCAACTTTCTCTGCTGTTTCTTTGTAGCCGTAAAAGTTAGCCTGTGCACCTCTTGCTAGCTTTTTTGATTGTTAGTTTTGCTCATTTCATTCACTTTCTGAATTTTTATTTTTTCAGATGACTGATGTTGAGCGTGAGGCTGCCGTTAGTGTTGGAGATGATGCTTGTGGTGTTCCATTGAGCAGTGGGCACGATGTTGGTAGCAAAGTTGCTGATGAGGATGTTGGTGCTGCTAGCATACTTGATGCCAAATCGTCTGGTGTTGGTATTGCTGAGAATGATAATCTTTCTGATTCTGAAGATTTGCCGCCGGAAAATTTCCCGCCTGAGGCCTTGATTGCGGTGATGCATTGCAAGACGCCGACGTGTCTAGCATGGATGAGGTGCCATCTGAGGATGGTGATTTAATTTTGTTGATTTCTTATGGTCCCTTGACACCGGAGGCGCTCCTGTCGTCCCAGGATTTTCTTTCTTCAGACCCTAAAAGCGCAACCATATTGCGGTCCTCACAAGATCTTCCGTCGTCAAACCCTGAAGCTGCAGGTATATTGCTGTCATCACAGGAACTCCC
Organism: Aegilops bicornis; assembly: GCA_021605145.1. Lineage (NCBI taxonomy): Eukaryota > Viridiplantae > Streptophyta > Magnoliopsida > Poales > Poaceae > Aegilops > Aegilops bicornis. The sequence goes on from CM038675.1 coordinate 500,459,101, forward strand.
GTCGTCAAACGCTGAAAGTGCGGGTAAGGACTTGTAAATGAGGCGTACTTCTCATTTATGGCATTTTGGACATGTTCACTTGTAGTGCTTGAACTTATTATTTTTTCTTCTTTTTCTGCAAGCAGAAGGTGCTAATGTTTCTAAGGTTGATTCGTTTTTCTTTGCTGTTACGAGGTTGTGCACGAACCGTGGGAAACGGTTAGTTTGGGATTTTGCCCGTATCATTTTCCTCTCTTTTTCTTTCTCTCGTATGACTATTGTTGTCATTGCAGTAGTTTCAATTCATGTCATCTTTGTGTTTTCCTACTGAAAAGCCGATATTTCGAAATAGCGAATGCGATGCCAGTGTTGGTTATGTTGCTAAAGCGCTTGTCCCCACTGGCATGCTCAACTCAGACAGTGCTGATGTTGTTTTATTTTCTCTACGTCAGAAGTACCGATAAACTGACAAGTTGATAGTTCCTAGATGGGTGACGGTCAGTATTTTCTTTCTACATAGGATGATAAGTTATTTGGAAATTTTCTAACTGTTGTTGTTCTTTTTGTACAATAGACCAAGATCCATGATGGAATTATTGATGCCAATGTGCTACAGTGGTTCACGAGATCAGGGGCTGATGATTTTGACCAAGTAGGTGAACTTTAACTTATTGTACTCATGAACTAGAACTGTCATGTTTTCTTGCAAGTTTGGGAGGTGGGAATGAACTTAACTAGCCTGCTTTTTCCCCTGTACTTATGAATGATGTGTGCTTCTTTTTTGAAGTTGCACTTATTGTCGCTAGGAAATCAAACTGATATGTTTGTTGCAAGTTTGGGCGGTGGATATAAACTTGAGTAGCATTTATTTTTTGTAGTGAGTTGCTTACTCAATTAGAACTTATGATTATTTGATTTGTTTGGACTTCTGAATTTCAATTTCCCTCTTTTATTTATTGTTTTGGAGGCTGAATATTTGGTTTCATTATGATTTATTAAATTCATTTTTCCTCTACGATTTTTTGGCAGCTTCTTTTCCCTACTTTTGATCCGCCGTCATTTGTGGCTGCCATGAGGCCTACTGAAGAATCTGGGCATTGGTGCTTGATTGTCCTGAATTTGAGGTTCCGTCATTTCGAGTGTCTTGATTCACTCTGCGATGAAACCTGGGGTGATGCAGTTAGATTCTTAAGGAGTATGATAGATACTATAAAGAAGCTTTCGAGGGAGACTAGCGTAGACAGGTCCAAACCGTTCTTGCCGGCGCATATTGATGGTTTTCTTGCGAGTTTGTGTGTGTGCCGCAGCAGCAAAACATGCGAGTATCTGTTTTTAATGATTTTTATTAGTTGTTTTTGTTGCTGGAATGCGTGGTTTTCCAATTTTTGGTTGTATTCCTGTATTTCGAAATTGTGATGTACCCTTTTGTTTTTTCTTTCGTTAACATGCATGATTGTGGCTTCTTTATGCTACAAAACTTCAAGACCTATCATTGTCGGGAGGATGGTGTGATTGAAATGTTGGATTACAGCCACGAAAACATTCTTGACATTAGAAATACTTTGTTGTTTATCTGCGCGACTAGCGATGTGTTTGATGTTGACTTCCAGGGTTTGTTTGGCATCGAACCCTGTATGTATGCATGACCTTTTGTATTTTTTCTAGCTTGTACTTCTTGACTAGTGCTGTCATGAATTTTGTATTTGAACTTACCCTTTTTGCGCTCCTTCTTTTTTATTTGCAGGTGAGTGGTTGGATCTTGGTGGGCATGACTACAGGATCTTTGGCAGCTAGTTCTCGGAGGTCGAGCGTGTAGCTATTGATTTGAGCCAGGGCGTTCTCCCGAAAAGACAAGATCTGGTGTTATGAAGGGGCGGTTGGGAGCTCTGAAAGGTTCTACGGTTGCTTGTGCAGAGAGCCCCTCTACACCCAAAAATCCCATTGTGCAATTGATAGACATTGATGATGATGCGTTTGACAAGATCGCTGGCATGGGAAGAGTCACCAGGAGCGATGCTACCAAGGGTGTATCTCCCCTTGCTGGAATAGTGGGTTGTAGAGCTGGTGTTGCTAGGAAGGATCCTGCTTTGAAGTCTGGCAATGTTACAAGCATGAAGCATGCACCGAGAGCTCCTATAAAGTTTTGTTCCCCTATGCAGCAGCTTCACCCTCATAAATTCCTTCACCTGGACAAGGCTCGCAAGTTGTATAATCTGTTGCTTAGTGATGAAGGACGTGAGAAGTATGTCGAGTGAGTATCTCTCATTATGTTTCCTCTTCTTTTCTTCTGTTGTTTCTAACTGCTAGATAAATATGACCTGAACTCCTCTCTTTTATACAACTTGAACTGCTATGAATGCCTTATCTTGCTTCCCCTGCTTTTTGTTCTTGTGTGTGCTGCAGGACTGCATTATCAATGATACCTCAGCCCGATGATAACGTAACTACCTTCCTTTGGGAAACGATTCGGGAAGTTTTGCACTGCCGCAGATGATGGAGGGTGATGTAATGGACTTCCTCATTGATGATTGGAAGCGAGATCCCGAGAGAAATGCTGATTTGGCATCTAGACAAAGGATCTTGCTGAGTCCATATTTCATCACGGTAATGAATTAGATCGTTTGTTTATGTGAAAAAAGACTGCCTATTGTTTTACGAGTTTTAAAAATAATTTACTTGTCGATCCTTTTCCCCTATCTATTTGTTTTTGGCTTTTCGCAGGCTGTGCTTGACTGTACGTTTTACGGTGATGAAGATAAAGAGTTTAGTGTGAGAGTGCAACGAGAGATTTCACGAGCTATTTTAAAGATGGGTGTTGGTGTCAAAACCGGTGGATATCGCGTAGGGGGTCCCGAACTGTGCGTCTAATGTCGGTGGTAACAGGAGACAGGGGACATGATGTTTACCAAGGTTCGGGCCCTCTCGATGGAGGTAATACCCTACTTCCTGCTTGATTGATCTTGATGATATGAGTATTACAAGAGTTGGTCTACCACGAGATCGTAGAGGCTAAACCCTAGGAGCTAGCCTATGATTATGATTGTTTGTATATCTATCGATTAGCCTGGCCCTGGTTTATATAATGCACTAGAGGCCTAGGATAACAAGAGTCCTAGCCGAATACGCCGGTGGGGGAGGAGTCCTTGTCTTGACCACCAAGTCTTGTGGAATCTTCCTTGTATGCGGCTGCTGTCTGAACTAGCCCATGAGTATACGGCCATGGGGTTCCTCGGCCCAATCTAACTGATCAGGAGACGACGTGGTGAGTCCCCCCTAGTCCAGGACACCGTCAGTAGCCCCATGAACCGGTCTTCAAGTTAGGGACGCTCCTCGATTCTTCCAAACTGTTCTTCGTCTTCGGTCGTCGGTCTTGAAATTTGGCTCAACAAATCTTCTCATCTTCGATCTTGAGGATCGCCAAAGTGAATCCGAAGAGTTTACACGGCGGGTATCCGAGGAGCCCCCTTAAGTTTCCAGCCTTTATCAATGCCTTGTTATTTTTATGCCAGACCTTGGGTTTGAAGTTGTTCCCGGGAGGCAGTGTCCTCTTGCGTCCGAGCTCTAACGCCGGACTGCATTCGAGGTATCTTTTGCAGCCAAGCACCAATGCCGGACTACTTCCGAGCTCCAACGCCGAAATGTATCCGAGCTCCAACGTCGGACTGTGTCCAAGCTCCAACGCCGGACTATGTCCAAGAGGTCATAGATCATCTTGGTCCAAAAAAGTTGAAGGAGTTTAGCCGAGCTTAATGCCAGAAATGCCCTCTATGGAGCTAGCCACTAGCGCCCGAGCTTTATGCCGTACTGCTTCCAAGGTGGTGCACCACCCCGACCGCGGGCTGATTTTTTGTGAATATTTTTAACTGGTGCAGTTTATACTCTGCCGATGCATATCCAGTAGCCCTCAAGGTGTGTATCAGTCGAAAACCCGAGATGCACCTGAAGGCAAGCATAAAACCGATGTTCCCAGTAGCTCCTGAGACTCAGGTTGATGCGTGAAATCTGCTTGAGGATCAACTCCTAGCTCGGCAGCATACATAGGAATAAAAACGCAGTGTAATATATTAGAGATAATAGTGATCGGCGAACAGGCCCCTGAGAGAGGGTCGTGAGAAGTCGCCGTGATATATTAGCTTGATGCCAGATAGGTCCAGATGGTACTTATTGTTGTCCGAAGACGCGCTTTCCCATAGTTCGATCAAGCCGAACACTGAGCCCTTTGAATTTTCTGCATTGAATAGGCAATGCAGTAGCCCCCGAGACACTGGTCGGGTGGCAACACCAGATCAGGGGATCGATGTGCCCCTTTAATATTTGTAAATAATGAGCGCAAAGCCCAGTAGCCCCCGAGCCTTAATGTGGGCACGGGTGGCCGAATTAAGGATCGATATCCAGAGTAAAATCACAGATTAGGTGTAATGATTCTATGTATCCAAGTACTTTACATCATTATTTTGACTCCATTGCGACCGTTTATCAGTTGAAAGTGGCCCATCGTCGGCTTCTACCCCTTTGTAGATACTACGCAGGGTGTTTCCGTAATAACAAGAGAACCCTTAGCCGACGTCTCGGTGCCCGAAGGCGGTTGTGTTAGCGGAAATGAGGTAATCAGATATGCGGGCTTTATAACTTTCACGGAGTCATAGGAGCTTTAAACTTGGGAAGCTAGCTATGAGCCCCCGGTTAGTGTTCGGCGACATCCGAGGTCAAGCCGTAAACACTTTGGCCAATGTTATGAACGACCCGTCATTTAACATAATCATCGGATGCGACCAGTTCGCCTATTGTGACGATCGGTTTTCGGCTTTCTCCACTGAGGTGCTTAACCATGCGAGCTGGAAGCACAATCACAGTGGTTCTCCCTTTGCACCTAGCCGAACAAAGCGGAACGTAGGAAGCAAGCACAGGAGCCGAGCGACCCAACTATTGACCGAAGACACAATTCGAAATCGATGCATGTATAACAATATCCGAGAATGTTTTTGCCGAATCCCTAAAGGTGTCCGGCGTTCCACTGCGAGACTAATGCTGGAAACACACAAATAGTTTAAAAGTGCCATAGGCTTGGAAAACCAAAAAACGTCAGTGAAAACCGGACGTCCGAACAAGATCAAGTGTTCGGTGCCAATCTGAAAATTGGACTTTAGAAAAAAGTGCTTCTGTCGCGCTTTAACATGACACATCCTATCTGAAGACTTCAAGCGGGTCAGCCTACGGCTTCAACCTCCTATCCCGAAGGTGGAGTACTTCTCATTAGGCCAGTTTAGAAACTAAACTCTAGCGGCTTGGAGAGAGAAAATAGGCTCCCCGGCTAGTGACCACACACTCGTGTCGAAAAAAGGAGTGATAAATAATAATAATAAAAACTTTGCAACGGCTAAGAAGAAGAACACTTATTATAAAACGGCTCATATAAATTTAAGAGCCCCCAAGTGACTTGGATAAAAGAATTTTATGTAAAATGATTGTATGTACCGAAGTACTTATATCATATCTGTGTTCACCCGAACTTTAAACGCGTCTTAACCGGCCGTCGGCTTCTCCCTCTTCGGTCAAGGGCCGAGAAGTATTATGTACTCCACCTATCGAGAATATCGGCAGTGTTTCCGATAACCAGGCAACCAGGCCATAAGGTCAGAATGAGACAAAAGCGCTCAGGGAACTTATGCTATATTACTGACGAAGTGTAAGAAGCATCTTCGAAGAAAATAGTACCCCCACCGATACCTTTCTTCGGTGCTCATTGTTACTATGAGACTTGTGCAATAGATTTTTGTACTCATGAGTTTCGTTGTGTGCCGACCATGATTGAAAACAATAAGAGCGCTAGCTTTCGCCTTCACCCAGTCAGAGGTCAGAGCTCGGATGACCCGGTCGTAACAATCGCAGATGTGCTCCCTTTACTCCCTAGCCGAACAATCGGGAACGTAGGGGTAAGCACAGGAGCCAGGCAACCCAGCTTGCAAATCGCTTAGGTCAATGTGGTGCATATTGTGGTGTAATACACGAACGAGGAACGAAGCCGTACAAGTATAATCATATGCAATAAGAAAAGCTCCATCAAAGGAGCCCCCAAATAAATGGGGTATTTGAATATGCGCGTCACAAACAAAGTTTTTACAAGGAACTTTGTCACAAACAACTTTGTGCCGAAAAGTAAATGCTTGGTCGAACCAAACAAAATTTAAAACTGAAATGTTTTGAGCATGAAAGCAACTTAGCTGGTTAATGTGCTCGGTGTTGATGACGCGATTCGGGCTTGTGGCGGGACGAAGACGTCCATTGATCTGTGACAGATCCGACAAGGTTCGCAGTCCTCGGCATAGCCGAGGTCCCAGCCCCCAGGCCCGAGGTGTCCGAGCAAGGAGTTCGGCACTCCGGAGTAGTGACCACCTAACGCAGTCAAAATCGATTACTTGCACACATAAAACAGTGCGGTCCAGGAAATAATAATAATTATATAATACTTGCATAATTTCTTTACGCAAAAATAATTTATTTAAATAAATGTGGCCTGGCACCGAAGCCAATGTCGATGCAGGGCGTCAGCGTGACGCAGTGAAGGCGTGAAAAAGCCTGAATTTGCGAGGTGATGCAATGCTCGGATCACGGCGTTCGCCGAACTATGTACGGAAACTTGCCGAACCACCACGTGACCATTTTTAATGTGGCCGCCATTTGGTAGACCTGTGTACGGATGATGGAACAAACCAGAGTAAAAATTCCTTAAGAAAAATAAACCCAACAAGCAAAAATTGTTAGGATTAATAGCACCTGGTTTATTTGTTGTAGCATTCGAAGAAAAGCGATTCCTAAAATCGGGAGTCAACCCGCACACCCATTGCCTGATGGGCGATAAAGCGATGGCCTGGTGATGTTGACAAAGGTTGGCTTGCTGAGGCGAAGCCCTCGGTCCAGCTAACACGATGAAGCTGGTCGGCTGCCGACGCCGAAGTCACTGGAGTATGTTGATGAAGAAATATCCAAGTCCCCGGTCTAGCCGAGGTGACGGAGCAGGCCGGTGAGGAGTTGTTGTAGCTTCCATGTCCGAGGTGTTGAAGTAGTTCGGTGTGATGGACATTGGTTCGAAGAAGCTACAGTGCGGCCATGCCGACCCAGGTCGTAACTTATGACGCAGCCAATGCTGATTTGATGAAGTGACCATGCGGCGATGCTGGTGTGCCTGCTCCGTGTAATCCATGGGGCGGCGATGTTGGTGATGATTTATCCTTGGCGATTCCGAACTCTTACTCAGCTCACCGAGGTGAGGATCCGAAGAAGTTGAGCTCGGCTTAAAAAGCGACGACATGTCTAGCGCAGGTCGGCAGTCGTGGAGCTATATTGCCGGACTGGTCTGACATCAGCGTGATGGCGAAGATTACCTCAGAGGAGGATTAAAATTTTATGGGCGCGTGTTAAAAACAACACACAATACCTTAGAAGAAAATTCCTTTTGAAAAGGGTGTCAAATACCACGTTCATAAAGAAACATGAATTCGGGTCGGATCCGTATTCGCGCAGGAAACAAATCTGAAAAGTGATGCACTAATCGGAAGGTTCCCTGAGTTTGGATGGTCAGATCGAGCTGAAATTTTAGGGGTGGTAGATATGGGAATTCCGCAGCAGATGAACGGTTGGATCTTCCAAAGGACTTCCGAGCTGGGCTCTGGAGACCACGCCCTAAACTCGTCCAGATTCCCGTCTGGATTTGACAGGGCTCCGGTGTATCGTAGATTGTTAGAGATTCCTCCATCGGAACTCCAAATTTTCCAGGGTTTTTGTAGACTCAATTTCGCACAATTACACTGAAGCAATCATTAAAACGACACTCGAGGACGCGGTGGCGGTGGATACACGTTCGCTGTCCAGAAAAATAGCACGGTCGCCCGAGGGCAATGTTGACGTTGAGCCCCCGAGCTCCATGGACGATTCTCCATGATCTTGATAGAGATCGGAGTTGGTGTTGATGAAGGCCCTCATCCGAACATGACGATCGGAGGCAGGGCACAGTCCTCGGTCAAGCCAAGGTGACCAGTCAAGCCAAGGTGACCAGTCAAGCCGGTGACGCATCGATCCTTTTGCCGATCACACAAAGGAACTCTCAATGAAAGCACCAATGTCGGTGTCAAAACCGGCGGATCTCGGGTAGGGGGTCCCGAACTATGCGTCTAAGGTCGATGGTAACAGGAGACAAGGGACACGATGTTTACCCAGGTTCGGGCCCTCTCGATGGAGGTAATACCCTACTTCCTACTTGATTGATCTTGATGATATGAGTATTACAAGAGCTGATCTACCACGAGATCGTAGAAGCTAAACCCTAGGAGATAGCCTATGATTATGATTGTTTGTATATCTATCGACTAGCCTGGCAATGGTTTATATAATGCACCAGAGGCCTAGGATAACAAGAGTCCTAGCCGAATACGCCGGTGGGGGAGGAGTCTTTGTCTTGACCACCAAGTCTTGTGGAATCTTCCTTGTATGCGCAGCTGTCCGAACTGGCCCATGAGTATAGGGCCATGGGGGTCCTCGGCCCAATCTAACTGATCGGGAGACGACATGGTGAGTCCCCCCTAGTCCAGGACACTATCAACGGGGAAGACTTGCTCAGTGCCGACCTTGTGAGATCTACTAGCTGATTTTTGGTTTTATTTGTTTGTTGTGATGCTGGTTTTTATTCTGAATATTGAATATCTCTTTTCTGGTAATTTGTTTTTAATCATTATGCCTCTATTCAAACCTATGGTTTTATCAAAGGATTTGAAAGTGAACCACTTTTCCTTATATGTCATGAATTGGTACCGAAGTACCGTTGACATCCTTGACCCTTTACCTTATGGGAAGAACCATCATCCTTCAAAGAACACCTATCACAAAGACTGCAAGAAGATTGTGAGTGACATTTATTATCTGTATTAGATTAATTTTTCCGCCTCTTTGTTTCTGCTTTTCTGAGACCGGAAAATGTGTGGTTTCTTTTGTTTTTTTATAGATCTCTAGATTGGTCCAAGTAATGAAGGTTGTGTATGGTGATGTTCAGTATAATGCAAGCAACCCAAATGGGAGGTTTTTTGCAAAGAAACCAATGTTTGTCAAGGTTCCACTTCAAGGGTTGAATGAATGTGGCCATTATACTCTAAAGTATGCGGGAACCTATGATGGTGAAAAGATCATTGAGAACATTCGTAATAATGGCGTGGGTTCTAGTTCAGCTTTCACTTTCTGTGTTTGGCTGATTGTCTATTCTTTTCTTATGTGTCATGATTTTTGATAATTTGTTTTATTGTTTTGTAACTGCTTATTGTTGATTGGAACGCTGAGGATCTGTATACAGTTGTGTTCAACCGGAATAACCAGGTTATGGTGGTGGAGCTTCCCGAGGAGGTTCAGGCTTTGGCTCCTAGTGCATAGAAGAAATGGTTATCATTTGCATAGTGAATGGGATACTTGTGTGATTGATGTCTTGAAAGCATTGTAGGCTTTGTTTGTAGTGTTTGGATGTCTTGTCAGCTATGTAATAACCGGTATACTTTGTGATGTTTTTAAGCGTGGCACAACATTTTACAAACTTTTTTCCATGATGATAATGTGGTTGAATAGCTGTTTCACTAGTGTATGTTTTATCGGGAATTCGTTTTGGTTAAGTTTTATTTTTGCACTGAAGTCTTATACACTAGTTGAACTGAAACACTTTTTTTCAAGTGCATTACGAGTTGTTGCTGAAAAAGTGAGATTTATTTTATTTTCATCTGTCCCAACCTAAGTTGGACCCCTTTATAGTTTATGTACCCTCTTTTCTTGTACTTATGGTATAGTTTTGTGAGTACTGAATTCTAATTTCATTCAGCGCAAGGCTTCTAAAATTTGGTGTCGCAATAGTATTTGTGGATCTAGCGTGACTGGAGTGACGCTTCCTTGTTATGTAGAACTGATATCATATAATGTATTGAACTAAAGTTTTTTTGGGATTGAATTTATTTACGATGAAATTGCTACGTGATCTCTAGCCAGATTTTATTTAAATGTAAGAAATTTAGCAAAATTGAGAGCCAAATATTTGTTCGAACTTCTTGCATTTTAGTAGTTGAACTTCATAGTAAAAGTTAAAGCATTGGTTTAAATTAGCTACATTTAACAGATAGCCCGATTAAGTTCATGATTATTTTTGTAGCATATATAGTTGAACTTCAAAGTATCATCGTTTTTGTAGCATATTTTTAATCCTCTTATCTATGCTGAAGAGGTAAATTTATTTTATTTTTATATTTCAATTTAGAATTATTTTTACTGCGAACATACATGTATTTGAACGTTTCTATATTTAGTTTTCGAACTTTTTTGTACTAGTTTATATTTTCTTTGCCGCACGCTCTGGTTTATTCAGCGGACCTTATGAGGTGGGGTGAGGAGAGTTCGGAGAGAAGTGAGTAGCAGTCGTATTGGGCCCTTTTCTGGCCCAAATGGCCCGTGCGCGCGACTATGGACTGCTTGATGTGCGTGCGCTCTGAGTTTAGTCCCACCTCGCTAGCCGAGGGGGCTCTCAACAGGTTTATAAGCATTGTCGTGCCTTGCCTGTCGAACTCCTCTGTATACTGACCTGAGCGTTTATACATTGCGCTAGCTCTCTGTTCCATGACATGTGGGTCCTTGACGGCTGGCCCGCACAGTCTCGATTACTATGGATTCGCCAATGGTTCCACCGTGGGCTCAAGTCCAAATGTAACCTCCTGTGCGTGGCTAGCCTGTCCTTGGCCGGTCATCATTTTTTGTTGTTGTTTGAAACTAGTACCTCACTGGTTAATCTGGACTGATGCTTCTGTTGTTTGTTCTTGTGAATTTTTGTCTTTGGTTGAACTGTAATCTATTTGGTTGAGTCTTGGCCTTCTTTTTCAAGGCATTAATTGGTATCATCATAGTACTTACCGTATAAATTAAGTTGTACTGAGATTTGAATTGTACTAGCACTGTGATAATTTTATTTTTGTGTTGTTTGAAACTAGTACCTCACTGGTCAATGTGGACTGATGCTTCTGTTGTCTTTCTTGTGATTTTTCTCCTTGGTCGAACGGATATCTTTTTGATTTAGTTTTGGCCTTATTTTTTCTAGGTTATGGTTATTCTCAAGGCATTAATTGGTATCATCATAGTACATGTGGTATAAACTAAGTTGTACTGAGATTTCAATTGTACTAGCACTGTTATTCTTAGTGTGTCACTGTTTTAGGGAATGCGAACTGAAGCTTCCCATTCCTTTTTATTTTTGTAGAATGGATGTACTGTGTGTTGAAGTGTACCAGTACTTTCACTCCTAGTATGCTAGTGACTATGAAATACATACTGATGGTTCTTGGCTTTTCCTGTTGCAGTACTTAGTAATTTTCTAACTACTATTAGCATGATGTTGTTAGTACTGAATGTTGTCCTTGGCTGCAACATAGCCTTTTTAGTGTTCTTCTGAAACTAAACACTGATATTTTTAGTGTGATAGTACTACTGTACAGGACTAAGCTGTACTGAGTATCCAAGGCTACTATTTGCTATTGTCCTTAGTCTAACATTGTTTTTGTGAAAATATCCATGTGTGATTTGTTGCTCCATGACTAGTGATGCATAGCAGCCATCATGTTTGATTCACAACCTACTTCAACTTCAAATGATGGATAAGCAAAATAGGAAGCTAGCAAACTTGTTGAACGACATAAGCGAACGATGTACTTGATGATAGAAGAAAACTTGTTCAAACCCTGACACACATGACATAAGCAAGATGGTTCAACCTAACAAAAGCAAACTACAAATTTGAAACAAAAAGATAAAGGACAAGCACAAGCGCAAGCAACACGAAGGCAGACTTTCATGTCTCTTCATCCCGCGTAGTGGCAGTGGTAGTAAGGGTCAGCCTCCTGCTATTTTGAAATTTCCCAACCTGTTAGGATGTTGTCAATTATCTTCCGTGACTTGTACATGGCGTACGCATCTATTCCTGCGTACTCAATGAGCTTGTCTGGCAGCGGGCTGATCCCCTACAGTTGGTGGTCTTCCTCGCTATCAATCTTCTTCTTCTTCTTCATGCTTTTGTGGAATGGGTAGATGACGATGGCAGCAACATCGGCCAAGGAGTCGTACTCTTTTCCGGTGCCTGGAATTCTCCAGAGTCGCTGAATGTCGGTGAAGTTCTTGGGGTTGATCTCCAAACCAGACTTGTTCAACATCCTTTTGTCACCTTCAATGCTGAAACCGGCAAATGTGTACAATTTCTGCTCCTGCAGGAACTCTTTGAGGTGCTTGGGCCTGCAAGGGGCAGACACATATTGAAGATTAGTGTTCTTTTTTGAAGATTTAATTCTTCTGGTTTTTGGTTTACAAGTGATAATCCATGAGGGTAGATGCTTATATAGTATAAGTATTGGATGAATGTAGTTCACAAATTAGTACACAAAGTTCTGAAATTTAATTCAAGTACACCTTGTTATTTTTCTTTTTTGGGTATCTTCAGTTCTTCACCAAATGCTTCACCAAGTTCAAGAACCTATAACCAGAGTCAATGATCTATGTGCTGCATACTTCAAGTTTAGTTTTCTTTTTGTTGAATGAAAGACCTATACCAGTGCTTCACCAAGTTTTTACTTTATTTTTTTGCTGCTGAAAATAACATCAAACCAGGTTCAGAAACTACTTTTGTACATCAAGTTTAGAAACATCTTTTAATACATCAAATCTATTAACTACACTAGTGCATTAAGATCTGAAACTATGCTAGTACATCAAGTTCAAAAATTAATGTGGTGAAACAATTTCTGATGCTAATCCAGTGCATCAGTTTCAAAATATATTATAGTGCATCTACTTGAGAAACATGTACTCGTGCGTCCACTTTCACAAACTACAGTAGTTCATCTAGTTGGGAAACAAGTTTAATGAAATTTTTAGGGAATGGTACTAGTAGAACACATCAACTAAGAGTAGTATGGATCACCATTTTGTGGCTGCTGCGATGTGGTACACCAAGAAGAGTTCCTCCACGCATAACGGTAGGACTGCTGCCATCTGGGGAGGTTCATATTTTCTGGTAAACTCCACATCAACTCCGATGAAGCTAGGATACAAGCCGCCGCCCTTCATCCTGAGCATGCTCATCATCTTGTCGGCCTTGTCTGGTTCACTGGTGCAGACGATCTCCAGCATCTCCTTGCCGTGGAGCTCAACCCCTATGAGGGTTTTGGTGTACTCGCGCTTCTCGCCAGGGACGCAAACGTCGTCGAGGTTGCTGCTCTTGTCGAGCATCTCGCCACGATGACGCTTGGCAGACGGTTCCTCCGCCATTGCCCTCCTCCAGCGACTGTGGGCTCGGAAGAGAGATGTTTGTGGGTTATTTGTAGTGGAGACACTACAAAAAAAAATACACTTCCGTGATGATACGTGTTTGTCACAGTAGGTCGCGTTTTTTATCATGCATGTACATCCATGACAAATTTATGACAGAATCAAGATAGTCATACCTGTGCTGTCGTAGAAGTGTTCCATGACATTACCAAAATTATCATCACGGAAGTTTCCACTTCCATGACGATAAATCGCGCGTCCGCAGGCGTGCTTTCGTCAAGGGTGACCGACACGTGGCATCCACCGTAATGGAACACCGTTAAGCTATCGGGTCGGGTTTTGGATCCGATAACCCGTTAACAGCCCCGACCAATGGGGATTTTCCACGTGTAAAATCATCATTGGCTGGAGGAAACACGTGTCGGCTCACCGCTGGGACAGATGTCATCCACTCATTGGACAGAAGGCGCCTATGATACGTCGACACGTGGCACGGCCCAACAGAGGCCCATTGCTGTGGAAAGGCCGACCTGTTTTACTTGGTCAAAAGGTGGCGGGCCGGCCCATGGAAAGCCTGTTAACGGCCTGTTCGCATATAGCCCATTTACAGCCCGCTAACCCAAGGCCCGTTACGCCCTATCCGAATTAGGGCCGGTGGCGTCGTCTGGGCCATCCAATATGATTCCAGCCCGTTTTCACTTCTGGACCATGTATGGCCCATGACGTCTTTCGACCCATATGAGGCCCTATGTAACTCTTGGCCTATTAACGACCCGTGGTGAAACTGGCTCGCAATGAACAGTGTATCACTTTACACCCATTAACGGCCCATGGTGAAACTGGCCTGTAATGAACAGTATATCACTTTATACCCATTAAGGGCCCGTTATTCAGTTGGGCCGTTTCAATAAATGTTATATTTCGGCCTTCTCGAGCCCATTTATTCTTGGGCTCATTTCAAAGATTCGTTTACTTACGGCCCGTTCTTGTCATTTTCTCGCCAGGGCCAAATTCAGCCCGTGGTTACATCTGACCGTTTGTGGTCCGTTAATACGTTGGGCCGTTTTCATAGCATCATCAAATATGGCCTATTAACGATGGCCCGTTATGGTCATACGACCCGTATAAGGCCCATTGATGATACGGCCCATAGAAGGCCCATTGTTTCTATGGCCCGTAGAAGGCCTACTGTTTCTACGGCCCGTAGAAGGCCCACTGTTTCTATGGCCCGTAGGAGGCCCAGTGTCACTATAGTAAATATTAGCCCATGGTTATTGTGGCCTAGTTTTAAAAAGAACTGCACTGACTACAAGCAAACAAATAAACAAGACAACAAGGAAATAAATAAGCAAGCAACTTATGCTAGGCTATCACGGCTATTACACATATTACATCCACTGGGCATCAAAGTTCGCCACCAGTGCAAATATAGGGAACAAAGCAGCATATCATATACACTGGTTGTCAAAGTTGGCGACCAGCGCAAATAAATGCCGCAGCAAAACAAATCCAGAACTGAAACCACTTCAGAAGATCTCAAGAAACAATATCCTGGGTACCCATAATGCTAGCAAGATGCTTAGCAAGCTTATTAACTTTCTCTTGTTTGGCGCTTAAATCCTCCAAATAGCTTGTCAAGGTAATCTTAAAATATGCATCTGAATTCTGCAGGGACTTCCTCAATCCTTCAGCTTCCTGTCGCAGCACATCTAATCGATGTCTTTCAACTTGAAGTTGAGACTCAAGAAGACGAACTGATTCAGGCAGCGAGTTTGAAGAGCTTGTGCCAGCAGTAATGGCCAGTAACTCGAACACTACATCAGACAGGACTTTTGGGTTCCCTCACTGTCGTCAAGATAGTTTTTATCAGCTTTCTTGGAGACCAACAAGGATGTCTCACTATCTTGAACCTTATCTGCATTACTTCCTTTACCATTGGACAACGTGGTACTGTTCTCCAATATTTTGTCCGCATTCTAAAAGAGAAACAAGCAGACACATCACATGTTTACCATGTTGTATATGAAACTCATTTTGGTAAATGAGTTCAGTAGTAAAGTGGACAGGATAACAACATGAAACAAACATATATCTATGTACCATGGTCACTTTATGGTCTATATCATTCTAGTTTTTGTTGCCAAATCAAGATAGAGACACAGTTCAAATAATAGTTGTTCAAGACAAAGCAGAATAGACAGAATATAGGTGTGGGTAACTATAGAGCAATAACAACACTTGTAATGTGCATGACATGAGAACATAACTATTTATTCAATTGAAACTGAAATCAACATAGAGCAGGTTACAACAGCAAACCAGTTAAAGAAACAGGTTTAAAACATACCTGTTGCGCAATTGGAGTTTCAATTCCATCCTTCAAATTTGAAAATAGTTGGTATGAGTAAATACAGTAATGCAAGAGCAAAGGAGTATGAAACATAGCTACAGAACCTGACCTGAGAACAAATCTTCTTCTCCTTTAAGCGTTGAGTTGGGATTCGGAGTGGTGGTCCTCGTGCTCTGGGCACTGCAGTTCCCTTACAAACTGCTCGTGTTTGGGTGCTCTGTGGTGGAGACGGTGTTGTGTCAACTGGAACTGGGTTACTATCTGCCGGGGTTGGGGTTAGAAGGGGTGTAGCTGGTTCTCTGTCCAACTGGGTAGGGGTACAATCTGCGAGAGTCTGGTTTATGTGTGGTGGATCTGGTCCTTGGGCAAGTACAACCGTGGTTCTATCTGCATCAACTGGTAGCACTATCTTTCTGAAGACCGTGTTGTTACTCCCTTAGATACTGCCATCACACTCTCCAATTCAAATGGCTGATGTCAGTGTACTAGAGTAGGGGTACCCTAGTATCCCGACCTGGCCCACGAACACCTATGGGACCGGCGGACCGAGCCCCATTCGGTTCGGCGGGGGGCGGAGGTCGCACGAAGAGCAGATCGAGGCGAAGCACACGAGCAGTTTACCCAGCTTCGGAGATCTCCGGAGAGATAACACTCCTACTGCTGCATGTCTGAGTGTATTGAGTTCTTGCTCAGGAGCGCTGAGTGCTACAGTACATACAAGCTGCTAACAAGACCGAGCGTGAGTGCTCTCTGGCTTCGAACCTCTCGAACCTCCTCCCTTCCCTACGTTGCGCATGGGCCTCCTTTTATATGCTAAAGGGGTCTCCGACAGGTGGCAACGTAGACAAGGGTAAAAATGTAAAAGGAGTGGTTGGTACAGCTACTTGTACAGTGTACCATACCTAACCCTGACGGCAGGGGACAAAGGCATTAAATGACCGTCTACGTCGCCCTAATAGTGCAGAAAGGGACCGCCTGGGGCGCCACCGCTTGCCACGATGGCAATCTTGTCAACGCCGCTTCCACCGCGCTCCGCTGGCCGCACGGCCTCTTGCCACGCGCGCCTGGAAAGGTCCCTCGACGACACGTTAGTGGATGTGCTGGAGCGCAGGTACAGAGTGGTGGTCTGCCGCGGCAAGCGCCTTGCCGCTGTTGTTGTCTTGTCGCGTCCGGAAGCTTGTCGCTCACCGGGCCTTCCCGGCAAGCTCCTCTTGCCGGGGCCTTGTCTCCTAGGTGCCCTGGGTGGCCTTCCCGGCAAGCTCCTCTTGTCGGGGCCTTGCCTCCATGGCTTGAATACTTTCTGGCCCACGAACACCTATGGGACCGGCGGACCGAGCCCCTTTCGTTCAAGGGGGGCGAGGTCGAGAAGAGCAGATCGAGGCGAAGCACACGGGCGGTTTACCCAGCTTCGGAGCTCTCCGGAGAGATAATACTCCTATTGCTGCATGTCTGAGTGTATTGAGTTCTTGCTCAGGAGCGCTGAGTGCTATAGTACATACAAGCTGCTAACGAGACTGAGCGTGAGTGTTCTCTGGCTTCGAACCTCTCGAACCTCCTCTCTTCCCTATGTTGCGCATGGGCCCCCTTTAGCGTCCGGAAGCTTGTCGCTCACCGGGCCTTCCCGGCAAGCTCCTCTTGCCGGGGCCTTGTCTCCTAGGTGCCTCGGGTGGCCTTCCCGGCAAGCTCCTCTTGCCGGGGCCTTGCCTCCATGGCTTGAATACTTTGTTCTTGAATGGCTCCGGAGGACCTTGGCGGTCACCCGGTAAGCCTTGCCATGAGGAGGCTGCAATCGCCCGTGCACAAGTTCGGGATACTAGGGTACCCTACTCTAGTACACCGACAGTAGCCCGGGCCTGGGCCACACTGCAGTGCCGGCTGTTGGGCCAGGCCCAAAACAGGGCATCAGACGCCCCCAAAGACAGCCCCGCCAGTAAGTATATGGTTTACTTCCTACTGTTAGGCGTGCATGGGTGCCCTTTCTTTGCTGATATCTGACTGCTGATTTGTGTAGGAGCAGAGCAGCCCTACCAGGAGTGCCTTGAAGCCGCTCCTGACATGCCTTCTGCTTCGACTACACCGCCAAGGGAGGATTCCCCAGCAAGGGAGTGTTCTCCGGCAAGGGAGACTTCTCCGGCAAGGGGCAGTTCTTCGGCAAGGGACGGCTCTCCTGTAAGGGACAGCACCAGCGATCCCCCGGTGGCGGAGACCATGACTGTAGACCCTAGCACAGGTAATCCTCCTGCTTGAAAACTTCCGTTGTGTCCTTCTTCTTCTAATTTTCTTTTCGAATATTTGCTTGACTTTTCTTCATTTTCCGGTCGTCAGATCCATCCGCCACAGAGCCAATGGAGACCGAGGCCGCCGGCGAGGAGGACGCGCACGGCAATACTGACGACGCCGCTGCCATCGGAGAAGAAGCTGGCGCCGACGAGCACGCCGGCGAACAGGCCGCCAAAGCTGCCGCCGCAGAAGCTGGCGAAGGGTCCGGCGATCGCACTGACGGCCCTGAGGCCGCAGGAGTGCCAGGTGCTACGCCGACCGCCGATCCCTCGGCAGCTGCGGCAGCATCCTTTGCTTCCTTGAGAGCCCCCGGCGGTCGGTGTAGATTAGGCCGCCCGCTTTCTTTTTTTCTTGCCGCTGCTGGTCATGTTATGAGAACAGTCTATTAGAGCTGCGACAAGTTATCTTGTAATATAACTCTATTTCGGGTAGCAATTGCTATGTTATTTCCTTTACTTGATTCCTTCCTTTGTATGTTTTTGCCCTACGCTTTTAGGGAACTTGTTGGCGCAGGCACCTAGGTCATGGCGCTGAGTGCGGACGCCGGCAGCTTTGGCGGTGCATGCTACCGACAAGAAACCTTGTCGCAACTAGTCGCAGCTCACTTAAGTTGTTGAGCAGACTTCAAACAAAGTAAGGGCGCAATCGCAGCTCACTTAAGTTGTTGAGCGGACTCGAAACAAAGTAAGGGCGCAATCGCAGCTCACTTAAGTTGTTGAGCGGACTCAAAACAAAGTAAGGGCGCAACTTGCTACGAGTTGGTTCCTCCTGCGCACAGGTTTTCCATAAAAGTACGGTCGTTCGAGGAGAATAACTTAAAATTTTTAAACTAATTGCTCAAACTTTAGCAACTTAGCTTTTCTGTCGTTTGCTTCCCGGTAAGGCTAGACTTCCTTGAGCGACGCTTGGTCCACACCATTATCCTCTCCTTTCCCCCCGGCAAACTTGTGGGCGAGGGAACCTTCCTTTCTTTGAGAAAGAGAAAGAAGAGAAAATAAAGATATGGAGCCTTATGGCTCGTTACTGCTTACCGGGGTAGGTGCTGCACAAAGTGTGAGATAACGCATGCAAATAGAAGTAGAAAGCATGAAATTGACAAGATGTGCGAAGCACATATGCACGGGGTCTGCGCCCGGTTTTGTACAAAGGATTACAGGCAACATCGGCAAGACTTGTACAAAAGGTGGTTCTTGAGGAACAGGTTCCGCAACCGCTTTCTCTGATTAAAACTTACGAAGATGCTCAATGTTCCGTGAATTGCTCACCGGAATGCCATCTTCGGTCTCAAGGCGGACAGCGCCAGGCCTAGTGACTCGTTTCACCCAAAAAGCGCCTTCCCACTACGGCGTCAACTAGTAGGAAATCTTGGCTGACAGAACGCGCCGAAGAACAAGGTCGCCTTCCTCGAGACTTCGGCATTAACTTTGCAGCTATGGTAGCGGCGCAAAGCTTGTCGGTATCGAGCAAACAGCTCTGACAACTGAAGACGATCCTCCTCAAGGAGCAGCGTCATCTTGTCGCGAATCGCTCTTGCTCAAGCTCATCATAAGCGAGCACTCGAGGTGATCCGTATACGAGTTCCATGGGGAGAACTGCCTCTGCTCCATAGACTAGAGCGAAAGGTGTCTGGCCAGTGGCTCGATTTGGCGTCGTCCTAATCGACCAAAGAACCACCGGCACATCTGCTGCTGCGGGAACATCTGCTTCCACGGCGAGAACCTGCGGCTCAGCCGGAGCTTGACATTCCCCGGCAAGCTTGCCGGAGCAAAACTTGCCGGGAGCGCTCGCTTCAATGGAACAAACCCTAGGGCTTGCCGGAGCAGACCGCTCTCGGCACTTGCCGGTGGAGCTCAATGGTGCGTCCTCGACGGTAGCGCAGCACTCAAGAGGTGCGCTTGCCGGAGTGGGCATCGAGCTCTCGCCCGGACTTGAGCGTCTGCTTCAACGGAACAAACCCTAGGGCTTGCCGGAGCAGATCGCTCCTCAAAGACTTGCCGGGTGGAGCTCGATGAAAAGGCCTCGACGGTAGCGCAGCACTCCAAGGAGGTGCACTCGCCGGAGTGGGCATCAGAGCTCCTGCCGGACTTGGAGCATCTGCTTCAACGGAACAAACCCTAGGGCTTGCCGGAGCAGACTGCTCCTCAGCACTTGCCGGTGGAGCTCGATGGTGCGTCCTCGATGGTAGCGCAGCACTCCGAAGAGGTGCGCTTGCCGGAGTGGGCATCAGAGCTCTACCGGACTTGGAGCGTCTGCTTCAACGGAACAAACCCTAGGGCTTGCCGGAGCAGACTGCTCCTCAGCACTTGCCGGTGGAGCTCGATGGTGCGTCCTCGACGGTAGCGCAGCACTCCAAAGAGGTGCGCTTGCCGGAGTGGGAATCAGAGCTCTTGCCGGACTTGGAGCGCTCGCTCAACGGAACAAACCCTAGGGCTTGCCGGAGCAGATCGCTCCTCGCCAGCTTGCCGGTGGAGCTCGATGGTGCGTCCTCGACGGTAGCGCAGCACTCAAGAGGTGCGCTTGCCGGAGTGGGCATCAGAGCTCTTGCCGGACTTGGAGCGTCTGCTTCAACAGAACAAACCCTAGGGCTTGCCGGAGCAGACTGCTCCTCAGCACATGCCGGTGGAGCTCGATGGTGCGTCCTGGACGGTAGCGCAGCACTCCGAGAGGTGCGCTTGCCGGAGTGGGCATCAGAGCTCTTGCCGGACTTGGTCTTCTTCTTCACCGCCGGCTTTTCTTTGCCGGGGCGGTCTCCTTACTATCAGATCCTCCTGCTTCAGTATTCTCTCTGGGGAGTCTCCTCCCTTCCTCAAAGACGCACACTTGCCGCCATGGCATATAGCTCACTTACGTCTCGATCTTGCACATCGCCATCTCCTCCCGCATCCTGCGTTTCGCGACGCTCGATGGAACGCGCTGATTACCACGACGGTGGTGGACATCCGGGATGTTGTCTTGTATGCGGCTGAATCTCTGAATGAACTTGGCGCAGGGCTCTCCTTCCTTCCGGGCGCAGCAGATGAAGGTCGCTTTCTTGGCCATGGGGCTTGTGGCGCTGTAAAAGGCGCCGACAAACTGATGGCATAGATATGCCCAAGAGGATATGGAGTTGTCCGGCAAGTGCATGAGCCAGGATCGACATTGGGCTTGAGCACCGCCGGGAAGTAGTTGGCCAGGATCTTGTCGCCTCGCCCGCAGCTTGCACCGCGATGGTGTTGATGCCGAGGAACTCCGAGGATGCGTCTTGCCGTCGTACTTCTCCGAATGCGTCGGCTTGAAATTCTTCTTGCCGGGCCACCGGACTTGCCGCAGCTCACGAGTGAATGCAGGGCAACCTCACAGACGTCTGACAAGTCGCTCGTTCCTGGGCGCATGCATGTCAACAGAGGGCCCGGTAGCGCTTGTCAGATTGACGCCGCACTTCTCTTCGGCACTCGATGCGAGTTCGAGCGTCTTCTTGCTGTCGTTCGTGAAGAACTTGGCGCGGATCGCGACGAGCTCGTGGATCCGATGATGCGGTGGAGTCGCTGTCGAGGTGGATCCGGCGAGTCGGCGATCTTGGCCTTCGGGGCGGAGAGTGCATGGTGGTTGCACCCCCACCGGTTTCGTCGCCACCGGCTCGTGCCTTGCAATCTTGCCGCGGCAGCGATGTAGTCAGCTGCCGCGGAGCGTCGCCGTTGGCAAAGCCGATGAGACTCTGAATGGTGGCCCTCCATTCATCGACCTTGTCGGCTGTTGGAGGGTAATCCAGGAGCAGTTGAGCTCTCGCCAAAGCTTCGCTGAGTGGTGGGTGGCAGTGGCGACGCGCGAGGAGCGGATATGCTCGGACTTCTAACTATGTTAGAAGGAGAAGTATCCCGCCCAGCGATCGCGTTCGCTTCGCGCCAAAGATGTTGGCGTGCATGCTGGTCTTGAGCATCCCGAGATCCACCAGCTCGATCTTGGTCCAATGAGCGTATGGCGTTGTGAATACCATGACGCTGTCGGTCCCGCGCCTCCTGAGATGGGCGCGTTGCATGTACGGACGCCGAGGTCTGCGCAGCCTTGTCCTTGGACTTGGTAGCACCGTGGGCTCCCCCGTCGACGACCATTCTTCCGCCGCCGTCTACCCCACCACCCGTTTGCTCCGGTGGTGCTGGGTTCGACGCGGACGGAAGATCTGCCGCCGAAGCCTTCTTCTTCGGTGGCATGTTGATGAAGATGATGAAGATCTAGCTCGTGTGGACGCCGGATCAGGTTCACACAATCTCGACGCCCCCTACCTGGCGCGCCAAAGATGTCGGGGATGCTGATCTGGCCCACGAACACCTATGGGACCGGCGGACCGAGCCCCTTTCGGTTCGGCGGGGGGCGGAGGTCGCACGAAGAGCAAATCGAGACGAATCACACGAGCGGTTTACCCAGCTTCGGAGCTCTCCGGAGAGATAATACTCCTACTGCTGCATGTCTGAGTGTATTGAGTTCTTGCTCAGGAGCGCTGAGTGCTATAGTACATACAAGCTGCTAACGAGACCGAGCGTGAGTGTTCTCTGGCTTCGAACCTCTCGAACCTCCTCTCTTCCTTTCGTTGCGCATGGGCCTCCTTTTATATGCTAAAGGGGTCTCCGACAGGTGGCAACGTAGACAAGGTCAAAAATGGAAAAAGGAGTGGTTGGTACAGCTACTTGTACACTGTACCATACCTGACCCTGACGGCAGGGGACAAAGGCATTAAATGCCCGTCTACGTCGCCCTAATAGTGCAGAAAGGGACCGCCAGGGGCGCCACCGCTTGCCACGATGGCAATCTTGTCAGCGCCGCTTGCCATCGCGCTCAGCCGCCGCGGCCTCTTGCCTGTGGCGCTGGAAAGGTCAGGCGACACGTTAGTGGATGTGCCGGAGCGCAGTGCACAGAGTGGTGGTCTGCCTCAGCAAGCGCCTTGCCGCATGGTGTTGTCTTGTCGCGTCCGGAAGCTTGTCGCTCACCGGCCTCCCGGCAAGCTCCTCTTGCCGGGCCTTGTCTCCTAGGGTGCCTTGGGTGGCCTTCCCGGCAAGCTCCTCTTACCGGGGCCTTGCCTCCATGGCTTGAATACTTTGTTCTTGAATGGCTCCGGAGGACCTTGGCGGTCACCCGGTAAGCCTTGCCGCGGAGGGCTACAACTGCCCGTGCACAAGTTCGGGATACTAGGGTACCCCTACTCTAGTACACCGACATTCCGGCCTCCGCCGCCCTACTCCGGCCGCCCTCTCCCTCCGGCCTTCGAAGGTCGCCCCGCTCCCCCTTCACCAGTCGTTTTTCTCCCTCTGTCGTGCGCGGCGGCGGCGCATCTACCAGGGAGGTCGTGAGAGGGGTGAGTTTGTTCGTTCCTTCTCTGTCTCACGGCCATATCATTGATCTTGCTTGCTCTAGCGCTAATTCTGATTTGGAAAAGTAGATCCTGATCAAACTTGGTATAGATTTGTGGTGCACGCATGGAATTGTTTGATGCTGCTTGAGGAGGTAATAAATCTTTCTAGAGGCCCAAAGATTCAAGTCACCTTTCTAAGTATTTCAATTTCAGGCTTGCATTATTTCTAGAGGCCCAAAGATTCAGTTCACCTTTCTAGGTATTTCAATTTCAGGCTTGCATTATTTCTAGAGGCCCAAAGATTCAGTTCACCTTTCTAGGTATTTCAGTTTCAGGCTTGCATTATATCTAGAGGCCCAAAGATTCAGTTCACCTTTCTAGGTATTTCACTTTCAGTTTGCATTATTTCTAGAGGCCCAAAGATTCAGTTCACCTTTCTAGGTATTTCAGTTTCAGGCTGGCATTATTTCAAGAGGCCCAAAGAGTCAGTTCACCTTTCTAGGTATTTTAGTTACTGTGCTTGCATTATTTCTAGAGGCCCAAAGATTAAGTTCGATCGGCGGCAAGCAGCCTGCCACCCATGCGGGTGTCGACCTCAACTCGCAAGGGCTCAAGGCCGGAGGGTTCGGGCTTGGGCTCTACAGAGCCTTCCTCCAGAGCGACGATGGTGAGCTCCTCCCTCGGTGCGTGAGGGGATCCGGGCTCCCTCCCTACCGTGAATGACTTCCGTGATGAGTTAGCTCATTCTTTGTTTCATGAAGTGTTTTTTTATTTTGTGAAGCTTGATTGACGACTTGTATGTTTAAGTGGGACATCTCATTTGTATGGAGAAAGTAAAAATTATCATGTTTTGCATGCTTGATTTGTATAGATGGTTCCTTTATGTCAATTGTGAGCGGGAGGAGGCCACAGAAGAGCCGGCCACACCAAGAGGGTGCTTGGATCCAAGTGACTTATTTTAGTCTGACTAAAAATAGTCTCTTTAAGAGGCTAAAGTTCCAAGCACCCCTGACTAAATAGGGGCTAAAACTAGTCTTGAGAATAAAAAAATTTAGTCAAAGGTACCCCTACTAAAATGTGTATTAGTCCTCTCTGTCCTCATTTAACTCCTCTCCTTTAACACAAAGTAGTTACGGATTGGAGGGTTTAGAGGATAATAAATGCTCATTAACTTGATTTTAGTCTCTTTAGTATTTGGATCCAAGCATGGGTGAGGCTAGCAAGTTTTAGTCCCACTACTTTTAGTCATGGAACTAAAACGTATCCAAGCACCCTCCAAATCCGGCAGGAAATAGGGTCCAAAGTAGTCAAATGATTGAGATAGAGCATTTGTTGTCAATCTAACCCTGCCATCCGTACACCTCTTTGGTTTAGAGTTAGTACAGGGTTAGAATCTAACTCTAACCTCTAACTAAGTTAGAGTTCTCCTCGTCTCGGTTCATCGCCATCATACTTTCACCATTCTTGTGTTTTCAGTATCCTGTGAATCAAAGAGGCCCTTTTTTATGGAAAAATCAAAGAGGCCCTTAGACTAGTTTCTGGTCCAGTCATTTTTATAAACGTGTTATGTCCAAAATTTAATGAACGTGCTCTGGTTTCCACGAAAATAATCCGATTTCATGTAGTAATTCATTCATTTATTTATTCTTCTGCAGCGGGTTTGCGTGTAATTCGTGAGGTCTGAAATGTAAAGTAGCCTGGCATATGCTCCGAGTCGTGCAT
Source organism: Aegilops bicornis (assembly GCA_021605145.1). Lineage (NCBI taxonomy): Eukaryota > Viridiplantae > Streptophyta > Magnoliopsida > Poales > Poaceae > Aegilops > Aegilops bicornis. The sequence continues at coordinate 500,484,081 of CM038675.1, forward strand.
GCACTACGACCCAGATGCTCTATGTCCCACATGTCGGCGAATGGTAGCATGTGGAAATAGCCTAGGAGTACATATAGGAGGATATATAAATGCGTGAAATAATATGTACTGTGAAGCATAGCCGCGGTTCGAAAAGGAGACCTAAAGTGATGACAGCTATAGGTCGCACGCACCCAACTAGTGGTACTAGACATACGACTAATTTTTCCCTAAAAAAAGAGGCACGAGTGCTCAGTACTCCTATTCTATAAACACGAGTCCCATCTAACAACAGCGTCCGTGCTACAGCTAGCTCTCCTCCCTCGTTTCTCTCTTCTAATTCTAAACTCGGCCGACGCCTTGGGCGGGTGGTTTGCTCAATCATGGCCCCACTCACAAAGTGAAAACGTTACGACTAGAATAAAAATGCCATATACTCCCTCCGTTCATAAATATAATCCTTTTTATATACTATTTCAAATGGAATACAACATACAAATGTATGTAGACATAGTTTAGAGTGTAGATTCACTCATTTTGCTCCGTATGTAGTAGTCACTTGCTGGAATCTTTAGAAAGACTTATATTTGGGAACGGAGGGAGTACTATACTAATAAAACATTAAGGCCACGAGGCGATGCAGTGCTTGTTACAGGAGGCAAGAAGAAGAGATGCATCCATCGACGACGTCCACCTCCTCGACTCAGGGCGCCGGCCCACCGAACGACGCCTAAGTAGCAGCGGCTTTCGTGGCCAGGTCGACGTGCTTCTGAACATTGGCGTCCAAAGATTCCAGCCACCGGAAGAAGGCAAACGTCTTTCTGTCCTTTCTTGCCTTGTAGTGGCCTATATAGACGATTTCCTCGTGGACGTGGATGTGCAGGTCGACGGTTTCTTGCATAGCGAGGCGCTGCGCGGCGAGCGCGGCTTCGAGGTGCAGATTCTTCATCGCGACCTCCGGCACCTTCAGGGCCACCAGGGCTTGAAAGAGTTCGTCACCATGGAGGCCGATGAGGGTGGCAGGCAATGATGAACCTGGGCGCGCGGGCTGGAGCAGTATGGCAAGGTCGTCTGTGCGCTTCTTGACGGCGGTGAACTTGCGGATGGAGTTGACCATCATGTCGTCCATGCGAGAGGCGAAGCCAGCATCGGCGGGGCTACGATGCCTGCGGTCGCCAAAGACACCGCTTGGAACGCTGCATGGTGCGAATGCAGGCCGCGCCTTTGGATGATTTGGCACACCGATCGCCGCTCGCGTCCATCGCCTCCATAGGTGCTTGTCGCTTCTGGTCACTTGGTCTTGGATTGGAGTGAGCAGTGTTGGGCAGAGACTTGGGAGTAGATGGATTGGAGTGGTGGGGCGCCTTTATTATATGAGAGTCCAAATTCTGTTGCATTCACATTGTGGTGGCTCTATTCTGCTTCTCCAATTAATTCCCTCTGCATGTAATTGATGATGCATCATTGACCGTTCAATGTCTCGGGAACCGCTACCCTCTCCCTCCTTGGCATTCAAGCACCTATGGACCCGTCGACGACGAGGTGCCTATGGTGACTTCGTAAATTTCAAGATGATAGTGCCATGCGTGTGTGCGTTCATAGGGGTGAGTGTATGCGCGTGTATATGAGCGCTTGCGTCTATACTGTGTAAAAAACATAAATGCGTGTCAAAAAGAGACTAGTCAGTATACTCAATATTGTGCACCTCGGAGAGGAAAAATGATAGAACTAGTACGTATTTATTTACGGTGCAGATTCACTCATTTTGCTCCATATGTACTCCGTCTCGATGTAGTCTAGTCACTTGTTGAAATCTCTAGAAGGGAAAATACTCCTTTCTAGTTTACAGGGCTAACTAGCAAGTAGTTGTACGTACTAGTACAATAGTGGGCTCACATAGCAATTTTGTCTCATGCAAGAGCCTGACTATATGCGTGCTCCAATGTTCGCAACTGCAACATTCAATTTGCGCTTGGCTCTTCGCCTCTTCGAGAAGACGAACAATGATGTTACTACTACTGCTTCTACAGTGTCGAATCCATCTTTGCATGTCCGGCCCACCGTGAGCGGGACGGATAGCTTGTTGTAGAAGTACTACTGAGCAAAAGCCTGTCCTCGTTTGCAAGCAACCGTGCGCATGGGTGAGGGAGAAGGCGTGTAGTAAAATAAAGCTTCTCCTCGTTGTACGAGTTGACACGACACATCATAGCACTGGCCCCACCTGCTTGCCTCTAAACTTGGTTGAAAGACCCGCAGTGTACAATATATTTGCTGCAACCTCTAACATTTACCCACCACAAATTAGAATATATGTGGCCGTATGCATCGTTCTGATGCAGAGGCCGGGGAGTCCCCCCTTTTCGAAGAAAAAAACAAATTAAAATATATATTCCTATCTTGACCAGATGAGCGTGCAACCTACAATCACCAGGGTGTTAGGTAGGGCCAGAAGACTTTTTTAAAAAAAAAACTTTGAGACGGCCACATAGCATGGAGCCGACCCCAACGATTTTAAGCTTACAGGCACGGTACACGCTATCCTAGACTACTCTACACATGAAACTGCCACACGAGCGTCCCGGCTGCGCTTGGCTCTTCGCCTCTTCGGGAAGTCGAACAATGATGGAGTACTACTGCACTGGAGGAGTACTACAGTACGCTTCTGGCCATCTGACACCGATTGATTTGCTGCATGTCCACTACGTGAGGGAGGGAGAGCGTGTAGCGAAAGCTTCTCCTAGTCTTGCCAGCCACCATGCTCATGGGCGAGGGAGGGACACTCCTGCCTTTGCGTGTATGACAGGTGGGCCCGACAGGTGTGTGGCCAACTGTCATACAGCCAAAGGCAGGTGCAGTTAAGTCCGTGAGGGATAGGATGATCAAACTTCTCGTTGATGTACGAGTTGACGCGACACATCAAAGCACTGCACTCGATATATTTCAAGAATTTATGCCATCGATGCATTAATTACAATGCATGCATGCATGCCGTGACTCTCCTTTTGATGCATGCATGTGTTGATTTAATGCACCTTGAAGTAGTATAAAATATCTGACGGTAAAGCTTTGTAATACCCCGGCCCAAGTCGAGAGATGGTTGAGCACGAGGAGGGCGAGATCATGCAGACCGAACATGACCCGACGATGGAGCTCTCTAAGGTCTCGATGGACCTCACCGTGCTCCATCGCCTTGTGCCTCCGCCCCTTGACGCCTCCAAAGTGTATGAGGCTCGAATACACCTCGTCTGCTCGCTGATTGAGCAAGGTGCAGGTTTCTTGATTGATGTGATGTTCGATTGATTTCTGCAGTGCAAGGGAGGGCACCTGGCCTGCGCGGACTGCCGCGTAGAGCGCCCCGGGAACCAGCGGCAATGCCAGAAGTGCGAGAGCGGCGGTGGCTTCGATGTGCCGAACACGGCGGTGGACTCCGTCCTTTCGTCGGTGAGGGTGGAGTGCCCGCACGAAGGCTGTGGGCTCTACGTCACTTACCACAAGCTCGCCGATCACCAGAGCGTGTCCGCCGCGCCGCAAATGCCCCATGCCCGTCTGCACTACGAAGGCTGGCCGGGCGCCTACCACCACATCAGCACCGCGCATCCCATGCCCATGCACAGGATCCAGTATGGCAAGGTGCTCCAGCTGCAAGTGCCACTGTCGGAGCCTCTTGTTGTTCGTGGAGGAGGACCTCCGCATGTTTTTCTTGGTCGGCGGCGTGCTCGACATCGGCACGCCTATTGCCGTGTCGGTCGTCTACATCAGAGTGGGGGCGTCCCCACTGCCACACAATGTGGCCAAGCTGTGGGCGAGCGGCCCGCCGGGGGAGCCCAAAGGCACGACCGACACCGTCAAGGTGGAAATAGAGGTGACAAGCAGCAAGGATCCCGGCGACGTCGACATGCAGGAGCTGACCTTATTGACAGTTCCTCCCAAGCTGCTGGCCGGTGCTAAGCTTGTGTCCCTCCACATTCAGATTGATAAGCTCACGTCCTAAATGTTTATATAGTGCCTTCTGTTTATCTTAGTAATATGCTAATATAGGGATTACCTTGGTCTACTTTAGCTTAAGAAATGCTGGGTTTTGGTGGCGATGCAGCAATTACTTCGACATCAGATCAGTAATTTCCAACAGTCGAACGGATATTTTGTGTGCATTGGATATAAAGTTCCTATGGGTAAGAAGTACTACTTGTCGTCAAAATGGATAAAAGGAGATGTATGTAGACGTATTTTAGTTCTAGATACGTCCCTTTTTATCCATTTTGATGACAAACACTCCCTCCATTCCACAATACATGCCTTCCATTTGTCAAAATATAGATGTATCTAGACATGTTTTAGTATATAGGTACATCCATGATAGAGCCAATCGGATGGTTGAGAACACTACAATTCGTAGCTACAGATGCGTGTGTGACTCCCAGATGCAGAGGCCGGGGGTCATCATCCTCCTTTTCGAGAAAAAACAGACGCGTGTGTGAGAGGACGAGTGCGTGCATGCACCTCTTCTCTTCCTGTATAACGTACTACTAAACTCAGGGTACAAGTTTTTGTGGGTGGCACGATGGTGCGTGCGAGAAGTCCCGAGAGATAGGTTTAATGCGTCTGAAAAAAAGACTAGCCTAGAGCTCGCCACGCGGCTATTCCGTTTAACGCCCCATTAACCGTAAGATATGTATACGACGGTGCGATTATTGCACGTACACAGCAGTACTCCCTCCTTTCCGGTTTATAGGGCTTAATTCAAAAATCTCACCAACCAAGATGGTGAGTGGTGGAATATTTTTTATAGTTTGCAAAAGCACCTTATTAATGCTCTGGTTTTTCTCAAAAAATTAAGTTTATCAATGCATTAATTGCAATGCATGCATGCATAAAGTACATGCATTGGTCAATTTTCTCTTAATACTTGCATGCAATGATTTAATGCAACTTGGAATCTGAACATGTGTTGGGGAACAACCAAATTGATCCTAATAAAATGGAAAAAATAAAATATAGAGATAAGCACAATAAAACAGGAAAGGATGGAGTAGAAAAGAAGTACTCCATCCGGGAATAGTGCCGCACTTCAAACTAGAACCGTCAATAAATTTTGAGCTTGCGTCTCGTCACATTCCAAATTACTCCAAGCTATATTGAATTGCAAACCTGTTCACACCGATCACAACCTAAACGGTTTCCCACTTAGGAGCGTATTAGTACCATGATATATTGAATTGCAAACCTGTTCACACCGATCACAACCTAAACGGTTTCCCACTTAGGAGCATATTAGTACTCGGTTATAAATACTAGTATGACAAGATGACTGAAAATTCCTCCTCAACTCCTCATCCACAAAAACAAACAAGTCATTCAGCATCCTTCCCTTGCGTCTGCCATGACCAGCGTGAGTTATGGGTCGAGAGATTGCCACCAGAGAGAGGCGAGCATGGAAGCGGAAGCACGAGAGATGTCCCGCCTCGCTGCGAGAGCAGCCGACATGTCCCTTCGCGCGGAAGTAGCAGCACATAGGTCTCGCCGCGCCGCAGAAGCAGCACAAAGGTCCCGCCGTGCCGTCGATGCAGCAGACTGGTCCGGCCGCGTCGCGGAAGCAGCAGAGATGTCCCGTCGCGCCACGAATGCTGCAGAGATGTCCCACCGTGTCGCGGAGGCCTGGGAAAATTTCTCGCGGGCAGGCGACGACTGTTACAGGAGCATGCATGCGATCGTCCATAGCCAGATGGATCAGATCTCCGGCTGGGCGAGGTTGCAGGACGACATGAAAGCCTCGTTTGAACAGGCTACCGGCGTCATCCGACAACTAAGGGAGGGCAATGAGAGGCTCCGGGCCGAGCGCGACCTGCTGAGGGAGAAGATCGTCCGAAGTGCAGACCAGCAGGAGGAGACCAGCGCCTTGTTGAAGAGGACCAGCGTCATCGTCAAGAAACTTATGGACGAGTATGACATGCTCCGCAACGAGCGGCACAGGCTGGTGGAGGAATCCGTGGATGTTCTCAAGCAGCGTCTTGAGGCCACGAAAGAGCTCATCGCCGCTCGCCACGAAGACTAGTTCCCGCGGCCTGCAGCAACGCATCAAGAAAGTAGAGATCAGCGAGCCAGATCCTTGTCTTCCTTCTTCTTTTGCCCTTGTCTATTTCGGGCGTAGCCACATGTGGCTTTTTTAATTATCTTTCTAATTATGTAAGACAATCAATCGTCCTTATCTTTCTGTGGAAGATCAATGTTGCGAGGCTGGAATGAAGAAAACTCTTCTTTGTGGCGACCACGGCGTTCTTTGTTCTTCTAGTTGATGCTGGGCTTCCTTCAGTTTCCTGGTTTCTTTTGATGTAATAATCGGTTTAGGATGTGGATGTGTCGTCAGTTGTGAAATGTTGGGTTCTAGCGCGGATGTTTGGCCTTTGTTAGCCTCTTGGGATGTTATGATTTCAATCTGGTAGCTTTTAGTCCTTCGTGTTAGGCTGGAGTTGTGCTGAACTTCTTGTGAATTGTGGTGGTTTTTCAGTAATGAAAATCGGAAGGGGCAAGCCCTTCTTTGATCAAAATAATAATAATCGTCCTTATATATTCATCAGTCTAGCTATAAGTCGCAGTAGATGCTATGTAGGTCCGTCGGATCTTACATCAAGATCCGTGCCTCCAGATTTTATTTTTTCTCTCTTAAATCTCAGTCGAGTGAGACATAGCCACACCATTAAACAGAGGCTCGGGCGCCATTAATGGAGACCTTGGGAGAGAGGTGGACGGCAGATGGAGGTCAAAGGGCTCTCCTCCCGATAAGCACGCGCAGGGGTCTGATCGCACGTCTCTCGTACTCAAATAGCTACCCTGCATGGCACCTCCTAGCTAATAAAAAATGGGGACGCGTGGCGGCACGTAAATGGTACTAGTAAGTAGAACGCCCACGGTTTCAATAATACTTGTGTTTCCGATTGTAACGTGACAACACTTGTTCCAAAATGACTTTGTGGATTGTTAATGTGTGTGCCTTCGCAAATCGGACTGCAAATTTACCACAGCATGTTGGTGCCATGTCATGGCACCAAGCCAAGTTTCATTATTTTCATGCGTGTTTTGGATTTACAGGAATTAAAAAACTAAGTTTCTCAATGTTTCCAACCCAGCCACGACGCCCAGAATTTTGAATTTCATTCTCATTTCTTGCATGGAACCTAGAAATTTACACGAGGACACAGATGTGATTTTTCAACCAACTTTGGTGCACTGGAACATGTGCTTGTATTTCAAATTTGAATTATGCACACAAAGGTGACACGTTCCCTCCCAGAACCACGAGCCTTCTTGAGAGAAGCTCCGATTTGCAAGAAGCTTATACCAAAATTTGTTCCTATTCGGCCAATTTTTTTACCACGGCATGGTACTACCATGACATGACACCATGCCAAGTTTCATGATTTTAAAACCAAGTTTCTCAATGTTCTCGACCGAGCCACGATGCCCAGATGTTTGAATTTTATTCTCATTTTTTGCATGGGACCTACTCCCTCCTTCCATCTATATAGGGCCTAATGTGTTCTTCAAGACAACTTTTGACTATTGACAAGATTAATAGCAAATGAGATGTATACTATGAAAATTATATTATTGGAAGCTCCTTTGACATACAAATTTGAAGGTATGCTTTGTGTAAGTTGCATGTCATATATTATTGCTCTAACATTTGGTTAAAGTTAGCCTCGAAAAATGCATTAGGACCTATATAGATGGAAGGAGGGAGTAGAAATTCACCCGAGGACACAAATGTGATTTTTCAACCAACTTTGGTGCACGGGAGCATGTGCTTGTAGTTCAAATTTGAATTATGCACATTAAATGACCAAAAACTCAATTAATGTGTAAATAAGGCCAAACGAACCCGGAATAATTCCAAAATTTAACAGGGCGCTCATGTAGTTCTATGTTGCCTTTGTAAATAAACTCAAGGGGGACAACGTATATCATTTCACACTCAAAGGTGGCACATTCCCTCTCAGAACCACGAGCCTTCTTGAGAGAAGCTTCGGTTTGCAAGAAGCTTATACCAATTTTTTTACCACAACATGGTAGTACCATGACATGACATCCATGCCAAGTTTCATGATTTTCAGACGTGTTTTGGATTTACAAGAATTTTAAAACCAAGTTTCTCAATGTTCTCGGCCGAGCCACGATGCCCAGATGTTTTAATTTTATTCTCATTTCTTGCATGGGACCTAGAAATTCACCCGAGGACACAAATGTATTTTTCAACCAACTTTGGTGCACGAGAGCATGTGCTTGTAGTTCACATTTGACTTATCCACATTAAATAACCAGAAACTCAATTAATGTATAAATAACGACAAACAACCCGGAATAATTCCAAAATTTAACAGGGCACTAATGTAGTTCTATGTTGCCTTTGTTAAGAAACTCAAGGGGGGCAGCGTATATCGTTTCACACTCAAAGGTGGCACGTTCCCTCTTAGAACCACGAGCTTCCAAATCGGCCCAATTTTTTACCACAACATGTTAGTGCCATGACATGACACCATGCCAAGTTTCATGATTTCTAGGCGAGTATTGGATTTACATGAATTTAAAATCAAAGTTTCTCGATGTTCTCGGCCGAGTCATGACTCCCAGATGTTTGAATTTCATTCTCATTTCTTCAATGGGACCTAGAAATTCAACCAAGGACACACATGTGATTTTTCAACCCACTTTGGTGCACCGGAGGATGTGCATGCAATTCATATTTAGATTATGCACATTAAAAGTCCAGAAACTCAATTAATGTATAAAAAGGCCAAATGAACCGAAATAATTCCAAAATTTAACAGGGCACTCATATAGTTCTATGTTGCCTCTGTAAATAAAATCGGGGGAGGCGGTGTATATCGTTTCGCACACAAAGGTGACACGTTCCCTCTCGGAACCACGAGGCTTGTTGAGAGAATCTCCGGTTTTGCAAGAGGCTTATACCAAAACTTGTCCCAATTCAGCCAAAAATTATTCGTATGAAAACAGGTTTTAGATTATCCCAAACATCTCGCTACGTAGACCAATAATGTACTATGATTTGAATTCAGCATAAAATGGATACAAAATTTGAATTGGAGAGCGTATGGTACATGTAGTTCATAGTGAAATATGATTACTGCTATATGTATGTTTTTTGTTATCAAGATAATATTTAAATTATTGTATAACTTGACAACAATCGTATTCAAATGAGGAAAATTGATTCAAATTTAGTCCATATGGTAGACGAATATATATATGTTCACATGGTGGAGTAAAATGTTCATATATGATGGAAGATCAAAATGTACGACTACATCAATTATAAACCTAACGATATATTTGAATTCAACATAACAACATGGATTCAGAAATTGAAATTCGAGATCATGGCATTTGTAATCATATAAAAGGGACATTACTCTTTCTTTGGTGGGAATAGATTTGTTTTTTGTTGTTGTTGAGGGAAGTGCGGATCGATTTGGTACTGTGCAGGGTAATCTTGTTCTCCCGATTTTTTTACATTTTTCTTGTAGTTTTTTCAATGGCATCTATAGAAATATAGTAAAAAGGGACATGACTCTCTTGTGTCTTGTATGAATTGTTTTTTTACAGGTTAAGTTTGTTCTGTCGAACAAGGAATCCACACCTTGTTATCCCAAAATTTTCAAGCTCGAGTATCTTTTGTCTCACCTGCTTTGAAACTCCCGCTTCTTCAACCTGCGCCACACCTTGTTATCCCGAAATTTGGACGCGCGCGAGAACTCCCTCCACATCTGAAATCGCTCCCGCAGCCCAGACATGCGAAATCCCCCTTCTACCCCTCAGCCGGAAATGAAGCTCCATGTCGCGGTGTCAAAACTGATGGGGGTATGCTGGTAACATACCCTACATTTCGGACAAGCACATCCATAAGCTTGGCTCCCCCGCCCCCGGCGCCCCCCCCTTCGTACACCGAGGCCGCCCAAACCCGCGGAAACCCCCGCTCCGCCGTCGGGCGCCCGACCGCCGCCCAGCCAGAGACTCTTCCCGACCACGCCATCCACCGCAACAGTTTCGCCATCCCTCATCCACCGCACCGGATGAGGATCTGTTATCGATCTCGTCGTCCCGCCGGATCAGCCGCCCCGTCCTCCACCTCCAAGGAGCTGCCCTGACGTTCGCCTCGTCTATCGCGCCACCTCAATCCCCACAATGCCGTCTTTACCTGCCCCACCGGAACCACAACACCCTCACCAATTCCTCCGATGAAGCCGAGGCCAACTCGGCACCACCAAGGAGGTTCTGCACTCACCACTGCATTTTATCTTTTATTCGATCTCACGGGGCTGCCAGTGCTCGATACCGAGCAGACATGGCGTGTCTCCATCGACGACACCGTCGCCGGCCACATCATCCACGACGTCTCTCCCCCATGTTGTCGCTTGCTCGGCGGCGACTTCCACAATGGCACTAGCTGCAGCTGCTCCGGCTCTCGCCAAGGCGGCTCGTTTGCTATCAATTGCGCTGCTGCACTGCTCTTGCTTTCGTTCGTGCTGCTGCTCTGCTCTTGCTCTCGCTTGCGCTGCTGCTGCTGCACGACCTCCGGCAACTACAGGAGTTGCTGCTTTAGCACTCGCTCGCCGTGCTACTACACGACTTGCTCTCTGCTAGTGCGTTCCCTGCTCGAGCGTCTGCTGATTTAGATCACCGCTTCTTTACTACTTGTGCTTGAACGCCCTAAACATCTATTGCAACGCTCTGTTACTAGTTCAATCAGTTTCGACAGTAAAATTCAGTTTCGACTGTGAAGTTCATTTTCTTCAGTTAAGTTCAGAGTGAACAGTACTTACAGCATATGTCGGAGCGGCCGTGGCGCGGCTGATGCGTTTTACATCTAGCACTTTTTGGTGATGTATTTTACATCATCTATTGCAGATGATATTAGGGTCCCACTTCATATTAACGTTGTCTGTCTTGTCATGCTTTAGCCTCGTCGTCATACACCTTAGCGGAGCTGCTCCAACGACGGAACCGTCTATCACAGTGGAGCAGTACCCTCGGCGCTGTTTCCAGAGGCCTCACATCTTCTTCCCCGCCTCCGACAGTCACACCAGCATCATCACCATCCTCCACGTCCAACCCAATGATGCTGAGGTCCACAAGGCTATGCCAAAGAGGTTGTACACTCGTCGCATCACTTTGTTTCTCTATTCCTCTGTTCTTCCAATTATGTGAGCCAAACACCCAGGTTGACTAAAATCCTATGTTTCCAAATGCTCTATTTTGCATGTGCATTCCTATCTTATTCATGTGTTTTCCCGTCCCTGCGTTTATAGAATCCTCCAATTCTATGGAGCCCTTACAGATTTACTTCATTTTCAGATAGGCGTCAAAAAAACTACAGGTGTTATGTCCTGCTCTGCTGCGTGCCGTCATCCACCCCAATTCGAGGTGCACCATCGATGTAAGTGTTCATCGCATCGTAGATCCCCTGCAGACTTCCTTTCGCCAGATCATCATCTTCCCGTTCTTTGGTAGCCACGCCTAACTGCATTACCATCATCAATCGAGCAGATGAACCCGAGGACTACATAGTTCCTAAGAGAGGTCGCAGTCTTCGTGTTTGCTTACGTTATACATCGGTTATTATTACCTGCTACTTTATCGTTCAATCTTGAATTTTGAATTGCCCATGGGTCTCATATCGAGCCAACAACGAATAGTATCTGTCTACTATCTGGTTCATCTGGGGTATTCTATGTGGTTCATGTTGGGTGGGCAACAAACAATAGGTGATCCATTGTCTATCTTTTTAAACTGAAGCTATAATCTACTTGCTATCATTAGTTTTGTCCATCCACTCGTTTGCTACCATCAGTCTTGATTTTTGCATGCACCCCTTAGGCCTTACAAAATCTAACTATTTTTTATTATTATGCATGTCAGATATTGTACACAATCGTACTGAACATGTAGAGAAAAAGAGAAGACCGCTATGCGTGCGAATATAATGTCATCTGACGCCGCTCCATGGTGGGGCGTAAGTGGCCCCTCCTGCATTTCCAGATTGTATTCCAGAGGAAGATAACTGCTCAGATGGAGATTCGTATGAGCCGACCACGCCTGCTTACCACCGAGGTGTTTGCTCTAACCTCGCATGCTGATGTTGGTCATATCATGCATATGGCGCCTTGCATTGCTTACATTATACATCTTATATGTCATCAGCTTAGTTTAGATTTGCTTTGTGTGAATGCCACTGTTTGGTTTCTATTTCATACTTCATTATTCCTAAATATTTGTCTTTTAGAGATTTCAACAAGTGACTACATACGGAACAAAATGAGTGAATCTACACTCTAAAATATGTCTATATACATCCGTATGTGGTAGTCCAATTGAAATCTCTAAAAAGACAAATATTTAGGAACAGAGGGAGTATATGGGAATTATGCAATGCTATTTTTCTTTAGCTGTGCATCATATACGTGAATCATGCAATGCCATCCTGCTTAGCCACCATCGTATATGTGAATTGTATCATGCCATATTTTTTCCACAATGTATTCCATTTGTCAACAATGTTTATACATTCATCTACTCTTCCCGTGCATCAGCCATTTGAGTCGGTCATGGGAAAATCTGGAGTGAAAACAAGGTCTTCTCGGCAACAATGCTACTGTCAATGCAGATTTCTTCTTTGGTTCTGAGATAGCTCCTCATAGGATGATTCAGGGATTCAGAGAGAGATGACCAACAGATCCCCGAGGTGCATGCTCTAACTTGGCTGGGTTATATTGCTCATATCATGCATATGGTGTCTTGCATTGCCATGCCATCTCGCTTAGATTAAACATGCTTTGTGTGAATGCCTCCTCGCTTGCTTTCTATATCAGATATGTGAATTATGCAATGCCATGTTTTTTAGCCAGTTATCATATATGTGAATTATGCACCTCCATGGAGCCAGGCATCATATATGTGAATTATCTCATGCCATCTTTTTTTCATTACGTATTCCATTTGTCGACAATCTGTGTATATTGAACTACTCTTCATGTGTATCAGCCATTTGATGGAAAAATCTGGAGTGAAAACAAGGTCTTCGGAGCAGGCAATGGTACCTGTTGAAGCATATATCTCGATGGTTACAGGGAGCTCCTCAGAGGAGGATTCAGAGACAGATGACCAGTCCTATATCCCACCTGAGGTGTATGCTCTAAGTTGCAATGTTTATATTTCTCATATGATGCATATGGTGTCTTGCATTGCTTAGTTTAGACATCATATGCACAATAGTGAATTCTATCTGCTTAGTTAGAGATCATACATGCGAGTGCCAGCTGTTTAGTATATGAATCAATTATGTCAATTATATCATGCCATCCTGTATACTTAGCCAACATGTATGTGAATTATTTCATCCCAACCTATTTTAGAAAGACATCATATAGTTTTGTCATGTCATCCTCGCTTAGGTACTCATCATATGTTGAATTATGCCATTATATCATGTTAAGTTATCCATCATATATCTGAAACTGTGTCATGCTATCCTGCTTAGTTAGGCATCATATATGTGAAATTTTGTCATGTTTTGTCCTATTTGGTTAGACAACATATATGTGAATTACCACATCCGCTCATCATACAATGTCTCAGACGTTCAATTTCTTTTCTTGTTTATCATCCATTTGAATTGGAGGGGGTGATGGCAGTATCTAAGGGAGCAAAACCCATTCTTCACAAAAAGACAAGTATACCCGTCGATGCAGATAGAACCATGGTTGTCTTGGCCCACAAATTAGCCCCACCACACATAATCGAGACGCTCTGTGATTGCACACTTACATCAAGGGCGGAGAACCAGCTACAACCCATCTAACCGCAACCCCAAATGGATAGTAACCCACTTATAGTTAACAAAGCACCATGTCCACCACAGAGTACCCCCACACGAGCAGTTTGTAAAGCTACTGCAGTGCCCAAAGCATGAAGACCACCACAGCTAACCCAAACTCCACGTTTAAAGCAGAAGAGCAACTGTTCTTAGGTCAGATTCCGTAGTTATGGTCCATACTCCTTTGTTGTGGCATCACTGTATTTACTCATACCAACTACTTTCAAATTTGAAGGATCCAATTGAAACTCCAATGGCGCAACCGGTATGTTTTAAACCTATTTCTTTAACTGGATTGCTGTTCTAACTTCTTGCGCTATGTTGATTTCAGTTTAAGTTGTATAAACAGTTATGTTCTCATGTGATGCACATTACAAGTGCTGCCAATGCTGTGTAGTTTCTCACACTTATATTCTGTCTATGCTGTTGTGTCCTAAAAATATATGAGTTGAACTGTGTCTCTATCTTGATTAGGGAACATAAACTAGAATGATATGGACAATACAGTAACCATAGTACATAGATATATGTTTGTTTCATGCTATTATCCTGTCCACCTTACTACTGAACCGGTTTACCAAAATGAGTTTCAGATACTACAAGCTAAACATGTGATGTGTCCGCTTGTTTCTCTTGTAGTATGCAAATGAATTATTGGAGAAGAGCACCCCACTATGCAATGGTAGAGAAAGTAATGCAGATAAGGTTCAAGATAGTGAGACAAACCTGTTGGTCTCCAAGAAAGGTGATAAAAACGATCTTGTAGACAGTGAGAAAACCCCACAGTCCTGCGTTGATGTAGTGTTCGAGTTACTGGCCAGTACCGCTGGTACAAGCTCTTCGAACTCGCTGCCTGAATCACTTTGGCTTCTTCAGTCTCAGCTACAAGCTGAAAGGCATCAGTCAGCTGTGCTGCGGCAAGAAGTCAAAGGATTGAGGAAATCCCTGCAGAATTCAGATGCGTACTTTCTTGTGCAACAGCAAGCGCTGGAGGATTTAAGCGCCAAACAAGAGAAAGTTAATAAGCTTGCTAAGCATCTTGCCAGCATTATGGGTACCCAGGATATTGTTTCTTGAACTCTTCAAGTGGTTTCGATTCTGGACTTGTTTTGTCTTGGCGTTTATATGCTGCTTTGTTCCCTATATTTGCGCTGGTGGCGAACTTTGATGCCCAGTGGATGTAATATGTGTAATCGCCGTGATAGCCTAGCATAAGTTGCTTGATTATTTATTTCCTTGTTGTCTTGTTTATTTGTTTGCTTGTAGTCAGTGCAGTTCTTCTTCCGCGGTTTGCTAGTGGCTGCAACAACCTATTTTTTAAAACTAGGCCACAATAACCATGGGCTAATATTTACTGTAGTGACACTGGGCCTCCTATGGGTCAGAGAAACAGTGGGCCTTCTATGGGTCAGAAAGCAGAGGGCCTTCTACGTCAGAGAAACAATGGGCCTTCTACGGGTCAGAGAAACAATCTACGGGTCAGATCATCAATGGGCCTTATACGAGCCGTATGATCGATTGCCCAAACATGGGCCAATAACAGTCGCATTATGGTCAGAACGGGCTAGAGTTGGAATCGCCCATTCATGGGTCGACCATAACGGGCCATCGTTAATAGCCCATATTTGATGACGCTATGAAAACGCCCAACGTATTAACGAACCACAAACGGGCCGATCAGAACCACGGGCTGAATTTGGCCCACAAGCGTAAAATGACAAGAACGGGCCGTAAGTAAACGAATCGCCGGAAATGAGCCCAAGAATAAATGGGCTCGAGAAGGCCAAAAGATAACATACTGGAAACGCCCAACGGAATAACGGGCCGTTAATGGGTATAAAGTGATACATTGTTCATTACGGGCCAGTTTCACCACGGGCCGTTAATGGGTGTAAAGTGATACATTGTTCATTACGGGCCAGTTTCACCACGGGCCGTTAATAGGCCAAGAGTTAGATAGGGCCTCATATGGGCCGAAAGACGTCATGGGCCGTGGCGAAAACGGGCCGGAATCATATTGGATGGCCCAGATGACGCCATCGGGCCTAATTCAGATAGGGCGAACGGGCCTTGGGTTAGCGGGCTGTAAATGGGCTATATGCAAACATGCCGCTAATAAAGCTTTCCATGGGCCGCCTACCACCTTTGACCAAGTCAAACGGGCCGCCTTTTCACTGTGAATGGGCCTATGTTGGGCCGTACACGTGTCGACGTATCATAGGCGCCTTCGTCCAATGAGTGGATGACATCTGTCCCCAACGATGAGCCGACACGCAGTTTCCTCCGACCAATGATGATTTTACACGTGGAAAATCCCCATTGGTCGGGCTGTTAACGGGTTATCGGATCCAAAACCCGACCAAAGCTTAACGGCGTTCCGCTACGGTGGATGCCACGTGTCGGTCACCCTTGACGAAAAGCACTTCGTGGACGCGCGATTTATCGTCATGGAAGTGCACACTTCCGTGATGATAATTTTGGTAATGTCATGGAACACTTCTACGACAAAGACAGTGTATGACTATCTTGATTCATCGTCATAAAATCGTCATGGATGTACATGCATGACAAAACACGACTCCATCGTGGACAAACACGTATCATCACGGAAGTGTATTTTTTTGTAGTGCATCCCCTTTCCCCCCTTGCGCCGTCCTGGCTGCCGGTCGGTTCAAGGGTGGTCGAGAGTGGCGCAAGGCGGGGCCCTCATCTAGCGATATGAAGCAAGGCCGGTACCTGTGAAGAAGGCCTAGTGCCTGTGAAGATCACCGCCCGTGACACTCTCACGTAATAATGAGTGGGGTTGTACACGCCCCGAAGTCTTAGGGGTGCCTGACTCAAGCCCTGGGGCTCTCTCCCACGCCTAGTGGCAGCACTTAGCTCCACGCTCGTGAGAAGACTCGAAGACCCGAAGACTAGAGTAGGTGCCGGATGCGGCCATTTGCTTTGAATCTCTTTTCTATAGCCTTGCCTCTTGGATTTGGATTTAAGTTGAAGTCGAGCTTTTGTCGATGCGTGCGGGGGGTGTATTTTCTCGTTCAAGCGATTTCTTGCCATCTGGTTCTTGCCTTGTTCTGGAGCTCACGCTCGCCGCCTCCCCCTCGCGGGCCCCTTGCACTACTAGGAAAAGGCCTGCTAGTGGCGCACCTATTTTGGCTACTAATGGCGCACTACAGGTGCGCCACTAGCATCACCCCATTAGTAATTAATACTAATGGCGCACCCCTGGCGCGCCATTAGTATACCATATACTAATGGTGCACCAGGGAGTGCGCCATTAGTATATCACACGGTGCACCATTAGTATGCCTCGCAGGGGCCATATTTACCCATGTGCTGTGGTTTACTAATGGCGCACTTGTAGATGATGCGCCACTAAAGTGCAGAGTGATGCGCCACTAGTATGAATATTAGGGATTAAGTTTTTTCTTTTCTGATATTTGCAAAGGTTACAAAACATATTACTGCATAGAATATAGACAGCACAACATATAAACAGCAAATTTATCGAATACAATAGAAGATTAGTCTCCGAATACAATTCATCATATTAATCTCCGAATTTAAAATACCTAACAAAGTTAGAACACTACAAGTCTTGAGACCGCGAGTAGCGAGTTTGCCTTCACATTACAAGTCAATATCGATCATCTAAACTACCATCACATAGAAGAGTGCTGCGGTCATCACGATGAGCATCATCGCGCTGAAACTAGTCTTCATCTGGTTCCGCCAACGCTCCCTCCTCTTTCCCGCTAGATAGCGCGCGTATCTAACTTCCGCCTCCGCCCTAGTGGTGTACCCTTTGTAACTGTTACCGCTGAAACGGTGAACCTGTCTCCGACACTCCTCCCAGTCGTCGTAGACTCCTGGAACCTTACTGTCAGTGTCAAAACCGGCGGCTCTCGGGTAGGGGGTCCCGAACTATGCGTCTAGGCGGATGGTAACAGGAGACAAGGGACACGATGTTTTTACCCAGGTTCGGGCCCTCTCGATGGAGGTAATACCCTACTCCTGCTTGATTAATATTGATGATATGGGTAGTACAAGAGTAGATCTACCACGAGATCAAGGAGGCTAAACCCTAGAAGCTAGCCTATGGTATGATTGTTGTTCGTCCCTACGGACTAAAACCCTCCAGCTTTATATAGACACCGGATAGGTTAGGGTTACATAGAGTCGCCATTACAATGGTAGGAGATCTACATATCCAGATCGCCAAGCTTGCCTTCCACGCCAAGGAAAGTCCCATCCGGACACGGGACGAAGTCTTGAATCTTGTATCTTCATAGTCTTGGAGTCCGGCCGTGACGATAGTCCGGCTATCCGGACACCCCCTAGTCCGGGACTCCCTCAGTAGCCCCTGAACCAGGCTTTAATGACGATGAGTCCGGCGCGCATATAGTCTTCGGCGTTGCAAGGCGGGTTCCTCCGCCGAATACTTCATAGAAGGTTTTGAACACAAGGATAGTGTCTGGCTCTGCAAAACAAGTTCCACATAACACCGTAGAGAGAATAATTTTTGCACAGATCTGCTGACGTATTCCGCAGCGTGACATCACACCACGGCCAGGCCTTTATATGAATCATTTTTTATTGTTCCACCTCAGCGTGTTTAGCGAGGCGGTTTCCTTGGCACGTCTTATCAAAGCGTAGATCGTGCCCCCTTATTCCGGATTCTCATCAATACGGACGTGGGTAACCCAACCGTGCCCGTTGGCCTGCCTTCTCTATCAAAGGCGAGTCCTAATCGACCACGGGGTGGGCTCTTGGTATTCAACCTCTTTATAGTGAGACCAAGGCCCTCTTCTTCTTTACACCCTCACTACTAGGAAAAGGCCTACTAATGGCGCACCTAATTTGGCCATTAATGGCGCATTCGTGGTGCGCCATTAGTGCCATGCCATTAGTATATTTTACTAATGGCGCACCACTGGTGCGCCATTAGTATCTGGTATACTAATGGTGGACCTCAGATGCACCATTAGTATATACAACAGTGCGCCATTAGTATGCCTCCCAGGGGCCATGTTTAGCCAGGTGCTTTGGCATACTAATGGCGCACAACAACAAGATGCGCCATTAGTAACTTTGGCATACTAATGGCGCACTGTTTAATGATGCGCCATTAGTATCCTTTGGCATACTAATGGCGCACTGTGATGTGATGCGCCATTAGTATGAATATTAGGTTTTTCTATTTTTTTTATTTTCTGTTTTTTGCACAGGTTACAAAATGTATAATTGGACAAAATATAGACAGCACACATCAACAACAGATTCATCGAATACAGTAGAAGATTAGTCTCTGAATACAATTCATCATATTAGTCTCGAATATAATTCATCATATTAGTCTCCGAATTGAAAAGACCGAACAAAGATAGAACATTATATTACAAGTCTCGAGACCGCGAGTAGCGAGTTTGTCTTCACATTACAATTCGATATCGATCATCTAAACTACCATCACATAGAAAAGAGTTGCGGTCATCACGATGAGCATCATCACGATGAAACTCGTCTTCATCCGGTTCCTCCAACGCTCCCTCCCCTCTCCCGCTAGATAGTGGGTGTATCTAGATTCGGCCTCGGCCCTAGTGGTGTACCCTTTGTAATCATTACCGCTGAATCGGTGAACCTGTCTCCGACACTCCTCCCGGCCGTCAGAGACTCCGGGGAACCTTACCCTTGTACACATTATACGACGGCGTCGCTATGCACTAGCCAAACCAAACGTTAGTACCAATTCACAGACAATACATAAGCAATATATAAGTATGCAATGTAAGCGATCAAGAGAAAAGCAAGACATTAATAGCATCGATTACATCTAAGTTGAACGACTCCCAAAACCAAAGAGACATACTACAAGTTCATTAAAGTTTAATTACAACATGAGCCAATCGATGTTTCAGAACTAGACACAAGATCACCGCTTTCGACTCGACTCAAGGGACCGGAGCGTGGATGAAGCCGCCGCTCACCGTGGGAGTCATGAAATAACGGGCGTTGTCACCGCATTTGTAGCATTGTGTCGATGTCACCGTTGGACGGTTGATTTACGAGGTAGAACTGCCCGAGGTATGAAGGACATCTTGATGGATGATTTCCACAAACTCCGATCGGATGTGAAAGAATTCTTGTCCGATGTCCGCGTCTGGATTGTCGACATGCTCGCGCCCAATCTTTGAGTTTACTCGTAGCAGCGAAGTTGATGATGGTCCCGCACGATCGCCTGCATGTGATGGATGGCGAGTAGGCACCCTTCTAACCGCCAGCGGCTGCTTGACGAAAGCGTAACGTCAGACAGGGAGAACACGTGCTTGCCGTGATTTACGAATAGGCCCGGTGAAGGTGCCTCCAGATTTGGCGAGCCGGGAGAACATCATCAAGAACCTTCTTGACATTTGTGTAGTCTACGCTCGATCGACGGTCCGGGTCGAAATACGTGGCCATGGAATATTTGGGGCTTAGGAGGATGAGCATGCAATGTGTGTCACTGCAGAAAACACGGAATGTTAAAAGAAAAATGATCGAAATCTAAGAATTCATATGTTACGGGCCGGTTGAGGGGAGGACTTACTCGGGAAAGTAAGGCACGAGGAAGTTATCCTTATCTTGGTTTGCCAGAATGACGCCTTAAGAACTCGCGACGTGCCGGGTCCCCGCGCTGCCCAAGATCTTGGCACGCATGTAGAAGGGGTCGACTATCACGATGTCCGGGTCTTGTCGCGAATGATCCGCATCTCCATACTCAGCGAAAATAGCCGAACGAAGGTATAGTGCAGCGGATGAAGGTTCAACATAGCGTGGATGTCATCAAACCGCAGGACGATCATACGCCCGATGATGGAGTTATCCACAAAGTCCTTGCCCTCTGGCACCTTGGCCGCGAAAACCGGGTATGCCACATCCTTCTCTCTGAGACGCCGCTTCTCCAAAGAAAGAACACTGTCATGCAGACTCCGCATAGCACCGGTTGCAGCATTGAGCATATTTGTCGGTAGCATCGCCTCTACCCGCCACATGCACCCTCCTCGAGATATCCTCAGTGAAGGTGGCCCGCCCCGAGCACGGATCGCATTACTCGGTACGGGCTGGCCCGGACCCTTGTTAGTCTTTTCTTTATGCGTGCCTTCTTCTTCTCCGTAATGGGACCGAGTTCGCGCTGCACCGCCTTCTTGAGTGTGTTGGGGCTGATAATATTTCGCACCTCGCCTATCTGAGGCTCGGTGAAGTCGGCAGCTGGAGGCGTCTCCTGAGAGCTGAACGGTAGACGACGCCTATTGCAACTTGGCTTCTCCGCGGTACCAGCTAGATCGCGCACATCTTTTGTTGGGTTGGGTTCTGGAGAAGGAGGCCCCATGAAGTCGCCACCGTACCCATGATCGGCAAAGTACTGATCGACGTTGCCAAATGTATCGTCGTCGCCGCTGCTCGATCCTGTGCCATATGCATGTTTGGATCCAGCGGGCATAGGGATGTCCGCATCGTTGCAGCGGTCTTGCCAAGGGGTCGACTTGGCGCCAAAGACGACCGGGCGGTGTTGTCTTTGGGGTGGTGTCCCCCACCCCAAACGAATCTGGCTCTTCGCCAAAGCAGGGCCAGCTCAGCAGCGCCGAGGGTCATCACGTCATCATCGCCGCCCCGACGGGTCGAATCGGAGGTAACAATCGGTCACAGCTGGCAGCACCAACCAGTTGAACCCTAAACAAGTTGGGTGGCATCCGGGTACCGTGGAACAAGGTTGCCGGTTGAACGATTTTTCCCTTGGCGGCATCGACGAACTCGTTGTTCACGAAGTGCGGGAGAGTGCACGGAACGCCGGTGGCGCCCTGCGAAAACATGTAGGGCGCCGGGATGCCTACCAAAGGCAAGGAGATGAAGTCCTCGGCCGAGAGAGGCTTAATTAGTTACCGTGATGATGGCGTCGAGCTCGGCTAATGTCGAGGCACCGCCAACGGTGGGCGTGCAGTTGACGGAGGGGCCGCTTGCTGCAGAGGTGGCGGCCGGCGGACACCAGGGTGCATTAAGCTCCCCGTGCCAACGTCGGAGAGACCAATGCCGCCTCCGCCGGAGACACCAATGCCGCCTCCGCCGGAGACACCAATGGCCCCGCCATCGCGTTCAGCGAGTTGCTGGCCGTGAAGCTAGGAATCGGGCGGCCTCGCTGGCCGCCCGCAATCCATGCACTCAACCTCGATCAAGGTAGGCACAATGGCGGTGATCGCCGCCCGAGTTGTTGTTGCACTTGCTCTTGGACAATCTCCGAATCCGCGCCACCGTGCCTTTGAGTTCTTGAACCTCGCTACCGGCTTTCCGAGCTGGTCTTTTTCTCCTTTCGCCCACCGGTGTTATAGTATGATTTAACATTATGTCGACAAGCCTTTGCCAAGACACGACCAGCTGACGCCGGGCTTATCGAGCTTATCCTTGTTCTTCATTACATTCAACGCCTCTATTTAGAGTGGTGTCCCAAGGGTTGCTCTTAGTCGACTGCGCCATCGCTTTCAAATACCGGAAGGAATGTGAACCATTTAGAAATTTGGCTTCATTAATTAAATGCAACCATATGGAGCTAATTACGCTGGGGTGTATTCCTTACTGTAACAAGCTCAAGCGCCTGGTCTTCGGATCCGTGGTAAGCTCCTTTGTTTTCGGGTCCTTCTTGTACCGGGCCCTGACAAAGTTCTCGGTCTGCTTGTCACCGTATTTATCGAAGAGGGGCGGTAGGCCTTGCTCGGCACGGTCCGCCTCCTCCTTGTCCCATATAGGCTCCGCCACTCTGTGACCACCGGGACCGAGTGTGTGTTCCCTTAAGTTCAGCTCCCGCATTTCTTTCCCCCACTGACTTGATTGGGAGTTTGCGGTGCTCGAGAAATTGATCTTGAAGTCGTTGTAGTCATCTTCGGTGATCGAAGGATTTTTCTCCTTGATCTTCTCATAACTCTCACCTTTCTCAATCATTCTCTTCACATTGCTTTTCCAAGTAGATGTGGCCTTGCTCATCTTCGTGAGGGCAGCATTGTTCACTTTATTCCCTTTGAGGCTTGTGTTTTCAAATACAGCGGGGAACTTGTATCGCTCAGGCAGCTTCGTGAAGAGGAGGTTGCGCAAATTCCCTCGGTCAGGATGCCTCGTGTTCTCGGTGTTGATCGAGACGGTGCTCGGAGAATGCACCCGAGCTGAAGCGAAAATTACCCCTTGACTATTCGCTCAGGCTGCTGGATTCCCGTCGGAGTCCACTTCAAGAACTTCCTCCTTGAGGGTGCGGAGCACGGTCGGGCGCCGTCCTTCCGCTGCCTCTTCGGGTTGGCTGCCATCTGT
This sequence comes from Aegilops bicornis, assembly GCA_021605145.1. NCBI lineage: Eukaryota > Viridiplantae > Streptophyta > Magnoliopsida > Poales > Poaceae > Aegilops > Aegilops bicornis. Next base: position 500,507,275 of record CM038675.1, read on the forward strand.
GTGTGCGCCGCCATCATCGATGGTGGCATCCTCGGCGGCACCATCGGTGGTGGCATAAGTGGGGTCATCCTCGGCGGTACCATCGGTGGTCTCGTGGATCGGTGGGGAAGGCGGCGTCCTCATACAAGTGAGGTTGTTCCTCCATCTCCTGGGACAGCTCCTAATGCCTTGCCGCCTCAACCCCGGCCTCATCGTTGTTGGCCATGTTTCTCTCTAAATAGGAACAAAGTTTGGTCAAAAAGTTGGTTATTGTCAAGGAACAAGATCATGGTCTCATTATTTAGGGTTTGTCGACACCGAGGCATCCTAAAAGCTAAGCTTTTATCATTGAGGGTTTTTCGACGCCGAGGCACCCTAAAAGCCTAAGCTTTCATCATTAGTCATAAGTACCTGCCCATGCATTAGTCACAAGTACCCCATATGTCCTATTTTTAGCAAAGTCATGCTAAAATTCACGGAAAATTTCAGCATGACCTTTGCTGAAAATAGGACATATGGAGTACCCGAATTTGCCAGAACGGAAGTTAATCGACATTCTAGAAAACTCAAGGGCCTCTCGGGGTACCTGCAAAATCATCACGACACGATGGTCGGAGACAAAACCCAGCAAACTAGCAAAGTTACTGACGTGTTTACAGAAATTGTTTTCTGTAAAAGATGATCATCATCTTTACAAGTCTTTCTCAATGTGATCACAAGTAACTCGTGAGGCATCACAAGTAATTCAGAGCATCACAAGGCATTAGTAGTTCAAGACGTGAACAAGTTTTACAAAGCACATCAATATGTACTGTATTTCATTGTGGAGTGATATACAATATGTTACAAAGAAAGAAACGGCTTAATCCTACAGTGATGCCCTGCCCATTTGTCCCTCCCCAACTAGATACTAGAGTAGCACTATTGATGCCCTGTTCTTGCTGAACTTTATGACATTATATATAACAACTTATCCTAAATGTGGCTAGAACTGCAAATTTACAAATTAAGGACACAAACTCCTAGTGTAGTCTGAAGTGAAACTCCAACAAGTAGCATAGTTGTGTTTCCTAGTCATCACACTTGAATGAAATTCCCAGCAGGGTATAGCAAATATGTACAGAATCATATTGTTAAGGATTGCATCGTAAATTGTGAGAAAATGTAGGCTATTTTCACATAGAAAACACAAAAGAGATGGCACTTAGTTATGTAGGCCAGAGGAGTGCATCAAAAGGATAATGAGGAACTACAAATGATCTTTTCTTTTTACATTACATATGTAGCTAAATAACAAAAAAAAGGCACAATGTATAGTAGCCTCAACCAGAGCAAGTGGCTAGAAAACAAAGACAACAAGTCCATTGGCATCGATTCTAGTGCAAGAAAATAACTGAATAGAGATAATCATGGCATTTGATTAAAAAAAGCGCCCATTAGCAACAAGCCAACACTCCTAGTGTAGGCTGAAGTGAAACTCCAACAAACTAGCAGGGAACAGTTGTCTTTCCTAGTTATAACACTAGAGTAAAACTCCTATCATTTGCATATCCAATTTGTACAGGCTGAAGCTCCGCAGGGTAGATAAACTGAACTGCATCATATGCAGATTGTAAAAGGCATGGCATTTACTAAATGATTAAAAAGAAGAGTTGTGACCCAAAAGATTTATTTTTACAACAGACCAAATTAAAAAGCACAAGTTATACAGTAGCCTCAAGCAGAGCAAGTGTATAGCAAGTTGATAAAAGAATGCTCTACCAAGGCATTTGATATCACAAGAAAAGAATGCTCAGGCATGTAAGGTGCAATGTTGTGTACACTTTGTAGTTCTATAATAATTTGTAGTGCATTGTGGCTAGAAGCCAGAGTACACTTGATGTTACAAACTATGCAACAAGCCTGAAACTCCAACAACAAGAAGCAGAGTTGAGTTCCTAGCCATTAGACAAGACTGAAACTCTCAACATTTGCCTCTCAAATTTGTATATAGACTAAAAATTCCCAAAGCAGGGTAGATAGACATATGCTACCTTTTAGAATTGCATGATAAGTTACAGAAGTTGAAGCTTAATTAGCTTCACATGGATAACATAAAAGAGATGGGCATTTAGTTATCTACTAGACCGCATAATCCAATATGCAGGAAAATGATGATAAGAAACAAAGAGTTGTGATGCCAACGATTTTCTTCTTCGCATTACCTATTTAGCTAAATAAACAAAAAGAAAAGCACAAGGTATACAGTAGCATCAATGAGACCAATTGGCTAGAAAAACACACATCAATTTCATAGGTGTCAGATTCTTGTGTAAGAAAATAACTGGATAGAGATGAACATGGCATTTTATCTAAAAAGTAGCCCATTAGCAACAAGGAACACTACCTAGTGTAGGGCTGTAGGCTCAACTGAAACTCCAACTAGCAGGCGTAGATGTGTTTCCTAGTTATCACACTTGAATGAAACTGCCAGGAGGGTATAAGAGAAATGCACATGTTTCTATCATCTGCCTAGCAAATATGTACAAGCTCAAACTCCCAGCTGGGTAGATAAACATACTGTTAAGGGTTGCATCATAGATTGTGGGAAATTGTAGGCTATTTTCACATAGAGAACGCACAAAAAAGATGACATTTAGTTATGTAGGCCAGACAATCTAGTATGTAGGCAAGGAGTGCCTCAAAAGGATAATAAGAAACTATGATTTGTGACGCAAATGATCTTTTGTACAACCAACAAAAAACAAAAAACAGAGGTTAACGTAAAAAAACAGAGGTTAATGTACAATAGCAGCAACCACGAGATGTGCGGACGAGGGGGGCGTAGGTTAAACTGACCTCGGGGCGTTGAATCAGCAGGATCTCGCGTCTCCGGGCGTCCCGTCGCCGCCAAGCAGAGCTTCGTCGCTTCCTTCTTCTCCTTCCCCGTCGCTGCTTCCTTCTCCTCCTTCTCTGATGATGGTGATGGTGATGGCGATGTGGCCTCCTCACATGCAGGTAGTAGCAGCTTGTTCAATGGTGATGGTGATGGCTTTTGCACAAACAAGCAAACAAAAACGAAATCAGATAACAAATCCATAAGAGGAAAAGATGAGGGAGGGGAGGGAGGGATTTGGGAGGAAGATGGCTTACGACGTACTCTACCTACCTTTGGCCGGGTGTAGGTGCCGCAGGCCGCCGGCCGAGGTGCTCCCCGCCGAGCGCCGAGAGCAGCCGCTGGCCCTTGGAGGTTGAGGTCGCTGCCGGGCTAGCTAGGGTTTCGTGGCTGCTGCCGACCTCGAGGATGGTCACTCATGGATCGATCGACGAAGGCGCGCTGCCGGGCAGTGCCATGGGCGGGCGGCCGAGGCGGCGGGCAGCAAGGCTGGAGAGGAGAGGGAAGGGATCGAGGGCGAGGGCGAGGGAGAGAGAGGGATAGGTTTGGGCCGGCCGGGAGGAAATATGGATGGGGCGGCACAATACTAATGGCGCACCACCCCTCGGTGCGCCTATAAGTATCCATACTAATGGCGCACCTCGCCTGTGCGCCAATAGTATTTTTTTTTTTCTGCTCGAGCCAACAGGTTATCTTCTACCTGACCTGATCCACATCAAGTTCCCTCTACTAGCTCGACTGGTCAGCAGCCAGTTCTCACACCAGGAGGTCATGGGTTTGATTCCCAGGCTCCACATTTATGCATTTAAAATGTTGTTTGATACTTATTTGAGTTTAAATATGTTCAAACTTGTTTAAATCATAACAGTAATATTTTTTTTATAAGACAGTAATAATTTTTTTAAAAATATCATCAAACAGTAATGCCGGTGGAGCGGGAGAGGGTGCGGGGGGTGCGGGGGGTCGGCGGCGGCGGTTGAGTAGGGGAGGGGTGTGGGGGGTCGGCGGCGGCGGTTGAGTAGGGGAATCGAGGGTGCGGGGGTCGGCGGCGGCGGCCGGTGGAGTGGGGGGGTGCTCGGCGGCGAGGGGGACCGGATCTGGCGAGGTGGGATAGCGATAGAGATGGAGGGGGATCGAGATCGAGTGTCCATGAAATTTAAAAATATTCATGATAGTTCAAAAAGTGCCCATGAAATACAATCGAGAAATGAAGGCTGCGATTTAAAAACAAACGATCTTAGCTAGCTATCTGCTCACAATCTTCTTGCCCTTCTTTTTCGCAAATGGAGTTCTTCTATGGAACGGACGTCCTTTAGGTAGGGTGGTCCCGCTTCTTCTTGTGGTGTATGCTGCTACTTCATCATCGCCGCCATGTTCGATCCTCGGTCGCCAGATTTGTCAAGTCTTGCTCATTGGCTACTCCATCCATTCCGATGATCTTCCTTTTGCCTCTCCTCACGACAACACGACTGGGCTTTGACGGGTCGGTAATGAAGAAGCATTGGTCAACTTGGGAAGCCAGTACCCATGGCTCATTTTTCACGGTGACGTTTGCGCACGCGGTCTTGGATTTGGCTTCGGGTATAACCATGGTGGTGAAATACCGGTCTTCTTTTAGGACGCTCTTCGCCCATCTGACACGGAACATCGCGACCTTCTCTCCAGCGTAGCTCAGCTCCCAGATCTCCTCGATCCTTCCGTAGTATCTGTCCTTGTCATTACCGTGTAGGATTCCATCGTTACCCCGGAGTTCGATAACCATCGCTCTTCATGTCCTTGGCCTCGGTGTACAATGTGTAGCCATGATATCGTGACGCCTCATAGGTCATCGGGTTGTGCTCGGCGCCTGTGACAAGGCGAATATGAGTTGTTCTTCCGCGGAAGAATCCTCATGTAAAGGGTACGATGTAAGCTTCGCTTGAACCAACGCGTGAAACATGAGTTGTGCTCTTTGATTATATCTCCGTCCGCCCTCTATTGGCCTCGGTCATTGTACGCCTTCTTAATAAAGGTTTTGTGCTCTACCACCCAACGATCGACCACGCCTATGTGTTGTAGCGCCGACTAGGTTTGCTCTTTCAAAGTCGGCGAAGTCGACCCTCTAAGTCGACATGCATTTCAAGGGCGACCCTCACGGTGACCCCATCCAGCGAGCCCGCCGAGGTGCCTGTTGACGGGCAGACCAACGGGTTCTCGATGCCTAGATAATTCGCGGCAAGAGGAGATGCACTCTTCGGTCGAAAGCCCTCGCTATACTTCCCTCTGGACGTGACATGTTGCGAACGTATCCTTTGATGACACCATTCATCCTTTCGTACGGATCATGCTGTGCAGGAACGTCGCCCCGAGTTGGATGATATCCTCCACTGTATGGACCAGCAGATGCACCATAACGTCAAAGAATGCGGGCGGGAAGTACATCTCAAGCTCGCATAGTATCACCACGATCTCTTCCTCGTAGCCTTCGAGTTGCCTCACGCCAATCGACTTCCGAGAAATGACGCCAAAAGTTGCATAGGCCAAATAGCGTTTCACGGACGCGGCGTCCATGATCCCAATGGATTGCAACCGGAAGTATCTGCGTCATCACCATGTGACAGTCGTGAGACTTCATCCCATCGAACTTCGTCACTGGGTCTAGGTATCCGCTTATCTTCCCACAGAATCAGAAGGGAAGTTTTACTCCTAGGAGACAGTGAAAAACTGCTCGATCTCCTCCTCGACTTAGAGTGAAGCACGCGGAGGGTAGTCATTTCCGGTCTTCTTGGCCTTTTTGCCTTTGGCGACGATTTCATCGTGGTCCTGCTTCGCCTCATCATCATCATCATCATCAAGATCATCATCATTTGCGTGAAGCTCCTCGCTCGCTGCCCATTGATTTCAAGTCCGCCTTGCTTTCGCCCATCTTTGGTCCTCTACGCATGTTGAGCAGGGTACCAAGCAGACTCTCGCACACGTTCTTCGTGATATGCATGACATCAAGGCTGTGAGGCATACGGTGGATCTTCCAGTACGGCAAGTCCCAGAAAACAGACCTCGTTTTCCATACCTTCAGCAGCGGCTCTGGCGCCTTTCGCTTCTTTCCCGGCTCTGGGGCCTTTTGCTTCTTTGTCGGCAGTGGGCAGTCTTTCCAATTTTTCAACATCTTGTCTATTTCCTCGCCGCTCCTCGTAGACGGGCGTTTTCGGGGTTCGGTTTCACCATCGAACAGATCCTTGCGTTTCCTCCACGGGTCATCGTCGCGAAGCCACCTTCGATGTCCCATGAACACGGTTTTCAAGACCCGGATCTCTATCTAGTCATGGCGATACGTTGTGTCATCCATGCACCTTACGCATCCGTAAAATCCGTGGACTACCTGCTTGCGAGATATCCGTTATCGAGATAGTCGTGGCACCGTCGTGAGCAGTGCGGCTCGATAGGGAAATATTCTTTCTGCAAGGCCCCACGTATTGGCCGGGCGTTTCACAGCAGGTCAAGCTCCTCTTTCAGCAGCCCTAGATACAGATTGATGTCGTTCCTGGTTGTTTCGGCCCTGCAATTAGCATACTCATGTGAATGTACTTCCTCTTCATGCACAACCAGGGGGGATGGTTGTATATCCACACAAACACAGGCCAGGTGCTATGTGTGCTTCTCTGGCTGCCAAACAGATTGACTCCATCGGTACTCTCGCCCAGCACGATGTTCCTTGGATCGTTCCCAAATTCTGGGTCTTCGAAGTTCAATGCTTGCCACTGGCTCGCATCCTTAGGGTGACTCAGCATCTTGTCTTTTTTATCTATCTCCGATCATTTGCGTCATCTTCTCGCTTCTTATCCTCCCTATCCGCGTGCCAACGCAGGAGCTTTGCTACCTTAGGGTCCGCGAAATACCGCTGCAGCATTTAGGAGTGATTGGAAAGTACCACACCACTTTTCGAGGAGCTTTCTTCCTCTTCTTGTATCGAGTGACGCCAAGACACCGGACATATGGTAGACTCCACGTGCTCGTCCCCGATAAATGATGCAATTGTTCATGCACACATGGTATTTCACGTGCGGTAAATCCAGAGGACACACGATTTTCTTCGCCTCCTCCAAACTGGTCGGGCACTTGTTCCCCTTGGGAAGACGTTCGTGCCAGAATGACATGTTTCTCGCTGAAGCATGCGTCGGTCATTTTGTGTTTTACCTTCATCTCCAGAGCCATGATTGTTACTTTCAGGCGGGTATCCTCGGGCTTGCATCCTTCATACAATGGAGTAACCGCGTCTAACTCAAGTTGATCCATCTTGGCTTTCTCTCGGGCGGCAGCTCTTGCGTTATCCGTCTGCTTGAGAAGCAGCTCTTGAATATGAGGGTCCTGCACCCTGCCCATCGATGATCCAGCGTCGTCTCCTCCGCCGGCATCATCATCTTCATGATCATGCCCGCTGCCGCCTCCGCATCTTCCTCATCATCATGTCCTGCATCTTCTACATGATGACTGTGGTACATGATCACCGTCGTGATCATCTCCGGGATTCTTCATCTTCTCGCCTACCGAGCCACGGTGGTTGTCTTGCTGCCCTTCCTCATTTCTTGCCCGCCCCCATGGACGACTTCGTAGTCATCTTCACCACCTTGCCACCGATAGCCATCCATGAAACCAATCAAGAGCAGGTGGTCCCGCACCTGCCGGAATCCGGGTCCGCAATAAGGCTCTTCACTTGCATCTTCGACACGGACATCTTATCTCCGTCTCGTTCTTTTGAAGCATCTCGCCTTCGGACCTCAAAAACCTATTCACGATGCCTTCGGTCATCGTATGCGGACCATGGTCACCTGCGGGTAGAGCAAAACGATATTTTAGAACCAAGAAAAATTTGGCATGACTTTCCTAAAAATAGGACAAAAGAATGCTTAATGCCAAAATTCTCACCAAACGGAAATGAATCAACATTCCGCAAAATATTGGCAACTATCGCATTTCAAATACCGTACACCTCCAAACACAAACACATATGCAACACCACCAACATATGCAACACCACCAACATACATAGATCTAGCTAGGCCATAAAAAGTGCATGTGCACATTGTTGTAGGGAGAACAACATAAATATAGCTTCCCCTTACTTACCTATCAAAACAAGGTAATTTAACCACTTAATTTGAATGAATCTATGGTGGAAATGAGGTGAAAAAGAGGAGGCACCCGAGACAAGGAGGAGGTGGAGAGAATGAAGTGGGGAGAAAGTGAGTGTGGGTAGGAGAGGCTGTCCATAATATATTGTTGCTGCCCACTTACTAATGGCGCACCACCTCTAAATGCGCCATTAGTAATCCAGGTTACTAATGGCGCACCTTCTGGTGGTGCGCCATTAGTAGTTTTGCAAAAAAAAACATACTAATGGCGCCTTTGTTCCACAAAGGCGCCATTACTAGTTTAAACTAGTAATGGCGCACGGTGGAACAAAGGCGCCATTAGTAGTTTTGAAAAAAAAGAATAAAAAGTATACTAAAAAAACAACATTAGTGGCGCACTCTCCACAGGTGCGCCATTACTAGTTACAACTAGTAATGGCCCACTGAGTCTGGATGCGCCATTAGTATGTTTGGACAGGCGCACTAGTTGAAATTTTTTTTTTGATACTAATGGCGCACCTTGGGCCAGGTGCGCCATTAGTAGTTTCAACTCTAATGGCGTATCAGAAGGTGGTGCGCCATTAGTATATACTAATGACGCACCGCTTGTCTGGTGCGCCATTACTGTCAATCCCATCTATAGCCCTTTTTCTAGTAGTGCCTCCATCGAGTTCGCCTCGCGCTTCGAGTTCCAACACCCAAAGCTTCAGATTCAGGCGCTTCGGACTTTCGATGATGCCCGGCTCCGACCAGCACGGCCGATGGATGTCTTCCTCCATCACAGAAGAAGATGTGCTAAAGCTGCGAGACGCCAGGTATCTAACCGGCGAAATCTCGTGATAGGCTGCCCGCTTCCAGGGCAGGTCATTCCCACTCCTGAGCCCGGCGAGAATGTGGTGTTTGTGTCCCACTTCCTTCGGGGTTTAGGCTTCCCTACGGATCCCTTTGTGCGGGGGCTCATGTTTTATTATGGGCTTGATTTCCATGACTTGAATCCGGAGTCCATCCTCCATATCTCGTCATTCATTGTCGTATGTGAGGCCTTCCTCCATATTACCCCCCACTTTGGATTGTGGCTCAAGACATTCAAGGTGGAGCCAAAGATGATCAAGGGGCAGCAAGTAGAGTGCGGAGGGGCGGTCATATGCAAATGTGTTGATGCTCCGTGGCCCGAGGGCTCTTTCCAAGAGGAGCTTGGTTTGTGGCAACAGGAGTGGTTTTATATCACCGCTCCCAAGGGCACCAAATGGGCGGCGCTCCCTGCCTTCCGCTCAGGTCCACCACAGCGGCTGGCATCATGGGTCAACAAGGCGCTGACCGGGGCCGCCCAAGGACGTTCCCCTGCTGCAGGGCCGATTCGAGATCTCCGTGAAAGAGGGATCAATATGGTTGCAAAGGGCGCAGGTTATGGTGATCCGGCGCCTTCATCCCTGCAAACGCCGCCTCCGCCTTTGTGGGAATTCAATCCGAGGGACCACGGGCTCTCCAAAATTTTATGGGCACGACGCCTGTGGAGATGTATAAACTGTTCTTCGGATCACAAGAGAAGTGTCCGGACTTGACCGAGGACGCAGGACTAAGCTGCAATCGCCCAGACATTTCAAGTAAGTAGTCCTGTAACCGGACTAGCTGTTCATTCATTTACTTCATATATATGCCCTTTAAAGGAGCCGTTTCTTGAACAGGAGTGGATAGCCAAGGCAAAGTTAATAAGGTGTCCGGCTCCCCTCCCCGAGACCATGCCGGATCCCATGCTGACCAATATGTTGAAGGTCGCGCCTTTTGAAGAAGGCGAAGGGGGGAGCGGGGAAGCAACTGCCTCTGCGAAGGAGGCTATCAAGGAAGGAGGGATTAAGAGTCCCACCTTCCAAGGAGAGAAGAGGACCGCTGCGGAGGATCCGGAGGTCAAGGCCTCAAAGAGGGGAAGGGAATCTTCGGCAGAGAGTCCGGCGCTGGGAAGTGACCCAGCCGCATTATTTCCGCGAGGGGATCAGCCCTCCAGCGAGCCGTAAGTAAAAAGAAGGGGTCTTGTAAATAAGGAACGTCCCTGTATTTATTCATGAAGATAACCAAAATTGTACCTTGTAGTACGGACCTCAGCCCTTCTCAGCAGAGCTCGTCTTCGGGGGATCTTCTTCCGGAGATGATGGAGAGCGAACGCCCACTTGTCGCACCCTCGTAGGAAGCGGACGACCCGGAGGTGTCGCCGCGAGGGTTCCCCAAGTTCTGGCGGGCCGGAAGGTCTAGCGCCAAGTGGCGTCGGTCGGAGGAGCTGAAGGATCTGCTGGCGAGCGGTTATTTCAGAAGATCACCGTGCTCTAATGGGTACGGTGATTGAAAGAATTGCATCCGCGGAGAGCGGATTGCATGAAGCCGTCAGAAGCTTACTGACGGGGTTTGAGGTACGCAAAAATGATGTACCTTCTGACAGTTTATGCATATAAATGCGCCTGTATAGATAGTAGCCCTCGAGACTCGGTATGTTGTCAAAATTGACAATGTGCCGAGGATCAAATTCTCAGTTATAACATATCGCCGCTCCTAAACAGGTGGCGGGGCGTCCGGAGGCCAGCCGGACTGATGAATATGCCGAACTAAAGCGGCAACTTGACGAGGCGGATGCGGACATCGCGCTTGTCAATAAACGGTTTGACGAGTCACAAGGTATGCCACCTCTATGCGGACACCTTATAAGGGAGCTTGACGCCCATGTCTTACTATTCTTATGCTTAATGCAGATGGTGCCACTGCCGTGGAGGAGCTACGGGCAGAACTTGCCCGAGCGAAAGGGCAAGCCAGAATTAGTAATGCGGCCGCTTTAAAGGCGGCCGAAGAGCTAGAAGTTGAACGGGCTGCTCACTGCCGAAGCAAAGAGGAGATGGCCGATATAGCCAAAAAGTTAAGGAATACTACCGATCGCTGTGAGGTTCTTGAAAAAGAGCGTCAAGCGGAACAAGAGGGCCTAAAGAAGGCCGCCGCCGAATCAAAGAATGCCCAATCGGCTTTGAGAGCTGCCAAGGAGGAGCTGAGTCAGGCCGGGGCAATTGTGGCTGGAAAACCGTTTCTGCTGCGGAGGAAATATACATATCCAAAGTATGCTCAGTTGGATAAGTTGTGGAGTTCAGAGGATGCTTATCTGGACTTGGCGGCGAAGCGCCATGGACGCGTTGAGCACTTCCGGGGCCGTAAGGGACACAAAAGGGAAGAGCTATATTGGTCGCAATTCCATAGTCCGGAGCGTCCTCTGCCGCTGACCGATCGGTTGGCCGAATGGGCTGAGCTGAATCGATTGTCCGGATTTGCCATGAAGCATGTCTTGACTCACTTGTGGCCGGACGGACCCCCGCCGAAGAGCTATTTTGGTTTAGTGCAGCAGTTTCTTGGTGTGGTGCCGCGTATCGACGCAATGAAGCGATCGGCGTGTATTGAGGGAGTGCGGATGGCTCTTGCCCGTGTCAAGACATATTAGGCAGAGATGAAGGCCACTGACGTTGCATCCCAAGATTCAGACAAAAGCCGAGTACCTGTCGAGCACTACTTTGAAGAAGTCCTGCCGGGCGCTCATTTAATAGAGACGCAGTGCTCGAAGGATATTATGTTTGAATGATATGTATGATTTGTGAAAACAATGTTTCAATGTAATATAAGGGCTTTTTATACTTGTGCGTTCAAGTAGTAAACTACTCCATGTGTGGCCGTTTATGTATATGTGTATATAACCTGAAAGATGGCAGTCCTTGGCTTCAGCCCCCACGCACATAGTGCGGGGTGTTTGCAAAAAGCGCTTTCACACTTAATCCAACGCCTTGGTCCTGTTAAGGAGGTGATAGCGAGCAAACCGTGCAACCGGACTATAATGCTTTATCACTTTCACTTAGCCATAGGAGTTCGAGGGTGGGGCTACTATATAGCCTCGGGGCACCGCACTCTCCGAATTCAGTGGTGCGTATGTGCACGACCGAAAACCGGTCCTTCGTTAACGCGGAGGAATCCTAAACATTCATGTGAGTCGTCGAGTGGTTGACCAGTCTCTCATTATATCATGATCAGTTTCGGCTTTCTCTCTTGAGGTGCTCGCCCGGCCGAACCGGGCACAATCGCAGAGTTCTCCGGTGTCGCGTTAGCCGTGAAAACGGAACGTAAGGCAGCAAAACACGTGAGCCGGGCAACCCAACATTTGACCAAAGACATGATTCGGAGATGATGCATATAAGGCCTAATCTCGAGACGCCGAATACTCCCTAAGGTATTCGGTCTTTTATGAAAATGGGCAGAATAATGCCCTAAGCCCCCGGTGTTCGTGCACGCCAAAAAATTTCGTGCAGTGCTAACGCCAAAGCACCAACCTCCTCCTCGGTTATATTAAGGAACTGGGGGGATGTATATCAACAAGAGACAGTGAAAAAAGGTTTATGCAGGGTCTTAATCTGAAAAGAATCCTTGCAACGGGTCCCTACTGCACGTCTGCGCCTGTATCTCCGTTGTGCCATATCATGGACGGGTGTAGCACGTTGTTCATCTATAAAAGAGAGGAACTTAGTTTGAAAGAAAAAGGATCATGCAAAAGATGTACCCAATATTAAATAAGCAGAGTACGGAATTGAATAAAATTGAGCTTTATTGTCTCTTGTTGTACATGCATGCGGCCCCTCGTATGGGGGTATGCCGCTAGTAGGAGCCGGACTCGTCTAACCGTGTCCGGGGTTTGAATGACCAATTCAGGTTCTTTGCCTAGCAGAGCCGGATAGCTGTGGGGCTGTCAAGGCAGTCTCCCGTTCTTCCGTGCTCGAGTAACACTTAATTCTTCCTTTTAACGAGATGATGCCGCGTGGACCGGGCATTTTAAGTGTTAGAGATGCATAGTGCGGTATTGCGTTAAAGCGGGCGAAAGCTTCGCGTCCCAATAGTGCTTGATGGCTACTTTTAAACAGGGTGACATGGAAGAGTAACCTTTCGCGACGGAAGTTGTCAGATGAACCGAACACCACTTCCAGTAGTATGGAGCCCGTACAAAGGGCATATGGGCCCGGCATTACTCCTTTAAAGGAGGTGTTGCTACGGCGAATTTTGGCTGGGTTTATCCCCATCCTGCGGATTGTGTCCTGATATATCAGGTTTATGTCACTGCCGCCATCCATGAGGACATGTGTAAATTGGAATCCGTCGATTATAGGATCCAATATCAAGGCAGTCCATCCTGCGTTCCGGATATTATTGGAATAGTCCTGATGGTCGAAGGTGATTGGTTTTGACAACCAGTATGCGGCGCGCCTTTTAGTGGGCGCCGCTCTGTTTTTCCCCTTGATCACGTGAAGTGAGTTTACTGTTTTGATGTCCTGCGGGAAAGTTTTTTGTTTTCCGAGGCTCTGCTTGTGGTGCTCGTCGTCATCTTCACTTGGTGTGTCGAGCCCCTTGTGTTCGGGCGCTCATCACGGACTGTTTGAAGACCCAACAATTTACGTGGGTATGGTTGGCGTGCCTCCTGTGAGTACTGTGGATTTTACATATATTGTCCAAGATTTTGTTGAAGTTGGATAGCTCATCGCTATTGTCCTTAAGGGGCAGTTTTTTGTTGTTCTGCCGTGAGCTTTTGAATCTAGCGTTAACTGCCATGCTCTTTGGGCTGTTCCTTTTAATCCGGCGATGGTCCTTGTTGCGCCGTGGTTTCCCGTTTCCATCCTGATTTTGGATGTACTTGGGTCGCTAGTGTTGCATCTTGCTAGCCAGTTATCCTCTCCCGCGCAAAAGCGGGTCATGTGGCTTGTTAATGCGGCCATTGTTCTTGGCTTTTCTTGGCCGAGGTGTCTGGTGAGCCATTCGTCTCGGACGTTGTGTTTGAAAGCTGCTAAGGCTTCGGCGTCCAGACAGTCGACTATTTGTTTCTTTTTAGTAAGGAACCTGTTCCAGAATTTCCGGGCTGACTCTCCGGGTCGTTGAGTTATGTGACTTAGATCGTCTGCGTCCGGAGGGCGAACATAGGTCCCCTGAAAATTTGCCCGAAATGCATCCTCGAGCTCTTCTCAGCTTCCAATGGTATTTTCGGGAGGCTCTTAAGCCAATGCCGAGCTGGCCCTTTGAGTTTAAGGGTAAGTATTTTATGGCGTGAGATCATCTCCTCTAGCCATGTGTATGTGGAGGATGTAATCCTCAATCCGCACTCTGTGGTCTGTTGTTCCATCGTATGCCTCTATGTTTACGGGTTTGAATCCCGCTGGAAATTCATGATCCAGCACCTCATCGGTGAAACATAGGGGGTGTGTGGCGCCCCTATATTTGGGTGTGCCGTGATCTTCGGAATTTTGGTGTATTGCATTGCTCTGACGAGCGTGCTTTCTTGGCCCATAGATGGATCTAACTGGGCCATCCTTTTGATGTGAATCCTTTAGCGGATCGCATATTGGCTTGTGTGCGGCACCATTCGCCGCTCTCTTTTTGTCGTGAGGTCGTCCATCCGACCGGTGGCCTTCTTGCTTTTTAATTGTGGGGCTCTAAGGCCTCCTCGTCAATTCGGGCAGTAGCTTTCTTTTGGGTAGCTCTTTGTTCGGCGATTGTCGCCAGCATTTATTCGCGGTGCTGAATACTTTGCTCCATTTGATCCTCGAGTGCATCTTCCGCTGTTTTGAGCTTCCGCTTGCTTTTTCAGGCTACGCGCAGCGGGCGATTTAGCCTTTTCTCGGAGGTCATTTTGCTCCAATGGTTTGTCCGGCGTGAGATCATCCGGACTGTTGTCTTCGCCGGGATGATTGTTTATCCAAGTTGTCTTGTTCGGACGATTGCTCGATAGCTTGTTCGTTGTCCACCGGTTTGCCCTGCTCTATGGCTGGGTCTTTGTTGAGGCGGGACTTTGTTCGGCATTTACGCTGCCGCTTTGACTGCCGAGGGATTTATCCTTCGTAGCGTCCCGTTGTTCCTCATCTTCATTTCCTTTAGGTGTATCCACCATGTATACATCATGGGATGAGGTTGTCCGGCATCCTATAGGTGCTGGTTCATTGTTGTCTCCTACATCGTCGTCCATACCGTCGATGTCTTCGGAGTCGAAATCGAGCACGTCGTGTAAGCTTTCGGCGATGGCTATGAAGTGGGTGGTGGGTGGGCATTGAATTTCTTCATCGCTCGCATCCCAACCTTCCTGACCATAATCCGCCAGGGCTCTCCGGATAAAGAGAGAGACTTTAGTGAACTTCGGGATGTCGCCAAAGGGCGAGTGCCGAAAGATGTCCGCGCCGTGAACTCCATAACGGGCGCCCAATCGGATTCGATTGGCAAGTGCGTGGAGGGTTCAGAGTCCGGAGAGGAGTCCGCACCGGAGTCGAGGTCTTCGCAGCGACAGGGATGGAGTTCGCCCGATCGCCAGAGAGATTGTAGCCCCGAGGCGGTGTCCAACCACTCGCCCTCGATCGGGGAATCCGACTCCGGATTACGGGTCGGAGCGGATACCGGTGCGGCCTCCGTGGCAATCGCTCGCCGCAGAGCTAGATCATGCCCATCAAACAAAGGCGGGCGCTGCTTGGTTGCGGCTCGAATCTGTCGAAGATCAAGTCTCCGCGGATATCGGCCGTATGGTTTAAACTTCCAGATCTGACCTGATGGCCAGGGGCGTAGCTTTCGATCTGCTCCAGATGGCCAAGCAAATTGGCCTGCAGTGCAAAGCCGCCGAACACGAAGATCTGTCCAGGGAGAAAAGTCTCACCCTGGACCGTGTCGTTGTTGATGATCGAAGGAGCCATCGGGCATATCGGGGATGACACAGAGGAGCTCTCAATGAAAGCAACAATGTCGGTGTCAAAACCGGCGGATCTCGGGTAGGGGGTCCCGAACTGTGCGTCTAGGCGGATGGTAACAGGAGACAAGGGACACGATGTTTTTACCTGTGTTCGGGCCCTCTCGATGGAGGTAATACCCTACTCCTGCTTGATTAATATTGATGATATGGGTAGTACAAGAGTAGATCTACCACGAGATCAAGGAGGCTAAACCCTAGAAGCTAGCCTATGGTATGATTGTTGTTCGTCCTACGGACTAAAACCCTCCGGTTTATATAGACACCGGATAGGTTAGGGTTACATAGTGTCGGTTACAATGGTAGGATATCTACATATCCGTATCGCCAAGCTTGCCTTCCACGCCAAGGAAAGTCCCATCCGGACACGGGACGAAGTCTTCAATCTTGTATCTTCATAGTCTTGGAGTCCGGCCGTGACGATAGTCCGGCTATCCGGACACCCCCTAGTCCGGGACTCCCTCACTTACCCTTGTACATGACATACGACGACATCTCTATGCACTAGCCAAACAAAACATTAGTAGCAATTCACAGACAATACATAAGCAATATATAAGTATGCAACAAAAGGATCAGAAGAGAAAAGCAACACATTAATAGCACGATTCATGGTCCTACTAATAAATAGCATTGATTACATATAAGTTGAACGACTGTCCAAACCAAAGAGACATGCAAGTTCATTAAAGTTTAATATTACAACATGAGCCAATCGACATTTTAGAACTACATAGCATCACTACTTTCGACTCGACTCAGGGATCGGAGCGTGGATGTAGCCGTCGTCTTTCGTGATGGTCATGAAATCGCGGGCGTTGTCAGCCTGCATTTGTAGCTTCGTTTCTATCTCACTGTTGCATGGTTGATATCTGAGGTAGAACTACCCCGAGGTACGAAGGACATCTTGATGGATGATTTCCGCAAACTCCGAGTGGATGCGAAAGAATTCTTGTCTAATGTCCGCGTCCTCGATTGTCGACAAGCGTGTGGCCCAATCTTTGAGATTATTTGGAAGCAGAAGTTGATTATGGTCCCGTACGATCGCCCGCATGTGATGGAGGGCATAGTAGGCATCCTTCTGACCGCCAGGCGGCTGCTTGACGCAGGGAGCATCGTATTGTGGGTGAACACATGCTTGCCGTAACTACGAATTGGCCTGCTGAACGTGCCTCCAGATCTGGTGTAGCCGGGGAGAACATCATTAAGAACTTTCTTGATATTTGTGTAGTCTTCCTTCGACTGACGGTCCGAATTGAAATACGTGGCCATGGAATATTTCGGGCTTAAGAGGATGAGTGTGCAATGTGTGTCACTGCTCAAAACACAAAATGTTAGGAAAAAAAGAACGATCGAAATCTAAGAAATCATATGTTACGGGGCGGTGAGGGGATGACTTACTCGGGAAAGTAAGGCACGAGGAAGTTATCCTTATCTGGGTTTGCCAGAATGACGCCTTCGAGGTATGAACTCGTGACTTGCCGGTCCCCAGCGCTGCCCAAGATCTTGGCACACATGTAGAAGGGGTCGACTATCACGATGTCCGGGGTCTTGTCTCTAATGATCCGCATCTCCATACTCAGCGAAAATAGCCAAACGAAGGTGTAGTGCAGCGGATGAAGGTTAAACATAGCGAAGTTGTCATCAAACCGCAGAATGATCATACCCCCGATGGCGCTATCGACAAAGCCCTTGCCCTCTGGCACCTTGGCCACGAAAACTGGGTATGCCACATCATTCTCGGAGAGACGCCGCTTCTCCAAAGAAAGAACACTGTCATGCAGACTCCGCATAGCACCGGTTGCAGCATTGAGCAGATTAGTCGGTAGCATCGGCCTACCCGCCACATGCACCCTCCTCAAGATATCCTTAGGTGAAGGCGGCCCATCCTGAGCATGGATCGTACTCGGTGCTAGCTGGCTCGCACCCTTGTTACTCTTTCTTTTCCGTCCCTTCTTCTTCTACTGTAATGGGATTGAGTTCTGCTCACAGACCGCCATTCTTGAGTGTGTTGGGGCTAATAATATTTCGCACCTCGGCTATCTGAGGCTCGGTGAAGGCGGCAGCTGGAGGCGTCTCCTGAGAACCGGACGCTGCAGACGGCGCTTTGTAATTGGGTTTCTCCGTGGTACCAGCTAGATCGCCTTTTGCGGTGGTTGGGTTCTTGAGAAGGAGGCCCAAGAATTCGCCACCGTACCCATGTTCGTTGAAGTACTTATCGACTTTGGTAAATGTACTTGTCGTCATCGCTGCCGTCGTCCGTATCTCCGTGCCATATGCATGTCCGGATCCCGTGCCATATGCATGTCCGGCATGTCCGTAGCGCTATGGGTCTTGCCATGGCTTGGCGCCGGCACGACTCGCGGTGTTGTCTGTGGGGTGGTGTGCCCCGCCCCCAAACGAATCTGGCTCTTCGGCCAAAGCATGGGCCAGCTTATGCAGGCGCTGAGGGTCATCATATCATCTTCGTCGACACTATGGGGTCGATACGGAGGTAATATGTCGTCGAAGCCTGGCAGCACCCGAACCAGTTGAACCCTATAAACGGTGGGTGGCATCTGATTACCATGGAACACGCGGCTGCCCGGTTGAATGATTCTACCCTTGGCAACATCGACCAACTCGTCGTTCACAAAGTGCAGGAGAGTGCACGGAACATCGGCGGCGCCCTGCGAAAACATGTAGGGCGTCAGGGATGCCCAGTCAAAGGCAAGGATATGAAGTCATCGGCCGAGAGGCTTAATTAGTTACTGTGATGGCGTCGAGCTCGGCTAATGTCGAGGCACCGCCAACGGCGGGCGTGCAACTGACGGAGGGGCCGCTTGCTACCGAGGTGCCGGCCGGCGTACACCCGGGTGCATTAAGCTCCAATGCCCGTGCCGGCGCCGGAGACACCAATACCACCTCCGTCGAAGACACCAATGGCGCCGCCTGTGTGTTGTGCGAGTTGTTGCTGGCCGTGAAGCTGGGAACCGGGGGCGGCCCCTGTTGGCCGCCCGCAATCCACATCTGCAGCCCCTGAATCAAGGTAGGCACAATGGCGGTGAGCGTCATTCCCAGTTGTTATTGCACTTGCTCTTGGACCATCTCCGGAATCTGCGCCACTTGTGCCTTGAGTTCTTAAACCTCGCGCAACTGGCTTTCCGAGCTAGTCTTTCTCTCCTTTCGCCCACCAGCTTTATAGTATGACGACCATTTTGTGGAACGGCCTTTGCCGGCCACACGACCAGCTGACGACGGCTTAGTGAACTTATCCTTGTTTTTCATTACGTTCAACGCCCTATTTAAAGTGTTGTCCCAAGGGGAGCTCTGAGCTGACCCGCCATCGCTTTCGGGCCTCATGGAAGGAATGTGAACCATTTAGAAATTTGGCTTCATTAATTAGAATGCAACCATATGGAGCTAATTACGCGGGGGTGTATTCCTTACCAGAACACACTCAAGCGCCTTGGTCTTCGCATCCGTGGTAAGCTCCTTTGTTACCGGGTCCTCCTTGTACCGGGCCCTGACATAGTTCCTGGAATGCTTGTCACGGTATTTCTCGAAGCGGGCGGTAGGCCTTGCTCGGCACGCTCCACGTCCTCCTTGTCCCATATAGGTTCCGCCACTCTATAACCGCCGGGACCGAGTTGGTGGACCCCTAAGTTCAAGTCCCGCATATCTTTCCCCCACTGACTTGATTCCACGGTTGCGCTGCTCTCGCACTTGATCTTGAACTCCTTGTAGTCATCTTCGCTGATTGAAGGATTTTCGCCTTGATCTTCTCATAACTATCACCTTTGTTAATCATTCTCTTCACCGCGCTTCTCCAAGTAGACAGGGACGTGCTCATCTTCGTGAGGGCGGCACTGTTCACTTTATTCCCTGAGAGGCGTGTGTTTGCGACATCACTGGGGAACTTGTATCGTTCGTGCAGCTTCGTGAAGAGGAGGCTGCACAAATTCCCACGGTCAGGATGCCTTAGGTTCTCGGTGTTGATCGAGAAGGTGCTCCGGAGAATGCACCCGAGATGAACCGCGTACCCCTTGACTAATTTTTTGGGTGCCGTTGGATTCCCCTCGGAGGACACTTCAGTAAATTCCTCCTTGACGATGCCGAGCATGTTCGGGCATCGGTCCTTCCGTTGCCTCTTCGGTTGGCTACCATCTGTGCGTGCGCTGCCATCATCAGTGGTGGCATCCTCGGCGGCACCATCAGTGGTGTCATCCCCGACGCCACTAGGGGTTGTGTAGTCAAGATCGGTGTCTTTCACAAGGCGTCCTCATAGCAAAGTGAGGTTCTTCCTCCATCTCCGGGACAGCTCAGAATTGCTTACCCGAACCGCCGGCCTCATCGCTAGGGCCATGTTTCGCTTCTAAATAGGTAAAAAATTTGGTCAAAAATTTGGTTATTGTCAAGGAACAAGATCATGGTCTCATCATTTAGGGTTTGTCGACGCTGAGGCACCCTAAATGCTAAGTTAAGTTTTCATCATTTAGGGTTTATCGATGCCAAGGCACCCTAGGTTGACTGATATATATGGGTATCTTCTAATAATATACCCTATCAAGAAAAGGGATGGAGAATTCTAATACACCAAGAGACAAAGAAACATATCACACTTCTATATGTATAACACAAGAGGCAGTTGATTCTACTTAATTGAGTACTAAGATACCCCAGCCCATGCATTAGTCGCAAGTACCCCATATGTCCTATTTTTAGCAAAGTCATGCTAAAATTCACGGAAAATTTCAGCACGACCTTTGCTGAAAATAGGACATATGGAGTACCCGAATTTGCCGGAACGGAAGTTAATCGACATTCCGGCAAACTCAAGGGCCTCTCGGGGTACTTGAAAAATCATTATCCCTGCATAATGAAGTCGCCAATGGGTCATTTCAGAAGATCACAAGTAGCATCATCAGAAGTACAACATCATCACAAGTACAAAGAAGAAAGAAAGTGAATACAGTGCATGACAAAGAAGCAGCAGCAGGTTTATTCTTCTTCTTCATAAACACTAATTGTCTAATTGAGCAATACAAATGACGGTGTGAACAAATAAAAACACAAACTACACCTACATATTTGGGTACCTCCATGGTAGTAACATGCCATGCTCTGCATTTAGAGCTATCAAAGACGATCTATTCTGCTTACTACTAAAGTTATAGCAGTATCATGCTTTCATAACCAACTAGTTACCATTAAGTTCAAATACTATCCACAAAACCACAAATGTAAGTAGCACAAAATCATTCAAGTACCATTGTTTAACTAAAACTTGGTGTGAATAAGATCCTCTGTCAGTACTTCATACCAATAATCAAAACCCCAAAACCTGACACCAACTAGTTACCATAAGGTCAAATACTGTCCACAAAACCATAACAGAAGTAGCACAAAATTATTCAAGTATCATTGTTTAACTAAAACTTGGTGTAAATAAGGTAATAAAAGAAAATTGCTGCAATTTGGCCATTTGTTAACAGTTAAGAGATACCAGCAATGACCAAGTACCGGTGGAAATGTGAAATAGCACAAAATCTTATGACTGAATCCAACTCAAGACTTTTGTCATGGGATTCCACAAGCCCACATTGGTAACAATTGTACTTCAAACATGTGTTATCGGCCAACAACAACTCGAGTAACGGAGTTAGCAGAGAAGAAAAAGCACTATAGACGCTCATCTAAAAACTCTTAAATGGCACAATGCGTAATCGTAAGCAAGATAGCAGGTGAAGCAACTACATCATACATTAGCAGCAGTTCATAGCAAAAATAGATGAATGTTTGGCCTCTTGATAAAAAACCATACATCAGCAGCATCACATACATCATACAGGATACAGAAGCAGTTCATCAGCAGCATGTTGACGACTTCTAACTTAACAAAGTATCCTATTATTTTACCCTAATGAGACTAACCAACTGTTAGGAGTTTGGCATATCTTCATAAAAAAGATTGTACAATTTTGTTTTCCCATTTCTTTTGCTTCGAAGAGTTATATATTCTTGATTCAGATATTATTCTCGCATGCTCTAGCAAATTATATGCATCTCCACTACTTCCACATCAGCCTCGCTACTGTTATCTTGAGATTGATCCCATTTCCCCATTCCAGTTTATCTAGTGTTATTCTTCGCAACTGTTAAGTTAGCCATAGGTCTTTGCTTTTAGGTCTTTTTACGGTTGCAGATTGTTGGTTGATTTATTGCTAGGAAGATTCAGGAATCAAGTATCTAATTCAGTTATATAGGTGCTTAGAAAATTATCCTAGCCAACATGGGTTTTCAGGAAATATTGAGACGCCACACTTCTGATCGACTCCTGAGGTACATTCTCAACTAGCATAGTTTGTTTACCTTCTATACCTATGTGGTTCATTACTTGATTTCCTTTCAGCCCCAAAGTTTATGTTTGTCCTGGTCCTGACTTGGGAAGAAAAGAACCAACTTTCATCAAAGAAATAAAAATAAGATCATGAGCAGAACAGTTGTTAGGGTACTGTCATTTCTGGGACCATTTAACATCGGCTATGCATTTCTTGGCTGCAACAATCACTGAGTATGAAACAGGTAGAATAGAATGTATTTTTGTCACTTGGGAAAGTAATCAGTTACAACAACTTCAATATTTTGCCTCTCTGAATATTTGCATAAATTACTACCATCATCCATGAGCAGCACCACATAGCAGTTCACAGAGCAGAACATGAGGTAGTTAGCTACCTGTCCTATAGTCGGCGGGAGAAGCTCGCCGGCGGCGAGGTTGCACGGGCGACGGACGTCGGAGGCGAAGCCGCTCGGGGAAACAGAAGGCGTTGACCGAGGCGTTGCGGCCTCGGGCGTACGGCGGTGAGACGGATCCTCCGTCACCGGCGACGGGTTAGGGACGGTGGCGAGAAGGAGCAGGGGACTAACTGTGTGTCGGAAGGAGCAGAAGGAGCAGGGGACTGACCGGAGCAGCGGTGGCGACGGCGAGATGGGGTCGGTCGGAGGAAGAAGACATGCTCTGGCGGGCCTCCTCCTCCTGGTGGACGTGGGCCTCCTCCTCCTAGTGCTACGGCGTCGACTCCGCCAAGCAGAAAGGTGCACGGGGTTGTCGGGTGTGGGGAGGCGGTGGGGCGCAGGGCGCGGCGGGCGCAAGACGACAGGCAAGGCGGGTGAGATGTGATCGATTGGGGAAGATAGAAAGGGGACTGGGGATTTTAGTGGGGGAAAGTGTTAGCAATGGCACACCCCCTAGCGGTGTGGCATTAGTAATCTATTTTTTTGGATAGCAATGGCGCACCCCCTAGAGGTGCGCCATTAGTAATCTTTTTTTTTGGATAGCAATGGCGCACTTTCTAGCGGTGCGCCATTAGTAATTTTTTTTTTAGGATTTTTGTTGCCTAGCGGAGGGTCGGCAGCCTGCCTTGAACCCTAGGTCCCGCCGGGGGCAGGGAGGTGGGTGGTGCGCCAGTCGATTCCGTTCGGGGGAACCGAGCAAGGAGACAGGGGAGGGTGCGGGGGGTCGGCAGCGGCGGTGGAGCGGGGGAGGGTGCGGGGGGTCGGCGGCAGCGGTGGAGCGGGGGAGGGTTAAAAATATTCATCAAATTTGAAAAAATATTCATGAATTCAAAAAGTGCCCATGAAATTTAAAATATTCATGAGTTCAAAAAATATTAACAAATTCAATACTTTTTGTGAGCTAGAAATTCAATACCATAATAAACATAAATAAATATTCACGAGGACACTAGAACAGAAGAAATATCATTTCAATATGTCGAAATACAATCGAGAAATGAAGGCTACAATTTAAATACAACCGATCTTAGCTAGCTATCTGTTCACAATCTTCTTGCCCTTATTTTTCGTAAATGGAGTTCTTCTCTTGAACGGACGTCCTTTAGGTAGGGTGGTCCTGCTTCTTTTTGTGGTGTATGCTTTGGTACTTCATCGTCGTCGTCATGTTCCATCTTCGGTTGCCGTGCATTTGTCAAGTCTTGCTCATTGGCGACTCCATCCATTCCGATGATCTTCCTTTTGCCTCTCCTCACGACAACACGACTGGGCTTTGACGGGTCGGTAATGAAGAAGCATTGGTCCACTTGGGAAGCCAGTACCAATGGTTCATTTTTTGCGGTGACGTTTATGCCATGGGTCTTGGATTTGGCTTTGGATATAACCATGGTGGTGAAATACCGGTCTTCTTTTAGGACGCTGTTGGCCCATCTGACACGGAACATCGGGACCTTCTCTCCAGCATAGCTCAGCTCCCAGATCTCCTCGATCCTTCCGTAGTATCTGTCCTTGTCGTTACCAGTGTAGGATTCCATCGTTACCCCGGAGTTCTGATAACCATCGCTCTTCATGTCCTTTCCCTCGTTCTAGAATGTGTAGCCATTGATATCATACGCCTCATACGTCATCAGGTTGTGCTCGGCGCCTTGTGACAAGGCGAATATGAGTTGTTCTTCCGCGGAAGAATCCTCATGTAAAGGGTACGACAGAAGCTTCTGCTTGAACCAACGCGTGAAACATGAGTTGTGCTCTTTGATTATATCTCCGTCCGTCCTCTGTTGGCCTCGGTCATTGTACGTCTTCTCAACAAAGGTTTTGTGCTCTACCACCCAAGGACCGACCACGTCTATGTGTTGTAGCGCAACTAGGTTTGCTCTTTCAAAGTCGGCGAGTCGACCCTCGAAGTCGACATGCATTTCGTGGCGACCCTCACGGTGACCCCATCCAGCGAGCCTGCCGAGGTGCCTGTTGACGGGTAGACCAATGGGGTTCTCGATGCCTAGATAATTCGTGCAGTAGGAGATGCACTCTTCGCTCAGAAAGCCCCTGGCTATGCTTCCCTCTGGACGTGACATGTTGCAAACGTATCCTTTAATGACACCATTCATCCTTTCGAACGGCATCATGCTGTGCAGGAACGTCAGCCCAAGTTGGATGATATCCTCCACGATATGGACCCGCAGATGCACCATAACATCGAAGAATGCGGGCGGGAAGTACATATCAAGCTCGCATAGTATCACCACGATCTCTTCCTGTAGCCTTCTAAGTTGCCTCACGCCAACCGACTTCCGAGAGACGACGTCGAAAAATTTGCATAGGCCAAATAGCGTTTCACGGACGTGTGCGTCCATGATCCCATGGATTGCAACTGGAAGTATCTGCGTCATCAGCACGTGATAGTCGTGAGACTTCATCCCGCTGAACTTGTGCTTCGCTGAGTCTAGGTATCTGCTTATCTTCCTCACAGAATCGTAAGGAAGTTTTACTCCTACGAGGCAGGTGAAAAACTGCTCGATCTCCTCCTGACTTCGAGTGAAGCATGCGGGAGGGTAGTAATTTCCGGTCTTCTTGGCCTTTTTTCCTTTGCGACGACTTTCCGTGTCCTGCTTCGCCTCATGATCATCATCATCATCATCATTAGTGTGAAGCTCCTCCCTGATGCCCATTGATTTCAAGTCTGCCCTTGCTTTCGGCCCATCTTTGGTCCTCTCTGGCATGTTGAGCAGGTCACCAAGCAGACTCTCGCACACATTCTTCGTGATATGCATGACATCGAGGCTGTGAGGCACACGGTGGATCTTCTAGTACGGCAAGTCCCAGAAAACAGACCTCGTTTTCCATACCTTCAGCAGCGGCTCGGGCGCCTTTCGCTTCTTTCCCGGCTCTGGCGCCTTTTGCTTCTTTCCCGACAGTGGGCAATCTTTCCAATTTTTAAATAGCTCGTCTATTTCCTCGCCGCTCCTCGTACGCGGGCATCTTCGGGGTTCGGTTTCACCATCGAACAGATCCTTGCGATTTCTCCATGGGTCTTCATCGCGAAGCCACCTTCGATGTCCCATGAACACGGTTTTCAAAGACCCGGGATCTCTATCTAGCTGGCGATACATTGTGTCATCCATGCACCTGACGCATCCAGAAAATCCGTGGACCACCTGCCCCGCGACATATCTCAGAATCGAGATAGTCCTCGCACCGCCGTGAGCAGTGCTGCTCTCATAGGGAAATATTCTTTCTGCGGCATCCCACGTATTGGCTGGCATTTTCCACAGCGTGTCTAGCTCCTCTTCGGCAGCCCTGACATGATTGATGTCGCTCCTGGTTGTTTCGCCCTTCAATTAGCATACTCATGTGAATGTACTTCCTCTTCATGCACAACTAGGGGGGAAGGTTGTACATCCACACAAACACAGGCATGTGCTATGTGTGCTTCTCTGGCCGCCAAACGGATTGACTCCGTCGGTGCTCGCGCCCAGCACGATGTTCCTTGGATCGTTCCCAAATTCTGGGTATTCGAAGTTCAACGCTTGCCACTGGCTCGCATCCTTAGGGTGACTCATCCTCTTGACTTTTTTATTTATCTTCGGATCATTTCCGTCATCTTCTCGCTTCTTCTCCTCCCTATCCGCGTGCCAATGCAGGAGCTTTGATACCTTAGGGTCCGCGAAATACCGCTATAGACAAGGAGTGATCGGAAAGTACCACACCACTTTTCGAGGAGCTTTCTTCCTCTTCTTGTATCGACTGACGCCGCACACCGGACATATGGTAGACTCCGCATGCTCGTCCTGATAAATGATGCAATTGTTCATGCACACATGGTATTTCACGTGCGGTAAATCCAGAGGACACACGATTTTCTTCACCTCCTTGAAACTGGTCGGGCACTTGTTCCCCTTGGGAAGACGCTCGTGCCAGAAGGACATGTTCTCATTGAAGCATGCGTCGGTCATTTTGTGTTTTACCTTCATCTCAGAGCCATGAGCGTTACTTTCAGGCGGGTATCCTCGGGCCTGCATCCTTCATACAATGGAGTAACCGCGTCTATCTCCAGTTGATCCAGCTTGGCTTTCTCTCGGGCGGCACCTCTTGCGTTATCCGTCTGCTTGACAAGCAGCTCTAGAATATGAGGGTCCTGCACCCAGCCCATCGATGGTCCATCGTCGTCTGCTCCGGCATCTTCATCTTCATGATCATGCCCTTTGTCTTGATCTTCCTCATCATCATGTCCGGCATGTTCTACATGATGACTGTACAGCTGGCCACCGTTGTGATCATGTCCTCGAGATTTTTCGCCTTCTCGCCCGCCTCGCCGCGCGGTGGTTGTCTTGTTGCCCTTCCTCATTTATTGCCCAGCCCCCATGGACGACTTCATAGTCATCTTCATCACCTTGCCACCGATAGCCATCCATGAAACCACGCAAGAGCAGGTGGTCCCACACCTGCCCGGAATCCGGGTCCGCAATAAGGCTCTTCAGCTTGCATCTTCGACACGGACATCTTATCTCCATCTCGTTCTTTTGAAGCATCTCGGCCTTCGTGGAGCTCAAAAACCTATTCACGATGCCTTCGGTCATCGTGCGGACCACGGTCTCCTGCGGGGTAGAGCAAAACGATATTTTAGAACCAAGAAAAACATTTGGCATGACTTTGCCTAAAAATAGGACCAAAAAGAATGCATAGTGCCAAATTCTCGCCGAAAAGGAAATGAATCAACATTCCGGCAAAATATTGGCAACTATCTCATTTCAATTACCGGTACCTGCAAACACAAACATATATGCAACACCACAAACATATGCAACACCACAAACATACATAGATCTAGCTAGGCCATAAAAAGTGCATGTGCACGTTGTTGGAGGGAGAAAAAAGTAGATCTACAACATAAAGAAAGCTTTCCCCTTACTTACCTATAAAAAAAGGTAATTTAACCACTTAATTTGGATGAATCTATGGTGCAAATGAGGTGAGGAGGAGTAGGCAGCCGAGACAAGCTTGGAGGAGGAGGTGGAGAGAATGAAGTGGGGAAAGTGAGTGCGGTAGGTGGTTGTTTGAAATATCTAGATAGTCCCAGGTTACTAATGGCGCACTACCTACAAATGCGCCATTAGTAACCCTGTGCCCTGGTGCAAAATAAATGTTAGTAGTGGCGCACGGGGTGAGTGGTGCGCCATTACTAGTTAAAACTAGTAATGGCGCACTGTGCCCTGGTGCGCCATTAGTATTTTTGGAAAAATAAAAAACAATTGTTAGTAGTGACGCACCATAGGTGCGGTGCGCCACTAGTGTCCATCACACTAATGGCGCACCAACGCATGGTGCGCCACTGCTATATAGTAGTGGCGCACCACATGTCTGGTGCGCCACTAATGTCCATATTATCTATAGCCCTTTTCCTAGTAGTGTCGCGAGCGGGGCTGGGGACAGGACGCGCTCCACGCGCGCCGATCAGCGCATGAACCTCGCGAGGCCCCCTCGGGCGGGTCAGCAGACCCTTCAGGAGCCCTGTGGCGACTCTCGACCTTGCAACCCGGTTCAGGGCCCGCCCGAGCTAAGGTAAGCCGCAGCAGTGAAGCTTGTCGTCAAACTCATGACCGACCAAAACGCATCCTCGGTTCGGCACAAAGGAGTAGAAATCATGATTTGTTTACATGAGGGGCTCCCCCTCCCAAAATGCTCTCACAATCTTTAGGGGCCACGCCCGAGTTTTTGCATACAGGGTGAAGCAGTAAAGGAACGAGGAATTAGCCAGATATGTCGCTCGCCGCGTCGTCCGCGTCGTCTTCGGACGCGCCGCTCGTGTCGCTGTCGCCATTGTTGGCGCCGCCGCCACCGTCACCAGCGCTGGCGTCCCCATCATCGACCACGTCGCCTCTGTTTGCGGTGACCACCACCGCTTCATCCTCTAAAGTGAAGGCCCTGGCCAACGCATCCACATTGTCCTCTACCCACCGCGCCAGGTCGTCCCGGACGACCGTAGGTACGGGGGCGATGGCGGCGTCAAAATCAAAGTCGGGGTTGGCGTTCAGGAGATGGCTGAAGACACGGGAGAAAGCGTGCTTGAGCAGGCCGCGACTCCTCTCTTCCACGAGCCTGCGAGCTTCGTCAGATCGGGCCTCCAGGCATGTCACCAGTCGGTGAAGAAGCAGAGGTGACTGGTGTAGTCATTCACCTTAGGATGGGGGGCATTCGCGTCACAGACATAGCCCAGGGCAGTGTTGGCCCTGTTCCGAAGATCCTGAAGCATGGGAGCGTGAATGCGCTCCAGAGTCTGCCTCTCCAGCACTTCTCCCTGTTTTGTTGCGTGATAGCCTTGGCGTCATCAACCCGTTTCTGAAGCAAAAGCAGCTCGGCGCAGGTGGAGGCCAAGTCCGCCTACGCCGTGACCAAGGCGGCAGCCGTGGCCTCCCCACGCCTCTCCGCCTCATCTAACCTGGGCCTGAGAGCAGCGGTCCTGCCCACCGCCTCAGTTCCTCGCAAGCCAGCCAGGTCGCACTGACCTTCAAGATCCGCATGAGCCTGGCCACTGGCGGTCGACTTCCTCCTGGATCTTGGCCTCGCGAGCCTCGATGGCATCTTCCGCCTGAGCAACTTGACCTCCCTCGTCTCCATTCGCTCGAGCTCAAGGTTGCACTCCACGGCTTCCAGAGCCAGCGCCTCCTCACGCCTCCGGACCTCCTCTTCTTCTGCGGGTGTCCCCCTCAGCGACGCAAGGGCGGCTCTGCGCGCCTCCACCTGGCGCTCGAGGGACGCGCTCCAAGCTTGGAGCTCCCACACGCGCTTCTCTGCAGCCTCGCAACGATAGTCAGCCTCGTGAGCCTCCTCCAAGGCCCGACAGCAAGCCTCACGGGAAATCTTGAGGGATGCCTCGGCCTTCGCATTGTCAAGATCACGCTGGTAGCGGCCAAGGTTGATGGCCACCCTCAGCTTACGCCGTTCCTCCACCAGCCGAAGGCCTTCAGCCTCAAGGCGCGAGTCAACACTTGCGAGTTCTTCGCCGAGTCGGCTCATCGCGTCCATCGCCTTCTGGAAGAGCTCATGACGAACGATGCTCCGCCCGCGTTCCGACTCCAAAGCACGCCCCACCTCGTCCTCTGCCACGGGGGCCGCATGCGGGGCGTTAAGTGAAGCACCCCCTCTTAGCAAGGGGCTGGGGGCTGGTGCCGCTCCAGGTGCTGGCCCAACCTCATGAGGGGCCCTGACTGAACGGGGCCCGCCGCTTGAGGAGGAGCTGAAGGCCGAAGCCAACCAGCTGTTGTCCATAACCAGAGGAGGAGTCCAGGGAACACCCGCCAGGCTCCAAGCCAGACCGTGGAGGAATGGCAATGAAGCCGCAGATTCGAGGCGCCATGCAGCCGAGCGCACCCCTTCGGCTGGCCCGGTTCCGGGCGCGGCATGCAGGCTCGGGGTGAACAAGGCCAACGGGAGTGCTGAGGAAGGCGAAGATTGCTTCTCAGAGGGCGCAACGGCCCTGGCAGAAGGGGTCCTGAAGAGCCAGCGCCAGGAAGGAAAGCAGCGATCAAGAAACCACAAGGGGCAGTACTTACTCATTGACGGCGATGTACTTTTGATGCTTCAATGGCCCGAAGATACCGCTGCCGCCCGGAGATCCTTTCCTCTTGCGGAGTTCCTCGAAGTCCATGCAAAGCCGGCCGAAGCGCTGAACGTGAGGGCCAGTACGAGGTGCGGCCGGAGAAGCGCCCGAGAGAACAACTCCAGGAGTGCTTAGCTGCGGAGAACAGCCGAGCGCCGTCTCACCGTGACCTCCCGAGGCCTCTGGAGTTTCAGCCTCAGGAGCCGCGTGCTGCGTCTCCTCGGCGACCAACATCCCTGAATCGCGCGTTCCGGAGGACGATGCCCCAGGAGCCCCAGGCGGCATCCGCACATCAGCACTCCAGCCGCCAGCATCTTGCTGCACTCGCCCCCCTACATCCACGTTTGGGGTGAGCTCGGCGCCGGCAGTAAGGAAGGGAACCACGCAGACTGGGTTCTCACGGGACCCCACCAGGCCGTCCGGGCACAGCCCGCACTCGTCAAAGGGAGGCATCCACCCTGCAAATTCAGCCTTATTCTTGTAGCAATACAGCAAACATTTCTTCCCAGGCAAGTCATCCGACAAAGGGACACTGGTCAGGACCTTGAGCACTATTTGTTGCGTCCCGAGAGGGAGCCTGGACTCCTGAAACCTCATATGGTCCTGACTGCTGAGCAAGGTCCACATCGGGCGAGAGTGGCGCTGAAGCGGAGCGATCCGGCGCTTGATGAATCCCTTCACCACCATAGGCGCAGTCACGCCGCGGTCCTTCAGCCTCCTCAACCTGAACCAGATATGAGCAAGATGGGGACTCGCGAGCCTCTCGTGGCTCCAACCGGAGTGGGAAACGGCAGGCGCGACCGGGGCATCGAGCAGGGGGCTGAGCACACCGGCTTCAACAAACACCCACCGAGTCCGAAACTCGCTCGTGGATGGAGGAAGCTCGAAGTCGATCCCCGCTGGCCACAGCGCGCTGCCCTGGAAGCTCACGCACCCCGAGCTTTGCCCGGGGGCAATCAGATGCAATGAGAAGAAATGGCGGAGGAGGGCCACAGAAGGAGCAATGCCCACCATGGCTTCACACACATAGGAAAAGACGGCAAGGAGAGTCATGGATCGAGGGTCGAGATGCAGCATATGGATCTGATAATGCTCAAGCACCGCGTTGAAGATGGCGGAGAAGGGAGGAATTAGGCCAGCCCAAAGGGCATCGATAAATATTAGGACCTCGGTGGCTGCCCGGGCAGTGCGAGCGCGAGACGTGGGCCAAGCCACCGTCTTCCCCCACTCATTGAAGCTGAAAGCGAGCATTGGACGCACCTTGTCCATGGCCTTGTCGTTAAGCACCAAGGATCGACCGACCGCAGGCTCGACGGCCGGAGGCGCACTCGGCGAAGACAGGGGCTTCTTCCCCTTGTCTGCTTGGTTCGGCGCCATGGCGATGGAGCGGGCAAGAGGCAAGTCAGATTGGAGAGGAGAAGCAGAGTCTCAAGGAAGCAGAGATATTGGGGAAGCAAGGCGCGGGCGACAGAGGAATAACTATGTAGGTTGTGGGGGCCGCGTAGCCAGGCGGATTCTAAGGCAGCGTGGGGAAGCGGAGACGCCCATGTCCAATCAACCGCCACGCATCGACCAAGGCCACGGGCTTTTGGGGCTCGTGGCGCTCCGCGCTTGACCTTTGGCTTCGCCTTGAAGCCAAGCCCGAGCGTGCCTTGGGCCCGGGGATTACTGTCGGCATTCTGGGAACGGGGGTCCCCAGACTTGCCTGCCTGCGGCCCATGGCGTGACTATACGAGCAGGCCTGTACGGCCCACCTTCATCGACAAGGCATTCAAGACCCTCGCGAGGGGCCAAACCTCGCGGGGCGGACAACCCAAGACCTTCTCCGGAGCGGCCACGCTCGGCAGGCTCACGAGGAGCGGAGATATCAAGGCGGGGCAAACCTCGCGAGGCTCTCGTGACGTGAGCCATGACGATCGACACCAAGCGGGCGCCAGGGTGCGCAGTGTCCTTGTTTCCTCTTTGGTGCTAAGGAAGCAGGCGCAGGCGCGGAGTACCGAGGCATCAAGCAAAGGTTTCCATATCAGTGCAACGAGACCAAGACCAGCAGGACGGCAAGACGGAGGTCACCATGGAGCCCAAGACGGCGTCACCACCAGAGCCTTTTGCAGGCGAAGACCACTTTTGTCAGGATAGCTTGTACTAGCTGTCCCCTTTCAAATTGCCCGCCGTTGTTGGCTCCCTTCCCGCTCAATATTTGGGGAGAGGACCAGGGTCTATATAAGTAGAACTAGCCACCACAGTAGGGGCAAGCAAGCCAGAGGCATCTCATCAGATCGAGAGCCAATACCTAGACACACACCAAACACAAGAACACCTCAACCTCAGGAGGCAGTCCTTCCACTTGTACTGTTCATCATCAGCCCAAGAGGCAATCCACCACCACCACACTGGAGTAGGGTATTACACCACAACGGCGGCCCGAACTAGTATAAATCTCGTGTCTTTCTATGTTGCGAGCTCGTCGAGTTCGTCCGCGAGATCTTAGCGAGCTAGGGCGTTGATCGGTAGGAGGGAAAGAACTTCGCGGGCACCCCAGAGTTCGAACCTTAAGGGTTTTGCCGGAACCCCAGATTCGACACCATCCACCAGCCGCCCGCCTAGCTCACAACTTCTCCATTAATGGCGGCCGAGTCATTGTTTAACACGCGGTTAATTAAAGCACCTGGACAGAGGGTGTTTTCTTGTGATCTCATGGACCCGCTCAACATTAGCATTTGCTTTCTTCGTGTTTCAACTCATATTCCGGCCTAATTTAAAATTCCACATAGGGCAACGGATAATACAACGACCAATACAATGGCAACAGATAATATGACAACAAATTTACAATGGCGCGGATAATAATTGTCTTACATATTCTGGATAATTTAAAATGCCATATGCGGCAAAGCCCAGAAGACACGGGGCAAGAGAAGAAGGAAATCGCAGGCAACAATCTGGGTCGCTACTATCTCTACTCCTTGATGGACCGCCGGGCGATGACATCCTCCAGCTCCTTCTTCAATTCCTCACGACTTTGCTTGAAAGCTGCCATGGATTCCTCCACCTCCTACTCGCGCTCGATCCGGAGCTTCCTCAAGTCACCCATCAGTTCCTCAATGACCGTTGTCAGTGTCATCCTCAAGGCACTGCTCTGCTCATGCAGCATCTTCCAGCCGGCGGCCTCCTCCTCCTTCTCGACGAGCTCCTTGAGGAGCTTCGCATTGTCACCCGTGAGTTGCTCGACAAGGCCGGTCGCCTTCTCAACCGAGGCATCACTGATCTCAAGCAGCTTCATCAAGCCGTCGACCATCTCCTGCCGCTTAATGAGGCCAGCGAGAATGCTGTCATCACCGGCCAAGGACTTGTACAACGTGAGCTCGTCGCGATCGCCAATGCGGCGAGTGCGCTTCTGAGAGCCCTCACGTGCCCGTGAGAGCTCGTTCGAGGGCTCCGCGATGCGCCGGGACATCTCTGCTATGGCTAGCGCTTGGCAGCGGGACCTCTCTAGTGCTTTTTGTGGCCTTGGTCTTTGCTGTCTGGTTATATGTCCACCTGAAACTTCTCCTACCGCTTATGGCGAAACGACTTGATAGGAAAGACCAGTTTTGTGCGTGATGAGGAGAGAAACCATGAAGTAATTTTCGAGTGGGTAGTTTTTATAGCCCGGTGCTAAGTGTGATCACATATTAGTTTGATCGTTGTGAACAGATTTGCAATTACCTATTGCGTTGTAATCTGCAGTGGGACGAGAAACAAGGTCAAAATTTATTGATGGTTCTGGGCCTACAAAGCATGTTTCTGTTGTTCTGGCTCATTGCAAATAGTTCTTATGGATCAACCATATGCCACGCATCCGAAGGCCAAAACATGGGCCCACGTTCTCGGATGTATGTGTACGTGTCTGCTCACTATCACACACGGTCAATATATCACCATCGTGTCCGATGGATGCACTGTCGCGCCTCCCACGGGGTGCAAGAAGTTTGACCACGTGTTTGCTCGCCGTTGAGGCGGCCACATCACGCTTTGCTCGCGTCCGTCCACGTGTTTTGCCCGCCATTGAGGCGGCCGTGGCACGCTTCGCTCTGGCGTCCCTGTGCGCCCTCTGCTCGCCATTGAGGCAAATTCACAATGGTAACGGTTAATAATTATCTTACATATTCAGGATAATTTAAAATGCCACATGGGGCAACGCCCAAAACACTCGTGACGCACATATGCATACAATTATAATAAAATATAGGCTAAAAGGACGAGCTGGTGGCCTTCCGACGACGGTCTTCTCGAACTCCATGATTAGCATAGCACTGATAACCCACAAGTATAGGGGGTCGTTTGTACCCTTTTTCGATAAATAAGAGTCTCGAACCCAATGAGGAGCTAAAGGTAGAACAAATATTCCCTCAAATTCTATCAACCACCGATACAACTCTATGCACACTTGACATTTGCTTTACCTAAAACAAGTACGAAACTATTTTGCAAGAATAGAACTACGAGTACTTTGCAAGAATAAAACTACGGGTAAGGTAATAAAAGTGGTTAGCTTTTGTCAACAAGAAAGTCATTTGTCCTCAGGTAATCAATAACTAGATTGGTAATAATTCTTGCAATTTTATATGAGGGAGGGGCATGAGCTAACATACTTTCTCTACTTGGATCACATGCACTTATGATTGGAACTCTAGCAAGCACCCGCAACTACTAAATATCATTAAGGTCGTGAAACCCAACCATAGCATTAAGTATCAAGTCCTCTTTACTCCCGTATGCAACAACCCACTTACTTAGGTATGTGCTTCTTCACTCACGCCACCCACCATAAACGAATTATGAACATATTACAACACCCTACAGCAAGGACCCCTCACGTTTGCATGAGTCGGAGGGCACCGTAGGACAGCACCATAAATAAAATATACAATCATACCAACCAAGATCATGATTAACCCACAGGACAAAACGGATCTACGCAAACATCATAGGATAGCCAAATATCATTGGGAAATAATATATGGAGTTGAGCACCATGTTTAAGTAGAGATTAAATTGGGGAGAAGGGACATTGCACCGCTTCATAGAGAGGGAGAGAGTTGGTGTTGACGGTAGCAAGATTGTTGATGTAGATCGCCGCCATGATCCTTGCCCCGGCGGTGTTCGGCGCTACCAGAAGAGAGGGGGAGAGAGCCCCCCTCCTTCTTCTTCTTCCTTGGCCTCCCCCTAGATAGGAGGACAGTTCCCCCTCTGGTCCATGGCCTCCATAGCGGCGGAGGGGCGGGAGCCCCTCCGAGATTGGATTTGTCTCTCTGTTCTCTTCTATTTTGCGTTCCCCAGATCTGGCCCTTCACGGTTTCTTAAATTCCCAGAGATCCGTAACTCTGATTAGCTTGAAATGTTTACACCTTTTTTTCATAAAATTATCTTTCTTGCGCCAGAAGAAGGGCCCCAACCTCCTGACGAGGAGGGCATAAGCCACCTAGGCACTCCTGGCACCCCCTGGCGTGCCCTGGTGTATCTTGGGGCCTATGGGCCCTGTTTACATAGATTCCACCTCCCAAAATTCACGAATATTCCAAAATAATTCTCCATAAATTTCGATGGGGCACCACCATCATTAGTAACATTACAAACTGAACATCGTACCCCTTGGCCAGGTTAAAGACGTACGATGTCGGTTCTGCAACTTCGAGGTAGGTGAGGGGAGGGGGTAGGGGGTGTCGTCCATCGCATGTGCTGAAACTTGATTTGCTCTAACATAGCACACAGAGGAAAAGAGGAAACCCTTCTCGTGCGTTGGGCCAAAGGGATAGTTTGTGTGGGCCTACAGATGTCGACCATTCTCCAATTTCTGAGAACAAAAAATAACCAATAAAAACATACTACAAATTACCAAAACAATTATCCCAAGGTTTATATAATCGTCATGACAGGTCACTACAGATACATTTAGATGATAAATTTCTATAATGACCGTATCATGGCGCTTTCATGAAGCTTGAGATATGCAACTTCCCACCAGTTCACCCATCCTTAGACTACTCCAGCCCCAGCATGCTTAACTTCTGTGTTCTATTCGACTAGGTTAGCGGATGGGAAGCTGCCCCTTGATGACAAGAATTGCCTCCTTGCCTTTAAGGCATTTCAGACTGGTCACTCTATGGGACCTACTCCCTACTATCACACACGTTTTTTCTTTTAGAAACTGTGTGCAAATATTTACATGGCCGGTGTGTCGTCGCCTAGCCTTCTATGAGCATTGACACTGGCAGTAGGAAACCGATGGGAGAAGAGGCGGGAAACCGATGGGAGAAGAGGTGGAAAACCGATGGGAAGAGTGGCGGAAACGGTAGCGTGTTTGGATATATAACAACATTAATATGGAAAACTTAGTAAAGAAGGAAGCGTGAGCTAGGATGACGCATGCACACAGTGCTTACCCACAGGTGGCAGACGGTTGACTAGAACTTCTTTAAATATTCAGGGTTTGTTTGGCCTTTTTTATACATTATAATTAAGTTTTATAAGCATTAATTTAATGTGCATAATTCAAATTAGTGCACCAAAATGGCTATAAAAGACATATGTATCCTTGGATGCATCTTTAGGTCCCATGCAAAGAATGGGAATGAACTACAGCTATCTCGACGTCTGGCTCAGCCTCAGACATTGTGAATCTTGGTTTTTAAATCCTCGTAAATCCAAAACTCACCCGAAAATCATGAAACTTGGCATGGTCTCATGACATGGCACATATATGTCATGGAAATTTTTTTGTCCATTTTGGGGCAAGTTTTATTACAAGCCTCTTACAAACCGGAGCTTATTTCAAGAATCCTCGTGGTTCCGATAGGGAAATGTGTCCCCCTTGTGGGCGAAATGATAATCGTTGCCCCTTTTTGCCTTGTATATTTTTTCTATAGGCAACATGGAACGACAGGAAATCCGTGCTAAAATTGAAAACTATTCAGGGTTTGTTTGGCCTTTTTATACATTAATTGTGTTTCCTAGGCATTTAATGTCCATAATTCAAATCTGAACTACAAATACATGCTCCAGTTCACAAAAAATGGCTAGACAAATCATACATGTGTCCTTGGGTGCATGTTTAGGTCCCATGCAAGGAATGGGAATGAATTACAACCGTATCGGCGTCCTGGCTCGT
This sequence comes from Aegilops bicornis, assembly GCA_021605145.1. Taxonomy (NCBI): domain Eukaryota; kingdom Viridiplantae; phylum Streptophyta; class Magnoliopsida; order Poales; family Poaceae; genus Aegilops; species Aegilops bicornis. Next base: position 500,544,538 of record CM038675.1, read on the forward strand.
CCTCAAACATTTGGAATCTCGGTTTTTAAATCCCCGTAAATACAAAACTCACCAGAAAATCATGAAAGTTGGCATCATGTCATGTCATGGCACATATATGTCGTGGTAAAGAAATTGTCCAATTTGAGCCAAGATTTATTACAAACCTCTTACAAACTGGAGCCTCTCGCAAGAGCCCTCGTGGTTTCGATAGAGAAATGTGTCCCCTTGTGGGTGAAACGATACTCGCTCCCTCTTCTCGCCTTGTATTTTCTTCTACATGCAACATGTAACAACAGGAGATTCACACTGAACTTTGGAATTATTCAGGGTTCGTTTGATCCTTTTTACACATTAATTGAGTTTTCTAGGCATTTAATATCCATAATTCAAATCCTAACTACAAATACATGCTCCAGTACACCAAAATGGCTAGAAAAATCGTACATGTGTCCTTGGGGTGCATGTTTAGGTCCCAACGAAGGAATGGGAATGAATTCAACTGTCTTGGCGTCCTAGCTCGGCCTCAAACATTACGAATCTCGGTTTTTAAATCTCCGTAAATCCTAAACTCACCAGAAAATCATGAAACTTGGCATGGCATGTATATGTCATGGTAAAAAAATTGTCCAATTTGGGCCAAGCTATATTACAAGCCTCTTACAAACCGAAGCTTCTCGCAACCCTCGTGGTTCCGGAAGGGAAACATGCCCCTCTTGTGGGTGAAACGATAATCGCTACCTCTTCTTGCCTTGTATTTTGTTTTCTACATGCAACATAGAATAACAGGAGTGTCGTGCTGAAATTTGAAACTATTCAGGGTTCATTTAGCCATTTCATCACTACCTCCATCCTCGTTCATTGGTCATCTTTGTATTTTGTGCCAAAATTTAACCATACTCGGTGGTGTGCGTGCAACTGTTTGATTAGACAGGACGAGCGCGAGAAGTCCGCCGTGCAGGCTCAATGGGATGCCTGCGAGCAGTCCGCCGCGCAGGCTCGACGGGACACGTGCGAACTGTCCACCTTGCAGGCTTGAGGGGACCCGTGCGAGCAGCCAAGGCCGCGCGTGCTCACCGGGAAGCGAGCTCTTTGAGCTCCATCCACCAACCGCCCGCCTCGCTCACAACTGTTTAACACATGGTTAATTAAAGCACCTGGACAGAGGGTGTTTGCTTGTGATCCCATGGCCCCGCTCAATGTTCGCATTTGCTTTGTTCGTGTTTTCAACTCGTATTCCGGATAATTGAAAATGCCACATACGGTAACGGATAATACGACGACAAATAAAATGTCAATAAGATAATATGATGACAAATTTGAAGGAAATATGCCCTAGAGGCAATAATAAAGTTGTTATTTATATTTCCTTATGCCATGATAAATGTTTATTATTCATGCTAGAATTGTATTAGCCGTAAACTTAGTACATGTGTGAATACATAGACAAACAGAGTGTCACTAGTATGCCTCTACTTGACTAGCTCGGTAATCAAAGATGGTTAAGTTTCCTAGCCATGGACAAAGAGATGTCATTTGATGAACGGGATCACATCATTAGAGAATGATGTGATTGACTTGACCCATCCGTTAGCTTAGCACTATGATCGTTTAGTTTATTGCTATTGCTTTCTTCATAACTTATACATGTTCCTATGACTATGAGATTATGCAACTCCCGAATACCGAGGAACATTAGTGTGCTATCAAATGTCACAGCGTAACTGGGTGATTATAAAGATGCTCTACAAGTGTCTCCGATGATGTTTGTTGAGTTGGCATAGATCGAGATTAGGATTTGTCACTCCGATTGTTGGAGAGGTATCTCTGGGCCCTCTCGATAATGCACATCACTATAAGCCTTGTAAGCAATGTGACTAATGAGTTAGTTACGGGATGATGCATTACGGAACGAGTAAAGAGATTTGCCGGTAACAAGATTGAACTAGGTATTGAGATACCGAAGATCGAATCTCGGGCAAGTAACATACCGATGACAAAGGGAACAACGTATGTTGTTATGCGGTTTGACCGACAAAGATCTTCGTAGAATATGTAGGAACATATATGAGCATCCAGGTTTCACTATTGGTTATTGATCGGAGATGAGTCTCGATCATGTATACATAGTTCTCGAACCAGTAGGGTCCGCATGCTTAACGTTCGATGACGATTGGTATTATGAGTTTATGTGTTTTGATGTACCAAAGGTTGTTCGGAGTCCCGGATGTGATCACGGACATGACGAGGAGTCTCGAAATGGCCGAGACATAAAGATCGATATATTGGAAGGCTATGTTTGGACATCAGAATGGTTCCGGGTGAGTTCGGCATTTACCGGAGTACCAGGGGGTTACCGAAACCCCCCGGGGAGTCTATGGGCCTTATTGGGCCTTAGTGGGAGAGAGAGGAGGAGGCGGCCAGGTGGAGGTTGCGCCCCCCAAGCCCAATCTGAATTGGGGGGGGGGGGGGGACGGCCCCCCTTTCCTTCTCCCTCTCCCCTCCTTCCTTCCTCTCCTACTCCAACTTGGGAAGGGGGAATCCTACTCCCACCGGGAGTAGGACTCCCCCCTTGGGCGCGCCATGAGAGGGCTGGCCCTTCCCCTCCTCCACTCCTTTATATATGGGGGAGGGGGCACCCCATAGACACACATGTTGATTGTTTAGCCGTGTGCGGTGCCCCCTCCACAGATTTCCACCTCGGTCATATCGTTGAAGTGCTTAGGCGAAGCCCTGCGCCGGTAGCTTCATTATCACTGTCACCATGCCATCGTGCTGACGCTACTCTCCCCCGACCTCAGCTGGATCTAGAGTTCATGGGATGTCACCGAGCTGAACGTGTGCAGATCGCGGAGGTGCCGTATCTTCTGTGCTAGGATCGGTCGGATCATGAAGACATACGACTACACCAACCGCGTTGTCATAACGCTTCCGCTTACGGTATACGAGGGTACGTGGACAATACTCTCCCCTCTCATTGCTATGCATCACCTAGATGGATCTTGCTTGTGCGTAGGAATTTTTTTGAAATTACTGCATTCGCCAACAGTGGCATCAGAGCCAGGTCTATGCGTAGATGTTATATGCACGAGTAGAACACAAAGAGTTGTGGGCGATAATAGTCATAATGGTTACCAGCATGTCATACTTTGATTCGGCGGTATTGTTGGATGAAGTGGCGGACCGACATTACGCCAGACGCGCTTTACGCCGAGACTGGTTCTCTTGGCGTGCTTCGCATTACGTGTGGCTGGCAGGTGTTAGTTTCTCCAACTTTAGTTGAATCGAGTGTGGCTACGCTCGGTCCTTGTTGAAGGTTAAAACATCACACTTGACGAAAAATCGTTGTGGTTTTGATGCGTAGGTAAGAACGGTTCTTGCTCAGCCCATAGCAGCCACGTAAAACTTGCAACAACAAACTAGAGGACGTCTAACTTGTTTTTGTAGGGCATGTTGTGATGTGATATGGTCAAGACATGATGCTAAATTTTATTGTACGAGATGATCATGTTTTGTAACAGAGTTATCGGCAACCGGCAGGAGCCATATGGTTGTCTCTTTATTGTATGCAATGCAATCGCCCTGTAATTGTTTTTACTTTATCACTAGGCGATAGCGATAGTCGTAGAAGCAATAGTTGGCGAGACGACAACGATGCTATGATGGAGATCAAGGTGTCGCGCCGGTGACGATGGTGATCATGATGGTGCTTTGGAGATGGAGATCAAAGGCACAAGATGATGATGGCCATATCATATCACTTATATTGATTGCATGTGATGTTTATCCTTTATGCATCTTATTTTTCTTAGTTCGACGGTAGCATTATAAGATGATCTCTCACTAAATTTCAAGGTACAAGTGTTCTCCCTCAGTATGCACCGTTGCGAAAGTTCATCGTGCCGAGACACCACGTGATGATCGGGTGTGATAAGCTCTGTGGTCACATACAACCGGTGCAAGCTAGTTTTGCACATGCAGAATACTCGGGTTAAACTTGATGAGCCTAGTATGGCCTCGGAACAGTGAGACCGAAAGGTCGAGCGTGAATCATATAGTAGATATGATCAACATAGTGATGTTCACCATTGAAAACTACTCCATCTCACGTGATGATCGTACATGCATGGTTTAGTTGATATGGATCATGTGATCACTTAGATGATTATAGGGATGTCTATCTAAGTGGGAGTTCCTAAGTAATATGATTAATTGAACTTTAATTTATCATGAACTTAGTACCTGATAGTATTTTGCATGTCTATGTTGTTGTAGATAGATGGCCCATGCTGTTGTTTCCTTTAATTTTAATGGGTTCCTGGAGAAAGCTAAGTTGAAAGATGATGGTAGTAATTACACGGACCGGGTCTGTAACTTGAGGATTATCCTCATTGCTGCACAGAAAAATTACGTCCTGGAACCACCGCTAGGTGACAAACCCGCTGCAGGAGCAATGCAAGATGTTATGAACGTCTGGTAGAGCAAAGTTGATGACTACTCGATAGTTCAGTGTGCCATGCTTGGCTTAGAATCGGGACTTCAACGACGTTTTGAACGTCGTGGAGCATATGAGATGTTCCAGGAGTTGAAGTTAATATTTCAAGCAAATGCCCAAATTGAGAGATATGAAGTCTCCAATAAGTTCTATTTGCAAGATGGAGGAGAATAGTTCTGTCAGTGAACATATACTCAGAATGTCTGGGTACCACAACCACTTGACTCAACTGGGAGTTAATATTCCTGATGATAGTGTCATTGACAGAGTTCTTCAATCACTCCCACCAAGCTACAAGAGCTTCATGTTGAACTATAATATGCAAGGGATGGATAAGACAATTCCCGAGCTCTTCGCGATGCTAAAGGATGCGGAGGTAGAAATCAAGAAAGAGCATCAAGTGTTGATGGTCAACAAGACCACTAGTTTCAAGAAAAAAGGTAAAGGGAAGAAGGGGAACTTCAAGAAGAACAGCAAGCAAGTTGCTTCTCAAGTGAAGAAGCCCAAGTCTGGACCTAAGCCTGAGAATGAGTGCTTCTATTGCAAAGAGACTGGTCACTGGAAGCGGAACTGCCCCAAGTATTTGGCGGAGAAGAAGGATGGCAAAGTGAAAGGTATAGTTGATATACATGTTATTGATGTGTACCTTACTAATGCTCGCAGTAGTGCCTGGGTATTTGATACTGGTTCTGTTGCTAATATTTGCAATTCAAAACAGGGGCTACGGATTAAGCGAAGATTGGCTAAGGATGAGGTGACGATGTGCGGGGGAAATGGTTCCAAAGTCGATGTGATCGTCGTCGGCACGCTACCTCTACATCTACCTTCGGGATTAGTTTTAGACCTAAATAATTGTTATTTGGTGCCAGCGTTGAGCATGAACATTATATCTGGATCTTGTTTGATGCGACATGGTTATTCATTTAAATCGGAGAATAATGGTTGTTCTATTTATATGAGTAATATCTTTTATGGTCATGCACCCTTGATGAGTGGTCTATTTTTACTAAATCTTGATAGTAGTAATACACATGTTCATAGTATTGAAGGCAAAAGATATAAGTTTAATAATGATAGTGCAACTTATTTGTGGTGCTGCTGTTTAGGTCATATTGGTGTAAAGCGCATGAAGAAACTCCATGTTGATGAGATTTTGGAATCACTTTATTATGAATCACTTGATGCTTGCGAACCATGCCTCATGGGCATTATGACTAAGACTCCGTTCTCCGGAACAATGGAGCGAGCAACAAACTTGTTGGAAATAATACGTACTGATGTATGCGGTCCGATGAGTGTTGATGCTCGCGGTGGGTATCGTTAGCTTCTTACCTTCACAGATGATTTGAGCAGATATGGGTATATCTACTTTATGAAACATAAGTCTGAAACATTTGAAAAGTTCAAAGAATTTCAGAGTGAAGTGGAAAATCATCGTCACAAGAAAATAAATTTTCTACGATCTGATCGTGGAGGAGAATATTTGAGTTATGAGTTTGGTCTTCATTTGAAACAATGCGGAATAGTTTCGCAACTCGCGCCACCCGGAACACCACATCGTAATGTTGTGTCCGAACGTCGTAATCAGACTTTATTAGATATGGTGCGATCTATGATGTCTCTTACTGATTTACCGCTATCGTTTTTGGGTTATGCTTTAGAGACAGCTGCATTCATGTTAAATAGGGAACCATCTAAATCCGTTGAGACGACACCTTATGAACTATGGTTTGGCAAGAAACCCAAGTTGTCGTTTCTTAAAGTTTGGGGATGCGATGCTTATGTGAAAAAGCTTCAACCTAATAAGCTCGAACCCAAATCGGAGAAATGTGTCTTCATAGGATACCCAAAGGAGACTGTTGGGTACACCTTCTATCACAGATCCGAAGGCAAGATATTCGTTGCTAAGAATGGATCCTTTCTAGAGAAGGAGTTTCTCTCGAAAGAAGTGAGTGGTAGGAAAGTAGAACTTGATGAGGTAACTGTACCTGCTCCCTTATTGGAAAGTAGTTCATCACAGAAATCTGTTACAGTGATTCCTACTGTCGGTGTCAAAACCGGCGGATCTCGGGTAGGGGGTCCCGAACTGTGCGTCTAAGGCGGATGATAACAGGAGGCGGGGGACACAATGTTTACCCATGTTTGGGCCCTCTCGATGGAGGTAATACCCTACTTCCTGCTTGATTGATCTTGATGATATGAGTATTACAAGAGTTGATCTACCACGAGATCGTAGAGGCTAAACCCTAGAAGCTACCCTATGATTATGATTGTCGTTCCTGTCCTACGGACTAAACCCTCCGATTTATATAGGCACCGGAGGGGGCTAGGGTTACACAGAGTCGGTTACAAGGGAGGAGATCTACATATCCGTATTGCCAAGCTTGCCTTCCACGCCAAGGAGAGTCCCATCCGGACACGCGACGAAGTCTTCAATCATGTATCTTCATAGTCCAATAGTCCAGCCAAAGGATATAGTCCGACTGTCCAAGGACCCCCTAATCTAGGACTGCCTCAGTAGCCCCTGAACCAGGCTTCAATGACGATGAGTCCGGCGCGCAGATTGTCTTCGGCATTGCAAGGCGGGTTCCTCCTCCGAATACTCCATAGATGATTTCGAACACAAGGAGCCTGTCCGGCTCTGCAAAACAAATTCCACATACCACTGTAGAGAGTATAATATTTCCACAAATCTAATCTGCTGACAACTTTTCATAACGTGAAGTCCTGCCGCGGTCCGGTCATTACGAACCGTTTTTCCCAGCCTGCCACTTCACGTATTGCGAGGCGGTTTTATCGGCACGTCTTGTCGAAGCAGAGATCGTGTTCCCCTTATCACAGGATTCTCATCAATAAGGGTGTGGGTAACCCAATCGTGCCTGCTGGTATGAATCCTCGATTTTAGGCACGTACCAAACGGTCACGCGGAGGACGCTTGATATTCACCCTCTTTATAAAGGGGCCAAGGCATGTCCTTTTCTTCTTGCGCTCGATCCTTCCCTTCCCCCACCTCGAATTCCAACACTCAAGGCTCAGGCTAAGCGCTTCGGACCTTCAATCATGTCCGGATCCAACCTTCAAGGCGGTGGATGGCCTCCTCATCGCTGCAGGAGGACATCAAGAAGCTAAGAGAGGCCAGGTATCTGACCGACGAAATCTCGCACAGGCTGCCTGCTCAAGGGCATGTCATCCCCACTCCCGAACCTAACAAGAGTGTCTTATTTGTTTCCCACTTCCTTCGAGGGCTAGGCTTTAGTCTTGATCCCTTTGTTAGAGGACTTATGTTCTATTACAGGCTTGATTTCCATGATCTGGCCCAGGATTCCATCCTTCACATCTCGTCGTTTATCGTCGTATGTGAGGCCTTCTTCCGCATCACCCCACACTTCGGCTTATGGCTCAAGACCTTCGATGTGAAGCCGAAGATGATCGATGGGCAACACGCAGAGTGCGGAGGTGCCATCATAAGAAAAGGTATCGATGCTCCATGGCCAAAGGGATCCTTCCCAGAGATGTCCAACTTATGGCAGCGGGAGTGGTTTTACATCACGGCTCCCCGAAGTACTAAGTGGGTTGCTGCCTCGCTTCGTTTCGCTTCGCCACAACTGGTGTCATGGGTCAACAAGGGGCTGGACTAGGGGCCGGCTAATGACGTGCCGACATTGCAGAGTCGCATCCGAGATCTCCTCAAGAGAGATGTCAGCCTTGTCAAGGTAATGCAGGTCATGCTAGTTCATCGGGTCCTGCCATGCCAACGTCGATCTCTCTATATGTGATAGTTCAACCCGGAAGGACCGCGAACCATTCAGCAATTCTTCGGCATGACGCTCGAAGAGATGTATAGATTGTTCTTCGAATCACAAATAAAGTGTTCGGACACCACCGAGGATGCGGGTCTAAACTGCAATCGTCCAGACACCCAAGTAGGTAATTCTTCGGCCGAACATGATGTCTCTTTATTTATCACAACATCATTCTGAAAAGTCGCTCTTTGACCAGGACTAGATAAAAAGGCGAAGATGATCAGGTGTTCGGCCCCCCTTCCCGAAGGCTCAGCGGATCCAAAGATTAGCCGAATGCTTGAGCTCGCGCCTTATCAAGCGCCATCAGGGGAAGATAAAGGGAGGAATAAAGAAGCCGAAAGCGGGCCTCACTCATTACTCATCCAAACCGGGGGAATTAGTATCTCCACGATGGAGGATAACCGAGGAGAAGAATCTAAAATTCCCTCTCCCCAAGGAAGGAAGAGGACCGCCTCTGAAGACTTGGAAACAGTGGTTTCTAAACGAGGGAAGAAACCTTTGTCAGGGGGCCCTGCCCTGGAGGGCATCCTTACCGCACAGTGCCCGCAAGGGGATCAGCCCTGCACCGAGCTATAAGTAAACAAAAGTACTTTATAGTGAATATATCGTCCTTTATTTTGGAGGACAATAACCGAGACGTATGTCTTGTAGTTCAGATCGTAGCCCTTGTCGACAGAGTTCGTCTTCGGGGGATCTTCTTCCGGGGATGATGGAGAGCGAAACGCCTCCCCATGCCTCCCCGCCTCATGAGGCGGACGACCCTGAGGTGTCGTCACGGAGGATTTCTCCTGATCCACCAGTGGCCAGAAGGTAACCCTTCGGCCACCCGAAGTACGGAGTATTCGGCTCCTAAGGGGAGCAATAGAAAGAGTCCGGAACTGTCCGGTGCGCGACCGGACGCGCTGATGAATCTTCTGGAGCAAGTGGCTATCTCAGAGGCGCATCGTACATTAATGGGTACGGTGGTTGAGAGGATTTCATCCGCCGAAAGAGGGTTGCATGAAGCTTTTATGAGCCTGCTAAGATGCTTTGAGGTCCTCAAGGTAATATATATTTTTTGATGGTACCGCACACGCTAGGTGTGCCCTATGCAGATAATAGCCCCTGAGACTCTAGTTGCCGTCGAAAGGCGGCAAACAGAGGATCATAGTCCCAGGTAATGATCATGCTGCTTTCGTGTGCTGGCGGCTGAGGGTCTGGTAGCTAGCCGGGCTGGTGAGTTTGACGAACTGAAGCGGCAACTTGATGCGGTAGATGCCAACATCGTGCTTGTAAACAAGCGGCTTGACGAGGCACAAGTTATGTATTCTTCGGTGGTTTAATAGGTATTAAGAGAAGCATGATGCTAGTATATATAATATTTTGCGATTGCAGATGGAGCTGCCACCATGGAGACCCTTCGGGCAGAGCTTGCCCGAGCCAAGGAACAAGCGAGGAGAAGTGATGCGGCCGCTCTGAAGGCGGCCAAAGATTTAAAGGCCAAACAAGCTGCTCATCGCCAGAGCGAAGAAAAAATAGCCAAGATGGTTGTTGAGCTGAAGGATGCCGCCGCTCAGTATGAGCTTCTTGAAAAGGAAGGCCAAGCGAAGGCGGTGGACCTGAAGAAAGCCATGGTAGCAGCCAAGGAAACCCGCTCTAAAATCAGAGCGGCGAAGGAGGAGCTTCGTCAAGCCGGAAGTATCACGGCTGGGAAACCCTTTCTGTTGCGGACGAAGTTTGGAGATCCGAAGTATGCCCCTTGGGATAAATTATGGAGTGCTGCAGACGCGTACTTGGACTTGGCAACGAAAGTGCTTGATGCGATCGAGTTTTTCAAAGATCAAAAAGATCATGAAGTGGAAAAGTTATTCTGGTCGCAGTTCAGTGCTCCAACGCGTCCGCTGCTGTTAAATGAACAAATGGCCGAGTGGGCTAAACTCCATAGATTGTCCAGACTTGCCATGAGGTCTGTCGTGGATCATCTTTGGCCGGAAGGACCAAGGCCGAATAGTTATTTAGGTCTAGTGCAACGATTCCTTGGTGATGTGCCGCATATCGATGCTGTAAAGAGGTCGGCGTGCATAGAAGGTGCACGGATGGCTCTTGCCCATGTCAACACATAGTGGGCAGAGATGGAGGCCACCACTATTGCAACCCAGAATCCGGCCGTAGGCCAGGTTTCGGCCGAGCACTATTTTGAAGAAGTCCTAGAAGGTGCTCGTTTTTATAGAGGTTCAGTGCTCGAAGAGTGTCATGTTCGAGTGACATGTATCCCGATTGTAAAAACAATGCTATTTGAATTATAAAGGCGTGTTTATACTTTTGCCTGAAAGTATTGTGATGCCTCCTGTGCGGCCGTTTATATATATATATATATATATATATATATATATATATATTTATATATATATATTTATATATATATTTATTTATATATATATATATATATATATATATATATATATATAACCTGAAAGTTTGCAGTCGTCGGCTTCAGCCCCCACGCATATAATGCGGGGGTGTTCGCAAAAGCGTGTGTTCACACTTGATCCAACGTCTTGGTCCATTAAGGAGGTGGTAGCGCGGCGAACGAGGCAATCGGACTATATTGCTTTAACACTTTCACTTAACCATACGAGTTTGACAGTGGGGCTACTATACAGCCCTTGGTACTTCCGCGCTCGTCCGAGTACGGGGCGCGTACATACATGACCGGGGAAACCGGCCCTTCGTTAATGCGGAGGAATCCCAAAGATTCCTCTAAGTCATCGAGTGGTTGACTAGTCTCGCGCTTTATCATGACAGTCAGTTTTTGGCTTTCTCTACTGAGGTGCTCATCCGGATGAACCAGGGCACAATCGCAGTAGTTCTCCCGGTGCCACCTTAGCCGACAGAGCGGAACGTAAGGTAGAAAAACGAGGGAGCCGGGCAAACCCAACATTTGATCAAAGACATGATTCGGAGCTGATGCATATAAGGCCAAACTCGCGACGCCGAACACTCCCTAAGGTGTTCGGTCTTTTAAACATGTACCGGGCTGAGTAACGCCCTTGATAATGGACCCTAAATTTCTAGGTACGTGCATTAGCCTGACGTGGCGAAATGCCGATAATGCCAGCATCCCTCACGGCTGTGTTAGGTATCCGAGGGGTGTCAAGCAACAAGAGACAGTAAGAAAGGTTTACACAGGGTCTTAATCTAAAAAGAAACCTTTGAGCAGGGCCCTGCTGCACGTCTACCGTGGTTCCGCAAGCAGTCAGATCCTGGAAGGGTGTAGCACGATTGTCATCTGTAAAAGAGAAAAACTTAGATGAAAGTCTTCGTGCGAAAAATTGATTATTCTTAATAGACCATTAAAATTCAATCTAAATAAGGTCAAGCCGAACTGTAGTTCTTTTTACATGCGGGAAGCCCCTGGTACCACCTATGGGGGTATAACCGTCAAACCAATCTCATGTTTATCTAAGCTGTTACAGCTAGTGGTGCGCTAGACTCGTCTAGCCGTGTCTGCGGTCTAGACGACCGATCATTTATTCTGGTTGGAGAGGCCGTTTAGTGTTCGGTTGCTAAAGCCGCCACACGTTCTTCCGTGCGTAAGGAACGCTCAGTGTTTCCGGCATCTTAAGCTTAAGATAAGCATAATGCGGTACTGCATTAAAACGAGCGAAGGTCGTTCTTCCAAGTAGTGCTTGATAGCCGCTTCGGAATGGAGCATGTCGAAGGTTAACTTTTCACTTCGGAAGTTGTCGGGAGAACCGAATACAACCTCTAGTACTAGAGAGCCCGTGCAGCGGGCCTCTGGGCCTGGTATTACTCCTTTAAAGGTAGTATTGCTTTGGCTAATTCTTATTGGGTCTATCCCCATTTTGCGGACTGTGTCCTAATATATCAGATTAAGACTACTGCCGCCATCCATAAGGACTCGGGTGAGATGGTATCCGTTAATTATTGGGTCTAGCACCAAGGCAGCCGATCCTCTGTGATGGATACTAGTCGGGTGATCCCTGCGATCAAAAGTGATCGGGCAGGCAGACCAAGGGTTGAACTTGGGAGCGCATATGTCTTGGAGTGCGTGTTTGCTCCTCCTCTTTGTTACGCGAACCATGTTCACTGCTTTGACCTCTGGTGGGAATTTTTTCTGTCCCCCGGTGTTTTGCTGGCGAGGCTCATCCTCGTCTTCACTTGGCGTCTCCCTCCCCTTGTGTTCGGCATTTAGCTTGCCGGCCTGCTTGAAGACCTAGCATTCTCTGTGGGTGTGATTTGCAGGTTTATCGGAGGTGCCATGAATTTGACATAATTTGTCTAGAATCTTGTTTAGGCTGGACGGTCCATCTCTGTTGCCTTTGAAAGGCTTTTTCTGCTGACCGGGTCGAGAGCCCCTAAATCCGGCGTTTATCGCCGTGTTGTCTGGGCTATCTTTGTTGTTTCGACGCTTGCTTTTATTGCGTCGTGGTTTTCCATTGCCATCCCTGACTTCGGATGTGCTTGGGTTGCCGGTGCCGCTACGGGCCAGCCATCTATCTTCGCCCGTGCAAAAGTGGGTCATGAGGCTTGTTAGGGCTGCCATTGTCCTTGGTTTTTCTTGGCCGAGGTGTCTGGCGAGCCATTCGTCCCGGACACTGTGTTTGAAATCCGCTAAAGCTTCGGCGTCCGGGTTGTCGACGATTTGATTCTTCTTAGTGAGGAAACTGTTCCAAAGCTTTCGGGCTGACTCTCCGGGCTGTTGAATTATATGACTTAAATCGTTACATCCGGAGGCCGGACATAGGTCCCTTGAAAATTAGCCCTAAAGGCATCCTCAAGCTCCTCCCAACTTCCAATTGAATTTTCGGGGAGGCTCTTCAGCCAATGCCGAGCTGGTCCTTTCAACTTGAGGGGCAAGTATTTGATGGCGTGGAGATCATCTCCGCGAGCCATATGGATATGGAGGATGAAGTCCTCAATCCAGACCCCAGGGTCTGTCATTCCGTCGTATGCCTCTATGTTGACGGGTTTGAATCCCTCTGGGAATTCGTGATCCAACACCTCATCGGTGAAGCGTAGGGGGTGCGCGGCACCCCTGTATTTGGATGTGTCATGGTGTTCTGACGGTTGTAGTGTTCGGTTTTGATTCTGCGCCGGAGCATGCTTCCTAGATCCGTAGATGGACCTGGTCATATCGGTTTTTTGATGCAAGTCCTCGCGTGAATTGTGTGCTGACTTATGTGCGACATTTAGCTGCCCTATCACGGCCACGGGGTGGTCGATCCGCCTGATCAGCCGTTTTATTTTTGGCTGTATAGGCTCTAAAGCCTCGTCATCGAATTCAGGCAGCAGCTTGCACTTTGGATAACTCTTCGTGGCGCATCGCCACCGCATTTCTTTCTTCAAAGGTCGAGCACTTTGTTCCATCTACTGTTGAGCGTATTTTGCGCAGCCTTAAGCCTTTGCTTCTGCTTCTTTAGACTCCCCGCGGTGGCAATAAGCCTTCTATGGAGGTTCTCTTGTTCCAAGTGCCTTTCTGGGATGATGTGTGCATCGTCATCTGGACTGTTCTCCTCTCCGGAGAGAGGTTGATGAGCTTTATCCTTGGCGTCACCGTGATCGGACAGCGGCTCCGTACTATGTTCGCCGTCCGCTGGTTCATCCTGCTCTGTCGCTGGGTCCAAGTGGTAGTCGTTTCCTTTTGAGTCGACCGGGGTATTATTCTTTCCTGCGCTGTTATCGTTGTTTTTGCCGAGGCGGGATTTGGAGCGGCACTTACTTCGTCGCTTTGGTTGCTTCTCGAGGGAACTATCCTTCGCTGCATCCTTCGGTTCCTCGTCATTGTTTTCTTTGGGTGTATCCACCATATATATATCGTGTGATGAAGTGGTTGTCCAGCGCCCTGTGGGCGGTGGTTCCTGTTCTTATCCTGCATCGTCGTCCATACCGTCGATGTCTTCGGAGTTGAAAGATATCCACTTCCCACTCGAGCCGGACATAGTTCGGCCAAGGTCCTCCTGACAAGGAGAGAGGCCTTAATGAATTTAGCACATCACCCAAGGGCGAGTGCTGAAAGATATCCGCGGAGGAAAACTCCATGATCGGCGCCCAATCGGATTCGATAGGCACGGACGCAGGCGGTTCGGAGCCCGTGGCCGGGGACGAATCCAAGGATCCGGCAACACAGGTCTCATAGGAGGTGAAGTCAGTATTCGTCTCTATCTCCACTGAGTGTGCGGCCTCCATGGCGGGGTCCATCCACCCATCCTCGAATGGCGCAATCTGCTCCAGATCGAGGGCCGGAGTAGCCATAGGTGCGACCTCCCGAACACCGTCCGGCGGCAGAGCTAAGTCATGCTCGTCGTGACTGTGCGGCGCACCTGACACGGGCTCGAATCCGTCGAAGATCGAGTCTCCGCGGATGTCGGTAGTATAGTTTATATTTCCAAACCTGACCTGACGGCCAGGGGTGTAGCTCTCGATCTGCTCCAGATGGCCAAACTAGTTGGCCCGCAGTACGAAGCCACCGAATACGAAGATCTGTCCGGGGAGGAAAACCTCACCCTGGATTGCATCGTTGCCGATGATCGAAGGGGCCATCAAGCCTTGTGGTGACGACACAGTGAAACTCTCAATGAAAGCACCAATGTCGGTCTCAAAACCGACGGATCTCGGGTAGGGGGTCCCGAACCGTGCGTCTAAGGCGGATGGTAACAGGAGGCGGTGGACACAATGTTTACCCAGGTTCGGGCCCTCTCGATGGAGGTAATACCCTACTTCCTGCTTGATTGATCTTGATGATATGAGTATTACAAGAGTTGATCTACCACGAGATCGTAGAGGCTAAACTCTAGAAGCTACCCTATGATTATGATTGTTGTTCTTGTCCTACGGACTAAACCCTCCGGTTTATATAAGCACCGGAGGGGGCTAGGGTTACACATAGTCGGCTACAAGGGAGGAGATCTACATATCCGTATTGCCAAGCTTGCCATCCACGCCAAGGAGAGTCCCATCCGGACACGGGACGAAGTCTTCAATCTTGTATCTTCATAGTCCAACAGTTCGGCCGAAGGATATAGTCCGGCTGTCTGACAACCCCCTAATCCAGGACTCCCTCACCTACACCAGTAAGTGAGGAAGCTAATGATGATGATCATGAAACTTCCGATCAAGTTACTACCGAACCTCGTAGGTCAACCAGAGTAAGATCCGCACCAGATTGGTACGGTAATCTTGTTCTGGAGGTCATGTTACTTGACAATGACGAACCTACGAACTATGAGGAAGCGATGATGAGCCCAGATTCCGCAAAATGGCTTAAGGCCATCAAATCTGAGATGGGATCCATGTATGAGAACAAAGTGTCGACTTTGGTTGACTTGCCCGATGATCGCCAAGCCATAGAGAATAAATGGATCTTCAAGAAGAAGACTGGTCGATTTATAATTTTATCGTCCACAAAGCTCGACTTGTTGCAAAAGGTTTTCAACAAGTTCAAGGAGTTGACTATGATGAGACCTTCTCACCAGAAGCGATGCTTAAGTCCGTCTGAATCATGTTAGCAATTGCCGCATTTTATGATTATGAAATTTGGCAAATGGATGTCAAAACTGCATTCCTTAATGGATATCTTAAAGAAGAATTGTATATGATGCAACCAGAAGGTTTTGTTGATCCAAAAGGTGCTAACAAAGTGCGTAAGCTCCAGTGATCCATTTATGAACTGGTGCAAACATCTCGGAGTTGGAATATACACTTTGATAGTCTGATCTAAGCATATAGTTTTATATAGACTTTTGGAGAAGCATGTATTTATAAGAAAGTGAGTGGGAGCTCTGTAGCATTTCTGATATTATATGTGGATGGCATATCGTTGATTGGAAATGATATTGAATTCCTTATTAGCATAAAAGGATACTTGAATAAGAATTTTTCAATGAAAGACCTCGGTGAAGCTGCTTATATATTGGGCATCAAGATCTATAGAGATAGATCAAGACGCTTAATTGGACTTTCACAAAGCACATACCTTGATAAAGTTTTGAAGAAGTTCAAAATGGATCAAGCAAAGAAAGGGTTCTTGCCTGTGTTACAAGTTGTGAAGTTGAGTCAGACTCAATGTCCGACCACTTCAGAAGATAGAGTGAAAATTAAAGTCATTCCCTATGATTTAGCCATAGGTTCTATCATGTATGCAATGCTATGTACCAGACCTGATATGTGCCTTGCTATTAGTTTAGCAGGGAGGTACCAAAGTAATCCAGGAGTGGATCACTGGACAGCGGTCAAGAACATCCTGAAATACCTGAAAAGTACTAAGGATATGTTTCTCGTTTATGGAGGTGACAAAGAGCTCGTCATAAACAGTTACGTTGATGCAAGATTTGACATTGATCCGGATGACTCTAAGTCACAAACCAGATACATATTTTTATTGAATGGTGGAGCTGTCAGTTGGTGCAGTTCCAAGCAGAGTGTCGTGGCGGGATCTACGTGTGAAGCAGAGTACATAGCTGCTTCGGAAGCAGCAAGTGAAGGAGTCTGGATGAAGGAGTTAATATCCGATCTAGGTGTCATACCTAGTGCATCGGGTCCAATGAAAATCTTTTGTGACAATACTGGTGCTATTGCCTTGGCAAAGGAATCCAGATTTCACAAGAGAACCAAGCACATCAAGAGACGCTTCAATTCCATCCGCGATCAAGTCAAGGAGGGAGATATAGAGATTTGCAAGATACATACGGATATGAATGTTGCAGACCCGTTGACTAAGCCTCTCTCACGAGCAAAACACGATCAGCACCAAGACTCCATGGGTGTTAGAATCATTACAATATAATCTAGATTATTGACTCTAGTGCAAGTGGGAGATTGAAGGAAATATGCCCTAGAGGCAATAATAAAGTTGTTGTTTATATTTCCTTATGCCATGCTAAATGTTTATTATTCATGCTAGAATTGTATTAACCGAAAACTTAGTAGATGTGTGAATACATAGACAAACAGAGTGTCACTAGTATGCCTCTACTTGACTAGCTCGTTAATCAAAGATGGTTAAGTTTCCTAACCATGGACAAAGAGTTGTCATTTAATGAATGGGATCACATCATTAGAGAATGATGTGATTGACTTGACCCATCCGTTAGCTTAGCACTATGATCATTTAGTTTATTGCTATTGCTTTCTTCATAACTTATACATGTTCCTATGACTATGAGATTATGCAACTCCGAATACCGGAGGAACACTTAGTGTGCTATCAAATGTCACAACGTGAATCGGGTGATTATAAAGATGCTCTACAGTGTGTCTCCGATGTTGTTTGTTGAGTTGGCATAGATCGAGATTAGGATTTGTCACTCCGATTGTCGGAGAGGTATCTCTGGGCCCTCTCGGTAATGCACATCACTATAAGCCTTGCAAGCAATGTGACTAATGAGTTAGTTACGGATGATGCATTACGGAACGAGTAAAGAAATTTTCCGGTAACGAGATTGAACTAGGTATTGAGATACCGACGATCGAATCTCAGGCAAGTAACATACCGATGACAAAGGGAACAATGTATGTTGTTATGCGGTTTGACCGTAAAGATCTTCGTAGAATATGTAGGAACCAATATGAGCTTCCAGGTTCTGCTATTGGTTATTAACCGAAGATGAATCTCACTCATGTCTACATAGTTCTCGAACCCGTAGGGTCCACACGCTTAACGTTCGATGACGATTGGTATTTTGAGTTTATGTGTTTTGATGTACCAAAGGTTGTTCGGAGTCCCGGATGTGATCACGGACATGACAAGGAGTCTCGAAATGGCCGACACATAAAGATCGATATATTGGAAGGCTATGTTTGGACATCGGAATGGTTCCGGGTGAGTTCGGGCATTTACCGGAGTACTAGGGGGTTACCGGAACCCCCCGGGGAGTCTATGGGCCTTATTGGGCCTTAGTGGGAGAGAGGAGGAGGCGGCTAGGTGGAGGCCGCGCCCCCCAAGCCCAATCCGAATTGGGTGGGGGGCCGGCCCCCTTTCCTTCTCCCTCTCTCCTCCTTCCTTCCTCTCCTACTACAACTAGGGAAGGGGGAATCCTACTCCCACCGGGAGTAGGACTCCTCCCTTGTGCGCGCCATGAGAGGGCCGGCTCTCCCCCTCCTCCACTCCTTTATGTACGGGGGAGGGGGCACCCCATAGACATACAAGTTGATTGTCTAGCCGTGTGCGGTGCCCCCTCCACAGATTCCCACCTCGGTCATATCGTTGCAGTGCTTAGGCGAAGCCCTGCGCCGGTAGCTTCATCATCACCGTCACCACGCCGTCGTGCTGACGCAACTCTCCCCCGACCTCAGCTGGATCTAGAGTTCATGGGACGTCACCGAGCTGAACGTGTGCAGATCACGAAGGTGTCGTATCTTCGGTGCAAGGATCGGTCGGATCGTGAAGACATACGACTACATCAACCGAATTGTCATAACGCTTTCGCTTATGGTCTACGTGGGTACGTGGACAATACTCTCCCTTCTCGTTGGTATGCATCACCTAGATGGATCTTGCATGTGCATAGGATTTTTTTTTTTGAAATTACTGCGTTCCGCAACAGAATTTACAACGGCGCGGATAATAATTGTATTACATATTCCAGATAATTTAAATACCACATGCGGCAAAGCCCGGAAGACACGGTGGCAAGAGAAGAAGGAAATCGCATAGAACGATCTGGATCGCTAGTCTCTACTCCTCGATGGATCGCCGGGCGACGAGATCCTCTAGCTCCTTTAATTCCTCACGACTTTGCTTGATAGCAGCCACTGATTCCTCCACCTCTTGCTCGCGCTCGATCCAGAGCTTCCTCAAGTCACCCATCAGTTCCTCGACGACCGCTTTCAACGTCATCCCTGAGGCAGTTCTCTGCTCATGCAGCTTCTTCCAACCGACGGCCTCCTCCTCCGTCTCGGCGAGCGCCTTGAGGAGCTTCGCATTGTCACCCATGCGTTTCTTGACAAGGTTGTTCGCCTTCTCAACTGAGGCATCGCTAATCTCGAGCAGCTTCATCAAGTCGTCGACCAGCTCCTGCTGCTTAATTAGGCCAACAAGAATGTCGTCGTCGCTAGCCAAGGACTTCAGCACTGCCAGCTCGTTGCGATCGCCGACGCGGTGAGTAAGCTTGTGAGAGCCCTCATGTGCCGGTGAGAGCACGTTCGAGGGCTCCGCGACGCGCTAGGACATCTATGCTGCGGCTGCCACGTAGCGGCGGGACCTCTCTAGTGCTTCTGTGGCCTTGGTCTTTGCTCCCTGGTTATATGTTGACCCAAAACTCCTCCTACTGGTCATGGCAGAATGACTTGACAGGAAAGACATGTTTTGTGGGAGATGATGAGAGGAACTGTGAAGTAATTTTCGAGTGGGTAGTTTTTATAGCCCAATGCTAAGTGTTAACACATTTAGGTTTGATAGGTGTGAACATATTTGCAATTACTTATTGCACTGTAATCTGGAATGTGACGAGAAACAAGGTCAAAATATATTGATGGTTCTGGGATCGAAGCCCGAAACACACCTTCATATGGCTGCCCGTTTCTGTTGTTCTGGCTCATCGCAAACAATTCTTATGGATCAACCGTAAGCCACGCATCGCACACGCATCGGAAGCCCAAAACGGTTCCCGGATAGCATACGTGGGCCCGTATTCTCGGTTGTACGTGTAGTGTTTGCCCACTATCACACACGGTCCAGATATCACCATCGTGTCCGATGGATGCGCCGTTGCGCCTCCCACGGGGTGCCAGAAGGTTGACCAAAATTGCAATATACATGTGCGGTTTCTCGCCGTTGAGGCGGTCTCGGCGTGCTCTACTCGTCGTTGAGGCGACCGCGGCGTGCTCTGCTCACGTCTGTCCGCGCGTTTTGCTCGCCATTGAGGCGGCCGCGGTGTGCTCCGCTCTGGCGTCCCAGCGCCCGCTCTGCTTGCCATTGAGGAAAATTTATAATGACAACGATTAATAATTGTCTTACATATTCAAGATAATTTAAAATGCCACATGTGCCAATGCCCAAAACACTCACGACCTACATATGCTTAGTGAATTAAAATGTGAATATGAGACATTTGCATACAATTATAATAAAATATAGGCTAAAAGGCTGAGCTGGCGGCCTTTCGACGCCGGTCTTTTCAGACTCCATGATCAGCATAGCACCCTTGCGGCTGTTCATTCCAAGTGTCCCGACCCGCAGCCACGGTACCCGTCTCCGCCTATGGAGCTGCTGGTGCTGGGAGGCTCTTGGGGTTGTTGGGCTCTTCCAGTAGAGCTTGACAACATGCAATATGATACGTCTCCAATGTATCTATAATTTTTGGTTGTTCCATGCTGTTATATTATCATTCTTGGATTTTTTACAATCATTTTATACCATTTTTTGGGACTAACCTATTGACATAGTGCCAAGTGCCAATTGTTGTTTTCTTCTTGCTTTTTACATCGCAGAAAATCAATATCAAACGGAGTCCAAATGCAACGAAACTTTTTGTGGATTATTTTGGACCAGAAGATACTAGATGTGCCAAAGAAGCACCTGGGGGGTGCCCAGAGGGGGGCACAACCCACCAGGGCGCACCTGGCACCCCAGGCGCGCCCTGGTGGGTTGTGCCCACCTCGGTGTCCTCCCGCACCACCTCGTTGCTCTATAAATAGGGGATTCGACGAAATTTTATTCCAGCCGCCGCAAGTTCCTGAACCCTAGGGGGGTCGACAAAATTTTATTCCAGCCGCCGCAAGTTCCAGAACCACGAGATACAATCTAGAGCCCTATTCCGGCACTCCACTGGAGGGGAACACAATCACGGAGGGGTTCATCATCCTCATTGGTGCCTCTCTGATGATGCGTGAGTAGTTCAACTCAGACCTACGGGTCCGTAGGGAGTAGCTAGATGGCATTTTCTCTCTTTGTATCTCAATACAA
Source organism: Aegilops bicornis (assembly GCA_021605145.1). NCBI lineage: Eukaryota > Viridiplantae > Streptophyta > Magnoliopsida > Poales > Poaceae > Aegilops > Aegilops bicornis. The sequence continues at coordinate 500,565,719 of CM038675.1, forward strand.
CGGTCTCTTGGAGATGTATTTGATGTAATGACTCTTTGCGGTGTGTTTGTTGGGATCCGATGAATTGTTAGTTTATGATCAGATTTGCCTTGATTTAATATCCAATCTTGATTGTTATAGCCTCGTATTTCTTCTCCGATATTTGGGTTTTGTTTGGCCAACTTGATCTATTTATCTTGCAATGTGAAGAGGTGCTTTGTAATGGGTTCGATCTTGCGGTGTCCTCTCCCAGTGACAGAAGGGGCAGCGAGGCACATATGTACCGTTGCTATTAAGGATAAAAAGATGGGGTCTATTCCTACATGAATAGATCTCGTCTACATCATGTCATCGTTCTTATTGCATTACTCCGTTTTTTCATGAACTTAATACACTAGATGCATGCTAGATAGCGGTCGATGTGTGGAGTAATAGTAGTAGATGCAGGTAGGAGTCGGTCTACTAATCTTGGACGTGATGCCTATATACATGATCATTGTCTTGGATATCGTCATAATTATTATTTTTTCTATCAATTGCCCAAGTAATTTGTCTACCAACCGTTGCTATTTTCTCGAGAGAAGCCACTAGTGAAATCAACGGCCCCCGGGTCTATTTTGCTATCATATACTTTCAGATCCATATTGCCAATTGCCTTTTCTTTTATTTGCTTCTTTTATTTTCAGATCTATATTATCAAAAACTCAGAAATACCTTGCTGCGTTTTATTTACTTTTATTTGCATCTATCAATCTACTACAATTTTATCCTATCCTTGTGTCACTTTTTGGCACCGCTACCGAAAGGGATTGACAACCCCTTTAACGCATCGGGTTGCAAGTATTTGTTATTTGTGTGCAGGTACCATTTACATAGTGTTGCATTGTTCTCCTACTGGTTCAATAACCTTGGTCCCATCACCAAGGGAAATACCTTATTGTTGCTGTGATGCATCCTCTCTTATTCGTTGGGGAAACACCCACGCATCTCAAGCGACATCAAAGGAACTTTCTGGCGCCGTTGCCGGGGAGACATCACCAACATGTACCAGGTTCCTAATCACAAATCTCATCTCCTTCCAATTTACATTATTTGCCATTTGCCTCTCCCCCACTTCACAAAAATTTGCCGTTTTATTGGCCCTCTTTTTTGTTCGCCGTTTTCTCATCAGATCTATTTTTGAGTACAATCTTGTTGCGTAGTCACGATGACTCAAGAGAACACCAAGTTTTGTGATTTCTCCAATACCAACAACAATGATTTTATTAGCACTCCGATTGCTCCTCCGGCCACTAGTGCGGAGTCTTGCGATATTAATGTCGCTTTGCTGAATCTTGTTATGAAAGATCAATTTTTCGGTACTCCTAATGAGGATGTCGCATCCCATATTAACACATTCATGGAATTATGCGATATGCTAAAGAAAAAAGATGTGGAAAATGATATTGTGAAGTTGAAATTATTCCCGTTTTCTTTGCGAGATCGTGCAAAAATTTGGTTTTCTTCTTTGCCTTGCAATAGTATCGATTCTTGGGATAAGTGCAAAGATGCCTTTATTACTAAGTATTTTCTGCCCGAGAAAATTATTTCCCTTATAACCCAAATCATGAATTTCAAGAAACTTGAACATGAGCATGTTGCACAATCTTGGGAAAGGATGAAATTAATGCTAAGTAATTTCCCAACTTGATACGCCTCCAACGTATCTATAATTTATGAAGCATTCATGCTATATTACTATGTGTTTTGAATGATTATGGGCTTTATCATACACTTTTATATTACTTTTGGGACTAACCTATTAACCGGAGGCCCAGCCCATATTGCTGTTTTATTGCCTGTTTCAATATTTCAGGAAAAGGAATAGCAAACGGAGTCCAAACGGAATGAAACCTTCGGCAGCGTTATTTTTGGGAAGAATATCATCCTGGAGACTTGGAGATCAAGTCAGAAGATACTCGAGGAGGCCAGGGGATAGGGGGCGCCCCCCTACTTGGTGCCCCCCCTGTCTTGTGGGCCCCTCGAGCACCTCCCGACCGACTTCTTTCACCTATATAACCCTACGTACCCTAAAACCACCGAATATCAAGATAGATCGGGAGTTCCGCCGCCGCAAGCCTCTGTAGCCACCAAAAACCTCTCGGGAGCCCGTTCCGGCACCCTGCCGGAGGGGGAATCCATCACCGGTGGCCATCTTCATCATCCCGACGCTCTCCATGACGAGGAGGGAGTAGTTCACCCTCGGGCTGAGGTTATGTACCAGTAGCTATGTGTTTGATCTCTCTCTCTCTCGTGTTCTCTCTCGTGTTCCCTCTATGGCACGATCTTGATGTATCGCGAGCTTTGCTATTGTAGTTGGATCTTATGATGTTTCTCCCCCTCTACTCTCTTGTGATGAATTGAGTTTCCCCTTTGAAGTTATCTTATTGGATTGAGTCTTTGATTTGAGAACACTTGATGTATGTCTTGCCATGCTTATCTGTGGTGACAATGGGATTTCACGTGCCACTTGATGTATGTTTTGGTGACCAACTTGCGGGTTCCGCCCATGAACCTATGCATAGGGGTTGGCACATGTTCTTGACTCTCCGGTAGAAACTTTGGGGCACTCTTTGAAGTACTTTGTGTTGGTTGGATGATCTTGAGATCGTGTGATGCATATCGTATAATCATGCCCACGGATACTTGAGGTGACAATGGAGTATCTAGGTGACATTAGGGTTTTGGTTGATTTGTGTCTTAAGGTGTTATTCTAGTACGAACTATTTAATAGATCGATCCGAAAGAATAACTTTGAGGTGGTTTCGTACCCTACCATAATCTCTATGTTTGTTCTCCGCTATTAGTGGCTTTGGAGTGACTCTTTGTTGCATGTTGAGGGATTGTTATATGATCTATCTATGTTATTATTGTTGAGAGAATTTGCACTAGTGAAAGTATGAACCCTAGGCCTTGTTTCCTATCATTGCAATACCGCTTTACGCCACGCTTATCACTTGTTACCTTGCTGTTTTTATATTTTCAGATTACAAATACCTATATCTACCATCCATATTGCACTTGTATCACCATCTCTTCGCCGAACTAGTGCACCTATACAATTTACCATTGTATTGGGTGTGTTGGGGACACAAGAGACTCTTTGTTATTTGGTTGCAGGGTTGCTTGAGAGAGACCATCTTTGTCGGGGAGGCTGATCTGGCCCACGAACACCTATGGGACCGGCGGACCGAGCCCCTTTCGGTTCGGCGGGGGGCGGAGGTCGCACGAAGAGCAGATCGAGGCGAAGCACACGAGCGGTTTACCCAGCTTCGTAGCTCTCCGGAGAGATAACACTCCTACTGCTGCATGTCTGAGTGTATTGGGTTCTTTCTCAGGAGCGATGAGTGCTATAGTACACACAAGCTGCTAACGAGATCGAGCGTGAGGTCCAGCCCCTCTGAAACTCTCCCTCCTACGTTGCGCATGGGCCTCCTTTTATATGCTAAAGGGGTCTCCGACAGGTGGCAACGAGACAAGGGTAAGAATGGAAAAGGAGTGGTTGGTACAGCTACTTGTACAGTGTACCATACCTAACTCGACGGCAGGGGACAAAGGCATTAAATGCCCGCTCACGCCGCCCTAACAAAGGTCAGAAAGGGACCGCCAGGAGCCACCACTTGCCACGATGGCAATCTTGTCAACGCCGCTTGCCACCGCTCCCGCTGGCCGCAAGACCTCTTCTGCCACGCGCTACCGGAAAGGTCCTGTATGACACGTTAGTGGATGTCCGGAGCGCAGGTACAGAGCGGTGGTCTGCCGCGGCAAGCGCCTTGCCGCGGTTGTTGTCTTGTCGCGTCCGGAAGCTTGTCGCTCACCGGGCCTTCCCGGCAAGCTCCTCTTGCCGGGGCCTTATCTCCTAGGTGCCTTGGGTGGCCTTCCCGGCAAGCTCCTCTTGCCGGGCCTTGTCTCCTTGGCTTGAATACTTTGCTCTTGAATAGCTCCAAAGGAACCACGGAGGACCTTGGCGGTCACCCGGTAAGCCTTGCCGCTGTGAGGGCTGCAACTGCCTGCGGCACAAGTTCGGGATACTAGGGTACCCCTACTCTAGTACACCGACAGAGCCCTGCCCGGGCCACACATGGTGCCGAAGGCTGTTGGGCCAGCCCAAAACAGTACGGGCATTTTTAGTTCTTCGCTTGTTGCTTTGTCTTGTATCTCGATTTGCTTCACTCTGAACCCATTCCTTTTCGTGATGTCGCCCAGAGCGCCGAAGAGACCCAAGGCCCGGTGATCGCCATCGAGGACAAACCCACCGTGATGCAGGAGGCGCGTCTGAGACCACCTTGCCGGACGCTGCAACTCTTCCTCAAAGCAGCCCAGCCGCAGCCCCCAACAGTAAGTATATGGTTTACTTCTTGCTTTTCGGCGTGCATGGGTGCTCTTTCTTTGCCGATATCTCGATCGCTGATTTGTGTAGGAGCAGAGCAGCCTTACCAGAGTGCCTGCCGCCTCCCGACATGCCATCTGCCGACTACACCGCCAAGGGAGGATTCCCGGCAAGGGAGCTGCCTCCGCAAGGGAGACTTCTCCGACAAGGGGCAGTTCTCCGGCAAGGGACAGCTCTCCGGCAAGGGACAGCACCAGCGATCCCCTGGCGGCGAAGACCATGACTGCAGACCCTAGCACAGGTAATCCTCTTGCCTGAAAACTTCCCTTGTGTTCTTCTTCTTCGGATTTTCTTTTTGAATATTTGCTTGACTTTTCTTCATTTTCCTGTCGTCAGATCCATCCGCCACAGAGCCAATGGAGACCGAGGCCGCCGGCGAGGAGAACGCGCGCGGCATTACTAACGACGCCGCTGCCATCGAAGAAGAAGCTGGCGCCGACGAGCCCGCCGGCGAAGAGGCCGCCAAAGCTGCCGCCGCAGAAGCTGGCGAGGGGTCCAGCGATCGCACTGACGGCCCTGAGGCCGCAGGAGCGCCAGGCGCTACGCCGACCGCTGATCCCTCGGCAGCTACGGCAGCATCCTTTGCTTCCTTGAGAGCCCCCGGCGGTCGACGTAGATTAGGTCGCCCGCTTTCTCTTTTTCTTGCCGCTGCTGTTCGTGTTATGAGAACAATCTATTAGAGTTGCGACAAGCTATCTTGTAATATAGCTCTATTTCGGATAGTGATTGCTATGTTATTTCCTTTACTTGATTCCTTCCTTTGTATGTTTTTGCCCTACGCTTTTAGGGAACTTGTCGGCGCAGCACTGGCCACGAAAGGCCGAAAAGGGACGTCAAGAGCCTTTGGCGGTGCTGCTACCGACAAGAAACTTTGTCGCAACTAGTCGCAGCTCACTTAAGTTGTTGAGCGGACTCGAAACAAAGTAAGGGCGCAATCGCAGCTCACTTAAGTTGTTGAGCGGACTCGAAACAAAGTAAGGGTGCAATCGCGGCTCACTTAAGTTGTTGAGCGGACTCGAAACAAAGTAAGGGCGCAACTAGCTACGAGTTGGTTCCTCCGCGCACAGGTTTTCCATACAAAGTACGGTCGTTCGAGGAAGATAACTTAAAAAAAACTGATTGCTCAAACTTTAGCAACTTAGCTTTACTGTCGTTTGCTTCCCGGTAAGGCTAGACTTCCTTGAGCGACGCTTGGTCCACACCATTATCGTCTCCTTTCCCCCCGGCAAACTTGTGGGCGAGGGAACCTTCCTTTCTTTGAGAAAGAGAAAGAAGAGAAAATAAAGATATGGAGCCTTATGGCTCGTTATTACTTACCGGGGGTAGGTGCTGCACAAAGTGTCAGATAGCGCATGCAAAATAGAAGTAGAAAGCATGAAATTGACAAGATGTGCGAACGTTAGCTTCACTTATGCACGGGTCTGCGCTCGCTTTGTACAAAGGATTACATGCAACATCGGCAAGACTTGTACAAAAGGTGGTTGTCGGAACAGGTTCCGGCAACCGCGCCTTACGGGTAAAACTTAAGAAGATGCTCAACGTTCCAGGAGTTGCTCACCGGAATGCCATCTTCGGTCTCAAGGCGGACAGCGCCAGGTCTAGTGACTCGTTTCACCCGGTAAGGGCCTTCCCACTTCGCAAGGCCAACTTGTTGCAATTCTTGGCGGACTGAACGCGCCAAGAACAAGGTCGCCTTTCCTCGAGACTTCTGGCATTAACTTTGCGGCTATGGTAGCGGCGCAAAGCTTGCTGGTATCGAGCAGCTCGTACAGCAGACTGAAGACGATCCTCCTCAAGGAGCAGCGCGTCATCTTGTCGCAACTGCTCTTGCTCAAGCTCATCATAAGCGAGCACTCGAGGTGATCCGTATACGAGTTCCGTGGGGAGAACTGCCTCCGCTCCATAGACTAGAGCGAAAGGTGTCTGGCCAGTGGCTCGATTTGGCGTCGTCCTGATCGACCAAAGAACCACCGCACATCTCGCTGCTGCGGAACATTTGCTTCCACGGGCGAGAACCTGCGGCTCAGCCGAGCTTGACGTTCCCGCAAGTTTGCCGGAGCAAAACTTGTCGGGAGCGCTCGCTTCAACGGAACAAACTCTAGGGCTTGCCGGAGCAGCATCGCTCCTCAAGACTTGCCGGTGGAGCTCGATGGTGCGTCCTCGATGGTAGCGCAGCACTCAAGAGGTGCGCTTGCCGGAGTGGGCATCGAGCTCTTTGCCGGACTTGGAGCGCCTGCTTCAACGGAACAAACCCTAGGGCTTGCCAGAGCAGATCGCTCCTCAAGACTTGTCGGTGGAGCTCGATGGTGCGTCCTCGACGGTAGCGCAGCACTCAAGAGGTGCGCTTGCCGGAGTGGGCATCGAGCTCTTGCCGGACTTGGAGCGTCGCTTCAACGGAACAAACCCTAGGGCTTGCCGGAGCAGATCGCTCCTCAAGACTTGCTGGTGGAGCTCGATGGTGCGTCCTCGACGGTAGCGCAGCACTCAAGGGGTGCGCTTGCCGGAGTGGGCATCGAGCTCTTGCCGGACTTGGAGCGTCGCTTCAACGGAACAAACCCTTAGGGCTTGCCGGAGCAGATCGCTGCTCAAAGACTTGCCGGTGGAGCTCGATGGTGCGTCCTCGACGGTAGCGCAGCACTCAAGAGGTGCGCTTGCCGGAGTGGGCATCGAGCTCTGCCGGACTTGGTCTTCTTCTTCACCGCCGGTTTTTCTTTCTTTGGGGCGGTCTCCTCACTATCGATCCTCCCGCTTCAAGATTCTCTCCGGGAGTCTCCTCCTTCCTCAAGACGCGTGCACACTTGTCGGCCGGGCATATAGCTCACCGACGTCTCGATCTTGCACATTGCCATCTCCTCTCGCATCCTGCGGTTTCGCGACGCTCGATGGAACGCGCTGATTACCGCATGCAGGGTGGACATCCGGGATGTTGTCTTTGTCTGTGGCTGAATCTCTGAATGTACTTGGCAGGGCTCTCTTTCCTTCGGGCGCAGCAGATGAAGGTCGCTTTCTTGGCCATGGGGCTTGTGGTCACCAGAAGGCGCCGACAAACTGATGGCATAGATCTGCCCAAGAGGATATGGAGTTGTCCGGCAAGTGCATGAGCCAGGATCTCGACATTGGGCTTGAGCACCAGCCGGAAGTAGTTGGCCAGGATCTTGTCGCCTCGCCCCGCAGCTTGCACCGCGATGGTGTAGATGCCGAGGAACTCCGACGGATGCGTCTCGCCGCCGCATTTCTCTGCACGCCCGGCTTGAAATTCTTCTTGCCGGGCCATCGGACTTGCCGCAGCTCACGAGTGAACGCAGGGCAACCTACCGCGACGGCAAGTCGCCTGGTTCCCCGGAGCATGCATGTCGACAGAGGGCTCAAAGACGCTGGTCGGATTGACGCCGCTTTTCTTCGGTGCTCGGCGCGAGTTCGAGCATCTTCTTGTCGCTGCTCGTGAAGAACTTGGCGCTGATCGCGACGAGCTCGCGGATCCGATGATGCGGTGGAGTCGCTTGTCGAGGTGGATCCGCGAGTCGGCGATCTTGGCCTTCGGGCGGAGAGTGCATGGTGGTTGCACCCCACCGGTTTGCCGCCACCGCTCGTGTTTGGCAGTCCTGCCGCTGCAGCGATGCACTCGGCTGCCGCTGGAGCGCCGCTGCTGGCAAAGCCGATGAGACTCCGAATGGTGGCCCTCCATTCATCGACCTTGTCGGCTGTTGGAGGGTAATCCAGAGCAGCTTGAGCTCTCGCCAAAGCTTCGCTGGAGTGGTGGGTGGCGATGGCGAACGGCGCGAGGAACGGGATATGCTCGGACTTCTAACTATGTTAGAAGGAGCAAGATCCCGCCCAGCGATCGCGTTTCGCGCGCCAAAGATATTGGCGTGCATGCTGGTCTTGAGCATCCCGAGATCCACCAGCTCGATCTTGGTCCAACGAGCGTATGGCGTTGTGAATACCATGACGCTGTCGGTCCCATGCCTCCTGAGACGGGCGCGGTGCATGTACAGACGCCGAGGTCTGCGCAGCCTTGTCCTTGGACTTGGCAGCACCGTGGGCTCCCCCGTCGACGTCCATTCTTTCGTCGGCGTCTACCCCACCACCCGTTTGCTCCGGTGATGGTGGGTTCGACGCGGACGGAACATCTGCCATCGAAGCCTTCTTCTTCGGTGGCATGTCGATGAAGATGATGAAGATCTAGCTCGTGTAGACGCCGGATCAGGTTGACACAATCTCGACGTTCCCCTACCTGGCGCGCCAAAGATGTCGGGGAGGCTGATCTGGCCCACGAACACCTATGGGACCGGCGGACCGAGCCCCTTTCGGTTCGGCGGGGGGTGGAGGTCGCACGAAGAGCAGATCGAGGCGAAGCACACGAGCGGTTTACCCAGCTTCGGAGCTCTCCGGAGAGATAACACTCCTATTGCTGCATGTCTGAGTGTATTGGGTTCTTGCTCAGGAGCGCTGAGTGCTACAGTACACACAAGCTGCTAACGAGATCGAGCGTGAGGTCCAGCCCCTCTGAAACTCTCCCTCCTACGTTGCGCATGGGCCTCCTTTTATATGCTAAAGGGGTCTCCGACAGGTGGCAACATAGACAAGGGTAAGAATGGAAAAGGAGTGGTTGGTACAGCTACTTGTACAGTGTACCATACCTAACCCTGACGGCAGGGGACAAAGGCATTAAATGCCCGTCTACGTCGCCCTAACAGTGCAGAAAGGGACCGCCAGGGGCGCCACCGCTTGCCACGATGGCAATCTTGTCAGCGCCGCTTGCCACATCAGCTCACCGTCAAGACGTTTTCTTGCCACGCGCTACCGAAAGGTCCTGTATACACGTTAGTGGATGTCTGCAGCGCAATGCACAGAGCGGTGGTCCGGCACGGCAAGCGCCTTGCCGCGGTTGTTGTCTTGCCGCGTCCGAAGCTTGTCGCTCATCGGCCTTCCCGGCAAGCTCCTCTTGCCGGGCCTTGTCTCCTAGGTGCCTTGGGTGGCCTTCCGGCAAGCTCCTCTTGCCGGGCCTTGTCTCCTTGGCTTGAATACTTTGCTCTTGAATGGCTCCAAAGGAACCACGGAGGACCTTGGCGGTCACCCGGTAAGCCTTGCCGCGGAGGGCTGCAACTGCCCATGCACAAGTTCGGGATACTAGGGTACCCGTACTCTAGTACACCGACAATCTTCATCCTATGCCTCCTACGGATTGATAAACCTTAGGTCATCCACTTGTGGGAAATTTGCTACTGTCCTACAAACCTGTGCACTTGCAGGCCCAACAACATCTACAAGAAGAAGGTTGCGTAGTAGACATCACAACTCATGGGTTAAATCTTTGGATGATCATACAAAAAATTTATGCGGGGTTGAATTTTGTTTCCCGAAATCTTTTAGACTCCGCTACGGGTGGTACTTTTATGGAAACTACTTTGGGTGAAGCCAACAAATTGCTTGATAATATTTATGGCAAATTATTCACAATGGCATACCGAAAGAGCTCCTACTAGTAAAAAAGTTAAATCGGTTGAAGAAATTTCTTCTTTGACTGAAAATTTTGATGCTCTTACGAAATTGGTTGCTAATAAAAGTGCCCATATGTATTTTAATGATGTGCCTTTGTATACTTTGATTGAGAAAAATAGTGATGCCATAGATGTGAATTTTATCTCGCAAAACAATTTCAATAACAATGCTTATAGAGGTAATTTTAATCCTAGGCCTTTTCCTAGTAATTCCTCTAATAATTATAGTAATTCATACGGTAATCCTTCTTATAATAATAATAGGAACACCTCTGGTCTTGAGAATAATATTAAAGAAATTATCAATACTCAAAAAGTTTGCAATGCTACAATAGAAGAAAAGCTGAATAAGATTGATGATATGTCTAGAAGTATTGATAGAATTTCTCATGATGTAGAAAATCTCAAGATGAAAATTTTTGTGCCTAAGGTTGATAAATCAATTAAGGCTCTTTATGTTTCTATTGATGAAAGTAAGAAAAGAACCACTGTGCTTAGAGATAGAAGAGAATTTTTAGAAAAAGCATTTTCTAGTGATTGCTTTCATAAAAGTGATGAAGATCTTAAAATGACTGGTGTTTATTCTATTGATTCTTTGTTTAATAAAATTAAGATTGATAATAAAGGGACTGAATAAGAGCCAACTTTAGCTACAAGGCGTCCCGATAATTCGGAGGGTGAAAATCTTGTTGAGAAAATTGATAAAAGTGGAGATCAAAACTTCAACTACTTATGTTCCCACTATTTTGGATTATTAAGACTTTAATTATGATAGTTTCTCTTTGATTGATTGTATTTCTTTGTTGCAATCCATGATAAATTCACCCCATGCTTATGAACAAAATAAAGCTTTTACTAAGCATATTGTTGATGCTATGATGAAAGCTTTAGAAGAAAAGTTGGAATTAGTGGTTTCAATTCCTAGAAAATTACATGATGAACGGGAACCTACTATCAAAGTCAAGATCAAAAATTATGAGTGTTTTGCTTTATGTGACTCGGGTGCTAGTGTTTCTACAATTCTGAAATCTTTATGTGATGTGCTTGGTCTTACCGATATTGAAGAGTGTTATCTAAATTTGCACTTGGCGGATTCTACTATTAAAAAACCTACGGGAAGAATTAATGATGTTCTTGTTCTTGCAAATAGGAATTATGTGCCCATAGATTTTATTGTTCTTGATATTGATTGCAATCCGTCTTGTTCAATTATTCTTGGTAGACCGTTTTTATGTACTATTGGTGCCCTGATTGATATGAAAGAAGGCAATATTAAATTTCAATTTCCACTAAGGAAGGGTATGGAACACTTCCCTAGAACTAGAATTAAGCCACCATATGAATCAATCATGAGGGCATTGTATGGATCTAGAAACAAAGATGACAATACTTATATCCTTCACATTATGCCTAGCTAGGGGCGTAAAAACGATAGCGCTCGTTGGGAGGCAACCCAACTTGTATCTTTTTTGCTTTTTAGTTTTCTTGTTGTTTTCAATAAAATACCAAATTATGCCTCTTTTTAGATGTGTTCTTGTGGTTTAAATTATTGCTTGTGCCAAGCAAAGCCTTTGGAATGATTTGGGTGATAGTTGATCCGATCTTGTTGAAAAACAAAAACTTCTGCGCTTAGAGAAACAATTTTCATAAATCACAGAAACATGATTTTGATATGAATTGTTTTACACAAGATTGATATACAAATTTCCTGAGTTGTCCTAATTGTTCAAAAAAATTGGAGTTTCAGAAGTATTCGAAATATTCAGATTGCTACACACTGTTCTGTTTTTGACATATTCTCTTTTCATTGTGTTATGTGCTTGTGTTGATGATTCTATGGTTTCCTTTGAAGATTTTTAGCCATGGAAAAGTTTAAATACAGTAGATATAATACAATAACAAAATATGAATGGGTTTGCAATAGTACTCAAAGTAGTGATTTGCTTTCTTATACTAATGGATCTCACGAAGTTATGTTGAGTTTTGTGTGATTGAAGTTTTCAAGTTTTGGGTGAGATCGTGATGGATGAAGGAATAAGGATTAGCAAAAGGCTAAGCTTAGGGATTCCCGAGGCACCCCAAGATAATATTCAAGAAGTATCAAGCAACTAAGCTTGGGGATGCCCCCGAGTGGCATCCGCTCTTTCTTCTAACAACCATCGGTATTTTACTTGGAACTATATTTTTATTCGTCATGTATTATGAGTTTTTCTTGGAGCGTCTTGTATGATATGAGTCTTTGTTTGTTCTTCTTTTTAATTTTTAATAAGCATCCTTGCTATACACACCTATTTTGGAGAGCCAAATTATGTTATGCTTGCTCATATGCTTCACTTAAATTTTTAAAGCCTTGGAATTGCTCTAGTGCTTCACTTATATCTTTTTGAGCACGGTGTGCTTTGTTATCTTTGAAGAGATTCTCTCATGCTTCACTTAGATTAATTTGAGAGAAAGAAATATGATGCTCATATTCTTCACTTATATTTGTTTGAGCTTATTAAAAGCAACATATGAAACTAGTTCCAAAGTGATAGATATCCAAGGAGGATTGCTACCTCTTGATCTTGTGTTGGTTTTTCCCTTGAAGAGGAAAGGGTGATGCAACAAAGTAGCGTAAGTATTTCCCTCAGTTTTTGAGAACCAAGGTATCAATCCAGTAGGAGAATACACGCAAGTCGCCTCGTACCTACACAAACAAATAAGAACCTTGCAACCAATGCGATAAAGGGGTTGTCAATCCCTTCACGGCCACTTGCAAAAGTGAGATCTAATATAGATAATAAGATAAATATTTTTGGTATTTTTATGATATAAACTGAAAGTAAAGAATGCAAAGTAAAAATAGATTGGAAACTTATATGATGGAGAATTGACCTGGGGGCCATAGGTTTCACTAGTGGCTTCTCTCAAGATAGCATAAATATTACGGTGGGTGAATGAATTAATGTCGAGCAATTGATAGAAAAGTGCATAATTATGAGAATATCTAGGCATGATCATGTATATAGGCATCACGTTCGCGACAAGTAGACCGAAACGATTCTGCATCTACTACTATTACTCCACACATCGACAGCTATCCAGCATGCATATAGAGTATTAAGTTCATAAGAATGGAGTAACGCATTAGGCAATATGCCATGATGTAGAGGGATAAACTCAAGCAATATGATATAAACCCCATCTTTTTATCCTCGATGGCAACAATACAATATGTGCCTTGCTGCCCTCGCATCCACCGTGAAAGGACACCGCAAGATTGAACCCAAAGCTAAGCACTTCTCCCATTGCAAGAAAGATCAATCTAGTAGGCCAAACCAAACTGATAATTCGAAGAGACTTTCAAAGATAACAAATCATACATAAAAGAATTCAGAGGAGATTCAAATATTGTTCATAGATAATGTTGATCATAAACCCACAATTCATTGCATCTCGACAAATAGACCGGAAAAAGAGTTACATCGAATAGATCTCCAAGAAGATCGAGGAGAACTTTGTATTGAGATCCAAAGAGAGAGAAGAAGCCATCTAGCTAATAACTATGGACCTGAAGGTCTGAGGTAAACTACTCACACATCATCGGAGAGGCTATGGTGTTGATGTAGAAGCCCTCCGTGATCGATTCCCCCTCCGGCGGAGCGCCGGAAATGGCCCCAAGATGGGATCTCATGGGTAAAGAAGGTTGCTGCGGTGGAAATAGGGTTTCGTGGTGCTCCTGGATATTTTTGGGGTATATGGATATATATAGGAGGAAGAAGTAGGTCGGTGGAGCTGCGAGGGTCCCACAAGGGTGGGGGCGCGCCCAGGGGGCAGGCGCGCCTCCCTGCCTCGTGGCCTCCTCGCTTCTTTCTTGATGTCCACTCCAAGTCCTCTGGATGACGTTTGTTCCAAAAATCACTCTCCCGAAGGTTTCATTCCATTTGGATTCCGTTTGATGTTCCTTTTCTGTGAAACACTGAAATAGGAAAAAAAACAGCAATTTGCACTGGGCCTTCGGTTAATAGTTTAGTCCCAAAAATAATATAAAAGTGTATAATAAAGCCCATTAAACATCCAAAACCAATAATATAATAGCATGGAACAATAAAAAATTATAGATACGTTGGAGACGTATCAAGCATCCCAAGCTTAATTCCTGCTCGTCCTTGAGTAGGCAAATGATAAAAACAGAATTTTTGATGTGCAATGCTACCTAACATAATTTCTCAATGTAATTTCCTTTATTGTGGCATGAATGTTCAGATCCTAAAGATTCAAGATAAAAGTTTAATATTGACATAAAAATAATAATACTTCAAGCATACTAACTAAGCAATTATGTCTTGTCAAAATAACATGGCCAAAGAAAGTTCATCGCTACAAAATCATATAGTTTGGTCATGCTCCATTTTTGTCACACAAGAATGCTCTCATCATGCAAACCCCGATGACAAGCCAAGCAATTGTTTCATACTTTAGTAATCTCAAACTTTTTTCAACTTTCACGCAATACATGAGCGTGAGCCATGGATATAGCACTATGGGTGGAATATAATATAATGATGGGGGTTATGTGGAGAACACAAAAAAAAGGAGAAAGTCTCACATTGACGCGGCTAATCAACGGGCTAGGGAGATTCCCATCAATTGATGTCAACGCAAGGAGTAGGGCTATTTCATCAAACCCCGATTGTGTGGGTGTGAAGTGGAAAAATCCAATACAGAGTACTTTGTTTCCAAAAACAATACAGAGAACAAGACCACAAGAAAACAATTTGAAAGAACTACTTTTAGGCAGCAGCATCTGGACAACAGGCTTAAAAGCTTCCAAAAAAAATGATAGCACAGACAGCCAAAACAATTTTCCTAATATTTCTTTAGGGATTGCCATGCAACGGATGCACTAGAGCTATAAATGTATGAAAGCTCAACAAAAGAAACTAAGTGGGTGTGCATCCAACTTGCTTGCTCACGAAGACCTAGGGCATTTGAGGAAGCCCATTTTTGGAATATACAAGCCAAGTTCTATAATGAAAATTCCCACTAGTATGAAAGTGACAAAACAAGAGACTCTCTATCATAAAGATCATGGTGCTACTTTGAAGCACAAGTGTGGAAAAAGGATAGTAGCATTGTCCCTTTTTATTTCTCTTCTTTTTTGTTGGGCCTTTTTTTAGTTGGCTTTCTCTTTTCTGGGGGACAATGCTCTATTAATGATGATCATCACACTTCTATTTATTTACAACTCAAAGATTACAACTCGATACTAGAACAAAGTACGACTCTATATGAATGCCTCTGGCGGTGTACCGGGATGGGCAATGAATCAAGAGTGACATGTATGATAAATTATGCACGGTGGTTTTGCCACAAATACGATGTCAACTACATGATCATGCAAGGCAAATATGACAATGATGAAGCGTGTCATAATAAATGAAACGGTGGAAAGTTTCATGACTATATATCTCGGAATGACTATGGAAATGCCATAATAGGTAGGCATGGTGGCTGTTTTGAGGAACATATAAGGAGGTTTATGTGTGATAGAGCGTATCATACCATGGGGTTTGGATGTACCGGCGAAGTTTGCACCGACTCTCAAGGTGAGAAAGGGCAATGCACGGTACCGAAGAGGCTAGCAATGATGGAAAGGTGAGAGTGCGTATAGTCCATGGACTCAACATTAGTCATAAAGAACTCACATACTTATTGCAAAAATCTACAAGTCATCAAAAACCAAGCATTATGCACATGCTCCTAGGGGGATAGATTGGTAGGAAAAGACCATCGCTCGTCCCCGACCGCCACTCATATGGAAGACAATCAAAGAACACCTCATGTATCAAATTTGTTACACAACGGTTACCAGACGTGCATGCTATGGGACTTGCAAACTTCAACACAAGTATTTCTAAAATTCACAATTACTCAACTAGCACGACTCTAATATCATCTTCATATCTCAAAACAATCATCAAGTATCAAACTTCTCATAGTATTCAATGCACTTTTTATGAAAGTTTTTATTATACCCATCTTGGATGCCTATCATATTAGGACTAATTTTATAGCCAAATAAAACTACCATACTGTTCTAAAAGACTCTCAAAATAATATAAGTGAAGCATGAGATATAATTTCTATAAAATGAAACCACCACCGTGCTCTAAAAGATATAAGTGAAGCACTAGAGCAAAAATTATTTAGCTCAAAAGATATAAGTGAAGCACATAGAGTATTCTAATAAATTCCGATTCATGTGTGTCTCTTCCAAAAGGTGTGTACAGCAAGGATGATTGTGGTAAACTAAAAATAAATACTCAAATCATACAAGACGCTCCAAGAAAAACACATATCATGTGGTGAATAAAAATATAGCATCAAGTAAAGTTACCGATAGACGAAGACGAAAGAGGGGATGCCTTCCGGGGCATCCCCAAGCTTAGGATTTTGGTTGTCCTTGAATTTTACCTTGGGGTTACTTGGTCATCCCCAATCTTAGGCTCTTTCCACTCCATATTCCACAATCCATCAAAACTTTTCCCAAAACTTGAGAACTTCACAACACAAAACTCAACAGAAAATCTCATGAGCTCCATTAGTATAAGAAAGAAAATAACAATCATAAGTTACTGTAATGAACTCATTCTTTATTTATATTGGTTTTAAACCTACTGTATTCCAACTTCTCTATGGTTCATACCCTCCGATACTAGCCATAGATTCATCAAAATAAGCAAACAACACACGAAAAAACAGAATCTGTCAGAAACAGAACAGTCTGTAGTAATATGTATCAAACGTATACTTATGTAAATCCAAAAATTCTAAAATAAATTTCTGGACGTAAGGAATTTGTCTATTAATCATCTGCAAAAAGAATCAACTAAATAGCACTCTCCAGTAAAAAGTTGTAGGTCATCTCGTGAGCGCTAAAGTTTCTGTTTTTTACAGCAAGATCATAAAGACTTCACCCAAGTCTTCCCAAAGGTTCTGCTTGGCACAAACCTAATGAAAACATAAAACCACATCTAAACAGAATATGGATTAATTATTTATTACTAAACAGAACCAAAAAGCAAGAAACAAAAATAAAATTGGGTTGCCTCCCAACAAGCGCTATCGTTTAACGCCCCTAGCTAGGCATAAAGGCAAGAATAGATCTAGGTATTATCGTCTTTGGTATGCAATCCATAAGTGGCTCTCATAATAGATTCATAAGGTAATTTAATTTTATTTCTAGTAAAGTGTTCCATGCCTTTCCTTAACGAAAATTGGAATCTAATATTTCCTTCTTTCATATCAATAATTGCACCAATCGTTCTAAGGAAAGGTCTACCAAGAATAATAGGACATGTAGGATTGCAATCTATATCAAGAACAATGAAATCTACGGGAACATAATTCTTATTTTCAACAATAAGAACATCATTAATTCTTCCCATAGGTTTCTTAATGGTGGAATACGCAAGGTGCAAGTTTAAAGAACAATCATCAATTCGCGGAAACCTAACACATCACACAAAGTTTTTGGAATCGTGGAAACACTAGCACCCAAATCACACAAAGCATAACATTCATGATCTTTAATTTTAATTTTAATAATAGGTTCCCACTCACCGTAAAGTTTTCTAGGGATAGAAATTTCCAATTCAAGCTTTTCTTCATAAGATTGCATTAAAGCATCAACGATATGTTTAGTAAAAGCTTTATTTTGACTATAAGCATGAGGAGAATTTAACACGGATTGCAACAAGGAAATACAATCTATTAAATAACAATTATCATAATTAAATTCCTTGAAATCCAAAATACTCGGTTCATTGCTATGTAGAGTTTTGACCTCTTCAATCCCACTTTTACCAATTTTTGCATCAAGATCTAAAAACTCTGAATCATTGGGACGCCTTTTAACTAAAGTTGACTCATCTCCAGTCCCATCATTATCAAGATTCATATTGTAAAACAAGGACTTAATAGGGTACCCATCAATTACTTTTAGATCTTCATCCCTATTATCATGAATACTAGAAGAACACGCTTTTACAAAGCAATCTTTCTTAGCACACATCCTAGCGGTTCTTTCTTTGCACTCATCAATGGAAATTCTCATGGCTTTGAGAGACTCATTGATATCATGCTTAGGAGGAATAGATCAAAGTTTCAAAGAATGAACATCAAGAGAAATTTTATCCACGTTCCTAGCCAACTCATCATTCTTAGGTAATTTTTCTTCAAGCAAAGCATTGAAATTCTTTTGAGAAATCATAAATTATTTAACACTAGTCTCAAAATCAGAAGGCATCTTATTAAAATTTCCATAAGATTTGTTGTAGGAATTACCATAATTATTAGAGGAATTACTAGGATACGGCCTAGGATTAAAGTTTCCTCTATAAGCGTTGTTACCAAAATTGTTCCTACCAACAAAATTAACATCCATAGATTCATTATTATTCTCAATCAAAGTAGACAAAGGCATATCATTAAGATCAATAGGAGCACTCTTATTAGCAAACAATTTCATAAGTTCATCCATCTTTCCACTCAAAACACTAATCTCTTCTATCGCATGAACCTTTTTACTAGTAGATCTTTCGGTGTGCCATTGGGAATAATTAACCATAATATTATTTAGAAGTTTTGTAGCTTCTCCTAAAGTGATTTCCATAAAAGTGCCTCCTGCGGCCGAATCTAAAAGATTTCTAGAAGCAAAATTCAATCCGGCATAATTTTTTTGTATAATCACCCATAAATTCAAACCATGTGTAGGGCAATTACGTATCATTAATTTCATCCTCTCCCAAGATTGTGCAACATGCTCATGATCAAGTTTCTTAAAATTCATAATATCATTTCTAAGAGAGATGATCTTAGCGGGAGGAAAATACTTAGAGATAAAAGTATCTTTGCACTTATTCCATGAATCAATACTATTTTTAGGCAAAGACGAAAACCAGGTTTTAGCACGATCTTTAAGCGAAAATGGAAATAGCTTCAATTTAACAATATCATTATCCACGTCTTTCTTCTTTTGCATATCACACAAATTGACAAACTTGTTTAGATGTGTAGCGGCATCTTCACTAGGAAGGCCCGTGAATTTATCTTTCATGACAAGATTCAACAAAGCCGCATTAATTTCACAAGATTCAGCACCGGTAAGAGGAGCAATCGGAGTGCTAAGAAAATCATTATCGTTGGTATTGGAAAAGTCACACAATTTAGTATTGTCTTGAGCCATCATGACAAACGATCCAACACACAAGCACACAAGAAGCAAGCGAAAAGATACGAACGAAAAAAGAGGGCGAATAAAACGGCAAAGGTAAAGTGGGGGAGAGGAAAATGAGAGGCAAATGGCAAATAATGTAATGCGAGGGATAAGAGTTGTGATGGGTACTTGGTATGTCTTGACTTGGCGTAGATCTCCCCGGCAACGGCGCTAGAAATCCTTCTTGCTACCTCTTGAGCTTGCGTTGGTTTTTCCCTAGAAGAGGAAAGGGTGATGCGGCTAAGTAGCATAAGTATTTCCCTCAGTTTTTGAGAACCAAGGTATCAATCTAGTAGGAGCCTACACGCAAGTCGCCTCGTACCTACACAAACAAATAAGAACCTTGCAACCAACGTGATAAAGGGGTTGTCAATCCCTTCACAGCCACTTGCAAAAGTGAGATCTGGCAGAGATAATAAGATAAATATTTTTGGTATTTTTATGATATAAACTGGAAGTAAAGAATGCAAAGTAAAAATATATTGGAAACTTATATGATGGAGAATAGACCCGGGGGTCATAGGTTTCACTAGTGGCTTCTCTCAAGATAGCATAAGTATTACGGTGGGTGAACGAATTACTGTCGAGCAATTGATAGAAAAGTGCATTATTATGAGAATATCTAGGCATGATCATGTATACAGGCATCACGTCCGCGACAAGTAGCCTGAAATGATTCTACATATACTACTATTACTCCACACATCGACCGCTATCCAGCATGCATCTAGAGTATTAAGTTCATAAGAACGGAGTAACGCATTAGGCAAGATGACATGATGTAGAGGGATAAACTCAAGCAATATGATATAAACCCCATATTTTTATCCTCGATGGCAACAATACAATACGTGTCTTGCTTCCCCTGCTGTCATTGGGAAAGGACACCGCAAGATTGAACCCAAAGCTAAGCACTTCTCCCATTGCAAGAAAGATCAATCTAGTAGGCCAAACCAAACTGATAATTCGAAGAGACCTGCAAAGATAACAAATCATACATAAAAGAATTCAGAGGAGATTCAAATATTGTTCACAGATAATCTTGATCATAAACCCACAATTCATCGGATCTTGACAAACACACCGCAAAAAGAGTTACATCGAATAGATCTCCAAGAAGATCGAGGAGAACTTTGTATTGAGATCCAAAGAGAGAGAAGAAGCCATCTAGCTAATAACTATGGACCCGAAGGTCCGAGGTAAACTACTCACACATCATCGGAGAGGCTATGGTGTTGATGTAGAAGCCCTTCGTGATCGATTCCCCCTCCGGTGGAGCACCGGAAAAGGCCCCAAGATGGGATCTCACAGGTACAGAAGGTTGTGGCAGTGGAAATATGGTTTCGTGGTGCTCCTGGATGTTTTTGGGGTATATGGATATATATAGGAGGAAGAAGTAGGTCGATGGAGCTGCGAGGGGCCCACGTGGGTGAGGGGCGCGCCCAGGGGGGCAGGCGCGCCTCCCTGCCTCGTGGCCTCCTTGCTTCTTTCTTGACGTCCACTCCAAGTCCTCTGGATCACATTTGTTCCAAATATCACTCTCCCGAAGGTTTCATTCCGTTTGGATTCCGTTTGATATTCCTTTTTTGCGAAACAATGAAATAGGCAAAAAACAGCAATTTGCACTGGGCCTTCGGTTAATAGGTTAGTCCCAAAAATAATATAAAAGTGTATAATAAAGCCCATTGAACATCCAAAACAAATAATATAATAGCATGGAACAATAAAAAATTGTAGATAAGTTGGAGACTTATAAAGCATATAATAAAAACTTTTATGAAGATCATTGGACAAAATAAACTTGATTCTTGGTAATAGTTTTGAGATATGATGATATTGATATGTGAGTTATATTGATGAGTAATTATGCTTTGGGAACTACTCGATCGTTTTCATTGACAGGAAAAGCATGCCACCCAAAATGTTTTATCTCTATCTTTCTCGCTTTGAGCTCTGGCCCTCTACAAATCCCTACTTCCCTCCACGAAGGGCCTTTCTATTTACTTTATGCAATTTTTATTTTTACTTGAGTCTCCATCTTCTCTTATAAAGGACCAACTAAGGAGCATTATGATCGTACTTGAGCATTGGGTGTAGCTAATATGCGAGTGTGTTTCATGGATGGATCAATGATTGAGCATAGTGGGCTAGGGATAACTTGCTTTAGTGTTGATATTTTGAAAGACATGGTTGTTTGTTGATGTGCTTGAGTATTAAAGTCCTCATGTCAAAACTAGACTATTGCTTTGAACCATATAAAAGTCCAATTGTCCATGCTATAAAGGAAAGAATA
Organism: Aegilops bicornis; assembly: GCA_021605145.1. Classification (NCBI taxonomy): domain Eukaryota; kingdom Viridiplantae; phylum Streptophyta; class Magnoliopsida; order Poales; family Poaceae; genus Aegilops; species Aegilops bicornis. The sequence goes on from CM038675.1 coordinate 500,587,180, forward strand.
TGTGATGAACATGTTACGCAACATTCCACATCAAAAATTCTGTTTTTATGATTTACCTACTCGAGGACGAGCAGGAATTAAGCTTGGGGCTGATACGTCTCCAACGTATCTATAATTTTTGATTGTTCCATGCTGTTATATTGTCATTCTTGGATGTTTAAAATCATTTCACAATCATTTTATATCATTTTTTGGGACTAACCTATTAACATAGTGCCAAGTGCCAGTTGTTGTTTTCTTCTTGTTTTTTACATCGCAGAAAATCAATATCAAATGGAGTACAAATGCAGTGTAACTTTTTGTTGATTTTTTTGGACTAGAAGACACCAGATGGGCCAGAGAAGCACCTGGGGGTGCACCGAGGGGGGCACACCCCACCAGGGCGCGTCTAGGCCCCCAGGCGCTCCCAGGTGGGTTGTGCCCACCTCGGTGGCCTCCCGCACCGCCTCTTCTCTCTATAAATACCTCCTTGCTCCAGAAACCCTAGGTGAGTTGACGAAATTTTATTCCAGCCACCGCAAGTTCCAAAACCACGAGATCCAATCTAGAGCCCTATTCTGGCACTCCGCCGGAGGGGAACACAATCATGGAGGGGTTCATCGTCCTCATTGGCGCCTCTCCGATGATTCGTGAGAAGTTCAACGCAGACCTACGGGTCCGTAGGTAGTAGCTAGATGGCTTTTACTCTCTTTTTATCTCAATACAACGGTCTCTTGGAGATTTATTTGATGTAATGACTCTTTGCGGTGTGTTTGTTGTGATCCGATGAATTATGAGTTTATGATCAGATTTGCCTTGATTTAATATCCAATCTTGATTGTTATAGCCTTGTATTTGTTCTCCTATATTTAGGTTTTTTTGGCCGACTTGATCGATTTATCTTGCAATGTGAAGAGGTGCTTTGTAATGGGTTCAATCTTGCGGTGTCCTTTCCTAGTGACAGAAGGGGCAGCAAGGCACGCATGTATCGTTGCTATTAAGGATAAAAAGATGGGGTCTATTCCTACATGAATAGATCTTGTCTACATCATGTCATCGTTCTTATTGCATTACTCTGTTTTTCTGTGAAATTAATACACTAGATGCATGTTGGATAGCGGTCGATGTGTGGAGTAATAGTAGTAGATGCAGACAGGAGTCAGTCTACTAATCTTGGACGTGATGCCTCTATGCATGATCATTGTCTTGGATATCGTCATAATTATTTTCTTTTCTATCTGTTGCCCAATAGTAATTTGTCTACCCACCGTTGCTATTTTCTCGATAGAAGCCATGATGTCGCTTGAAGCTACGTCGGTATTTCCCCAAAGAGGAAGGGATGATGCAGAACAGCGGTGGTAGGTATTTCCCTCAGATATGAAACCAAGGTTATCGAACCAGTAGGAGAACCAAGCAACACAACGTAAATAGCCCCTGCACACAGATAACAAATCCTCGCAACCCGATGTATTAAAGGGGTTGTCAATCCCTTCCGGGGTACGACACCTCAAGATAGGCCAATGGACGTGAGATAAATTTGTAGTAAATTTATAGATAGATCGCAAATAAAATAAATAAAATGCAGCAAGGTATTTTTATATTTTTGGTTTAATAGATCTGAAAATAAATGCAAGAGAAAAGTGGGTCGCAAAGGGAAATATATGAGAAAGAAGACCCGGGGCCCGTAGGTTTCACTAGTGGCTTCTCTCGAGAAAAATAGAAAACGGTGGGTGAACAAATTACTGTTGGGCAATTGACAGAACCTCAAATAATCATGACGATATCCAGGCAATGATCATTACATAGGCATCTTGTCCAAGATTAGTAGACCGACTCCTGCCTGCATCTACTACTATTACTCCACACATTGACTGCTATCCACCATGCATCTAGTGTATTAAGGTCATGGAAAAACGGAGTAATGCAATAAGAATGATGACATGATGTAGACAAGATCTATCTATGTAGAGATAGACCCCATTGTTTTATCCTCAGTAGCAACGATACATACGTGTCGTTTCCTTTACATCCTTTGGGATCAAGCACCGTAAGATTGAACCCACTACAAATCACCTCTTCCCATTGCAAGATAAATAGATCAAGTTGGACAAACAAAACCCAAATATCAGAGAAGAAATACGAGGCTATAAGCAATCATGCATATAAGAGATCAAAGAAACTCAAATGACTTTCATGGATATAAAAAGATAGATCTGATCATAAAACTCAAAGTTCATCGATCCCAACAAACACACCGCGAAAGAGTTACATCTTATGGATCTCCAAGAGACCATTGTATTGAGAATTCAGCGAGAGAGAGAGAGAAAGCCATCTAGCTACTAACTACGGACCCGAAGGTCTACAAAGAACTACTCATGCCTCTTCGGAGAGGCGCCAATGGAGGTGGTAAACCCTATCTGAGATAGTGTCTATATTGGATCTGGTGGTTCTGGACTCTGCGGCGGCTGGATGAATATTTCGTCGACCCCTCTAGGGTTTCTGGAATATTGGGGTATTTATAGAGCAAAGAGGCGGTCCGGGGGGCGCCTGAGGTGGGCACAACCCACCAGGGCGCGCCTGGGCCTCCTGGCACGCCCTGGTGGGTTGTGCCCCCCTCGGGGCACCCCCCTAGGCCCAGCCAGGGCCCGTTGTGTTCCTTTTGGCCCACAAAAATTCTCCGTGGAGTTTCTTGGCATTTGGACTCCGTCTGGTATTGATTTTTTGCGATGTAAAAAACATGAAAAAAAACAGCAACTGGCACTTGGCACTATGTCAATAGGTTAGTACCAAAAAATGATATAAAATGACTATAAAATGATTATTAAACATCCAAGATTGATAATATAACAACATGGAACAATCAAAAATTATAGATACGTTGGAGACGTATCAAGCCACTAGTGAAATCTATGGCCCCCAGATCTATTTTCCTATCATATACTTTCAGATCCATATTGCCAATTGCCTTTTCTTTTATCTTCTTCTTTTATTTTTAGATCTATTTTATCAAAAACCCAAAAATACCTTGCTATGTTTTATTTACTTTTATTTGCATCTACCAATCTACTACAATTTTATCCTATCCTTACGTCACTTTTTGGCACCGCTACTCGAAAGGGATTGACAACCCCTTTAACGCGTTGGGTTGCAAGTATTTGTTATTTGTGTGTAGGTATCGTTTACGTAGTGTTGCGTGGTTCTCCTACTGCTTCGATAACCTTGGTCTCATCACTGATGGAAATACCTTACCGTTGTTGTGATGCATCCTCCCTTATTCCTTGGGGAAACACCAACGCATCTCAAGCGACATCACAATCGCGCGCATGACATGCCTGCAGAACCACTCCATTTCCATGTCTCTGCCCTGGTAGCAAATTCCGTCCAGCACCTGCACCCTCAAGATACCACATTGGCGATGTTCTAATTCGCCGGTGACGTCAACTCCGCCAAGGGTGCGCTTGAGCTTGGCCACCACATCGTCGGGATCGAGGTTGACACGACGACCGCCGTAAATGATGAAGCTGCAAACTGGTTATCTCATAACTGAATTGCAGAGGTCCTGTGCCCATTCCTGGTGGGGCATCAGGCTCTCGATGAGCACCGGCGATGGCGGCTCTTCGGGTGGGTCGTCGATCATACTGCCTAGCAGCTCTGGATCTTTTGCAGGTGGATGGCAAACTGCTCATCACACTTCCTCTGCAATATGTCAATTGTGCGCCCAAGAACTGGCACGTCGATATCGCTGCCGATGGGCCATGGTGCATGCACCAGCCGATGAAGCTCTTGCTCCCTGACCTGCTCTAGCTCGTTCTCCTCACCGAAGATGTAACGTAGGTAGGGATCGACATCGAAGCTTTGATCGTTGCCTGGCATGCTTGGAATAACTAATGGTAGATGGGTGAGGCCTAGATCTGCGGACAGTGTCGCGAAGGTGCGTTGCTGCCTGGGTCATATGCAGCAAGCCATTAGCTGGTGACGGGAAACCGATGAGGAAAGAGGCGGCGATTTTACAATTCACCCATGTGGAGCGTGGGAAGCCTTCGCTGGAACATGGAAGCCTTCCCTGGAGCGCGGGAAGACTAATTTGAGCACACAGCCCGATAACCGTATGTGGTGTCACGTGTTATCTATTACACACGTGTTAACATAAGGAAACCTATGTGTAACTTACTAATCATCGCACACGAGTACTCGCAGACGCACCGTGTGCAATACTCCTTGCCACCGCAAGCATCTAGGTTGCATTTTTATAAGTTTTTTTGTACACACAGAATCACACACGAATTAACTGTAGTAACTGTCCATGTTATATTTTCTCATCGCAAACAGTTCATCGGAGTGGGTTGTTTGTCGTGTATCACAAATCTTGTTTAAACGAATCATTTGTGTTCTTTTGGCTCATCACAAACAGTTCACTGATGACCCACAAGTATAGGGGATCTATCGTAGTCCTTTCGATAAGTAAGAGTGTCGAACCCAACGAGGAGCAGAAGGAAATGATAAGCAGTTTTCAGCAAGGTATTCTCTGCAAGTACTGAAATAAGTGGTAACAGATAATTTTGTGATAAGGTAAATTGTAACGAGCAACAAGTAACAAAAGTAAACACGGTGCAAGAAGGTGGCCCAATCCTTTTTGTAGCAAAGGACAAGCCGGAACAAACTCTTATAATAGGAAAAGCGCTCCCGAGGACACATGGGAATATCGTCAAGCTAGTTTTTATCACGTTCATATGATTCGCGTTCGGTACTTTGATAATTTGATATGTGGGTGGACGGTGCTTGGGTGCTGTTCTTACTTGAACAAGCATCCCACTTATGATTAACCTCTATTGCAAGCATCCGCAACTACAACAAAAGTATTAAGGTAAACCTAACCATAGCATGAAACATATGGATCCAAAACATCCCCTTACGAAACAGCATAAACTAGGGTTTAAGCTTCATCACTCTAGCAACCCATCATCTACTTATTACTTCCCAATGCCTTCCTCTAGGCCCAAATAATGGTGAAGTGTTAGGTAGTCGACCTTCACATAACACCACTAGAGGCTAGACAACATACATCTCATCAAAATATCGAACGAATACCAAATTCACATGACTACTACTAGCAAGACTTCTCCCGTGTCCTCAGGAACAAACATAACTACTCACAAAGCATATTCATGTTCATAATCAGAGGGGTAATAATATGCATAAAGGATCTGAACATATGATCTTCCACCAAGTAAACCAACTAGCATCAACTACAAGGAGTAATCAACACTACTAGCAACCTACTAGCACCAATCCCGGACTTGGAGACAAGAATTGGATACAAGAGATGAACTAGGGTTTGGAGATAAGATGTTGATGGATATTGCCCTCTCCCGATGAGAGGAGCATTGGTGATGATGATGACGATGATGTCCCCCTCCCGGAGGGAAGTGTCCCCGGCAGAACAGCTCCGCCGGAGCCCTAGATTGGTTCCGCCAAGGTTCCGCCTCGTGGCGGCAAATTCTCGTCCCGAAAGTTGTCTCTGATTTTTTCTCATCGAAAGACTTCATATAGGAGAAGATGGGTATCGGAGAGCCAACAGGGGGCCCACGAGGTAGGGGCGTGCCCCGGGGGGGCACGCCCCCCACCCTCGTGAGCAGGGTGTGGGCCCCCTGGCCTTCATCTTTGGCGACGATTTTTCTTTATTTATTTTAAGACATTCCGTGGAGTTTCAGGACTTTTGGAGTTGCACATAATAGGTCTCCAATATTTGTTCCTTTTCCAACCCAGAATTCCCGCTGCCGGCATTCTCCCTCTTCATGTAAACCTTGTAAAATAAGAGAGAATAGCCATAAGTATTGTGACATAACGTGAAATAACAGCCCATAATGCGATAAATATTGATATAAAAGCATGATGCAAAATGGACGTATCAACTCCCCAAGCTTAGACCTCGCTTGTCCTCAAGCAAAAGCCGATAACAATAAACATGTCCTCATGTTTAGAGGTAGAGGCGTTGATAAAATAAAATCTGGACATGAAGGCATCATGATTATTCTCATAACAAAGAACATATATAGATTTGTCATATGATTACTTATGTTCGGTGATGATCTTTTCACAATGCAAAAGTATGAATCGAAACTTTATTGGGCACCAACAAATTATAACCTCAGTCATTGAAGCAATTGCAATTTATCATAACATCGGAAAGAGTCTATGTCAGAGCTTAAAAGCAAGTCCACATACTCAACTATCACTTAGTCCTTCATAATTGCTAGCACTCATGCAATACTTGTGGTTACGAAGTTTTAATCGAACACAGAGAAAGATAGGGACTTATAGTTTTGCCCCACGACCTTTTACCTCAAGGGTAATGTCAACAATAACAATTCATGCTCCCCTACATCCAATTAGATATATATATATATAGCATGTTCTTTCCAACATGATGTGCTTGCCAAAGGATAAAATGAAAAAGGAAAGGTGAAGATCACCGTGACTCTTGCATAAGGTAGAAGATAATAATAAAAGATAGGCCCTTCGCAGAGGGAAGCAGAGGTTGCCATGCGCTTTTATGGTTGGATGCACAAAATCTTAATGCAAAAGAACGTCACTTTTTATTGCCCCTTGTATGTGGAACTTTATTATGCAGTCTGTCGCTTTTATTACTTCCACAACAAGTTCGTACAAAGCTTATTTCTCTGCACTAATAAGTCATGCATATTTAGAGAGAAATTTTTATTGCTTGCACCGATGACAACTTACTTGAAGGATCTTACTCAATCCATAGATATGGTGGACTCTAATGGCTAAACTGGTTTAAGGGTATTTGGAAGCACAAGTAGTATCTCTACTTGGTGCTGAGAATTTGGCTAGCATGAGGGGGAAAGGCAAGATCAACATGTTAGAGGATCCATGACAACATACTTTATCTAGGATACAAGAAAACATAACTCATTATGTTTTCTTCCTTGTCCAACATCAACTCTTTAGCATGTCATATTTTAATGAGTGCTCCCAATCATAAAAGATGTCAATGATAATATATCTCAGACGTGAAACCTCTCTCTCCTTATTACTTCCTATTAATTGCAACGATGACCAGAGCCATATTTGCCAACTCCCAACAACTTTTAATCATCATACTCTTTCTATGTGAAGTCATTACTTTCAATAAGATCAATATGAACTCTTTGTTTCTTTTTACTCTTTTCTTTTATTCACCCAAGATCATGGCAAAGTAATCAAGCCCTTGACTCAACACTAATCTTTATTATATATATATAGCTCACGGACTCGATTACATAGAGGGATCATAAAGCAAAACTTCAAAACTAGATCATGCCATGACTATATTCTACTAAATCAAGATACCACTAATAGGATCGAACTAAGAAAAACGGTAAAGATAGGAGTTGTGATGGTGATACGATATCGGGGCACCTCCCCCAAGCTTGGCAGTTGCCAAGGGGAGTGCCCATACCCATGTGATTATGTCTCCTTCTTGGTCGGTGAAGGTGGAGGTGTTGTTGATGATACAGGCTTGTCGTCCACCTTCCTTGGCATAGGCTCACCATCATAGAAGGATGATCGAGTCTCCGGAATCCTCAAATCTGCAGCCAAACTCATCCTTTTGAATCTATATTCATACTCACAGTTTTGATTTTGCAGATCATAGATTTGGGCTTGGAGGTGCTCGATCTTCTCATGTAGCTTGAAGATGGCCTCCTCTGTTGTCGGGGAGGCTGATCGTACCCACGGACACCTATGGGGCCGGCGGACCAGGCCCCTTGTGGTTCGGAGGGGGGCGGAGATCGCACGAAGAGCGGATCGAGGCGATGCACACGAGCAGTTTACCCAGCTTGAGCTCTCCGGAGAGATAAAACTCCCATCGCTGCTTGTTTGATCTATTGTGTTCTTACTAGGGAGCAATGCGAGCTACAAAACCTAAGCGTGAGTGTGTCTAGTTCTACGGCCGGTCGAGATGAATCGAACCAGCCCAACCTGCGGAACTCATGAACCGAACCCCTTCACGTTGCACTCGGGCCTCCTTTTATATGCTCAAGGGTCTCCGGCAGGTGGCAACATAGGCGGGGTGCAAATGTAAAACAGGAGTTGGTACACCTACTTGAACAGTGGTACGGTGCAAAATACCTAACTCGACGGCAAGGGGCGAAGCAATAAATGCCCGTCGTTGTCGCGCAAACAGTGTAACAGAGACCGTCAGTGCGCCTCCGCCGCCACGATGGCGAGCCTGTCAGCCGCCGCTTATCGCTGCTCTCCGCTGGCTACTCACCGCTCGACACGCCGCCCATGGAACGGTCCCATGGCGACACGTCGCCGGGTGAGCTGGAGCGGAGACGGAGAGAAGTTGCATGTCAGCGGCAAGCGCCTTTGTCATGGACGAATCCTTGTCGCGCCCGGATACTTGTCGCGGTCCGAGCCTTCCGGCAAGCTCCTCTTGCCGGGCCTTGTCTTCTGCGTTCGAGCGGCTTTCCGACAAGCTCTTCTTGTCGGGCCTTGTCTGTGCCTAGAGGCCTTCCGGCAAGCTCCTCTTGCCGGGTCTTGTCTTCGAATGGTCATGGAGGGTCTTGGCGGACGCTCGGCGAGGCTTTCCACGGGGACGCCGCGATTGCCCGTGCAGACAAGTTCGGGTACTAAGGTACCCCTATTTTAGTACACCGACAGAGCCCCGGTCTGGGCCATACACGGTGCCGAAGCGCTGTTGGGCCAGCCCAAACAGGCACGGCACGCGGCTGGGTCCAAACCAAACCCACTCAGATCCGCGCGTTCCCTCGTAACGGCACGCGTCAATTGCGGCGTCGTGGGGGGAGTGGGCGGCGTGCGGGGTCGCTTCACCCGTCGCCTCAGTTCTGCATCCCCGCCACGTGGTTCCCATGCTTTTGGGTTCGCGGACGGTGGAAGTGGAAAACTGGGCCGTTACGAGCAGAGGCAGTAGGTCGGCCCCGATTCCCTGCTCTTCCTATGCCCTGATTTGTCGAGCGGGGCGGTCGAGCCCCCACCTTGCTTCCTTAAAAAGAGCGGAAGGGGAGCGCAGAAGCCCGCACTCTCCCATCTCCTTCTTTCCTCGATTGCCTCCCTTTCTCTCATTCGCCATGGAGAAAAGGAACCTTGGTTCTTCATCGGTGGCGGCGAGGGTCGCTGCTAGACAGCGCTCCCCTCCCAACCCCAGGCCCGGGGCGGCAGAGCCAGCCACAAGAGGAAGAGGGAGGGGCGAGGTCGTGGAAGAGGTCGAGGCGCTCGGGGAAGAGGCGGACGGGGCGGCGCGCCGTCTCCGCTTCCGCCGGCGGTTCCCCTCCCTGCGGCGGTCCATACAGGGACGACCCTTGCGAAGTTCTTCGTCAGCTGCGCCGGGCGCCTCGTCGTCGCCTCCGGCTTCCAGCTCCGGCGCGAGCGCTGATGGAGTCGGATCCGCCCGAGACACCGAGATCGCACATGAGGGTTGTGGAATCAGCGGCATGCGAGTCCGTGTTGTATTCCCAGCCCCTAATGTGATGTATCTTGATCGTGGGTGGAAGACGTTCACTGCATCCACACTGAGGGCGGATTTACCCTCCATTTTAAGTTAATGGAGGGTGATCTCCTCTCCGTCAAGGTCTTCGGGATCTCGGTACTCGGGCGAAGTGCTGCGTGGATAGCTCCTCCGACAATGAAGATTCCCCTCGAGCGAGAGTGACGAGGAGGAGAGCGACAATGACGACGAGGGTAGCGGGCCCGATTAGTTGTCGGGCGCCGCTTCGCAAGGCCACCGGTGACCCCATCATCCGCTGCCGGCTCCTTGAACTCCCGGGGTCGTCTCCTTGGGCGTGGCGTGGGGAGGCTGCGGAAGGGAAGAGGGATGGCGACAAGGCCGTCAAGTCGGAGTACGAGGGCGTAGTGCCCTCGACAGCGGCCGACGCCTGCCGCCCGTCTTCGAGCCCCGCCGGCGCTACCATCTCCGTCAAGCCCTCGGGAGCTCCCGGATGTTCCTTTGGTGCCTTCGGCACTGTAGCTCGCCTAGGCGTTTCTTTTGCCCTTCTCGCCTCCTTTACCTACCTCCTGAAGAGAGGGACAGAAAAAGGATTACGGGCATCTTATCTTTTTAATTTGTAAGCCTTCGGGCCTTATCCGCATTTAATACTTGTAATCTTCCCTTTCATGTTTTTCATTCCCCACGGATTGTATCCGAGTAGAATGTTTTTAATGAAAAAGGGATGCTTGAAAAAGGACGAAGGGCTTATCTGATATCTCAGCCCCCGGCAACTCTGGCTTGCCGCAGCTCCCGGCAACTCTGGCTTGCCGCAGCCCCCGGCAACTCTGGCTTGCCGCAGCCCCCGGCGACTCTGGCTTGCCGCAGCCCCTCGGCAGCTCTGGCTTGCCGGGGCTTGGGTACCAGCGCGCCCTTCTTCTCCTCTTATTTGTTATTTCAGTTTCGAGAACGATTTAGCCAAAGGCCGCGATAAGTTATTTTGTAATATAACTTTATTCTGGGCAACATTTACACAAGCATTTCCTTTACTCGACTCTTGGCTTTGTATGTTATTACCCCACGCTTTTCAGGAAACTTGCGGTGCAGGCACCCTTGTCATGAGCGCCGAAAAGTGCGGAACTTCAGAAATTCTGGTCAAGGGGTCGCCACCGACAAGCAACCTTGTCGCGGACTAGCCGCAGCTCACTTAAGTTGTTGAGCGGACTCGAAACAAAGTAAGGGCGCAACGAGTCACGATTTGGTTCCTCTGCGCGCAGGTTTTCCATACAAAGTACTATCGCTCGAGGAAGATAACTTAAAAATTTAAAATTGATTGCTCAAACTTTGGCAACTTAGCTTTTCTGCATTTCTTGCTTCCCGATGAGGTGAAACTTCCTCGAGCGGTGCCTGGTCCATAGTATTATCTCCTCCTCCCCTGGTTAACTTGTGCGCGAGGGAGCCTTCTTTCCTTTGAGAAAAGAAAAGAAGAGGAAATAACATTATGGAGCCTAGGGGCTCGATTCTGCTTACGGGTATGGTTGCTGCACAAAGTGTTAGCCAAAACATGCAATAAAATGATGAAAGCATGAACTTGGCAAGTCGTGGCGCAACACATGAGCTTTATCGATGCACGGTGTCTGCGCCCGGCTTTGTAATGAAGGATTACATGCAACAGCGGCAAGACTTGTACAAAAGGTGGTTGCACGAACGGATTCCGACAACCGCGCCCTATGGGTAAAACTTACGAAGATGCTCAATGTTCCAGGAGTTGCTCACCGGAATGCACTCTTCGGTCTCAAGGCGACAGCGCTGTGCCTAGTGACTCGTTTCACCCGATAAGGGCCTTCCCACTTTGGCGTCAACTTGTTTGAATTCTTGGCGGATCGAACGCGCCAAAGAACAAGGTCGCCTTCCTCAAGACTTCGGCACTAACCCTGCGGCTATGGTAGCGACGCAGGGCTTGTTAGTAGCGAGCGGCTCAAGACGGCTTTGAAGATCGATCCTCCTCGAGGAGCAGCGTCATCTTGTCGCAGCTGCTCTTGCTCAAGCTCATCATAAGCGAGTACTCGAGGCGATCCGTATACGAAGTTCCGTGGAGAACCGCCTGCTGCTCCATAGACTAGAGCAAAGGGTGCACGGCGCTGGCTCGATTTGGCGTCGTCTGATCGACCAAAGAACCACCGGTAGCTCCTCGATCCAGCTTTCTTCCGCACTTGTGCAGCCTGTCGAAAGTTACGGTCTTGAGCCCGCGCAGCACTTCAGCGTTTGCCCTCTCTGCTTGACCGTTGCTTCTCGGGTGAGCAACAGAAGCAAAGCAGACCTTGGCGCCAAGGTCTTGGACGTACTGCATGAAGGTGCGAGTCGTAAATTGCGTGCCGTTGTCGGTGATGATCTTGTTAGGGATTCCGAAACAGCAAACAATCGACCTGAAGAACTTGATCACGATCTGTTGTCACCTTCCTCACCGCTTCCACTTCCGCCACTTTGTGAACTTGTCGATGGCGACGCACAAGTACTCAAAGCCGCCGACAACTTCGGGGAATGGGCCGAGGATATCGAGCCCCGTAACCGAAAATGGCCAGGATAAAGGGATCGTCTGGAGATCTTGAGTCGGGTGGTGTATCTGCTTGAATGGAACTGCACGCTTCACACTTGGTTACTTGTGCGGTTGCATCACGGAGGGCTGTCGGCGGAAGAAACCTTGCCGGAAAGCTTTGCCGCAAGTGCCCTTGCGCCAATGTGGTGACCACATGTGCCTCCATGTATCTCTCGCCAACACTTCGGCCCATCTTCCCCGGCAATACACTTCAATTTCACACTGTTGAGTCTTCTTACGCAAGGTATGCTATCGACAAACCGATACATACTTGACCGCCGGGCTACTCTTTCCGCTTCTTCTTGCTCTTCGGAAGTTCTCCGTCTTCAAGGAAATGGACAATCTGCTGCGCCCATGTTGGAGCTATGCGCGGCTCGACAACAAGGACTAAAGGCACATCTCTGCCAAGGGGGACATGAGCTTCTACGGCAAGAGCTCGTGGCTCTGCCGGTGCTAGATGCTCCCGACAAGCTTGCCGGAGCAAGACTTGTCGGGAGCGCTCTGCTTCAACGGAACAAACCTCGGGGTGCAGCCGGAGCATCGCTCCTCAAAGACTGTTGGTGTTGATCTTGGGGACATTTGCAACGACGGCCGGGAAGCTCTGCCGGAAAGTAGTCACCAGAGGCCAACTTCCTCTTCTTGCTCATCCGGTCGACGGTGTTACGGCTATCGAGTCACTTTGAGCACGAAAAATCCTCGGTTCCATTGTGTAACTTAAGCGCAAATAAGACTTTGACAGCCGTCAAAGAATATCATTCTGAGCTCTTGGAACATGTTCCATTTGCAGGCCGTCAAAGTGCTCTTCTAGCTTCCTCACTTCATCAACGTAGGCTTCCATCAACGGACTCTGGTAATCTTTGTTGACTTGGCGAACGACGAGTTGCGAGTCACCCCTGACAATAAGCTTCTTGATCCCAAGGTCCACTGCGATCTTGAGACCGGCAAGCAAACCTTCATACTGCAGTATTGTTTGTCGCTTGCTCCTTGGGAAAGTGCATCCGACGACGACTTGAGGGGCTGTCCGGTGGGTGCGATAAGCAGCCCGCCGGCACCGGCGCCTGGCAGTGAGAAGGCACCATCCAAGTACATCAGCCACTCTTTCTTTGGCTTCTTTGACGGGAATGCTCGTCTCGAATCTCTTCATCCGGCGTTGGCGTCCCATTCTGCTATGAATTTCGCCAATGCTCGCTTTGGATAGTTGATGTGCTTTCAAACTTAAGACCAAAGCTTGACAGCTCCAAAGGCCCACTCAACAATCCCGCCTGCCGCTTCGGATTCTCGCAGTATCCTCTTCGTGGGAAAGCGAGTGACAAGCTGTGATCTCATGTGCTTGGAAGTAATGGCGCAGCTTTCTCGAGGCCATGAGGAGGTGAAAAGCAATTTCGCACACCAGAATACCTTGACCTAGCCCCTTGCGTGAGGGAGTCGACAAAATAGACCGGGCGCTGCACCATCCTTTTCTCAGATCTGCTCATGTGTCTCACGCCGGATTCGTCCTTGTCGGGACCAGAGCTTGTCGGCGAAGCCCCCGCTTGTCGCTGGATGTGCTTGCCGCGTTCTTTGGCTCGTCATCCGCCTCCCTCTCCGCCACTAACGCAGCACTAACCACTTGATTGGTTGTCGCTATATATAGCAGCAACTTCTCTTGTGGCCTAGGTGCGACAAGTGTTGGAGTGGAGGACAGTATCTCTTTAAGTCTGCAGCGCAGCCTCCGCTTCGAGTCCATTTTATCGACCTGCCTTTTTCAAAATCTTGAAAAATGGCAGGCGCGCCAAGCAGACCTAGAAATAAACTCGCCGAGAGCAGCCACGCAACCTGCAAGTATTAGTACATCCTTGACGCGATTTGGTTCTTCAATCTGCTCAATGGCCTTTATCTTGTCGGGATTAGCTTCAATCCCCCGCTGAGACACGAAGAACCCGAGAAGCTTGCCGGAAGGGACTCCAAACACGCACTTCTCGGGGTTGAGCTAGAGGTTGATCTTGCGCAGATTTGCAAAGGTCTCGGCCCAAATCTTGAACCAAAGTTGCTTTGTCCTTGCTCTTGACCACTATGTCATCCATGTAGGCTTCTACATTTTCTGTGCATTTGCGGCTCAAAAGCGTCATGGACTACCCTTGCAAATGTTGAACCAGCATTCTTCAAACCGAAAGGCATCCGTATGAAACAAAGATGTGCCACATGGTGTGATGAATGCGGTCTTCTCCTCATCTTCTTCAACCATGAAGATCTGATGGTATCCTGAGTAGGCATCAAGAAACGAAAGCAAATCACATCCAGCCGTGGAGTCAACAATCTGGTTAATGCGCGGCAAGGGAAATGGATCTTTGGGACAAGCTTTATTAACATCCGTGAAGTCAATACAAAGTCTCCATTTCCCATTTGCCTTGCGACGACTACTGTGATTGGCCAACCACGAGGGATGGAGCACTACTCGACAAGGCCTGCCGCTTCCGGTTTCTTGATCTCTTCGGCTATGAATTCTTGGCGCTCCACCGCTTGCTTTCCCGACTTTTTGCTTGACGGGCGCAAGATGAGGACAAAACGGCCAGCGGTGCTCAATCACTTTCACAGGAACAGGGGATATCGACGGTTGCCATGCAAACACGCCGACATTCGCCCGCAGGAAAGCAACGAGCGCCTTTCCTATTTGGGGTCGAGAGAGGCGCGATGGTGAAGGTACCACCAGCGCCGTCCTCCTTGGCGGGCAGCTTCTTGGTCTTCGGCGGAGCCACCATCTTCTTGCACTTGCGGTGGAGCTCGATGGTGCGTCCTCGACGGTAGCGCAAAGACCAAGAGGTGCGCTTGCGGAGTGAGCATCGAGCCCTTGCGGACTTGGACTTGGTCTTCTTCCCCGGAGCTTCAGCGGCAAGTGTCCGGCAATCTGTCGTCAGCTGCATCCGGAAGATCTTGTCGGCACAGATAAGGGCATCCTTCTTGTCGCCATGGACCGAGATGACGCTTATCGGGCCCGGCATCTTGAGTAGGTTGTAGGCGTAGTGAGAGGCTGCCATGAACTTGGCGAGTGCCGGACGGCCAAGTATCCCATTGTAAGGCAATGGGAAATCGGCGACGCCAAACGTAACCCTCTCGATCTGAAGTTCAGCTTGTCGCCAAATGTGACCGCAACGTAATCTTCCCTTCGCTTGCTCCTTCCCGGATTGATTCCTTGGAAGGTTCCGGTCTCTTCGAGCTCATTGTCGAGGATTTGAAGCTTACGGAGCACCGCGGAGGAGATCAGATTCAAGCCGGCCCGCCGTCAACTAACATTTTTGTGACCTTGAGGTTGCGGATGGTTGGAGAGACCAACATCGGCAAGCACCCGACCGCAGATTATGCGATCGGTGGTCCTCAATATCAAAAATGATAGGCGTCTTGGACCACTTCAGAGGCTTGCGTGACTCTCCGGATGGTTCCATTGCATTGACCTCCCGCATCCATTGCTTGAGTTGGCGGTGCGAGGTATGCGAGGAAGCACCTCCGTCAACGCAGAGAACCTCTGTGGCTTTCGAAACTCCCGCTCATCGGCGTCGTGCGTCCTCCATATCTTCGTCGTCATCATCATCTTCATCCTTGTCACGGCGCGGGAGGTCGATCTCCTTGTCGCTGCTTGACTTTGCCGCGGCGTCCTCCCCGGCCGGGACGTTTCTTGCTTGCTCCCCCAGCACCATCCTGGGCCTTCTCCTTGTCTCGCCGCTTGTACTCAGCTCTCTGTTGTTCGACGAGCTGCTCGACCTTCTTGCAGCTCTGGAGATCGTGGCCCTTGGTGCGGTGGATCTTGCAAGATCGCTTGTCGGAGCCGTCTCGCTTGCGGCGGCCGCCACCGACCGGTAGTGGTTGGCGTCGTGCAACCTCCTTGCCGAGCCACCAGCCTTGGCGTTCTTGTCGCCGCCTCCGTTGCGGACCGCTCGACAGCTAGCACTTCGCTTTTCTTCTTCCTATTGCCTCGCCGCGGCCCTTCTTTGCCGGGCGGTGTCATCCTTGTCGATCCTGCTTCGCATTCTCTCACGAGTCTCCTCCCTTCCTCGGTAGCAGACACTTGTCGGCCAAGGCGTACATTCGGCGGCGTCCTTGACTTTGCACATCGCCATCTCCTCCCTCATCCTGCGGTTCCGCACATTACGATGAAATGCGCCGATCACCGCGGCGGGGTGGACGTCTGGGATGTTGTAGTGTACACGATCGAATCTACGAATGAACTTGCGCAGGACTCTCCTTCCTTACAGGCGAGCAAGTGAAGGTCGCTCTCTTAGCCATGAGGTTTGTGGCGCTGTGAAGGCGCCAACAAACCGATGGCATGAATCTGCCAAGAGGATATGGAGCTGTCCGGCAAGTGCATGAGCCAAGATCGGACGTTGGGCTTGAGCACGGCGGGAAGTAGTTGGCGAGGATCTTGTCGTCCCGCCCCCGCAGCCTGCACCGCGATGGTGTAGATGCCGAGGAACTCCGATGGGTGCGCCCTGCCATCATACTTCTCCGCACGTCTGGTTTGAAGTTTTTACGGCTGGGCCCTTTGGACTTGCCGCAGCTCACGAGTGAACGCAGGGCAACCTACCGCGTCTGACAAGTCGCTGGCCCCTCCGGCGTGCATGTCAGCGAAGGCCCGGCCAGCCGGCGCTTGTCGGATCGACGTCGCTTCTCTTGGCGCCGATGCGAGTTCGGCGTCCTCTTGTTGTCGCTCATGAAGAACTTGGCGCTGATCGCGGCGAGCTTCGCGGATCCGGACGACGCATGGAGTCATTGTCGAGGTGGATCCGATGAGTCGGCGATCTTGGCCTTCTTGGCGGAGAGTGCACGGTGGTTGCACCTCCGACAGATCTGCCGCCACCGGCTCGTGCCTTGTCGTCACGCCGCGGCAACGATGGCATTGGTTGCCGCGGAGCGTCGCCGTTGGCAAAGCCGATGAGGCTCTGGATAGTGGCCCTCCACTCGTCGACCTTGTCGGCCGTTGGAGGGTAGTCGAGGAGCAGTTGAGCTCTTGCCAGAGCTTCTGCTGGAGTAGTGGGTGGCATTGGAGAACGGTGCGAGGAGCGGGACACGCCGGACTTCTAACTAAGTTAGAAGGAGCAGCACCCGTCCGGGCGACCGTATCTCACTCGTGCGGCATGTTGGCGCGCATGCTGGTCTTGAGGGTCTCGATCCAGCGAAAGTATGGCGTTGTGACGCCATGACGTTGTTGGTCCCGCGTCTTCGAGACGGGCGCGGGGATCTTGTGACGCCGAGGTTTGCGGTGCCTTATCCTTGGACTTGGCAGCGTCGCGAACACCTTCGTCGGCGCCCGTTCCTCCGCCGGCGTCTGCCCCACCACCCGTTATTTGTGGTGAGGGTGGGTACGACGCAGACGGATCTGCGCCGTGAAGCCTTCTTCTTCGGTGGCATGTCGAGGAAGATGTTGATGACGCTGCTCGTGTGAACGCCGGATCAGATTCACACGGCCTCGACGCCTCACCGGGCGCGCCAAAGATGTCGGGAGGCTGATCGCATTCCACGGACACCTATGGGGCCGGGCGGACCAGTGCCCCTTGTGGTTCGGAGGGGGCGGAGATCGCACGAAGAGCGGATCGAGGCGATGCACACGAGCGGTTACCCAGCCGGAGCTCTCGGAGAGATAAAACTCCTACCGCTGCTTGTTTGATCTATTGTGTTCTTACTAGGGAGCAATGCGAGCTACAAAACCTAAGCGTGAGTGTGTCTAGTCTCTGACGGTCGAATGAATCGAACCAGCCCAACCTGCGGAACCTGCGGAACCGAACCCCGCACTCGGGCCTCCTTTTATATGCTCAAGGGTCTCCGACGGTGGCAACATAGGCGGGGTACAAATGTAAAACAGGAGTTGGTACACCTACTTGAGCGATTATGCGATTGCAAAATACCTAACTTTCGGCGGCAAGGGGCGAAGCAATAAATGCCCGTCGTTGTCGCGCATAAGCGATGTAACAGAGACCGTCGAGTGCGCCTCCGCTAAATCACGATGGCGAGCATCGGCTTATCATCGCTGCTCTCCGCTGGCTGCCTGACCGCCGACACGCGCCCATGAACGGTCCCATGGCGACACGTCATTGGGTGAGCTGGAGCGAGACGGAGAGAAGTTGCATGTCATGACAAGCGCCTTGCCGCCCGGATACTTGTCGGCGCTCCGAGCCTTGCGGCAAGCTCCTCGCTGTCGGGCCTTGTCTTCTGCGTGCTCGAGGCGGCTTTCCCGACAAGCTCTTCTTGTCGGGGCCTTGTCTGTGCCTAGAGAGGCCTTCCGGCAAGCTCCTCTTGCCGGGTCTTGTCTTCTGAATGGTTGCGGAGGGTCTTGGCGACGCCTTGGCGAGGCTTGCCACGGGACGCCATTGCCCGTGCACAAGTTCGGGGTACTAAGGTACCCCTATTTTAGTACACCGACATCGGTGTTCTTGGCATCCGGCTCGTAGTTGTTGGTGAACTCCACGAGCAACTTGTGGCTAGAGTTGATTCCACGCTCCACCATCCCCTGGCACTTGAAAACTTGTTGCTCCATTGCTTCGAGCCTCGCCTCCACGCTTCCGGTTCCCTTTGGTTCCTCAACATCGCGGATGTGCAGCAACCCATCACGCATCTCAATGGTTTGAGGGTGTCGCAGCACCTCCACGAGGTAAGGGTTGATCACCTTCTCGAAGAACTTGTCCTTGGAAGCACTTGGGGACGCCATGATGATCTAGATCTGTCAGAAAAACAGCTCGAAACAAGAACAGGAGATATTTGCGTGATACGGGAGTCAAAACCTTCGGGAGAATATATAATGAATTTTTACCGACCAAAATATGTATCATGCAAGAAAACGGAGTCCGGAGGGCACACGAGGTAGGGGGCGCGCCCAGGGGGGTAGGGCGCGCCCTCCACCCTCGTGAAGGCCTCGTGTCCTTCCGAGACTTCCACTTATTTTTCTATTTTTCTAAATACTAGTGGACCTGTTGCGTCAAATGGCGCAGAGACTCGTTGATTCCATGTTAGCGATGAAAAGAAATTCATGGTTTAGTTGTTTACTTATGTGCAAGCACATATGACAACAAATAATCTCTCTTAATTAGAAAAACGCATGCTTTGTCTACAATAAGATGAACATACACATTTAAATTTTGTAGCATGAGGCTCTACTTAAAAAAGTATGAATGTAACAAATATAACCCCCTTTATTAGGAAAAACAATATTTTGTTATCTATAATGAGATGTATATATACACATTCTAATTTGATAGCACAAATTAACATTCAAAATCATGCCGACGAAAATACGTGTATCTTTTTAATAATCTTCTGTCTGGCAAAACACAAACGTTAAGAGTTGGATCCTTGCATATAAAAAAACACGAATTTTCACATAGTCCCTTTGTAAGGTAAAAAACTGACATGCAAAAGCTCCTTCCCTGCCTTGTATAAGTTGCCAAATTATATCCTTCAGATACGCAAAGACTTATGTTCTTTCACTGTCCAACATACACCGGCAGGCCCAGGTATCTTCCATTCCAAGTCTCACAACCCAGTCCCATCTAGTGCAGCATAGCTTTCCGAACATCATTCTTGGTATTTTTACTGAACATGATAGCAGATTTGTCAAGTTGGCTTGACTCTCTGATACAGAAGCCAATTAGAACCAACAATTATATGGGTATTGTAGAGCATTGGTAACCATATACAGTATATGTGAGTATCTTAAATCAATGAAAAAATAAAGATACAATTATCTACACTGATACATCCATGTTTGTTCTTGCACTTTGCCGGTGCAGTGACACAGGAAGCAGCCTTAAGACACCGACGTGCTGACCACGAAGATATCCTTCCGTTTCCAAAATAACCTGACACAAAACAGAGACAAAGAAAGAGATAAACATTGATCCATGAGTTAGTGTCGTAGAGAGCATCAGCAAGACACCTTTTACTCTCTGCAGCAGTCCGTGCCACTCGAATTCTGGAATTACTAACATCAGAGATGCACAAAGTTCATCGTCAATATTGTGATGGATCAGCAACCATAGTAGTTTGCTGCATCAAAGAGTTTATATGCTCAGAAATTAATTACCACATGAAATTGATAATCACATTTAGTAGAGAACATCGCATTCCAAAATAGAAATTTTGATTTGCACTTTCACCTCCCGCTCCTTAGATATGTAGATCAAAGAATTTACCACTCAGAAGTGAGGACCACATATTTAGTAGAGGAATCTCATTCCTAAATAGAAATGTGCAAGCTTCTAAAAATTACTTAGTTTTGAAGGTAACTCAAACCAAGATATACACTATATTCTAATAGCACGCAAGCTTATAAAAAATGGTTTTGCGGGCAACTCAAACCAAGATAGACACTTTATTCTAATAGCTGAAAATATAATATATGTTTATAAACACAATCTCAAGGAATAATAGAACTGCAACAAACTGTAACACAACATTAATCAAGGTTTTCAGTATCACGTTGTGGATCATAGTATTGAACAATAAGAAGATATTACGTGAGAGAAACGATAAGATTCACACCTGTATCATAATCTGACACCACCACTATCATATCATGGTAAAGGATAATGATTTGTTACCGTTAGAATCACGAGAGCGATATTTAATTTGTTCGATATTCACATTCATAACATAGGGATCTATACCAATCGATCACAGCCAGCCTGTGCACAACATTTTTTCAGGAAACAACAGGAGTGCTAAGGCAACACAAATCAGCAGGTGGAAGTGTAATTTTCAAGATGATCCCAATTCTTAAATTCATAGGTATTAAAATAAATAACTACAGAAATCACACAAAATCACAACATAACAAGAATCTGAACCTTTATGGAGTCCTTTTCTTTCTATGAATCATGAAGCTTAGTGCAGATGACTGTATCTAAACAGGAGATTTCTAGCGATGCAGACTACCCAAATAAATTGTACGTATTACATATTACATATTGAAAGTCGCATTTTTTTCAATTCTACTACTCATTTCACATAGTAAATATTTTCTTGGACCAGAATACAAAAGAGTTGCTGCTGCATGCATATTCAAAAAACAGAGCATTAATTCTTCTCCTGGAACAGAGAGGCTATTCTCTTGCTAAGCTCTATATACACAGTTTTGATAAAAATGTGAAATGACCCTTTTTATTGTTGATACTACTTTTGTGCTTCCATACACATCCAGAAAAAAATATGAAGGATGGCCTAAAGCAATTTAACTCGAACCAAGTTTCTAAACCAAGCATATAGCAGTGAAGCAACAATGCCCATTTGTCCAAAAATCCAATCATGGTGCAAATCACACAAAACACAATGAACTCAAGTATCATTATTTTCCTTTAAATGTTTTTTTAAGAAAACCATCGTCCTCCATGGATTTTTTTATCAAAAAATCATGTTAAGCTTAAACCAGAACACACGTCAAACATGAGAGAGAGAGAGAGAGAGAAAGAGAGAGAGAGGGGGGAGATCAGCGGGGAGGGGAAGAAGGATTGGGGCAGGTCACCTAAGCAAGGAAAATCACAAGCGCCAAAATCCTACATGAGGCAGCATGGTGCAGGCCAAACTCATCGGGAAATTCATGGACGCCAAACAATTTCGAAATGATGCCTAAACTGGAAAGTCTGCACAAGGCACCCAAGATTGACAACCATGTATGCTTTGAGCGTTGTTCTTGATTAAGAGGCCAAAAGGATAAACAAATGGAATAAGTCTCACCATCAGTATTAATTTGCACCCAAGCCAAAATCAATATCCATTGCATCCACGCTTACCTCGAGGGAGAGTAAACCCCCCTGCAAAATTGGGAAGGAAAAAATGAGGATAAAATAAGAAGACGAGTCAGTAGAACCTAAGAAAAAAGAGCTAAAAGTCAATCTGGTAGAACCTAACAGCATCTCTTGATATGCCAAGTACAGCTAAAGCCATAATAGTGGCAAAGTAAATAAGATCCATTTCTTGTTAATTGCTCAACAAGGTTTCAAATAGTCAACTACCATCCTTCTGAAATTCAAGAAAGAATATCACCCTTGCAGTTATGATATGTGCAATAGTGAACTTAAAGCATGAAAATTGTTACATGAAGCTTTGAACTATTATCACCCGACCTTTTCTGTTTATAATGAACACTATGTTATAAATGTTCAAGTGCCTTTCTTGTTTAAGCTTGCTATCAATTGGCGATCCAACATTATTGGTTCTCTTTGCAAGTTCGGTAGCTATTCTTATTAGATATGGTATTGCATGGTCGACTGTATAGATAATTTTTATTACAGAATTTGTGCTCTCTGTTTCTTAGGTTCCGCAGATGGTAGAGGGTAATTTGTACTCTGTTTTTCTAATGAGTGTATGTGGATGCATACAGATAGTTGAGGAGCAATTGATATTCTCTACTTCTTTAGTAAGTATATGTGGATGCCTAGAAGCAATTCTCTGTTTTTCAACAGATATATGTTGATATATGGAAAATGTATGCAGATTGCGTAACTATGTAAAAATAAACACAAATCCAACATTTTGCTTAAAGTACACAAAACATTTAGAGGAATATCGGTAACAAAATACATCAAAACAAAATGTTGCATCTTGAATAATAAAAGTTATCTACCCAGGTCAAAAAAATTATCTACCAAATGTTTCTCAATGAGACCATCTTTCTGATACATTTTGATCAAACCCCATGTGTAGTGGGTGCAGCAGTGGTTGCAAGCAAAGAGCCTTACCTGAATGTGAAACGATGCTTGGCATGAGCGACCTAGCATTCTGCCTCGGCAATTGATCTGCAAAGGATCTTCAAACAAGAGAATAAATTAGAGAGAAAGAGAGGATTAGGCGCATGTATACAGCAAAGCATCTACGGTGATGTATCACACTGCCAGTTTCAATTCATACAAAACAATTGACAATTCAGTCAAAAAATAGCTTCAAGTTCTCATGATCATAGTTGATTTCATAGTCTAGCCCACCATGTTGATGCTCTGAAGATCAACTTAAAAGGTTCATTTGAAAGGGTTATTTTAGACTACATAACTTGAAATGGTGTATCAATTAAGTACTATAGCAAACCGAATAGCAACAGGCCAATTATAAATAAAGAAGTGCAATGCCCTTTCCCTTATGGTGTTCCTTAGTGTGCTACAAACCAAATCGAACATGAAAACAACCATGTTACCTCTTTTTGTGCTACATTTACACTGAAACCAAGTAAGATAATGTAACCTGACAAGAAGTATAGAAACCAAGTAAGATAATGTAACCTGACAAGGAGTACAGTATAGTTGATAACAGAATAGATATTGAAAACTGGAAATTCCAAACAAAAACAGAATTGCTAGTGCTGCAAAAATGGATAATCCAGCGCCAGATAGTGATGCCTCCGTCAATAAAATCCCTAGGAATTTTCCTGCAAAAAGGAACACACAAAAACAAAACTCAAAACATGGTACCACTCAGTAGAAATCCAAAAACTGCACTGGACAATGCCAGCAAAAAAGTCACCCGACCGACCATCATTACACCATACTATAAATTTTGCATTTTCAGTTTACGATCGTTCTTACATATATCATCTACCGGTTTTCCAGAAATAGACCAAGTTAATCATTCTGTTCTACAAAAAGACCTAAACCCACTATTGTCGAGTATCCATGCTCTAAGTAAAAACATCAATTCATAGCTAATCCCCGAATACAGATAGTAATCTGACGTAAAACCAAAACACCGCATTCACCAAATATGGAGATCTGAAGATCGGAAGGGAGGCGGATGGTACCTGTAAAAGTCGATGGACTTGAGCTTTATCGATGAGATCATGGCTAAACGCACACAACACACACGCAGCAAGTAGGGCAGCAGGACAAGGGAGAGCAGGGATTCGGAGGAAATTACCTTGTCGGGGACGAGATTCCTGGCAGCAACGGTGGAGCTGACTTGCGGCGGCGATGGATGTGACTCAAGGTGGCGGCTAGCGAATCCAGGTGACAGCGGTGGCGAGGCCATGCGGGCGCCCTCGATCCAATCCGCTGCCCTGCTCTTGTCAATCGAGCGAACATGGTTAGGAGTGGCTTCTACTAGGCTCGGGCTGAGCTCCATCACGGTGTATCCCTGACGTGTCGACGGCGCCCTCTGATGGCGTATCGAGGGCGGCGGCGTTGGAGAAGAGGTACGGGGAGGAGACGAGGCAGAGGGGCCGCGGGCTTGACGAGGAGGGTTGGCGGCTAGGGCTTTGACCCTTTTGCACATTCCGCAGGACGAGCGCGGCGGCGGCCGAATGGTATTGGCGAATCTCGACCATGATGAGATGTGCAGCCAGTGCCACCGATGAACAGGACCATGAGTAGCGGCGGCCCACCGTCATTGCTATAGGACAGACGCGGGTGCATAACCCGGGTACACACGCATCAGCCTATCCCTGCCCAACTGCTCCCCATACCGCACGACGCGGGCACCGCCGACGGCCCGACGCATTCGACTCCATTTACACGACGCGACGCGCAGAAAGACGCGAAAAAGTCACAGCCATCAGATGGACGTGTGGGGTCAAAGAGCAGGCAGGCCCACTGGCAGCCGCACCAACTGGTGAACCAGAGGGGCGAGAGGGAACCAGAAACAACACAGTGCCCACGACGAGCGCACGCGGCGCGGCAGGAGAGGCCGCTAGCGCACCCAAAAAACGGCGACCCAGCCAATGAGGTTTTGCCCGAGCCCACAGGTCATCCCCCGCCCAAAACTCACCGTGCGGTCAAAACGGCAAGGATAGATTTTCAGCGATGATCCAATCCAACGGGTACCAGCGAAAAAATCAACTGTTTGACAAACATCCAACGGCCCATATCGAAGCAAAACGAGGGACAACCATGGAGGCGAGTTGGCTAGCCTCGTTATATATTAAAATTCCAAAACGGAGAAATATTGTCTTAATATTTGTTTTGGAGTCGGTTTACTTACCGTACCACATACCTATTCCTTTTCGGAGTCTGAAACGGTCTGGAAAGTGTCCCTTATGTATTCCTCCGGGGTTACGGTTTCAATAATACTGGTTTCAACATTTATGGGATTACTTGAGATATAATGTTTGATTCTTTGACCGTTTACCACCTTCGGATGTGTGCCTTCGAAGTTGTTGATTTTTATGGCACTGGAACGATAGATCTCCTCGATAACGTAGGGACCTTCCCATTTAGAGAGAAGTTTTCCTGCAAAAAATCTTAAACGAGAGTTGTATAGCAATACATAGTCACCTACATTAAACTCACGCTTTTGTATCCTTTTGTCATGCCATCTTTTAACTTTTTCTTTAAATAACTTGGCATTTTCATATGCTTGGGTTCTCCATTCATCAAGTGAGCTAATGTCAAATAACCTCTTCTCACCTAAGAAGTTTGAAATCATAGTTGAGCTCTTTAATAGCCCAATATGCCTTATGTTCTAATTCGAGAGGTAAGTGACATGCTTTTCCATAAACCATTTTATCTGAGACATACCCATAGGATTCTTATATGCAGCTCTATAGGCCCATAATGCATCATCAAGTTTCTTGGACCAATTCTTTCTAGACCTATTAACAATCTTTTGCAAAATTAATTTGAGCTCTATATTACTCAATTCTACTTGACCACTAGACTGCGGGTGATACGGAGATGCAATTCTATGATTAACGTCATATTTAGCAAGCATTTTACGGAAAGCACCATGAATAAAGTGTGAACCACCATCAGTCATTAAATATCTAGGGACTCCAAACCTCGGAAAAATAACTTCCTTAAGCATTTTAATAGAAGTGTTATGATCAACACTACTAGTTGGAATAGCTTCTACCCACTTAGTAACGTAATCAACATCAACTAAAATATGTGTATATCCATTAGAGGCAGGAAAAGGTCCTATATAATCAAAGCCCCAAACATCAAATGGTTCAATAACAAAAAGTTCATAGGCATTTCTTGACGTCTACTAATATTACCAATTCTTTGACATTCATCACCAGACAAAACAAACTTATGGGCATCCTTGAAGAGAGTAGGCCAATAAAAACCAGATTGTAATACCTTATGTGCAGTTCTATCTCCAGGGTGGTGTCCTCCATAAGCTTCGGAGTGACACTTGCGTAGGATCTGTTCTTGTTCGTGCTCAGGTACACAACGTCTAATAACACCATCTACTCCTTTATAAAGATGTGGGTCATCCCAAAAGTAATGTCGCAAATCATTAAAGAACTTTTTCTTTTGTTGATATGTGAAGCTAGGTGGTATAAATTTAGCAATAATATAATTAGCATAATCAGCATACCATGGAGTGCTACGAGAAGTGCTTATGACATTTAATTGTTCATCATGAAAGCTATCATCAATAGGTAGTGGGTCATCAAGAACATTCTCTAACCTAGATAAGTTGTCTGCAATGGGGTTCTCGGCTCCTTTTCTATCAACAATATGCAAATCAAATTCTTAAAAGAAGAGAACCCATCTAATAAGTCTAGGTTTAACGTCTTTCTTTTCCATAAGATATTTAATAGCAGCATGATCGGTGTGAATAGTTACTTTAGAATCAACAATATAGGGTCTGAATTTATCACAAGCAAATACAACTGCTAAAAGTTCCTTTTCGGTAGTAGCATAATTTCTTTGAGCATTGTCTAGAGTCTTACTAGCATAATGGATAACATTTAACTTCTTATCAACTCTTTGTGACGCCCGGATAATTAAGCTACAATAATTCTCTGCTAATGATGCCATGTCACTTCGATTACTATCACTAATCTCGTGTTAGTTCAAAAACCGATTCAAAAACCGAATTAAAAAAAACCAAACAATTAAAGTTTTCAAAAGTCAAAACTAAAATGTTCTTAATATGACAAGTAATTCATAAGACATATTGGTGGAGAAACCAACTCTTTACAAAATGTTTAAATGCACTAACCTAATTAAATCATTAGCTAAAACCATTAATTAAATGCCTTTTGTGTTTTGAAAATTACTAAACTAAATTATTTTGGGTTGAAACCTTTTTTGGTTGTGACATATTTGGTAACATCAAATTAGGTGCCATTTTGCTATTTTGCTAAATCAAAAACAAAAGGAAACTAAGCTAAAACAGAAAGGAAATAAAATAAACAAAAGAAAAAGAAAATACAAAACCAGAAAAACAAAACTAGCAAAAAAAGGAGAAAGAGAACCCCCCCCCCCACTAGAACCCTTGGCCCAACTGTGGCCATGGCCCAGCCGGCCACCCCCTGGCCTATAGGCCACCCCCACCCCGACCGAAACCCTAACATGTCCACTCCCCACGTTCCCCACTCTCCCCCCTATCTCTCCCCCTCTCGCTCCCTCTTCTCCTCCCCCGATCCAATCTGGATCGGGCACGACAACGCCGCCCCTCGCCGGACCTTCCCTCCTCACCGGCCGTCCTCGACCTCCTCCTCACCGACCACCTCTCCCCGCCTAACTCGATCGATCCCATCTGGATCGAGGGAGGCAAAGACCGACGCCACCGACACCCGATGCCGGGCGCTTCGACGCTTGCCGCCAACCGTGCCTCCTCTTGTCGGCCTACTTCGCACCGCCGTCTCCCTCCGGCTACCCCGAGCTGCTCCTCATCATCGATGTGAGCGCCGCCCTATTTCCCCTCTCTTTCCTGCCTCGCACGCGTCGCCAGCTAGCCGTGACCGAAGCCGAGAGCCGGTCGTGGCCATGCCGCCGCGGCCAAGCTTGTTGTCGTCGTTGCGTTGACCACTGGACGAAACACTGCTGCCGTAGTGTTCATGGATGCCCATGATGTAGCCTGACCGTTTTTCTCGCACGATCTCCTCTTGTTTCACCGGATCTGTCGAGGTCTTGTTTCGGCTGCCGCTAGACCTCGTCGCCGCCATCCATCCCGACACCTCCAGCACCAACCACTAGCACAACTCGATGCGCGCCAACGCGCTCGTCCTACTGATGCTCGTGGGTGACCAAATGGTCACCGGAACGCAACTCCGGCGAGCCGCTGCCGTGGTTCCCCTTCCCGCACGCCCACACGCCCACACGCCTCCTCGACGCCAGGCACGACCTCACGGGCGCCGCTGCCGCCTTGGAGGTGCGCGCGCGCCTGCACCCGATAACGCCAAGGCGCCTGTTACCCGTTAGGCCCCGTGCGTGTTTATGATCAAGGGGCCCCGCCTTAACGCTTTTAAATAAAAAAATAAAAAATGAATTAAAAAAATAAATAATTAAAATATAATTAATCCTGATTAGATTAACCTAATCACCTAGTTTAGTTAATTAATCTGTTAGGTTAGTTAATAGTCAATGACATGCGGGAACCACACGTCAGATTGACACAGTCAACCCCTGTTGACTTCTGACATCATGGCGACGTCATGATGATGTCAGCGTACACTATTCTGGATAATGTTTATTTAAATAATTAAATAAATCCTAAAATGTTTTAAATCTTTAAAAATTAATATAAAATAAACCGTAGCTCAGATGGAAAAACTTTCTACATGAAAGTTGCTCAGAACGACGAGACGAATCCAGATACGCAGCCCGTTCGTCTGCCACACACACCTAGCATACCAAACACGCAACTTTCCCCCCCGGTACCTTTGCCCGAGAACGCGGAACCCCGGGGATACTTTCCCGGATGTTTCCCCCCTTCGCCGGTATCACCTACTACCGCGACTGGGCACACCTAGCATCAAGCCTTGTCATGTCATGCATTTGTTTGCATTGTATTTATTGTTTCTTTCCCCTCTTCTCTCTCTAGACACCGAGACCGACGCCGCTGCTACCCAGTACGACTACAGAGTTGACGACCCCTCTCTCTTGCCAGAGCAACTGTGCAAGCCCCCCACCCCTTGATCACCAGATATCGACTATTCTTCTCTATATCGCTTGTATTAGAGTAGTGTAGCATGTTATCGCTTTGATTAATCCTATCTGCGTGCATAGCCTGTCCTTGCTACTACTGTTGTTACCTTTACCGCTATCCTATCGCTTAGTATAGGATGCTAGTGTTCCATCAAGGGCCCTACATTCTTGTCCGTCGCCATGCTATACTCTGGGCTGTGATCACTTGGGAGGTGATCACGGGCATATACTATATACTTTGCACTATTACTTTACTCGTGAATCTTTGTTAGGAGATGAAATTTGAAAGACGGTGGCTCCATCCCCAGAGAGGTGGGCCTGGGTTCCCGACGGCCCCGATCGTTACTTTGTGGCGGAGCGACATGGCAGGTTGTGGCCACCTAGGAGAGAGGTGGGCCTGGCCCTGGTCGGCGTTCACGGATACTTAACACGCTTAACGAGATCTTGGTATTTGATCCGAGTCTGGCCATTTGGTCTATACGCACTAACCAACTACGCGGGAACAGTTATGGGCACTCGACGTCGTGGTATCAGCCGAAGCACTCCGTGATGTCAGCGACTGAGCGGCGCGCGCCGGATTGGACTGGAACGCCTCCTAGGCTAGGTCTGCTTCCGACCGTCCTCGCAACATGAAGGTGTGCTATGGGCGATGGGCCCAGACCCCTGTGCGCTTAGGTTTAGACCGGCGTGCTGACCTCTCTGTTGTGCCTAGGTGGGGCTGCGACGTGTTGATCTTCCGCGTCGGGCATGACCCAAAAGTGTGTCGGCCAAATGGGATCAAGCGTGTTGGGTTATGTGGTGCACCCTCAGGGAGTTAATCTATTCAACAGCCGTGATCTTGAATGTGACGACTTGGAGTTGTACCTTGACCTTATGACAACTAGAACTGGATACTTAATAAAACACACCCTTCCAAGTGCAGATACAACCCGGTGGTCGCTCTCTAACAGGGCATTGAGGAGGATCGGCCAAGGTGATTATGCTATGCGATGCTACTTGGAGGACTTGATCTACTCTCTTCTACATCTTTGCAAGGCGGAGGTCGCGGAAGCGTAGTCTTCGAGGATTAGTTATCCCCTCTTATTACGGCATTTTGCGATTCGGTCCATTGATATGGCCCTTTACACATATATCCATGCATATGTAGTGTAGCTCCTTGCTTGCAGTACTTTGGATGAGTACTCACGGTTGCCTTGTTCCCCTTTTCCCCTATCTCTATCCGATTGTCGCACTGCACGACGGAGCCCAGAGCTGTGACGCCACCGTCGATGAGACTTACTACTACACCGGAGGTGCCTACTACTACGCAGCCACCGACGATTTACCACTGTGAGTAGTTAGGAGGATCGAGCAGGAGGCCCGCCTTCTTTCGATCTCAGATCCCAGCTTTGTGCTAGCCATCTTATGGCAACTTGTTTAACTTATGTCTGCATTTAAGATATTGTGGTTTCACGACTCGCCTATGATCGAAAGCACTTGTATTCGAGCCCTCGAGGCCCCTGGCTTGTATTATGATGCTTGTATGACTTATTTATGTTTTAGAGTTGTGTTGTGATATCTTCCGTGAGTCCTCGATCTCGACCGCATACATTTGCGTGCATGATTAGTGTACGATTGAATCGGGGGCGTCACAAGTTGGTATCAGAGCCGACTGCCTATAGGAATCCCCCTTCCACACTCCTTGGCCGAAGTCGACTCTAGTCGATGTAAAGTGTTTTACTAACATAGCTGTGCGGCCCATGGGCCCACGTCGCCATTGGGTGGTACTAGGATCTTTTACTCCTCGAACTTTACTCTGGGATTCTGAACTCTCTTCTATTCGGGTTAAACGATTTTTACTAAAATCTAAATTTAGGTTCTCGAAAATACTTTCTCCGGAGAGGCCCTTGATCAGATGATCACCAACTGCACCAGAAGATTTTGGAGATACTCTTTGATATTCTCTCGAGACTTTGTGCCCATCACTTTTGCTATTCCCGACCACCGATAAATCCTTATGGATAACTACTTACACTTGCCATTCATACAACCATCCCCCATTGATCTTGTTATTACAAGATACCACGAAGTTTTCTCTATTGTTCCGAGAATACTGTGCCTACTGCCTAGCAGTTCTTTGCCACATGAATACCCCTTCAAATAAATCCTCGCACTTGTCGAGTATCCGCTCATCCCCAGTTGTTCATGTGTTTCACAAAAGTCCTCGAAATACCATTCAATTTTCTGGAAATCCTAAGCAGCCTAGTGCTCTTGAAATTCTTGCTTGCTTGCATTATGGTTAATCCCATAAGTCTCGTAATCTTATTGGCATCTCTTTTCATTATCATTTTGAGTCCGTTGATTCAATTTGTTGCGAATGCTCGCAATCCTCAATCAGATCCTAGAATTCATCCTTCCGGCTCAGACGTCAATTTAAACGTGAGCTGGTTCTCGCCAATCAAATTGTCGTCGATTGTGCCCCTAAGTATATTGAATTTATCCATCCTTGATCAGAGCGCCCGCTCGATCCTTCGCTTTGTAAATCATAATTCCTTTGCATTTGAGCTCTAAGTTACTCAGTTGTTTCTATAATCCAATGTCTTTGCATTGATTCTTCCTCTGGTTGTGAGCCGATACTCACATCAGATCCTTTATGGACCATCGGAACCTTGTTGGATTTTATTCAACAACGTCCTTCATATTCAATCACTTTGGAAGTTCTTTCCTTGATACATAATGCCTTTGGTAAATCATATTCCTTGATTTGGCCAACCATGCTCTGCTTTTGAGCTGGTGATATTTACTATTGAAGCTTGTGGTATATGTTTCCATGATCCCCCGATGGGTTGAACCTATGCCTTCCATAATATGTGTGAAATCGAAAGTTTTCATGAGTCATACTCTTCTGGTATTTTGCCAGATAAAATTTCAACACTTCAACTTCATCAAACGCGAGAAGTGAATGAAAGGTTATGCATTGAGGAAGTGGGAGTCGACCTTGAACTTTGCGTTCATGCCCATGGACACGATGCAAATCTTATCCTGGAAGCTTCTCGTAGAATAGTTACCCCCTTGTTATAAGTGCTTGTATCTGTGGTTTGATCATGTACAAATGTGATTCTGACCATATTGTTCCCCTTTGATTCAATTTCTCAGACAAGTTAAAACCACTTGTCCTCTGTAGAGCAATACCCAATCCAACCTCTACTTTTACCTGTCGTCGGGTATTACCCCCTGGTATCTCGAGATTATCACAGAACTGCATAACCTCTTATGAGTTCTTTATCAAGTACTACATCCTCACTGATTCCATTTTTTTCATGGGCTCCGAGTTATTAAACACTCGAAGACACCGATAACTGAACCGAGTCCGCACTATGGTTCAACACCTCTTCAGTAATCTTCTTTAAGTATGAGTTTGTACCCGATCATGTCATTCCTAGCCTGCTCTGCTATACCTATTCGTGTTGATTTTAAGTGTGCTACCTGGTCCTTTTTCTCGGAGCATAATTTTCGACGATGAGCTAAAGCTTACGTCGATTTTCCTCATCATGTAATTTCTCCTTGAACAGCAAACTTGGTTTGGAGTTTGTGACGTACCCGTGGCTCCAATAACCTTTCGCTTCATCATTCCTTTGACTTGATGTCATCGCCGATCGATTACACCTTCATGAAATCCCTCGACAAAGGTGTCGTGATCATCAACATTCCGAGCTCTTCCAAAATATCTATTGAATTCTTGATGGGAAATACCATCCTTGCCCCTCGATGGTTTGTATTATCATCGGCCACTTTATTGCCTTCCCTCCAACACAAACTTGTTCGTGTTTTGTGTTGTACCTTGAGTCCCTTGCTGCCTAGCATTGTTCTTCTTTACCTTGAAATATTACCACCTTTTATGTCAATAATGTCGGGAATTTCACCACCTCTTAAGAATTCTTGGTATGGTGAAACTTTTCACCATCACCATTCTTCTTGGGTCCTCGTGTTGATTCCAACCGGGGGACCAACAAGTGAGCGGTGTTGTTTGGATTCTGCCCTTCTAGCAACCCTATTGCTTTGAACTTAATGGACAGCCGTTCATTCTTAGACTATTGATTATTGAATCACGATTCTAACATTGACCGTGCTACCTAGTCCCATATTTCGGTTGCACCTTTTAACCAATGTTTAACTGTGTATGTTTTCCTCAAGCATACATCATTATATCATTAGATCTCACTAATGTTATCTCCTTGTTCACATAATTGTGGAAACCCATCTTTTGGAAGTCTCGATGAATTGTCGTTGAGTTCATCAGCTACCTCCTTATCCCTTCATTGGTTTAATGATGAGCTTTTGTTTTGGAACTCATTTCCGTAGTAAATTTCCCGAGAAACTTACAATGTCGTCTCGTCACTTTGTTTTGCACCTTTTCTTCTCAGGCATCCCGAGTCTGAGATATCCTAACACTAATCAGATATGAATCCCGGTCAGATATGATGGTTGGGACACATTTTCCAAGAGTTATAACGTTGGTCTTTTTTTTCCTACTCGGTAAGGTGATGTCATGCCTAGCACACCTGACCAGAGGACCTATTGTTATAATTTTCCTTTTAGCAATGCTATCCATTCTTCCATGAGGAAATTGTAAGACTTATTCTACAAGTTGTTCCTGATGGATCCTTCGAGTATCCAAAGTCTGATCTTTACCCAGTGACCATGTCAATTCTATCTCGAAGCATGTCTGTGATACTCTGATTTTCAACAAGAACATTTGAAGCCCAATGCTAAATGTTTCTTGCTCAATTATCCAAACACCGTTGTATGGGTAATGTCATGAAATTTCTCTCCCCTACCTTAAGAGTTTGCTACATTATATCCTGTCATGGATATCATGCTCTGCTTGTCCTTGGGAAGGATATACCCCTGAAATATGTGTTTAAACACATTTTCATTTCCATTGTTTTTTTTACCTTCTTGTGATCTGTATTATATAAGCAGTAATATGTCCCTACTTATGTAAACACCTCATTGTACCACTCTGTCAGTAAGACCCTGTTGCATTTGTCAATAGCATTCCGGTAACCACCGATGGACGAGAACTTTGCCTATTGGTCCGCCTCGTTCAACGAGCAGGAAAATGGTTCTCTTCGTCCCTCTCCCTTGGTACCGATGTTATTGCCGACATAACCGATAGACTATCCTCTGACATGCCTTGCTCACATGATCGTGCAAGATGTCATTGCTCCTATTAAAAAAAACCACATGGTGGGCCCATAACCCATAGTTCCACAGGATCAAAACCTGACTGTCCTGTACAACCCCTATTCCCAAAGTTATTCCTCGCGCGTGGCCTCGTATGTAATTCACGGGCCACCGTCCTAGTGATCTATTCTGGTATCGACGCAATACTTACTCTCGCTACTCTGAACCCCTTTCTCACTCTGGTTCAGACTTCGAGCAACTATCTATCCGCTTGGAACCTCTTATTGTACCTTCGTAGCTTACTCTCGATGTATTTCATATGTTCAACTCGAGAGATAATCTTATACTCACTCATGGGTTAACCCCAGATTGTTTCCCTCAAAAGCATTATGTCGTAGTAAGCTGCCCCTTATCCTTTCGTAAGTACGATGGAGTTCCCGAAGAAATGATGACAAGTTTATCATGATGCATTGGAATAAAGAATTGAAGACATCAACGAAAGGGATTAACTTCCTCGAGAAGATCCGTTAGAATATCGTAACCAGAACTTTCCCCCTTACTCCCCTCTTAAATCTCGGGACAAGATTTCTTGTAGTGGAGAAGAATTGTGACGCCCGGATAATTAAGCTACAGTAATTCTTTGCTAATGATGCCATGTCACTTCGATTACTATCGCTAATCTCGTCTTAGTTCAAAAACTGATTCAAAAACCGAATTAGAAAAATCAAACAATTAAAGTTTTCAAAAGTCAAAACTAAAATGTTCTTAATATAACAAGTAATTCATAAGACATATTGGTGGAGAAACCAACTCTTTAAAAAATGTTTAAATGCACTAACCTAATTAAATCATTAGCTAAAACCATTAATTAAATGCCTTTTGTGTTTTGAAAATTACTAAACTAAATTATTTTGGGTTGAAACCTTTTTTTGGTTGTGACATATTTCGTAACATCAAATTAGGTGCCATTTTGGTATTTTGATAAATCAAAAACAAAAGGAAACTAAGCTAAAACAGAAAGGAAATAAAATAAACAAAAGAAAAAGAAAATACAAAACCAGAAAAACAAAACTAGCAAAAAAAAAGGAGAAAGAGAACCCTCCCCCCCCCCCCACTAGACCCCTTGGCCCAACTGGGCCATGGCCCAGCCGGCCACCCCCTGGCCTATAGGCCACCCCCACCCCGACCGAAACCCTAACATGTCCACTCCCCACGTTCCCCACTCTCCTCCCCCCCCCCCCCCGATCTCTCCCCCTCTCGCTCCCTATTCTCCTCCCCTGATCCAATCTAGATCAGGCACGACAACGCCGCCCCTCGCCGCACCTTCCCTCCTCACCGACCGTTCTCGACCTCCTCCTCACTGACCACCTCTCCCCCGCCCCAAATCTGATCGATCCCGTCTGGATCGAGGGGAGGCAGCACCAACGTCACCGCCACCCGATGCCGGCGCCCCGACGCCCGCCGTCGCCAACCGTGCCTCCTCTTGCCGGGCCTACTGGCGCCATTGCCGTCTCCCTCCGGCTACCCCGAGCTGCTCCTCATCATCGATGTGAACGCCGCCCTATTTCCCCTCTCTTTCCTGCCTCGCACGCGTCGCCAGCTAGCCGTGACCGAAGCCGAGAGCCGGTCGTGGCCATGCCGCCGCGGCCAAGCTTGTTGTCGTCGTTGCGTTGACCACTGGACGAAACACTGCTGCCGTAGTGTTCATGGATGCCCATGATGTAGCCTGACCGTTTTTCTCGCACGATCTCCTCTTGTTTCACCGGATCTGAGAGGTCTTGTTTCGCCGCTAGACCTCGTCGCCGGCGTCCATCCCGACACCTCCAGCACCAACCACTAGCACAACTCGATGCGCGCCAACGCGCTCGTCCTTCTGATGCTCGTGGGTGACCAAATAGTCACCGGAACGCAACTCCGGCGAGCCGCTGTCGTGGTTCCCCTTCCCGCACGCCCACACGCCCTCCCCTTGACGCTCGTGGGCACGAACCCGCCAGCGCCATCCGTCGCCTCCGTGCGGGTGCGCGGCGCCCCCACCCGATAACGCCAGTGCGCCCGTTTCGCCCGTTAGGCCCCCGTGCCTATGATCAGTGGGGCCCTGCCCCCAGAACGTTTTAAATAAAAAAATAAAAAATGAATTAAAAAATAAATAATTAAAATAATTAAAATATTAATTAGTTAATTAATTAAGGAATTAATTAACTTAATTAATCCTGATTAGAATAACCTAATTGCCTAGTTTAGTTAATTAATCTGTTAGGTTAGTTAATAGTCAATGACATGCGGGACCCACACGTCAGATTGACCGAGTCAACCCCTGTTGACTTCTGACGTCATGGTGACGTCATGATGATGTCAGCATACACTATTCTGGATAATGTTTATTTAAATAATTAAATAAATCCTAAAATGTTTTAAATCTTTAAAAATTAATATAAAATAAACCGTAGCTCAGATGAAAAAACTTTCTACATGAAAGTTGCTCAGAACAACGAGACAAATCCGGATACGCAGCCCGTTCGTCCGCCACACACCCCTAGCATACCGAACACGCAACTTTCCCCCTCCAGTACCTTTGCCAGAGAACGCGGAACCCCGGGGATACTTTCCCGGATGTTTCCCCCCCTTCGCCGGTATCACCTACTACCGCGACTAGGCACACCTAGCATCACTCCTTGTCATGTCATGCATTTGTTTGCATTGTATTTATTGTTTCTTCCCCCTCTTCTCTTGCTAGACACCGAGACCGACGCCGCTGCTACCCAGTACGACTACGGAGTTGACGACCCCTCTCTCTTGCCAGAGCAACCAGGCAAGCCCCCCCCCCTTGATCACCAGATATCACCTATTCTTCTCTATACTGCTTGCATTAGAGTAGTGTAGCATGTTACTGCTTTCAGTTAATCCTATACTGCTGCATAGCGTGTCCTTGCTACTACTGTTGTTACCTTTACTCGCTATCCTACCGCTTAGTATAGGATGCTAGTGTTCCATCGGTGGCCCTACATTCTTGTCCATCCGCCATGCTATACTCTTTGGGCTGTGATCACTTCGGAGGTGATCATGGGCATATACTATATACTTTACACTATTACATTACCCGTGATACTGTTGGAGATGGGAAATTTGAAAGGACGGTGGCTCCATCCCGGTAGAGGTGGGCCTGGGTTCCCACGGCCCCGATCGTTACTTTGTGGCGGGCGGCAGGCAGGTTGTGGCCACCTAGGAGAGAGGTGGGCCTGGCCTCGGACGGCGTTCACGGATACTTAACACGCTTAACGAGATCTTGGTATTTGATCTGAGTCCGCCATTTGGTCTATACGCACTAACCAACCACGAGGAACAGGTTATGGGCGGTCGGCGACGCCGTGGTATCGGCCGAAGCACTTCGTGACGGCCCGGCGGCGGGCCGGATTGGACTGAACGCCTCCTAGTCTAGGGTGCGCTTCCCGCCCTCATAGCGTCTTGATTGTGCTATGGGCGATGGGCCTGCACCCTGTGGCGCTTAGGTTTAGACCGGCGTGTTGACCTCTGTTGTGCCTAGGTGGGGCTGCGGCGTGTTGATCTTCCGCGGTGGGCATGACCCGAGAAAAGTGTGTCGGCCAAATGGGATCAAGCGTGTTGGGTTATGTGGTGCACCCTGCAGGGAGTTAATCTATTCGAACAGCCGTGATCTTGGTAACAGTGACGACTTGGAGTTGTACCTTGACCTTATGACAACTAGAACTGGATACTTAATAAAACACACCCTTCCAAGTGCGGATACAACGGTGGTCGCTCTCTAACAGGGCATTGAGGAGGGATCACGGGCGAGGATTATGCTATGCGATGCTACTTGGAGGACTTGATCTACTCTCTTCTACATCTTTGCAAGGCGGAGGCTGCCAGCGTAGTCTTCGGCTGTGATTAGTTATCCCCTCTTATTCGGCATTTTGCGATTCGGTCCATTGATATGGCCCTTTACACATATATCCATGCATATGTAGTGTAGCTCCTTGCTTAAGTAGTACTTTGGATGAGTACTCACTGTTGCCTTGTTCCCCTTTTCCCCTATCTCTATCCGATTGTCACGACTGCGACGACGGAGCCCAGGAGCCAGACGCCACCGTCGATGACGACTACTACACCGGAGGTGCCTACTACTACGTGCAGCCCGCTAACGACGACCAGGAGTAGTTAGGAGGATCCCAGGCAGGAGGCCCGCGCCTCTTTCGATCTGTATCCCAGTTTGTGCTAGCCATCTTATGGCAACTTGTTTAACTTATGTCTGTACTCAGATATTGTGGCTTCCACGACTGCCTATGATCGAGCACTTGTATTCGAGCCCTCGAGGCCCTGGCTTGTATTATGATGCTTTTATGACTTATTTATGTTTTAGAGTTGTGTTGTGATATCTTCCCGTGAGTCCCTGATCTTGATCGTACACATTTGCATGCATGATTAGTGTACGATTGAATCGGGGGCGTCACAAGTAATTATGACATTTAATTGTTCATCAGGAAAGCTATCATCAATAGGTAGTGGGTCATCAAGAACATTCTCTAACCTAGATAAGTTGTCTGCAACGGGGTTCTCAGCTCCTTTTCTATCAACAATATGCAAATCAAATTCTTGCAAAGAAGAGAACCCATCTAATAAGTCTAGGTTTAACATCTTTCTTTTCCATAAGATATTTAATAGCAGCATGATCGGTGTGAATAGTTACTTTAGAATCAACAATATAGGGTCTGAATTTATCACAAGCAAATACAACTGCTAAAAGTTCCTTTTCGGTAGTAGCATAATTTCTTTGAGCATTGTCTAGAGTCTTACTAGCATAATGGATAACATTTAACTTCTTATCAACTCTTTGCCCTAGAACAGCACCTACAACATAATCACTAGCATCACACATAATTTCAAAGGGTAAATTCCAATCGGTGGCTGAACAACGGTGCGAGACTAATGCTTTCTTAAGTATTTCAAATGCTTCTACACAATCATCATCAAAGACAAATGGTACATCTTTTTGTAATAAATTAGTTAGAGGCCGAGAAATTTTTGAGAAGTCCTTAATGAACCTCCTATAAAATCCGGCGTGACCTAGGAAAATTCTTATACCTTTGATGTCCTTGGGACATGGCATATTTTCAATAGCATCAACTTTGACTTTATCAACTTCAATACTTCTTTCAGAAACTTTGTGCCCCAAGACAATACCTTCATTAACCATAAAGTGGCACTTTTCCCAATTCAAGACAAGATTAGTTTCTTCACATCTCTGGAAAACTCGATCAAGATTGCTCAAGCAATCATCAAACGAGGATCCATAGACGGAAAAAGTCGTCCATGAAAACCTCACAAATCATTTCACAAAAGTCGAGAATATAGCCATCATGCATCTTTAAAAGGTAGCAGGTGCATTACATAAACCAAAAGGCATACGTCTATAAGCAAAAGTACCAAAAGGGCATGTAAAAGTAGTCTTTGATTGATCTCCAGCCAATACTGGTATTTGAGAGAAACCAGAATAACCATCTAGAAAGCAATAATGTGTATGTTTGCATAATCTTTCTAGCATTTGATCAACAAAAGGTAAGGGGTAATGATCTTTCTTAGTAGCTTTATTTAATTTGCGGAAATCAATTACCATCTATAACCTGTGATAATTCTTTGAGGAATCAATTCATCTTTATCATTGGGGACAACAGTAATACCTCCCTTCTTAGGGACACAATGGACAGGACTTACCCACTGACTATCAGCAACGGGATAAATTATACACGCCTCCGTAAGCTTGAGTATTTCTTTTCTTACCACTTCTTTCATTTTAGGATTCAAACGTCGTTGGGGATCCCGAACTGGTTTGGCATCCGCTTCCAAATTAATTTTATGCTGACATAGAGTGGGACTAATGCCCTTAAGATCATCAAGAGTATATCCAATAGCGGTACGGTGCTTTTTCAGAGTTTTCAATAATCTTTCTTCTTCATGCTCTGAAAGGTTAGCACTAATAATTACAGGATATATTTTATTTTCATCGAGATAAGCATATTTAAGATTATCAGGCAACGGTTTAAGCTCAAACACGGGATCACCCTTGGGTGGAGGAGGATCCCCTAGGATTTCAACAGCAAATTATGTTGCGAGAATAGGTTCCTGTTTAAAGAATACTTCATCTATTTCCCTTCTTTCATTCATGAACATATCATTTTCATGGTCTAGCAATTAGTGTTCTAAAGGATCACTAGGAGGTACGGCAATAGAAGCAAGACCAGTAATTTCATCCTTACTAGGCAATTCTTCCTCACGATGTTGTTTACTAAATTTAGAGAAATTAAACTCATGAACCATATCATCCAAGCCAATAGTAACAACATTCTTTTGCAGTCTATCTTAGCATTAACAGTATTCAAGAAGGGTCTACCAAATATAATGGGACAAAAGCTATCTTGTGGAGAACCAAGAACAAGAAAATCAGCGGGATATTTGGTTTTCCCGCACAAGACTTCAACATCTCTAACAATTCCCACTGGTGAAATAGTATCTCTATTGGCAAGCTTAATTGTGACATCAGTTTCTTCTAACTCAATAGGTGCAATATCATGCATAATTTCTTTGTATAATTCAATGGGTATTGCACTAGCACTAGCGCCCATATCACATAAGCCATGATAACAATGATCTCCTATTTTAACAGAAATAACAGGCACGCCTACCACAGGTCTATGTTTATCTTTAGCACAGGGTTAGCAATTCTAGCAGTTTCACCACATAATTGAATAACATGCCCATCAATATTATCAGACAAGAGATCTTTAACAATAGCAATATTAGGTTCTACTTTAACTTGCTCAGGAGGTGTATAAGTTCTAATATTGCTTTTACAAACAACAGTTGAAGCTTTAGCATGTTCCTTTACTCTAACAGGGAAAGGTGGTTTCTCAACATAAGAGGTAGGAACAATAGGATCATTATAAGTGACAGTCTTTTCTTCAACTTTAATAGGTGCAACTACTTTTACTTCTATGGAAGGATGATATTTAAACCACTTCTCCTTAGGGAGATCAACATAAGTAGCAAAGATTCACAGAAAGAAGCTACTATCTCAGAGTCAAGTCCATATTTAGTGCTAAACTTACGGAAAATATCGGTATCCATAAAAGATTTAACACAATCAAACTTAGGTGTCATACCTGACTCCTTACCTTCGTCGAGGTACCAATCTTCAGAGTTGTGTTTAATTCTATCCAATAAATTCCATCTGAATTCAATAGTCTTCATCATAAAAGAG
Organism: Aegilops bicornis; assembly: GCA_021605145.1. Lineage (NCBI taxonomy): Eukaryota > Viridiplantae > Streptophyta > Magnoliopsida > Poales > Poaceae > Aegilops > Aegilops bicornis. Next base: position 500,628,462 of record CM038675.1, read on the forward strand.
CTAGCACAAGAGGTATCGAGCATGGTGCGATTATTATCAGAAAGTCAAGCATAAAAATTCTGAAGAATTGTCACTTTTGAGAGCTCATGATTGGGGCATGAATATAACATTGATTTAAGCTTCCCCCAAGCTTGAGCGATGCTTTCTCCTTCGCAAGGCCAAAAGTTATATATATAATTGCGATCACGATGAACAAGATGCATAGGGTAATATTTTTGATGAAATTCCAATTTCAATCTTTTATAGTTCCACGATCCCGTATCATCAGATATCCTATACCTTGTCAATGCGTCTTCCTTCAAAGATAAAGGGAAGACCTTCTTCTTAACAACATCATCGGGTATACCTGCAAGCTTAAATAATCCACAAACTTTATCCAAATAGAGTAGATGTTCATCAGGATGCTTTGTTCCATCTCCTGTAAAAGTATTAGCCAGCAGTTTTTCCATCATACCCAAGGAACTTCAAAAGGAGTTTCATTTTAATAGGTTCAGTAGGTTGAGGAGCAACTCTTTGCTCTCATCGGACGGGGTGAAGATACCCCGAACAAGCCCCTCAGAGAATTACTTTCCATAGTAACAAGTGACAGAAAATTTCAGCACACTATATAAATTTTTCCTTACCAAATTCCACTTACCAAAGGCGCTACACTCCCCAGCAACGGCGCCAGAAAAGAGTCTTGATGACCCACAAGTATAGGGGATCTATCGTAGTCCTTTTGATAAGTAAGAGTGTCGAACCCAACGAGGAGCAGAAGGAAATGATAAGCAGTTTTCAGCAAGGTATTCTCTGCAAGTACTGAAATAAGTGGTAACAGATAATTTTGTGATAAGGTAAATTGTAACGAGCAACAAGTAACAAAAGTAAACACGGTGCAGCAAGGTGGCCCAATCCTTTTTCTAGGAAAGGACAAGCCGGAACAAACTCTTATAATATTAAAAGCGCTCCCGAGGACACATGGGAATATCGTCAAGCTAGTTTTCATCACGTTCATATGATTCGTGTTCGGTTCTTTGATAATTTGATATGTGGGTGGACCGGTGCTTGGGTGTTGTTCTTACTTGAACAAGCATCCCACTTATGATTAACCTTTGTGGCAAGCATCCTCAACTACAACAAAAGTATTAAGGTAAACCTAACCATAGCATGAAACATATGGATCCAAAACAGCCCCTTACGAAGCAACACATAAACTAGGGTTTAAGCTTCTGTCACTCTAGCAACCCATCATCTACTTATTACTTCCCAATGCCTTCCTCTAGGCCCAAATAATGGTGAAGTGTTATGTAGTCGACGTTCACATAACACTACTAGAGGCTAGACAACATACATCTCATCAAATTATCGAACGAATACCAAATTCACATGACTACTAATAGCAAGACTTCTCCCGTGTCCTCAGGGCCTACTGTGCACAACAAAGTGGCCAAAAATCTGACAAAAGCTTTTTGCAAGGTGTCTGAGGATGAGGCACATGATAAGCTCTCAAAAAGGCCCAAGAAGAAGGGCCAGGAGGATGTGGCCAAGGTCTCCAAGGTCACTGGTGCTACAACTCCTTAGGACGTGCCATGATGATCTGTCACATTAATATTAGCACCAGGGTTACTTTGAGAAAGCCTAGTTTGATGGTTGTATGCAAGACTTTTTATGTTATGGATGTTATGGATGTAAGCAGAACATGTTTAGTGTCTGTCTTCAGACCTTGGTACCTTCCTGCTATCTTGTTCACCTGGTTGATTTTTGGACTTGTGATCTATATGAAGATGTTGAAAACTATATTCTCCCTAGCAAGAGTGTGGGGTTTAATCTGCTTATCATGTTACTGATGATATGTGTTGCCTTTTGTCATTGCTTGTATAAGTTCTCAATCTTTATTGAGTCTCAGCCAACCCATGTCTCTAATTTTCATAAGGATGACATTATACCGGGAGATGGGGCCCGTATCAATTTCACAAATGATAGTAAACCATGAGTAGGAACATATCCTGGAATATTTTAAATTGGAACATTAGGGGTCTGAATTCTCCTGATAAATGGCTGGCCATTAGGCAAAAAATTGAGGAAAGTGCTACTGGCATTTTGTGTTTACAAGAAACAAAGAGACAAAACTTTGATTTGGCTTACATTCAAAACTTCTGCCCTCAAAGATTCAACAAATTTGAATATCTTCCTTCAATTGGAGCATCTGGTGGAATGGGGCTCTCTTCACTGGTCAGTTGCTATTCCAAAACAAGTTCTCTTTAACAATGCAGTTCACTTGCACTTCCTCCCTTAAACCTTGGATCTTAACAAATATATATGGACCTTGTAACATTGAGGAGAAATTGGAATTTATTGATTGGTTTACAAATATACAAATTCTCGATGATGTTGACTGGATTGTTATGGGGATTTTAATTTCATCGAGATCACCAAGACGTAAATAGACCTGGTGGAGATGTTAATCAGATCTCGCTATTCAATGAAGCTATTAGTAACCTGGGATTAATTGAATTACCACTCAAAGGAAGGCGATTCAGTTGGAGCAACATGCAAGACAACCCTTTGCTTGAAAAATTAGACTGGTTCTTCACTTACTGCTTTGCTTGGATGACTTCTTACCTCGACACCACCGCTTGCCTTGCAAAGCCAATCTCGCACCATTTGCCATGTGTTATAAAAATAGGTACAAAGCAATACCCAAGTCAAGAGTTTTCAGATTTGAGAATTCTTGGTTGAAACACAGCTCCTTCAAAGATATTGTGCAAACTGCAAGGAATATTCCTGTTGGCCATACTGATCCTGCTAAGAAAATTAATGCTAAATTCAAAAACTTGAGGAGAGCCCTCAAACTTTGGGCAAAGAAGGTATCTTCTATCAAGAAACACATTGATGAGTTGAATGAATGTATATTCTTATGGGACTTCTTAGAGGAATTCAGAGATTTATCTTTATTTGAGCATAATTGCAGAGAGCTATTGAAAGAAACCCTCCTAATCGCCCTCAAGAATCGTAAGATTTATTGGAAACAGAGAGGAAAAATCAAAGGGGTCAAGTTTGGTGATGAAAATACAAAATTCTTCCATACAAAAGCTTCTATTAATCACAGGCATAATAAAATTGCAATGCTCATAAATGAGGACCATGTGGAAATTACTGATCATGAGGGCAAGGCTGCAATATTATGGGAAGCTTTTAAGAAAAGACTAGGTCACTCCAATGGTCATAACATGCATTTCAACTTACAAGACTTGTATGATAGCAGAGTGGATCCACAGATTTTTGAAGAACTTGAGAAACCTTTCTCTCAGGAAGAAATTGATGAGGTTGTCAAAAATTGCCAACAGACAAATCACTGTGTCCCGATGGATTTAATAATGAATTCCTAAAAGCTTGCTAGGATATTATAAAACTGGATGTAATCGAGCATATCATTGCCTTCCATCTTTGGGCCGAACTGTGAATTTGGAGAGCATCAACACCTCTTATATCACACTCATTCCAAAAAAGGAGGTACCAATGTCCGCTAATGATTTCAGACCAATTTCACTGCTTAACGGGGTTCTCAAAATCATTACTAAATTGCTGGCAAACAGATTACAAAAAGTAATCCTCCAATTGGTACACATTAACCAATATGGATTCTTAAAGAACAGAGTGGTTCAGGATTGTTTGGGATGGGCCTATGAATACATACATCAGTGCCACAAGTCAAATGAGGAAATGCTTGTAATAAAACTGGATTTTGAAAAGGCCTTTGACACCATTGAGCATCAGGCTATAATTGACATTCTTAGAGCTAAAGGATCTGGTGAAAGGTGGATAACTTGGATGCACATGCTCTTCAATTCTGCATCTTCTGCATTGTGATGTTAAATGGGGTGCTGTGGAAGAAATTTTCTTGTAAAAGAGGAGTCGACAAGGAGACCCCTTTCTCCACTTCTGTTCCTTCTAGCGGTGACTTCATCGCAATCGATCTTGAATAAAGCCATGACAAGGGATTTAGTCACACCTCCACCGCAAGTGAACTCCTCGCCTGACTTCCCTATAGTGCAAGATGCGATGATACTCTTGTCATCATGCAAGCAAGTGCAAGACAGCTAATATGCCTCAAAGCTTTACTAAACACATTTGCAATCGCCATCGGCCTCAAAGTAAACTATGGGAAATCTATCATGGTACCAATAAACATTCCAGAAGACAGAGTGGATATTTTCACAAACACTTTACAATGTGCCAGAGGGCAATTCCCATTTACTTACCTGGGGCTACCTTTGGGAATTTATAAGACAACAGTAGAGCAATGCTTGCCTATTGTCAACATAATTGTTAAGAGGATTACTGGCATTTCCACCTTCATGACTCAAGCAGGGAAGGTTTTGTTGGTAAAATCTGTGTTAGCTTCTCTAGCATTTTACTTCATGTGTTGCCTGGATGTTCCCATCACAATTAAACAACAGATCATCAAATACTTAAGACACTGCCTTTGGAGGAGTCACGATATGGGGGATAGGAGGCCAGCATTAGTGGCTTGGCACACAGTTATGCACCAAAAGATCGTGGTGGCTTTGGTGTCCTGGATATATTCACACAGAATAAAACCCTGCTCATGAAAAATCTTCATAAATTTTACAACAGACAAGATATCCCTTGGGTCAATTTAATTTGGGAATCATACTACAGCAATGGTGAACTTCCAGGAGATCAAAAAGTGGGATCTTTTTGGTGGAAATCCAACCTAGCACTCATTGATCAGTTCAAAGCTATAGCCAGATGCAATATGGGTGATGGCAAAACTGCTCTGTTCTGGGATGATATGTGGAACCTCACAAAAATTTTCAACAAGTGATCAACACTGAATATCTCCAAGATTTATTCCACCTGCCTCTTACTACACAAGCATATGAGGAGTTCATACAAATGGAGGACATGTGCATTGCTTTAAGACACTCTGAATACTTAGATGCACTTGATACTTGGAGTTACATCTGGGGAAATGAATTTTATTCCTCAATTAAAGCATATAAAGTGCTCATTGGACACAAACAAACTCCACCTCACTTCTCATGGATTTGGAAGAGTTCCTGTCAACCCAAGCACAAAGTTTTCTTCTGGATGCTGTTACATGACAGAGTCAACACCAGGAATCTTTTAAGAAGGAAAAACTTTGAATTGGAAGTCTACAATTGTGCAGGAGAAATTGTCAACAGGAAGAAACTCTGCATCATCTCATTTGGGGATGCCCTTTTGCTGACAGATGTTGGGACTTCATCTGCCCTTCAAGAACACCTAACTTGTCAGTCCTGGAAGCTTACCAAGATCTCAAGGACAAACTCAATTACCCGTTCTTTATGGAGATTATAATATTTGGTTCATGGGCAATCTGGATTTCAAGAAACAACAAGATTTTTGAAAATATAACCCCCTCTTTTGATGGCTGGAAGCACATATTCTTTCAGGAGTTAAAGCTTCTCAAATTCAGGATTAAAAAGAAATATGAAGCTCAATTCTCTGCTTGGCTGGATGCTTGGTTGTAATTTTTAGTTTAGTTCCTCTGCTTTTTGTTTATTAGTCTTTTTCTTAGCTGTAGGTTAGACTCCTTTTTTTGGTAGTTTCTCTCATGTTCTTATTTTTCTTTTCTTTTGTTTGGGCTTACCTCAAGCCCACAAGACTTATGTTCTTTGTTTCTTATTTTTAATAAAAGTTGCAGTGGGGTGTTTACCCTATTGTTTATAGTAAAAAAAAACAAAGCATATTCATGTTCATAATCAGAGGGGTAATAATATGCATAAAGGATCTAAACATATGATCTTCCACCAAGTAAACCAACTAGCATCAACTACAAGGAGTAATCAACACTACTAGCAACCTACTAGCACCAATCCCGGACTTGGAGACAAGAATTGGATACAAGAGATGAACTAGGGTTTGGAGATGAGATGGTGCTGGTGAAGATGTTGATGGAGATTGCCCTCTCCCGATGAGAGGAGCGTTGGTGATGATGATCATGATGATTTCCTCCCGGAGGGGAAGTGTCCCGGCAGAACAGCCCATGGGAGCCCTAGATTGGTTCCGCCTCGTGGCGGCGTGAGTCTCGGCCCCGAAAGGTTGTCTCTGATTTTTTCTCATCGAAAGACTTCATATAGGAGAAGATGGGCATCGGAGAGCCACCAGGGGCCCACGAGGTAGGGGCGCGCCCGGGGGGCACGCCCACCTCGTGAGTGTGGTGTGGGCCCCGGCTTTCTTCTTTGGCGATGATTTTTCTTTATTTATTTTAAGACATTCCGTGGAGTTTCAGGGACTTTTGGAGTTGCACAGAATAGGTCTCCAATATTTGCTCCTTTTCCAAATTTCAGAATTCCAAATTACCGGCATTCTCCCTCGTCATGTAAACCTTGTAAAATAAGAGAGAATAGCCATAAGTATTGTGACATAACGTGAAATAACAGCCCATAATGCGATAAATATCGATATAAAAGCATGATGCAAAATGGACGTATCATTCATCTATGTGAACTATATGCCGCATATCACACACATCTTGTTAAGTTGAATCGGTTCTGTTGTGTTCCCTAATAAAAAACAATTCGTCGAGTGAACCGTATGCCGTAGATCACACACACCTTGATCTGGCTAACCGTTTCTGTTGCATTCCCTAATAGCAACAGTTCATCCGAGCAAACTGTATGCCATATATCCCACACTCTTTTATATAGCCGCCCATTTCTGTTGTTCTGCCACATCGCAAACAGTTCTTATGGATTAGCCTTTTGTCACGCATCGCACACGCAACTGTAATATGAACCATGTTTGATGTATCCGCCATCACAAACGTTTTGCATATTTTTGACGGTTTTTTACATCACCGTTTGCGATTAATGCATCGCACACAGTTTCGTCAAAGGGCCTCTGATCGTAGTGTCGCGTTAGCAGCATCCTGCAGTAGTGTGTGGACTTGCCAAAAGGCTCCGATACGAGACCCTTCCTGAAAATATGATGAATTGCAATTGCAAAGTTGACTGAGAACATAGTTTGTTGGTTTTCAAGAAAGTTTATGCTTTATACTTCGATGTTGTGATGAATTGTTACTTGCTCATAAGAAGTTCTATGATAAAGTTTATTGTTGTTATAATAATAAGCATGATCCTACTATGTCCATATTTTGTTTTTATCGACACCTCTCTCTCTAAGCATGTGGACATGATTTTCGATATCGGCTTTCAGTTGAGGACAAGCGAGGTCTAAGCTTGGGGGAGTTAATACGTCCGTTTTGCATCATGTTTTCCCACTTTTATTTATAGTGTTTTATGCAATATAAAACTTTGTGGAGTAATTCTAATGCCTTTTCTCTCATAATATGCAAGGTTTACACAAAGAGGGAGAATACCGGCAGTTGGAATTCTGGACCTGAAAAAGCAATGTCAGAGATACCTATTCTACACATCTCCAAATGAGCTGAAATTTTACGGAGAATTATTTGGGAATATATAAAAATTATTGGAGAAAATAAATACTGGAGGAGGCCACCTAGGTGCCCACTAGGCACTAGTGTTGGGGAACGTAGTAATTTCAAAAAAATTCCTATGCACATGCAAGATCATGGTGATGCATAGCAACGAGATGGGAGAGTGTGTCCACGTACCCTCGTAGACCGAAAGCGGAAGCATTAGCACAACGCGGTTGATGTAGTCGTACGTCTTCACGATCCGACCGATCAAGTACTGAATGCACGGCACCTCCAAGTTCAGCACACGTTCAGCCCGATGACGTCCCTCGAACTCCGATCCAGCCGAGTGTTGAGGGAGAGTTTCGTCAGGACGATGGCATGGTGACGATGATGATGTTCTACCGACGGAGGGCTTCGCCTAAGCACCGCTACAGTATTATCGAGGTGGACTATGGTGGGGGGGGGGGGGGCACCGCACCCGGCTAAAAATATCGACCCGACCTCAGATGGTCAAGTCTTCAGATTCGTGTCATCCTCGGATCGGTAATGCCGACACACACAAGACTCGAAGGATTTATAACAGAGTAGCAATCACACACTTATTACATCGAATATCTCAAAAGAGAACTTATTACAATAATATGGCTTAAGGCCATCTAATACGATAACAATGGAAGGCTTGGAAGATAAAGTGAGTCCATCAACTCCAACGGCATAGCCGAGCTGCACGGCAACGACCTATCGAACCTTACTCCTCGTCTGAAAAGTGCGCAACATAATACGTTGCAGCCCGAGAACGGGTCAAGACATGGAATATGCCGCAATGTAACACAATAGAGCAATAATGTAATAATGCTAACACTACATGCATGTTTGGCTGGTGGAAAGCTCTCTGATTACATAGCTTATGGAAAGCCAATTTTTCCCTACATCAAAGGAATAAATTTTAATTTAACTATCATGGTGGTTGAAACATCATTGAGAAGGTATAACCCCAACTCAATCCCAATTAAAGTAATTAACAACCCAACAATATTAATTTAGAGTGTTGAGATACATGTGAATACTCAAGTACTAGATACTCAGAATTGTCCATAACCGGGGACACGGCTAACCATGATTAGATTGTACACTCTGCAGAGGTTTCATGACTTTTCCCCACAAGACTCGATCGCCTCCGTTGATTTCTCGCACTACATGGTGTTTGAGAAACGGATGACCGAGACACAGTCTTTCAGAAACATTAACCCTCTACTCAGGGTAGACCATACCAAACCTACAAAACCCACTACCTGCTGATCTACCTCTTCAAGAGCTTCACGTAACTAACTCAACTATGCTAGAGCCCATAATAGCTTGTGGCTGCACACGGAAGTTTCTAGCATGAATAATCTGAGTTCCCTTTGAGCCTGGGTGGCGGTCCATAGGAAGATCGCACGGGTAACCCAGGATTTCCAAAAAAAAACAGACAACACTGGGTTCCCCAGGTGCCTCGATCCACCCAGATGTGTATTAAAGTTGCCACCTTAAAGTAAACCATTAATTAACAATCTCACATCTGTCATGAATAACTCTCAAACCCAACCACGTCTACGAGCATAGCATAGCAATATAAGCAACACGTAGAAGTAACTCCCAAGGGTTTGATAGTAACAGGGCAATAGGTTCCTACCTCATCATCTACTTCCCAACCCACAAATTAATGACATCCTAACCATGGATTGTTTGAGGGTTGAACTAATGCATAAAAACTGGGTATGAAAAGAAATATGATCAAAGTGTTACTTGCCTTGCTGACGATCCGGGAACCCTAGAGACTCGTAGTAACACGCTTCGCACTCCGGGAATTCTATCGCAAAACAAACAACAACATACATAAGCAACAAGCAAAGATGCACAAACGGAACTTCAACTGAAAGAGGTTGACCGGAGAGTTCAACTTAAGAACTCCGGTTCACAAGAAGAATCAAACCAAACGGAGCAACGAAACTCAAACGGCGAAAGAAACAAGATCCGTTTACTAATCTGAAATAGGGTCAAATTTTACAGAGGCAAAAACTTGTTTGAGTTGGCTATTCGGAAACAGGGTTTCGAGATGAAACTCCAGGCGCTTGAATCGCCTGATTCCGATAAACGAGCGAAAAGTTATACTACTTCGAACATCGGATCAGAAATCGCGATCAAAAAAATCGCGGAATAAATCCGATAAAAAGAAAAACGATGAACGGCTAAACAAACGAACGTTCGTTAGCAGAAACTAAACGACGAACACGTTCGTAAAAACGAACGAACGAGCGAACACTCGCAAAACAAATAAACCGGAGAATAAAACCGATCTATAAAAAAACGGGGCTAGGGTTTTTCTTAAAAAAACAGAAGTGGTTTTTCTAAAAAAAACCGGCGGCGGGGCGGCTACCTCCGGCGAGGTCGTCTGGCGGGCGGGCGGCTCGCGGGTTTCGGCGAGGGGCGCGGGTGGCGGCAGGGTGCGGCGTGGCGGCGGGAGTGGCGGCGGGCTAGAGGCGGCGGCGGCTCGGGGCTCGGGCTGCGGCGCGGGCTCCGGGAGGGGGCGGTGGTGGTGGTTTAGAGGGGCCAATATATAAAGGTTGGGGGTCCGACTTGGGAGGGGTCGGCGCGGAAGGCGGCGGCGGCCGGGACTCTCCGAGTCCGTGGCGGCTGCAGTGGGAGGCGGTGGCGCCGTGGCCTGCCTGGCTCGGCCCTTGGCTCAGCCATGGGTCCTTTTTTAAACGATCCAATAAAACTAAAAGAAATCCTAGAAAAATAAATAAAATCTAAAAACCAAAACAAGTTTTCTTTGTCTAAATAAAATATTTAGAACAAGATGAACTTTTCTTGGCCCCTAAAATGCAATTTTTAAAACATGCAAATTTTCTAGGGCAAATAAAATTCCAAATAAATCAAATAAAATCCAATTAATGATTTTAACATTTTTCCTCCGATATTTCGATTATTTTTGGAGAAGTCATATTATCTCCCCTCATTTATTATTTAAAAATGAAATATTTTCCGGAGAGAAAAATAATAAAATCAAAATCCTCGTCTTCATTATTTGATAAAATTCAAATATGAAAATAGGAAAATCCCCAACTCTCTCCGAGGGTCCTTGAGTTGCTAAGGATTTCGAGGGTTCTTCTCAACCAAAAGTACCTGGGCTCCACAAGGTGATGAACTTCTACGAATGTAACCTTTCTCCAATAGCTCCTTGATCTGCTTCTTAATTTCCTCCGGATCATTTGCGGGCATCCGATAGGGTCTCTTGGATATTGGCCTGCACTGCAATAGCTCTATCGAAACTTCGATGTCTCGATCCGGTGGCATGCCCGGTAACTCCTCCGGGAAAACATCCGGATAATCCTTTACTACTGTACTTCCTCCTGCATACAACTCCCGTGAGGGCATTCACTTGGCTCCTCCTAGGCACATGCCTAGATACATACTTAATCCTTTTTCCCTCCTGGGTGGTAAGATAAATTGACTTGCTAGCACGGTCAATACTTCCTCCATACTTTGACATCCAGTCCATACCTAATATCACATCCAATCCTTGCGACTCCAAGATAATTAGGTCAGACGAGAGAAAAACATGTGTGCCAATGATTAGGGGTATCTGGGTGCACCATCTCGCTAGCCATGTACTCGCTGCTCCAAAGTAGCTCACTAGAAGAGGGGTCCTAAGGGTTTGGGTTGGTAACTTAAACTTTTCCACAAATCCCCTTGATATGTATGAATGCGATGCACCAAAGATCGAAAAGAACAATAGCGGTAAATGGTGAACCAAAAACTTACCTATTACTGCGTCCGGCTGCTTTCAACTTCCTCCACGTAAACGTGGTTCACTTGTCCTTTGTTGAATGGGTTGGGCTTCTTCCCAGCGCTTCCATTTCCGCTTTCCATTCTTTCCTTCGTGGCAGTCATTGGCATAGTGCCTGTCTTCCCGCACTTGAAGCAAATAACTTGGCTTAAGTCCCTCTTGGCGGGTGTAGCTGGGTTAGAGCGATTCTCGATTATTGTTGACTCCATTCCCATTCCCGTTCTTCGCACCATTTTGATTATGCGATCCTCCTCCAGTATGGTTATGACCTCCATGGTTATGAACAGGTCCTCCCGAGTTCGGGTTAAGCGAGGCTTCTGGTGAGTTCCTGAGTTATACTTCCCTTGTCCATACTTCCTTTTACGGTTCTTAATCTGCTATTGCTTCCCTTCAATCATAAGGGCCTTATCTACCAACTCCTGGTAGTTGTTGAAAGTTGCCACCATCAACTACATACTCATCTCATCATTCAGCCCTTCCATAAACTTCTCTTGCTTCGCGGCATATGTTGCCACATCATCAGGGGCATAGCGTGATAACTTGCTAAACTCATCCACGTATTGTGCCACAAGATAGTTCCTGGCGTAAGTTGCGAAACTCACGCTTCTTTATCTGCATGGCTCCGGTTGAGACATGGGCCGTCAAAAGCTTGTTGAACTGGTCCCAAGTGACATTGGCTATAGGAAAAGTAGCCGTGTAATTCTCCCACCATGCGGCCGCTGGTCCATCCAATTGATGTGCGGCAAAGCGCACTTTTCAAAGATCGGTGCATCCTGCGGTGGTTAACTCCTTCCAATACGGGCGTAGCCAATCATCAAGAACTATTGGCTCGGTGCTACTTTGGAAAACACCGGCGGTTGTAACCTCGTAAACGGGCTAAATTGTCCACAAAGGCGGCGGGTTGTTGTTGTTGTTGTTGTTGTTGGCATTGCCTGGTTACGAACTAGCAATTGCATCAAGACATTCTCGCTTGGATCAACTGGGTGAGCTCGGGTGGGAAAACAAAACCGGGGTCACGTCTCGGAGGCATCTGAGGCTTTAGATGGAAGAGATTATAATAGAAAGAGGTCTAGTGAGATAACACTACCCATATGCACATGAGGCAAACACACACATTCATTCAATCAAGCAAGGGCATACAAAACGGTCTAGGACTATCGCATAAGTGCTCAACTACTACTAGTTACATGGGGGAATACTACTAATATATGGTGGTCATCTAGAAATTTCGATCGGTGGAAGACTCCATGATGTCTGCTCCAGCTTCGTCTTCGTAGTCATCATCACTTGGATCAGAGTTGGTGTAAATGCGATGATGATGTAGTTGTCCGGACAAGTGGGATCTTCTTCCTCTTCTTCCAAAGGTCTGGTCCTCCCATGAAGACTCCGATCTTCTTGACTAGGTCATCATTTTTCTCCAAGAGGGTCTTGATTTTTCCTCATATCCATCGTGTAAACTTGAGTTCTTCCTCCAGCTCGATGATCCTAGTTTTCGCCTTCTTCAAATCCATCATGTGTGCACATCTGGTTCTCCCGACGTCGAATGTGCTGGTTTAGCTCCTGGATGTAAGCTGCAATGGATCTATCCTTCTTGGTGCTGATTACTTCCCATTGCTCGTCTCGGCGCCCACATATTTGATATATGGTGTCTTTAAGCTCCCTATTCTAGACTTCACTAATGCGTCCCATGGTAATGTGAGCTGCCATACTCTTTCCCAAACTCCAGGTTGGTGCATTGAAAACACACACTATGGGCTCCATGATTGGCGCAAACGTCCTTCCGGGAACTAGAGCTTGAATCTTCCGGCGCTCTTCTTCTGGTAAGGTGGCGTTGTACGTCCCGGTGAAGCTTGGTATTCCAATATTCAAGTACCTAGTGACTTCCTTCAAGTGGCATCCAAAAGGTGTGTCTTCAGCCGGCTGTGCAAACTTGTTCTTCATCTCCGTCATCCTAAAGAGTGGAAAAATGGAGAGGAGTCAGAAATGAGTAGAGAAGAGTGACCTATGGTTTTATCTTAGTGGTCGTGTCCTACACTCGGCAGGTGCTCGATACCATCTTGTAGCGACCCGACCTCGATGGTCAAGTCTTCGTGCTTCGTGGTCATCCTCGGATCGGTAATGCCGACACACAAGACTCGAAGGATTTATAACAGAGTAGCAATCACACACTTATTACATCGAATGTCTCAAAATAGAACTTATTACAATAATATGGCTTAAGGCCATCTAATACGATAACAAATGAAGGCTTGGAAGATAAAGTGAGTCCATCAACTCCAATGGCATAGCCGATTTGCACGGCAATGACCTAAAGAACCTTACTCCTCGTATGAAAAGTCTACAACATAATACGTTGCAGCAGCCCGAGAACGGGTCAAGACACATGGAATATCTTGGCAATGTAACACAATAGAGCAATAACAGAATAATGCTAACACTACATGCATGTTTGGTCGGTGGAAAGCTCTCTGATTACAGCTTATGGAAAGCCAATTTTTCCCTACATCAAAGGAATAAATTTTAATTTAACTATCATGGTGGTTGAAACATCATTGAGAAGGTATAACCCCAACTCAATCCCAATTAAAGTAATTAACAACCCAACAATATTAATTTAGAGTGTTGAGATACATGTGAATACTCAAGTACTAGATACTCAGAATTGTCCATAACTGGGGACACGGCTAACCATGATTAGATTGTACACTCTGCAGAGGTTTGCGCACTTTTCCCCACAAGACTCGATCGCCTCCATTGATTTCTCGCACTACATGGTTTTTGAGAAACGGATGACCGAGACACAGTCTTTCAGAAACATTAACCCTCTACTCAGGTAGACCATACCAAACCTACAAAACCCACTACCTGCTGATCTACCTCTTCAAGAGCTTCACGTAATTTACTCAACTATGCTAGAGCCCACAATAGCTTGTGGCTGCACACGGAAGTTTCTAGCATGAATAATCTCAGTTCCCTTTGAGCCTTGGTGGCGGTCCATAGGAAGATCACACGGGTACCCCGGGATTTCCAAAAAAAACAGACAACACTGGGTTCCCCAGGTGCCTCAATCCACCCAGATGTGTATTAAAGTTGCCACCTTAAAGTAAACCATTAATTAACAATCTCACATCTGTCATGAATAACTCTCAAACCCAACCACGTCTACGAGCATAGCATAGCAATATAAGCAACATGTAGAAGTAACTCCCAAGGGTTTGATAGTAACAGGGCAATAGGTTCCTACCTCATCATCTACTTCCCAACCCACAAATTAATGACATCCTAACCATGCATTGTTTGAGGGTTGAACTAATGCATAAAAACTGGGTATGAAAAGAAATATGATCAAAGTGTTACTTGCCTTGCTGACGATCCGGAACCCTAGAGACTCAGTAGTAACACGCTCAAGACTCGGGAATTTTGTCGCAAACAAACAACAGCATACATAAACAACAAGCAAAGATGCACAAACGAAACTTCAACTGAAAGAGGTTGACCGGAGAGTTCAACTTAAGAACTCCGGTTCACAAGAAGAATCAAACTAAACGGAGCAGCGAAACTCAAACGGCGAAAGAAACAAGATCCGTTTACTAATCTGAACTAGGGTCAAATTTTACAGAGGCAAAAACTTGTTTGAGTTGGCTATTCGGAAAGAGGGTTTCGAGATGAAACTCCAGGCGCTTGAATCGCCTGATTCCGATAAACGAGCGAAAAGTTATACTAGTTCGAACATCGGATCAGAAATCGCGATCAGAAAAATCGCGGAATAAATCCGATAAAAAGAAAAACGACGAATGGCTAAACGAACGAACGTTCGTTAGCAGAAACTAAACGATGAACACGTTTGTAAAAACGAACGAACGAGCGAACACTCGCAAAACAAATAAACCGGAGAATAAAACCGATCTATAAAAAAAACGGGGCTAGGGTTTTTCTTAAAAAACCGAAGTGGTTTTTCTAGAAAAAACAGGCGGCGGGGCGGCTACCTCTGCCGAGGTCGTTCGGGCGGGACTCGGGGCTCGAGGGGCGCGGGTGGCGGCGGGTGCGGGGTGGCGGAGGGAGTGGCGTCGGCGGCTGGGTGACTCCGGCTCCGGGAGGGCGGTGGTGGTGGTTTAGAGGGGGGCGGCGATATATAAAGGTTGGGGGTCCGACTTGGGAGGGGGTCGGGCGGCGTGAAGGCGGCGGGCGACCTGACTCTCCGAGTCCGGGCGGGCGGCATCGGGAGGCGGTGGCGTGGCGGGCTCGGGCCTGCTGGCTGGGCCCTTGGCCTGGGCCGGGCGCATGTCCTTTTTTTTAAACGATCCGCCGAAACTAAAAAAAATCCTAGAAAAATAAATAAAAATCTAAAAAAACCAAACCAAGTTTTCTTTGTCTAAATAAAATATTTAGAACAAGATGAACTTTTCTTGGCCCCTAAAATGCAATTTTTAAAACATGCAAAAAAATTCTAGGGCAAATAAAATTCCAAATAAATCAAATAAAATCCAATTAATGATTTTAACATTTTTCCTCTGATATTTCGTTTATTTTTGGAGAAGTCATATTATCTCCCCTCATTTATTATTTAAAAATGAAATATTTTCCGGAGAGAAAAATAATAAAATCAAAATCCTCGTCTTCATTATTTGATAAAATTCAAATATGAAAATCGGAAAATCCCCAACTCTCTCCGAGGGTCCTTGAGTTGCTTAGGATTTCGAGGATTGCAAACGAAAATGCAATAAAATATGATATGCATGGATGACCTATGTATAACATGCCAAATTGAAAATTTGGAATGTTATACTAAAAGATCAAACGATCAATTGTTGTGTCTCTAGGGTGCCCCCTGCCCCCGTATATAAAGGAGCAATGGGGCGAGGTGCGGCTGACCAAGGGGGGCACGCCAGGTGGAGTCCTACTCCCACCGGGAGTAGGACTCCCTCCCTTTCCTTGTTGGATTAGGACTAGGGGGGGGGGGGAAGAGGAGGGAGATAGGAAGGACGGGGGGTGCCGTCCCCCTCTCCTTGTCTTATTCGAACTAGGGGGAGGGGCGCGCCCAGCCTCGCCGCCTCCTCTTCTCCACAAAGGCCCACTAAGGCCCATTAACCCCCGGAGGGTTCCGGTAACCCCTCCGGTACTTCGGTAAAATCCCGATTTCAACCGGAACACTTCCGATATCCAAACATAGGCTTCCAATATATCAATCTTCATGTCACAACCATTTCGAGACTCCTCGTCATGTCCGTGATCACATCCGGGACTCCGAACAACCTTCGGTACATCAAAACATATAAACTCATAATATAACTGTCATCGAAACGTTATGCGTGCGGACCCTACGGGTTCGAGAACTATGTAGACATGACCGAGACACGTCTCCGGTCAATAACCAATAGCGGAACCTGGATGCTCATATTGGCTCCCACATATTCTACGAAGATCTTTATCGGTCAGACCGCATAACAACATACGTTGTTCCCTTTGTCATTGGTATGTTACTTGCCCGAGATTCGATCGTCGGTATCTCAATACCTAGTTCAATCTCGTTATCGGCAAGTCTCTTTACTCGTTCCGTAATACATCATCTCGCAACTAACTCATTAGTTGCAATGCTTGCAAGGCTTAAGTGATGTGCATTACCGAGAAGGCCCAGAGATACCTCTCCGACAATCGGAGTGACAAATCCTAATCTCGAAATAGGCCAACCCAACAAGTACCTTTGGAGACACCTCAGAGCACCTTTATAATCACCCAGTTACGTTGTGACGTTTGGTAGCACACAAAGTGTTCCTCCGGTAAACGGGAGTTGCATAATCTCATAGTCATAGGAACATGTATAAGTCATGAAGAAAGCAATAGCAACATACTAAACGGTCGTGTGCTAAGCTAACGGAATGGGACATGTCAATCACATCATTCTCCTAATGATGTGATCCCGTTAATCAAATGACAACTTATGTCTATGGCTAGGAAACATAACCATCTTTGATAAACGAGCTAGTCAAGTAGAGGCATACTAGTGACACTCTGTTTGTCTATATATTCACACATGTATTATGTTTCCGGTTAATACAATTCTAGCATGAATAATAAACATTTATCATGATATAAGGAAATAAATGATAGATTTATTATTGCCTCTAGGGCATATTTCCTTCAGTCTCCCACTTGCACTAGAGTCAAAAATCTAGTTCACATCGCCATGTGATTTAACATCAATAGTTCACATCTTTATGTGGTTAACACCCACAGTTCACATCGACATGTGACCAACACCCAAAGTGTTTACTAGAGTCAGTAATCTAGTTCACATCACTATGTGATTAACACCCAAAGAGTACTAAGGTGTGATCATGTCTTGCTTGTGAGATAATTTTAGTCAACGGTTCTGTCACATTCAGATTCGTAAGTATTTTGCAAATTTCTATGTCTACAATGCTCTGCACGGAGCTACTCTAGCTAATAGCTCCCACTTTCAATATGTATCTAGATCAAGACTTAGAGTCATCCAGGTCGATCTAAAAGCTTGCATCAACGTAACTCTTTACGACGAATTCTTTATCACCTCCATAATCGAGAAATATATCCTTATTCCACTAAGGATAATTTTGACCACTGTCAGGTGATCTACTCCTAGATCACTATTGCAATCCATTGCAAAACTCAGTGTAGGGTATACAATAGATCTGGTACACAGCATGGCATACTTTATAGAACCTATGGCTGAGGTATAGGAAATGACTTTCATTCTCTTTCTATCTTCTGCCGTGGTCGGTCTTTGAGTCTTACTCAATTTCACACCTTGTAACACATGCAAGAACTCTTTCTTTGACTGTTCTATTTTGAACTACTTCAAAATCTTGTCAAGGTATGTACTCATTGAAAAAAACTTATCAAGCGTCTTGATCTATCTCTATAGATCTTGATGCTCAATATGTAAGCAGCTTCACCGAGGTCTTTCTTTGAAAAACTCCTTTCAAACACTCCTTTATGCTTTGCAGAATAATTCTACATTATTTCTGATCGACAATATGACATTCACATATACTTATCAGAAATGCTGTAGTGCTCCCACTCACTTTCTTGTAAATACAGGCTTCACCTCAAGTCTGTATAAAACTATATGCTTTGATCAACTTATCAAAGCGTATATTCCAACTCCAAGATGCTTGCACCAGTCCATAGATGGATTGCTGGAGCTTGCATATTTTGTTAGCACCTTTAGGATTGACAAAACCTTCTGGTTGTATCATATACAACTCTTCTTTAATAAATCCATTAAGGAATGCAGTATTGTTTATCCATTTGCCAGATTTCATAAAAGGTGGCAATTACTAACATGATTCAGACAGACTTAAGCATAGATACGAGTGAGAAACTCTCATCGTAGTCAACACCTTGAACTTGTTGAAAACCTTTTCCGACAAGTCTAGATTTGTAGATAGTAACACTACTATCAGCGTATGTCTTCCTCTTGAAGATCCATTTATTTTCTATGGCTTGCCGATCATCGGGCAAGTCAACCAAAGTCCACACTTTGTTCTCATACATGGATCCCATCTCAGATTTCATGGCCTCAAGCCATTTCGTGGAATCTGGGCTCATCATCTCTTCCTCATAGTCCGTAGGTTCATCATGGTCAAGTAACATGACCTCTAGAACAGGATTACTGTACCACTCTGGTGCGGATCTCACTCTGGTTGACCTACAAGGTTCGGTAGTAACTTGATCAGAAGTTACATGATCATCATCATTAGCTTCCTCACTAATTGGTGTAGTAGTCACAGGAACAGATTTCTGTGATGAACTGCTTTCCAATAAGGGAGCAGTGCGATTACCTCATCAAGTTCTACTTTCCTCCCACTCACTTCTTTCGAGAGAAACTCCTTCTCTAGAAAGGATCCATTCTTGGGAACGAATATCTTGCCTTCGCATCTGTGATAGAAGGTGTACCAACTGTCTCCTTTGGGTATCCTATGAAGACACATTTCTCCGATTTGGGTTTGAGCTTATCAGGATGAAACTTTTTCTTATAAGCATCGCAACCCCAAACTTTAAGAAACGACAACTTTGGTTTCTTGCCAAACCACAGTTCATACGGTGTCGTCTCAAACGAATTTAGATGGTGCCCTTTTTAATGTGAATGCAGCTGTCTCTAATGCATAACCCCAAAACGATAGTGGTAAATTGGTAAGAGACATCATAGATTGCACTATATCCAATAAAGTACGGTTATGACATTCACACACACCATCACGCTGTGGTGTTCCAGGTGGCATGAGTTTGTGAAACTATTCCACATTATTTTAATTAAAGACCAAACTCGTAACTCAAATATTCGCCTCTGTGATCAGATCATAGAAACTTTATTCTCTTGTTACGATGATTCTCCACTTCACTCTGAAATTCTTTGAACTTTTCAAATGTTTCAAACTTGTGCTTCATTAAGTAGATATACCCATATCTTCTCAAATCATCTGTGAAGATCAGAAAATAACGGTACCTGCCGCGAGCCTCAATACTCATTGGATCGCATACATCAGTATGTATTATTTCCAATAAGTCAGTTGCTTGCTCCATTGTTCCGGAGAACGGAGTTTTAGTCATCTTGCCCATAAGGCATGGTTCGCAAGCATCAAGTGATTCCAAAATCCCATCAGCATGGAGTTTCTTTATGCGCTTTACACCAATATGACCTAAACGGCAGTGCCACAAATAAGTTGCACTATCATTATTAACTTTGCATCTTTTGGCTTCAATATTATGAATATGTATATCACTATGATCGAGATCCAACAAACCATTTTCGTTGGTGTGTATGACCATAGAAGGTTTTATTCATGGAAACAGAACAACAATTATTCTCTGACTTTAAATGAATAACCGTATTGCAATAAACATGATCAAATCATATTAATGCTCAACGCAAACTCCAAATAACACTTATTTAGTTTCAACACTAATCCCGAAAGTATAGGGAGTTGTCGGGGAGGCTGATCGTACCCGCGAACACCTATGGAGCCGGCGGACCAGGCCCCTTTGTGGTTCGGAGGGGGGCGGAGATCGCACGAAGAGCGGATCGAGGCGAGGCACACGAGCAGTTTACCCAGCTTCGGAGCTCTCCGGAGAGATAAAACTCCTACTGCTGCTTGTTTGATGTATTCTGTTCTTGCTAGGGAGCAATGCGAGCTACAAAACCTAGCGTGAGCGTGTCTGGTCTCTGGTGAGTCGAATGAACCGAAACTCCAACCTCCTTTACGTTGCGCATGGGCCTCCTTTTATATGCTCAAGGGGTCTCCGACAGGTGGCAACATAGGCGAGGGTACAAATGTAAAAACAGGAGTTGGTACACCTACTCGAGCGAGTGTCTGATGCAAAATACCTAACCTCGACGGCAAGGGATAAAAGCAATAAATGCCCGTCGATCGCCCGACGATTACAGTGAAGACCGTCAGTGCGCCACCGCTTCGCCACGATGGCAAGCTTGTCGGCGCCGCTTATCGCTGCTCTCCGCTGGCTGCCTGACCTCTCGACACGCGTGCATGGAATGGTCCCATGGCGACACGTTGTTGGATGAGCTGGAGCGGAGATGGAGAGAGGTTGCTTGCCGCGACAAGCGCCTTGCCGCGGCCGAATCCTTGTCGCATCCGGACGCTTGTCGCGCTCCGAGCCTTCCCGGCAAGCTCTTCTTGCCGGGGCCTTGTCTTCTGCATGCACAGGTGGCCTTCGGCAAGCTCCTCTTGCCGGGGCCTTGTCTTCTTAATCAAATACTTTGTTCTTGAATGGCCCCAAAGGAGCCACGGAGGATCTCGGCGGTGACGAGGCAAACCCTGCCGCGGGGTGCTGCAACTGTCCGTGCACGAGTACGGGATACTAGGGTACCCCTAATCTAGTACACCGACAGGAGTGTGCGATGATGATCATATCAATCTTGGAACCACTTCCAACACACATCATCACTTCACCCTTAACTAGTCTCTGTTTATTCTGCAACTCCCGTTTCGAGTTACTAACCTTAGCAACTGAACTAGTATCAAACACTGAGGGGTTGCTGTAAACACTAGTAAAGTACACATCAATAACATGTATATCAAATATACCTTTGTTCACTTTGCCATCCTTCTTATCCGCCAAATACTTGGGGCAGTTCCGCTTCCGGTGACCAGTCCCTTTGCAGTAGAAGCACTCAGTCTAAGGCTTAGGTCCAGACTTGGGTTTCTTCACTTCAGCAGCAACTTGCTTGCCGTTCTTCTTTGAAGTTCCCCTTCTTCCCTTTGCCCTTTTCTTGAAACTAGTGGTCTTGTCAACCATCAACACTTGATGCTTTTCTTGATTTCTACCTTCGTCGATTTCAGCATCACGAAGAGCTTGGGAATCGTTTCCGTTATCCCTTGCATATTATAGTTCATCACGAAGTTCTAGTAACTTGGTGATAGTGACTAGAGAACTTTGTCAATTACTATCTTATCTGGAAGATTAACTCCCACTTGATTCAAGCAATTGTAGTACTTAGACAATCTGAGCACATGCTCCTTTGGTGAAACAATTTTCCTCCATCTTGTAGGCAAAGTACTGTCAGAGGTCTCATACCTCTCGACACGGGCATGAGTATGAAATACCAATTTCAACTCTTGGAATGTCTTATATGCTCCATGGCGTTTGAAACATTTTTGAAGTCCTGGTTCTAAGCCGTAAAGCATGGTGCACTAAACTATCAAGTAGTTATCATACCGAGCTTTTATCAAAACGTTCAAAACGTCTGCATCTGCTCCTGCAATAGTTCTGTCACCTAGAGGTGCATCAAGGACATAATACTTCTGTGCAACAATGAGGTTAATCCTCAAATCACGGACCAAGTCCGCATCATTGCTACTAACATATTTCAACTTATTTTTCTCCAGGAACATATCAAAAATAAAACAGGGAAGCAGCAACGCGAGCTATTGATCTATAACATTATTTGCAAAATACTGTTAGGGCTAAGCTCATGATAAATTAAAGTTCAATTAATCATATTACTTAAGAACTCCCACTTAGATAGACATCCCTCTAATCATCTAAGTGATCACGTGATCCAAATCAACTAAACCATAACCGATCATCACGTGAAATGGAGTAGTTTTCAATGGTGAACATCACTATGTTGATCATATCTACTATATGATTCACGCTTGACCTTTCGGTCTCAGTGTTCGAGGCCATATCTGCATATGCTAGGCTTGTCAAGTTTAACCTGAGTATTCTGCGTGTGCAAAACTGGCTTGCACCCGTTGTAGATGGACGTAGAGCTTATCACACCCGATCATCACGTGGTGTCTTCGCACGACGAACTTTGGCAACGGTGCATACTCAGGGAGAACACTTTTATCTTGAAATTTAGTGAGAGATCATCTTATAATGCTACCGTCAATCAAAGCAAGATAAGATGCATAAAAGATAAACATCACATGCAATCAATATAAGTGATATGATATGGCCATCATCATCTCGTGCTTGTGATCTCCATCTCCGAACCATCGTCATGATCACCATCATCACCGGCGCGACACCTTGATCTCCATCGTAGCATCATTGTCATCTCGCCAATCTTATGCTTCTACGACTATCGCTTCTGCTTAGTGATAAAGTAAAGCATTACAGGGCGATTGCATTGCATACAATAAAGCGACAACCATATGGCTCCTGCCAGTTGCCAATAACTCGGTTACAAAACATGATCATCTCATACAATAAAATATAGCATCACGTCTTGACCATAGCACATCACAACATGCCTTGCAAAAACAAGTTAGACGTCCTCTACTTTGTTGTTGCAAATTTTACGTGGCTGCTACGGGCTTAGCAAGAACCATTCTTACCTATGCATCAAAACCACAACGATAGTTTGTCAAGTTGGTGCTGTTTTAACCTTCACAAGGACCAGGCGTACCACACTCGGTTCAATTAAAGTTGGAGAAACTGATACCCGCCAGCCACCTGTGTGCAAAGCACGTCGGTAGAACCAGTCTCGCATAAGCGTACGCGTAATGTCGGTCCGGGCCGCTTCATCCAACAATACCGCCTAACCAAAGTATGACATGCTGGTAAGCAGTATGACTTATATCGCCCACAACTCACTTGTGTTCTACTCGTGCATATGACATCTACGCATAAAACATGGCTCGGATGCCATTGTTGGGGAACATAGTAATTTCAAAAAATTTCCTATGCACACGCAAGATCATGGTGATGCATAGCAATGAGAGGGGAGAGTGTGTCCACGTACCCTCGTAGACCGAAAGCGGAAGTGTTAGCACAACGCGGTTGATGTAGTCGTGCGTCTTCACGATCCGACCGATCAAGTACCGAACGCACGGCACCTCCGAGTTTAGCACACGTTCAGCCCGATGACGTCCCTCGAACTCCGATCCATTCGAGTGTTGAGGGAGATTTTCGTCAGCACGACGGTGTGGTGACGATGATGATGTTCTACCGACGTAGGGCTTCACCTAAGCATCGCTACAGTATTATCGAGGTGGACTATGGTGGGAGAGGGCACCGCACATGGCTAAAAGATCAAACGATCAATTGTTGTGTCTCTAGGGTGCCTCCCTGCCCCCGTATATAAAGGAGCAACGGGGGGAGGTGCAGCCGGCCAAGGGGGGCGCGCCATCTGGAGTCCTACTGCCACCGGGAGTATGACTCCCTCCCTTTCCTAGTTGGATTAGGACTTGGGGGGGGGGGGGGAGGAGGGAGATAGGAAGGAAGGGGGGCGCCACCCCCCTCTCCTTTTCCTATTCGGACTAGGGGGGAGGGGCGTGCGGCCCAGCCCTGGCCGCCTCTCCTCCTCCCCGCAAAGGCCCACTAAGGCCCATTAACCCCCGGGGGGTTTCGGTAACCCCTCCGGTATTCCGGTAAAATCCCGATTTCACCCGGAACACTTCTGATATCCAAACATAGGCTTCCAATATATCAATCTTCATGTCTCGACCATTTCGAGACTCCTCGGCATGTCCATGATCACATCCGGGACTCCGAACAACCTTCGGTACATCAAAACATATAAACTCATAATAAAACTGTCATCGAAATGTTAAGCTTGCGGACCCTACGGGTTCGAGAACTATGTAGACATGACCGAGACACGTCTCCGGTCAATAACCAATAGCGGAACCTGGATGCTCATATTGGCTCCCACATATTCTACGAAGATCTTTATCGGTCATACCGCATAACAACATACGTTGTTCCCTTTGTCATCGGTATGTTACTTGCCCGAGATTCGATCGTCGGTATCTCAATACCTAGTTCAATCTCGTTACCGGCAAGTCTCTTTACTCGTTCCGTAATACATCATCCCGCAACTAACTCATTAGTTGCAATGCTTGCAAGGCTTAAGTGATGTGCACTACCGAGAGGGCCCAGAGATACCTCTCCGACAATCGGAATGACAAATCCTAATCTTGAAATACGCCAACCCAACAAGTACCTTTGGAGACACCTGTAGAGCACCTTTATAATCACCCAGTTACTTGTGACGTTTGGTAGCGCACAAAGTGTTCCTCGGGTAAATGGGAGTTGCATAATATCATAGTCATAGGAACATGTATAAGTCATGAAGAAAGCAATAGCAACATACTAAACGATTGTGTGCTAAGCTAACGGAATGGGTCATGTCAATCACATCATTCTCCTAATGATGTGATCCCGTTAATCAAATGACAACTCATGTCTATGGCTAGGAAACATAACCATCTTTGATCAACGAGCTAGTCAAGTAGAGGCATACTAGTGACACTCTGTTTGTCTATGTATTCACACATGTATTATGTTTTCGGTTAATACAATTCTAGCATGAATAATAAACATTTATCATGATATAAGGAAATAAATAATAACTTTATTATTGCCTCTAGGGTATATTTCCTTCAACTAGGGCATGCCACCCCTCCAGGCGCGCTATGGTGGGTAGTGGGCTCCCTGACCCATCTCCGGTGCCCATCTTCTGCTATATAAGGTCTTTTGACCTAGAAAAAAAATAAGGAGAGGAATTTTAGGACGGAGCGCCGCCATCTCGAGGCAGGACTTGGGCAGGAGCACTTTTGCCCTCGGACGGAGCAATTCCACTGGTGATACTTCCATCCGGAGGAGGAAATCGAAGCCATCGTCATCACCAACAACCCTCTCATCATTGGAGGGCAAATCTACATCAACATCTTCAACAACACCATCTCATCTCAAAACCCTAGTTCATCTCTTGTGTTCAATCTTTGTATCAAAACCTCATATTGGTACCTGTGGGTGACTAGTACTGTTGATTACATCTTCTACATGATGCTAGGCGGTTATTTGTTGGAATATTATATGTTCAAATCTATCATGATATTCAATACCCCTCTGATCTTGAGCATGAATATTATTTGTCAGTAGTTAATTTTGTTCTTGAGGACACATGGGAGAAGTCTCGTCATAAGTAATCATGTGAATTTGATATTCGTTCGATATTTTGATGATATGTATGTTGTGATTCCCTTAGTGGTGTTATGTGAACGTCGAATACATGATACTTCACCATCTTTGGGACTAAGGTAATGCATTGTGGAGTAGTTATTAGATGATGGGTTGCTAGAGTGACAGAAACTTGAACCCTAATGTCGGCGTTCTTGGAACGGGGGTACCCAGACTTGTCTGCCTACGGCCCACGGCGTGGCTCCATCGACGGCCTGGTACGGCCCACCTTCAGCATCAACAACTCAAGACCCTCGCGAGGGGCCAAGCCTCACGGGGCGGATGACACCAAGACCTCCAGAAGGAGCGGCCTCCTCAGGCTAGCTCCTGAGGAGCGGAGATTCCTATGCAAGGTTTCACCTCGTGAGGTACGGATGACGTGAGCCATGACGACCAAGGCTAGGCGGCAGCCAACGGGCGTAGGACAACGGTTTCCATACCCATGCAACAAGACCAAGACCGCTAGGACGGCAGGACGGATGTCATCGCCGAGCCCACCACGGCGTCACGACCAGAGGCTTTGCAGGCGAAGACTGCTTTTGTCAGGATAAGATGTGCTATTTTCTCCCTTCGAATTTGGCCTTTGTGGGATCCCTTCCCGCCTCCATTTTGGGGGAAGAGGACCAAAGCCACTATAAATAGGACCTAACCACCACCGTAGAGGGGACGGATCATTCAGGTCATCCTCTCCCCCGTCAGCTCAAGAACACACCTCCAGAGGCTGTTCTTCCATTGTACTAGTTCACCCTCAGCCCACCTCGAGGTCAATCCACCACAAAGCAGGAGTAGGGTTTTACACCGCAAGGTGGCCCGAACCTGGGTAAACTGTCGTGTCTCATTTCCTTCCTGTACATCGATCTAGGTCGTGAGATTGGCAAGTTGGCAGACTGGGGAGGTTGAGTTCTTCACACGCACCCTAGAGTTCGAATCTATCAAGGGTCTGCGCAGCCCGAAATCCAACATTTTGTGCACCAGGTAGGGGTGCATCGGAGCGTCTCTTCCTTCGGTCGATTCGCCACCGCTCCGCCGTTCTCATGGCTGACGCTCCGCAGGCTCACGCTGAGCATTGGGCCGCTCGGCCTGCCCAGGCAGTTCCATCCGCCCAAGAAGATATCCACATCGTGCTCCTTGCAGACGGCACGCTGCCCGGCGCCATCGGCCGCAGGCGGCGTGGACTGCCGTCGCCCGCTCTCGCGCTCCGCCACAACCGCGCCACCACGCGATCTTCAAGCTATGCTGCGGCAACGACGCTTCACACCCGCCGGGAGCAGGCGAACATGCGGGCCGTGGTCATCATGGCACGAGAGTTGCTGAGGTGCAGGCTGGCAGAGGGTGGCCATGATGCCCTGCTGGAGCGGGTCACCCAGCTGCTCGATGCCGCTTGCTGATACGTCTCCAACGTATCTATAATTTTTGATTGTTCCATGCTATTATGTTATCTGTTTTGGATGTTCAATGGGCTTTATTATACACTTTTATATTATTTTTGGGACTAACCTATTAACCGGAGGCCCAGCCCAAATTGTTGTTTTTTTGCCTATTTCAGTGTTTCAAAGGAAAGGAACATCAAACCGAGTCCAAATGGAATGAAGCCTTCGGGAACATGATTTTCGGAACAAACGTGATCCAGAGGACTTGGAGTGGACATCAAGAAATCAACGAGGAGGCCACGAGGCAGGGAGGCGCGCCTGCCCCCTGGGCACGCCCCCACCCTCGTGGGCCCCTCATAGCTCTCCTGACCGACTTTTTTCTCCTATATATACTCATATACCCTGGAAACATCAGAACAGGAGCCAAAACCCTATTTCCACCGCCGCAATCTTCTGTACCCATGAGATCCCATATTGGGGCCTTTTCCGGAGCTCCGCCGGAGGGGGCAATTATCATGAAGGGCTTCTACATCAACACCATAGCCTCCCCGATGATGTGTGAGTAGTTTACCTCAGACCTTCGGATCCATAGTTATTAGCTAGATGGCTTCTTCTCTCTCTTTGGAACTCAATACAAAGTTCTCCTCGATTCTCTTGAAGATCTATTCGATGTAATCTTCTTTTGCGGTGTGTTTGTCAAGATCCGATGAATTGTGAGTTTTTGATCAAGATTATCTATGAACAATATTTGAAGCTCCTCTGAATTCTTTTATGTATGATTGGTTATATTTGCAAGTCTCTTCGAATTATCAGTTTGGTTTGGCCTACTAGATTGATCTTTCTTGCAATGGGATAAGTGCTTAGCCTTGGGTTCAATCCTGCGGTGCTCGATCCCAGTGACATTAGGGGAAACGACACGTATTGTATTGTTGCCATTGAGGATAAAAAGATGGGGTTTATATCATATTGCATGAGTTTATCCCTCTACATCATGTCATCTTGCTTAAAGCGTTACTCCATTCTTATGAGCTTAATACTCTAGATGCATCTTTGGATAGCGGTCGATGTGTGGAGTAATAGTAGTAGATGCAGGCAGGAGTCGGTCTACTTGTCACGGACGTGATGCCTATATACATGATCATACCTAGATATTCTCATAACTATGCTCAATTCTATCAATTGCTCGACAGTAATTTGTTTACCCACCGTAATAATTATGCTCTTGAGAGAAACCACTAGTGAAACCTATGGCCCCCGGGTCTATTCTCTATCATATTAATCTACTGTTATTTCTTTTACCGTTTATTTTGCTTTCTTTACTTTTAGTCTTTATCATAAAAATACCAAAAATACTATCTTATCATCTCTATTAGATCTCACTTTTGCAAGTGGCCGTGAAGGGATTGACAACCCCTTTATCGCGTTGGTTGCAAGGTTCTTATTTGTTTGTGTAGGTGCTTGGGACTTGAGCGTGGTCTCCTACTGGATTTATACCTTGGTTCTCAAAAACTGAGGGAAATACTTACGCTACTTTACTGCATCACCCTTTCCTCTTCAAGGGAAAACCAACGCAGTGCTCAAGAGGTAGCAAGAAGGATTTCTGGCGCCGTTGCCGGGGAGGCTTACACCAAGTCAAGTTAAGATTTGAGCTCCCGTCAACGAGCCATTTCTGGCGCCATTGTTGGGGAGTCTACGCACAAGTCAAGACATAGCAAGTACCCATCACAAACACTTATCCCTCTCATTACATTATTTGCCATTTGCCTCTCGATTTACTCTCCCCCACTTCACCTTTGCCATTTTATTCGCCTTCTTTTTTGTTTGCCTTTTTCCTCGCCAGATCTATTGTTTTTGTCGATGTACTAGAGTAGGGGTACCCTAGTATCCCGAACTTGTGCCTGCAGGCGATTTGCAACCCTCCATGGCAAGGCTTACCGGGCGACCGCCAAGGTCCTCCGTGGTTCCTTTGGAGGCATTCCAGAACAAAGTATTCCAGCCAAGGAGACAAGGCCCCGGCAAGAGGAGCTTGCAGGGACGGCCACCCATGGCACATAGGAGTTAAGGCCCGGCAAGAGGAGCTTGCCGGGAAGGCCACCAGTGCACATACAAGACAAGGCCCGGCAAGAGGAGCTTCTTTGGGAAGGCCTGATGAGCGACAAGCTTCCGGCGCGACAAGACAACAACATGCGGCAAGGCGCTTGCATGGCAGACCACCTCTTTGTACTGCGCTCCAGCACATTCACTAACGTGTCGCCACAGGACCTTTCCAGCGCTGCGTGGCGAGAGAGGTCAGGCAGCCAGCGGTGCGAGGTGGCAAAGCGGCCCGACAAGTTTGCCATCGTGGCGAACGGTGGCGCCCGACGGTCCTGTTTGCATTGTTAGGGCGACTAGGCGGGCATTTAATGCCTTTGTCCCTGCCGTCGAGGTTAGGTATAATACATCGTACCTTTGTACAAGTAGGTGTACCAACCACTATTTTTCCATTTGTACCCCGTCTCACGTTGCCACCTGTCGGAGCCCCTTGAGCATATAAAAGGAGGCCCATGCGCAACGTAGAAAGGGTTGGTCGATCAGTTCCCTCCACGCTCAGTCTCGCTAGCAGCTCGTGTGTACTATAGCACTCGAGCGCTCCTAAGCAAGAACGCAATACACCTAGACATGCAGCAGTAGGAGTATTATCTCTCCGGAGAGCTCCGAAGCTGGGTAAACCTCTCGCGTGCTTCGCCTCGATCTGCTCTTCGTGCGACCTCCGCTCCCCGCCGAACCGAAAGGGCTCGGTCCGCCCGGCCCCATAGGTGCTCGTGGGCGAATCAGCCTGCCCGACATCTTTGGCGCGCCCGGTAGAAGCGTCGAGGTTGTGTGAACCTGATCCGGCGCCCACGCGAGCTAGATCTTCATCATCTTCGTCAACATGCCACGAAGAAGAAGGCTTCGTGGCGAAGCCCCGTCACAGCCGAACCCACCACCACGGAGCAAAACGGTGGTGGGGAAACGATGGCGGAAGAATGGACGGCGACGGGGGAGCTCACGGTGCTTCCAAGTCCAAGGACAAGGCTGCACAGACCTCGGCGTCCGTACATGCACCGCGCCCGTCTCAGGAGGCGCGAGACCGACAGCGTCATGGCATTCACAATGCCATACGCTCGTTGGATCGAGATCGAGCTGGAGGATCTCGGGATGCTCAAGACCAGCATGCACGCCAGCATGCTGGCGCGAGCGAGGCACGGTCGCCCGGACGGGATACTGCTCCTTCTAACATAGTTAGAAGTCCGAGCATATCCCGCTCCTCGCGCCGTTCGCCACTGCCACCCACTACTCCAGCAGAAGCTCTGGCGAGAGCTCAACTGCTCCTGGATTACCCTCCAACGGCCGACAAGGTCGATGAGTGGAGGGCCACCATTCAGAGTCTCATCGGCTTCGCCAACAGCGACGCTCCGCGGCAACCGAGTGCATCGCTGCCGCGGCAGGACTGCCAAACACGAGCCGGTGGCGACGAGACCGGTGGGGGTGCAACCACCATGCACTCTCCGCCCCGAAGGCCAAGATCGCCGACTCGCGGGATCCACCTCGACGGCGACTCCACTGCGTCATCTGATCCACGAGCTCATCGCGATCAGCGCCAAGTTCTTCACAAACGACAGCAAGAGGATGCTCGAACTTGCATCGAGCGCCGAAGAGAAGCGCGGCGTCAATCCGACAAGCGCGCTGGGCCCTCTGTTGACATGCAGCGCCCGGAGGAACCAGGCGACTTGCGTGCAGCGGTAGGTTGCCCTGCGTTCACTCGTGAGCTGCGGCAAGTCGATGGCCCGGCAAGAAAAAACTTCAAGCCAGACGTCTGGGAGAAGTACGACGGCAAGACGCATCCGTCGGAGTTCCTCAGCATCTACACCATCGCGGTGCATGCTGCCGGGGGGCGAGACGACAAGATCCTTGCCAACTACTTCCCGCTGGTGCTCAAGCCCAATGTCAGATCCTGGCTCATGCACTTGTCGGACAACTCCATATCTTCTTGGGCAGATCTATGCTATCAGTTTGTCGGCGCCTTTATAGGCGGCTACAAGCCCCATGGCCAAGAAAGCGACCTTCATCTGCTCGCCCAGAAGGAAGGAGAGCCCCTGCGCAAGTATATTCAAAGATTCAGCTGCGTACAACACAACATCCCAGACGTCCACCCCACGCCGGTGATCGGTAGCGTTCCATTAGAAACGTCTTGAAACCGCGAGATGTGAGAGGAGATGGCGATGTGCAAGATCGAGACGTCAAGTGAGCTATACGCATACTGGCGGACAAGTGTGCTGCGTCTTTGAGGAAGGAGGAGACTCTCAAAGAGAATACCGAAGCAGGAGGATCTGATAGTGAAGAGACGGCCCCGGCAAAGAAGAGTCGGCGGCGGGGTAACAGGAAAAAGAAAGGTAGAGATGTGCTAGTTGTTGAGCAGTCCGGCAACGGAGGTGGCGACAAGAAAGCCAAGGCTGGTAGCTCCGGCAAGGAGGTTGCCGCTGGCACCAACTGCTAGTCTGTGGCGCCCGACAAGCGGGAGACGGCTCCGGCAAGCGATCTTGAAGATCCACCGCACCAAGGGCCATGACCTCCAGAGCTGCAAGAAGGTGGAGCAGCTTGTCGAGCAGCGAAGGCTGAATACGAACGACGCGACAAGGAGAAGGCCCGGGAAGGTCTTTGGAGGAGCTAGCAAGAAACGCCCCGGCCGGGGAGGGCGCCGGCAAGGCCAAGCAGCGGCAAGTGAGTCAGCCTCCTCGGCGCGACAAGGATGAAGACGAAGACGACGATGAAGACATGGATGATGACGAGACCGATGAGCAGGAGTTCGAAGCCACAGAGGTCCTGTGCGTTGATGGCGGTGCTTCTCTGCATACTTCACACCGCCAACTCAAGCGATGGATGCGGAAGTCAATGCAGCAGAACCATCCATCGAGTCACGCAGGCCTCGAAATGGTCCAAGACGCCTATCATCTTTGATATTGAGGACCACCCTGATCGTGTAAGCTGATCCGGGTCCTTGCCGATGTTGGTTTCACCAACTATCCGCAAGCTCAAGGTCACCAAGATGTTAGTTGACGGCGGGGCGGCTTGAATCTGATCTCCTCCGGTGCTCGAAACTCCAGATCCACGATGGCGAGCTCGACGAGACCGACACTTTTCAAGGAATTAATCCGGGAAGGAGCAAGCGAAGGAAAGATCACGTTGCGGTGACATTTGGCAGCGAAGTTGAACTTCGTGGACTGAGAGGGTCACCTTTGATGTTCTTGACTTTCCATTGCCTTACAATGGAATACTTGGCCGTCCAAAGACTTCGCCAAATTCATGGCGGCCTCTCACTATGCCTACAACCTCCACGAAAATGCCGGGCCCGATAAGTGTCATCTCTGTCCTGGCGACAAGAAGGATGCTCTTATCTGCGCCGACAAGATCAACCGGGAAGCGGCCCGCGACAGATTGCAAGCCACTTGCGGCTGAAGCTCCGGGGAAGAAGAAGACCAAGTCCGGCAAGAGCTCGATGCCCACTCCAGCAAGCGCACCTCTTGGAGTGCTGCGCTACCGTCGAGGACGCACCATCGAGCTCCACCGGCAAGTATAAGAAGACGATGGCAGCTCCACCAGAGACCAAGAAGGTGTCCGCCAAGGAGGACGGCACTGGTAGTACCTTCACCATCAGTGCCTCTCTCGATCCTAAATAGGAAAGGCGCTTGTTGCTTTCCTCGGCGAACGTCGGCGTGTTTGCATGGCAACCGTCGACATCCCCGGTGTTCCCAGAAAGTAATTGAGCACCATCTTGCCGTTTGTCCTCATGCGCGGCCCGTCAAGCAGAAAGTCAGGAAGCAAGCAGTGGAGCGCCAAGAGTTCGTCGCGGAAGAAATCAAGAAACTGGAAGCAGCAGGCCTTGTCAGAGGAGTGCTCCATCCTATGTGGTTGGCCAATCCTGTAGTTGTACGCAAGGCTAACGGGAAATGGAGGCTTTGTATCGACTTTACCGACGTCAATAAAGCTTGTCCCAAAGATCCATTTCCCTTGCCGCGCATCGACCAGATTGTTGACTCCACGGCCGGATGTGATTTGCTTTCATTTCTGGATGCATACTCAGGATATCATCAGATCTTCATGGCAGACGAGGATGAGGAGAAGACCACATTCATCACCCCATGTGGCACATACTATTTTGTATGGATGCCCTTCGGGTTAAAGAATGCTGGTTCAACGTTTGCAAGAGTAGTTCATGATGCTTTTGAGCCGCAAATGCACAGAAATGTGGAAGCATACATGGTTGACATAGTGGTCAAAAGCAAGGACAAGGCGACCCTAGTTCAAGACTTAGATGAAACCTTTACAAATCTGCGCAAGATCAACCTCAAGCTCAACCCTGAGAAGTGTGTGTTTGGAGTCCCTTCCGGCAAGCTTCTCGGGTTCTTCGTGTCTCAGCGGGGAATTGAAGCCAATCCCGACAAGATCAAGGCCATTGAACGGATTGAAGCACCAAAGCGCGTCAAGGATGTAAGAAGGCTTGCCGGTTGCGTAGCTGCTCTCAGGAGGTTTATCACTAGTTCTGCTGAGCGTGACCTGCCATTTTTCAAAATAATGAAAAAGGCAGGTCCGATGCAATGGACTCCGGAAGCGGAGGCTGTTGCGAGACTTGAAGAGATACCTGTCCTCCACTCCAACACTTGTCGCACCTAAGCCGCAAGAGAAGTTGCTTTGCTATATATAGCGGCAACCAATCAAGTGGTTAGTGCTGCGTTAGTAGCGGAGAGGAGGCGGATGATGAGTTAGCAACCATGGCGAGCACATCCGGCGACAAGCACGGGCTTCGCCCGACAAGCTCTGGTCCCGACAAGGGCGAATCTGTGAGACGCATGACAAGATGCGAGAAAAGGATGGTGCAGCGCCCAGTTTACTTTGTCGGTTCCCTTCATGCGGGGGCTAGGTCAAGGTACTCTGGTGTGCAGAAATTGCTTCGGCCTTCTCATGGCCTCGAGAAAGCTGCGCCATTACTTTCAGGCACATGAGATCACAGTTGTCACTCGCTTTCCGCTGAAGAGGATACTGCAAAATCCAGAGGCAACGGGCAGGATTGTCGAGTGGGCACTGGAACTATCAAGCTTTGGCCTCAAGTTTGAGAGCACTTCAACTATCCAAAGAAGAGCATTGGCGGAGTTCATAGCAGAATGGACACCAACGCCAGATGAAGAAATTCCAGAAACAAGCGTCCCCGTCAAGGAAACAAGCAAAGAGTGGCTGATGTACTTTGATGGTGCCTTCTCACTGCAAGGCGCCGGTGCCGGCGTGCTGCTTGTCGCACCCACCGGAGAGCACCTCAAGTACGTAGTCGGATGCACTTTCCCAAGGAGCAAGCAACAAACAATACAAAGCAGTATGAAGGTTTGCTTGCCGGTCTCGAGGATCGCAGAGACCTTGGGATCAAGAAGCTCATTGTCGTGGGTAACTCACAACTTGTTATCCGCCAAGTGAACAAGAATTATCGAGTCCGTTGATGGAAGCTTATGTTGATGAAGTGAGGAAGCTAGAAGAGCACTTTGACGGCCCGCAAATGGAATATATTCCGAGAGCTCGAGCGACATTGCCGATGGCTGTCAAAGTCGCCGCGACTTAAGTTACAATGGAACCAGGGATTTTTGTGCTCAAGCTGACTCAACCGTCTGTAACACCACCAACTGGACAGAGCAAGAAGAGGAGGTCGATCTCTGGTGACTACTTTCCGGCAAAGCTTCCCGAAGTCGCCGCCACAAAGGTCCCCAGGATCGACACCAATAGTGCTGAGGGGTAGTCTGCTCCGACAAGCCCCAGGGTTTGTTTCGTTGAAGCGAGCGCTCCCGACAAGTTTTGCTCCGGCAAGCTTGCGAGGAACGTCAAGCTCGGCTGAGCCGCAGAGTTCTCGCCATGGAAGCGATGTTCCGCAGCAGCGAATGTGCCTTTAGTCCTTGTTGTCGAGCCGCAAGCTCCAAAGCATGGGCGCAACAGATTGTCCATTTCCTTGACAGGAGAACTTCCCGAAGAGCAAGAAGAAGCGGAAAGAGTAGCCCGGCGATCAAGTATGTACCAGTTTGTCGACAAGACACCGTATGCAGAAGATGACTCAACGGTGTGAAATTGAAGTGTATTCACCGGGAGGACGGACAAAAGCTGTTGGCAGAGATACATGGAGGCATATGTGGTAACCACATTGGCGCCAGAGCACTTGCCGGCAAAGCGTTCCGGCAAGGTTTCTTTTGGCCGACAGCCCTCCGGATGCAACTGCACAAGTAACCAAGTGTGAAGCGTGCAAGTTCCATTCCAAACAGATACACCAGCCAGCTCAAGCTCTCCAGACGATCCCTTTATCCTGGCCATTTTTGGTCTAGGGGCTCGACATCCTCGGCCCCTTCCCCCGAGCTGTCGGGGGCTTTGAGTACTTGTACGTTGCAATCGACAAGTTCACAAGATAATGGTGTGGACCAAGCGTCGCTCAAGGAAGTCCGGCCTTACCGGGAAGCAAATGACAGAAAAGCTAAGTTGCCAAAGTTTGAGCAATCAGTTTTAAAATTTTTAAGTTATCTTCCTTGAACGACCGAACTTTGTATGGAAAACCTGTGCGCAGAGGAACCAATTCGTAGCTAGTTGCGCCCTTACTTTGTTTCGAGTCCGCTCAACAACTTAAGTGAGCTGCGACTTAGTTGCGACAAGGTTGCTTGTCTA
The DNA here is from genome assembly GCA_021605145.1 of Aegilops bicornis. NCBI lineage: Eukaryota > Viridiplantae > Streptophyta > Magnoliopsida > Poales > Poaceae > Aegilops > Aegilops bicornis. Next base: position 500,664,262 of record CM038675.1, read on the forward strand.
AGCGGCACCGCCAAATTTCTTGACGTCCCGCACTCAGCGCTCACGGCTCAGGTGCCCGCGCCGACAAGTTCCCTAAAAGCGTAAGGCAAAAACATACAAAGGAAGGAATCAAGTAAAGGAAATAAAGTAGCGATTGATATCCAAAATAAAGTTATATTACAAGATACCTTGCCGCAGCTCTAATGGATTGTTCCTATGACATGACCAGCAGCGGCAAGGGAAAGAGAAAACGGGCGGCCTAATCTACGCGATCGCCCTCAACCCTCTTGATTCCGCTCACCTGTCCCACAATGGGTGCGACAAGGTCTTGGCGCCTCCACATCAAAGATCCGTGGCGGGGACTTGAGGGCGTTGGTGAAGTTGAGGCCGGGTTGCGAAGGCCACCTTCATCAAGACCTTCCGAGAGCTCCTCACAGATCCGGGCGCGACTCCTCGGCCAGCTGCTTTGGGACTTCTTCCCAGAGTCAGCTGAGGCCCGCCACCACGCCCTTGAAGAATAAGCTAAGCTTGGCGCTGGGATGGAGGTGCTCGTTGGAGGAGTATCCAAGATCCACCATCCCGAGCTCCATCAGCTCGCTGTGGATGGCGGCAGCAGTATCCACGAGACCCTCGGTCCAGTGCTCCAGATTCTCCCTCAAGGCACTCTGGGCGGCAACATCATTCGCCAACAGCTCCTCGTCGGCCTTGATCTTCTCCTTCAAGGCCACCTCCCGCTCCTTGGCGCCTGGCCAGCGTCCGAGTCAAAGTAGTTAGCTTCAACTCAAGGTCTGCATTGGAGTCTCGGGCGGCGCTGAGCTCCTTGCTCTCTCTCGGCGAGGCAGCCTGCAGCCTTCGCCAAGAGTGTAGGCATCCTTCTGGCTTCGTGCTTGAGTGCGGCAAGATCCTCGGCCGCTCTTCTTGAGGCTGGCCTCCAAGCTGCGCTACTGCCGTCTCCGGCTCCTTCTTGGCGGCCTCGGCAGCCTTGGCAGCATCCTTTGCCTCCTTGAGAGCCCCGCCAAATGTTTCCTCGCGCATGGCGAGATCCTCCTCGTGGCTGTCCGGTTAACCTTCCGCTGCGCCCAGCTCGCCTTCCTCTTGTGAGACTGACTTCTCGGCGGCAAGTCGCTGTTCCTCCTCAGCTGCAGCCTTCTCGAGGATGAAGGCCTTGCGCTCCTTGGTGAGTTGCTCCCGCTCCTCCGCCAAGGACCGGAGAGCTTCCTGGTTGCGGCCTCGGAGCTCCTCCGCGCGCTTCTCGATTTCTGCTCCCGCCTTCGCGACAAGCGCCTCTCGGGATGCCAGTTTGGCTTGTCGGGCGCGGTAGAGCGACAGCAGCTTCCGCAGCAGCTGCTCTTCCTCGAACTCGCCGCTATTTGCTGCCAAGCGCGTCAACTAAGCGTCGACCCAATGAGGAAGCGAGCAGCTCTTCATCGAAGGTTTCTCCTTCGCCGGCGCTTTGAACTCGACTCCATGGGAGCTTGATGAAGACGTCGTCGCCGGGCCTTCAAGTAAGCGCGGGCTGGGGCTCTTGAACTGGCGCTGCAGCAGCAGCCGGAGGGATCAGCGACCGGTGTAGCGCTGGCGCTCCTGCTTGACCTCGGGTCGTCGGTCGCGATCGCCAGACCCTCGCCCGGCTTCTGCGGCGGCGGCTTCGGTGGCCTCTTCGCGGCGAGGCTCGTCGGCGCCGGTTTCTTCTTCCACGGCGGCGGCTTTCGGTGTTGCAGCGCCAAGACGTCCTCCTCACCGGCGACCTCGGTCTCCATTGGCTCTGTGGCGGACGGATGAAGAAAGTCAAGCAAATATTCAAAGACAAAATCAGAAGAAGAAAAACACAAGGGAAGTACTCGGGCGAGAAGGTTACCGGCGCCGGGGGCTGCGGTCATGGTCTCCGCCGCCAAGGGATCGCTGGTGCCGTCCCTTGCCGGAGAGCTGCCCCTTGCCGGAGAAGGCTCCCTTGCCGGGGAACGCTCCCTTGCCGGGGAATCCACCCTTGGCGGCGTGGTCGAAGCAGAAGGAGGCTACTCTGCTCCTACACAAGTCAACAATCAGATATCAAGAAGGAAAAAGCACCCATGCACGCCGAACAGCAAGAAGTAGACCATATACTTACACTGGGGCTGCGGCTGGGGCTGCTTTGAAGGAGAGTTGCCTCATCCGCAAGGTTGTCTCGACGCGCCTCCTGCGCCGTCATGATGAGGTTCGCCCTCGACGATAATCACCGGGGTCTTGGCCCTCTTCGACATCCTCCGGGCGGCGTCACGAAAAGGAAATGGATTGAGTAAGCAGATCGATACAAGACAATGCAACAAATCGAAGAATTACAAGTACACAGAAGGAATCTTACTCTTCCTCTTCCTCGCCGGAGCCGGAGCGCGAGAGGTAGATTCTAGCCCGCCTCCGACACGACGAGGCGGAGGAGTAAACTCCCTTGGACGCTTGGCGGGAGGCGGGACCCGGTGGCCTGCGAGGGCCCCGCTCGATTGCCAGCAGCGGGCGTGAGGAGCTCCGAGGCAACAAAGTGCTTGCCGCGGTGGGAGCTGGGGCTGCGGGCGCGCTAGGCTGATGGCCCGTCTGCCGCCCCCCGCCATGCGTCCGCCTTGGCGAAGACGCCTTCTTGGTGGAGCCGGTGGCTCCGCTCGCGGCAAGCTGCTTGGAGGTGGGAAGGATGCGCCCTCGGCGGGCTCGCTCGACTCGGCTTCAGGCTCGGCAAGCTCTTCCTCGCCGACGAACTCCTTTCGCTCGACAAGGCTTGCCGCCTCGGCTGCCTCTGCCTCCTCCACAGTGAAGCCAAATTCGCCCGCGACAGCGGCTGCTGCCGCCTCTTCTAGCCTGGTGGCGATGCGCTGCATCTCGTCGTCAGTAGTGTCGCGGGCGAGGCCCCTCTGCTCGTCGGGGCAGACCGGCATTTCCACTAGATTGTCAAAAAACTGCTGCACCACGTCATCTGCCGGCTCTTGCCAAGTGGGGATAATTCCATGGGAGTCACACAACGGCATCATTGCGCGGATGCGGTCAAGCGACGAGTTGTTGCCTGCAATGAACGACGCCCTCGGCAACCTAAACATCTCCGGATGATAAGGATCAGGCTTGAACAGCTCTAAGAGCATTGCGTCAAGCTCCAAGACAATGAAGTTGAAGTTGAGGCCCGGGTGCAGCCTCATGATGTCTCGCTATGCGTTCTGAAATTCCCAGGCAGGTCTCCTTCTCTCCTGCAAAGGGGCGATGCGGCGAAGAAAGTCCGCGCCAACAAGGTGCCTCTGATGAGTCCGGCAAGTCTCGAGGCGGAGGATTCGGGTAATGCTGTGATCTTGACCTAGCATCCTCCGGGGCCGATTGCTCCAATCATTGCCAGCATTACCGGGGTTTGGTATTTGGGCGGTAAAGGCTGCGGGTTCTCCTCAACAATCAGCACCAATCTGCCCTCCACTCCTCCCATTTGCTATGGAGCTCTCCTCCAGATAGGCCTCTTTCTTGCCGACCACAGAAACCCAAGCAATTCCTCCAGAAGGGTCTCTCCTCTCGGCTCGGGGTAAAAAGAAGTGACAGAAAAGAGCTACATTTGGGTGGACTCCGACAAAGTTTTCGCAGATATGTGCGAAAACCGCCATGGTCGAACGGGCGTTGGGGGTGAAATCAAGGAGGCGGAACCCGTAGGTGTTCATAATGTCACAAAAGAACTTAGAGAAGGCGGCAGAGCCCGCAGAGAAGAAGAGCGCTGAAGAAGGGATACCCGTCGGGGCCGCCTCGGCAGCGGCGGGGAGTACCTTCGGCGGCGGATGCTGCGTCTCCGTCGACTGTAAGAGGAAGTAGTTCTCCTCGGCTCCCTCGCGGCCGAGGGGAAGACGGCCGCTCCTTTTTCCGCAGAAGCCGCAAGCGCCTAGGCCGACTTCATGGTCTTCCCTTTGTCGGCTGGGCCCATGGTGGAGGCGGTGGAGGAGATCGGCGGCGTTGAGTGTCCGAGTGGCGATGGGGGCGGAGCGCTGCTCTTTTCAGCCTTGAGAAGAAGGGGGAGCAGCGGTGGTTTTTGATGGGACAGCAACTTCGCAAGGTAGGCGACGTGCCCTGCTTTCCCCGCTTATAAAGGGGAGGGGCGGACGTTCGATTTTACGAATAAAGAAACCCCACGATCTCGCCCACGATCTCTCACGCGACGCCACGTTCGGCGCGTGCCTCGTGGAGGGGCGTGGTGGGTCCGGGGTGAGTTATGGTGTGACCTGGGCGCGGCGCCGTGCCCTGTTTTGGGCCTGGCCCAACAGTGCTCGGCACCGTGTGTGGCCCAGGCCCGGGGGCTCCTATCGGTGTACTAGAGTAGGGGTACCCTAGTATCCCGAACTTGTGCATGGGAAGTTGCAGCCCTCCGCGGCAAGGCTTACCGGGTGACCGCCAAGGTCCTCCGTGGTTCCTTTGGGGCCATTCAAAAACAAAGTATTTAAGCCAAGGAGACAAGGCCCCGGAAAGAGGAGCTTGCCGGGAAGGCCACCCAAGGCACCTAGGAGACAAGGCCCCGGCAAGAGGAGCTTGCAGAAGGCCCGTGAGCGACAAGCTTCCGGACGCGACAAGACAACAATCGCGGCAAGGCGCTTGCCGCGCACTCACCACTGCAGACTTCCACGCTCCGGCACATCCACTAACGTGTCGCCCTTTGACCTTTCCAGCGCGTGGCGAGAGGTTGTGCAGCCCGGTGCGAGGTGGCAAGCGGCCGACAAGATTGCCATCGTGGCAAGCGGTGGCGCCCGACGGTCCCTGTTTGCCTTTGTTAGGGCGACGTAGACGGGCATTTAATGCCTTTGTCCCCTGCCGTCAGGGTTAGGTATGAAACACTGTACACTGTACAAGTAGCTGTACCAACCACTCCTTTTCCATTTGTACCCTTGTCTACGTTGCCACCTGTCGGAGACCCCTTGAGCATATAAAAGGAGGCCCATGCGCAACGTAAGGGGGGGTTCGAAAGATTCGACACTCACGCTCAGTCTCGTTAGCAGCTTGTGTGTACTGTAGCACTCAGCGCTCCTGAGCAAGAACCCAATACACTCAGACATGCAAAGAAGAGGAGTGTTATCTCTCCGGAGAGCTCCGAAGCTGGGTAAACCTCTCGTGTGCTTCGCCTCGATCTGCTCTTCGTGCGATCTCCGCTCCCCGCCGAACCGAAAGGGGCTCGGTTCGCCGACCCATAGGTGTTCGTGGGTCAGATCCGCCTGCCCCGACATCTTTGGCGCGCCAGGTAGGGGGCGTCGAGATTGTGTGAACCTGATCCTGCGTCCACACGAGCTAGATCTTCATCATCTTCATCGACATGCCACCGAAGAAGAAGGCTTCGGCGGCAGATGCCTCGTCCGTGTCGAACCCACCGCCACCGGAGCAAACAGGTGGTGAGGTAGACGCCGGCGGAAGAATGGACGTCGATGGGGGAGTCCACGGTGCTGCCAAGTCCAAGGACAAGGCTGCGCAAACCTCGGCGTCCGTACATGCACCGCGCCCGTCTCAGGAGGTGCGAGACCGACAGCGTCATGGCATTCACAACGCCATACGCTCGTTGGACCAAGATCAAGCTGGTGGATTTCGGGATGCTCAAGACCAGCATGCACGTCAACATCTTTGCCGGCGCGAAGAACGCGATCGCTGGGCGGGATATCGCTCCTTCTAACATAGTTAGAAGTCCGAGCATATCCCGCTCCTCGCGCCGCTCGCCATCGCCACCCACCACTCGGCAGAAGCTTTGGCGAGAGCTCAACTGCTCTTGGATTACCCTCCAACAGCCGACAAGGTCGATGAATGGAGGGCCACCATTCAGAGTCTCATCAGTTTTGCCAATGGCGACGCTCCGCGGCAGCCAAGTGCATCGCTGCCGCGGCAGGACTGCCAAACACGAGCCGGTGGCGACGAGACCGGTGGGGGTGCAACCACCATGCACTCTTCGCCCCGAAGGCCAAGATCGCCGACTCGCCGGATCCACCTCGACAGCGACTCCACCGCATCATCGGATCCACGAGCTCGTCGCGATCAACGCCAAGTTCTTCACGAACGACAACAAGAAGATGCTCGAACTTCGCATCGAAGCGCCAAGAGAAGCGGCGTCAATCCGACAAGCTGTTGCTGGGCCCTCTGTCGACATGCATGCGCCCGGAGAACCAGCGACTTTGCCGTCTGTGATAGGTTGCCCTGCGTTCACTTTCGTGAGCTGCGGCAAGTCGATGGCCCATCAAGAAGAATTTCAAGCCGCATTTAACCAGAGAAGTACGACGGCAAGACGCATCCGTCGGAGTTCCTCAAAGATCTACACCATCGCGGTGCAGGCTGCGGCGAGACGACATGATTCTGGCCAACTACTTCCCGCTGGTGCTCAAGCCCAATGTCAGATCCTGGCTCATGCAGTTGCCGAACAACTCCATATCCTCTTGGGCAGATCTATGCCATCAGTTTGTCGGCGCCTTTATGGGCGGCCACAAGCCTCATGGCCAAGAAAGCGACCTCCATCTGCTCGCCCAGAAGGAAGGAGAGCCTAGCAAGTACATTCAGAGATTCAACCACAGACAAGCACAACATCCCAGATGTCCACCTGCCATGATAATCAGCGCGTTCCATCGAACGTGCGGAACCGCAGGATGCGAGAGGAGATGGCGATGTGCAAGATCGTAGACGCGTCGATGAGCTATATGCCACGCCGACAAGTGTGCACGCGTCTTTGAGGAAGGGAGGAGACTCCCCGGAGAGAATACTGAAGCAGGAGGATCTGATAGTGAGGAGACCACCCCGGCAAGGAAAAACCGGCGGCGGAACAATAGGAAGAAGAAAGGCAAAGATGTGCTAGTTGTTGAGCAGTCCGACAACGGACATGGCGCCAAGAAAGCCAAAGCTGGTAGCTCCGGCAAGGAGGTTGCCGCTGGCACCAACTGCCAGGCTGTGGCGGTCGCCGACAAGCAGGACGGCTCCAACAAGCAGTACTGCAAGATCCACCGCACCAAGGGCCATGACCTCCAGAGCTGCAAGAAGGTCGAGCAGCTTGTCGAGCAGCAGAAGGCTGAATACGAACGACGCGACAAGGAGAAAGCCCAGGAAGGTGCTGGAGGAGCTAGCAAGAAACGCCCGGCCGAGGAGGACCCAGCGGCAAGGCCAGCGGCAAGGAGACAGACCTCCCGCGGGCCGCGACAAGGATGAAGACGACGACGACGATGAAGACATGGATGATGACGAGACCGATGAGCAGGAGTTCCAGAAAGCCACAGAGGTCCTGTGCGTTGACGGCGGTGCTTCTCTGCATACTTCACACCGCCAGCTCAAGTAGTGGATGCGGGAAGTCAATGCGGCAGAACCATCCGTCGAGTCACGCAGGCCTCTGAAATGGTCCAAAGACGCTTATCATCTTTGATATTGAGGACCACCACGATCACAGAATCGCGGTCGGGTGCTTGCCGATGTTGGTTTCACCAACTATCCGCAACCTCAAGGTCACCAAGATGCTAGTTGACGGCGGGCGGCTTGAACCTGATCTCTTCCGCGGTGCTCGGAAACTCCAGATCCTCGATGGTGACCTCGAAGAGATCGGCACATTCAAGGAATCAATCCGGAAGGAGCAAGCGAAGGAAAGATCACATTGCGGTGACATTTGGCGCGAAGTTGAACATCAGGACTGAGAGGGTCACTTTTGACGTTGCTGACTTTCCATTGCCTTACAATGGGATACTTGGCCGTCCAACACTTGCCAAATTCATGGCAGCCTCTCACTATGCATACAACATGCTAAAGATGCCAGACCCGATAAGTGTCATCTCTGTCCCTGGCGACAAGAAGGATGCTCTTATCTGCGCCAACAAGATCTACCGGAAGCAAAGCAGCAGTTAGACAGAAGCCACTTGCCGCTGAAGCTCCGGGGCAAAGAAGAAGACCAAGTCCGCAAGAGCTCGATGCCCACTCCGGCAAGCGCACCTCTTCTGAGTGCTGCGATACCGTCGAGGACGCACCATCGAGCTCCACCGGCAAGTGTAAGAAGGCGATGGCAGCTCCACGAGACCAAGAGGGTGTCCGCCAAGGAGGACGGCGACCGGTGGTACCTTCACCATCGATGCCACTCTTGACCCTAAATAGGAAAGCGCTCGTTGCTTTCTGCGGGCGAACGCCGACGTGTTTGCGTGGCAACCGTCGACATCCCGGTGTTCCTGTGAAAGTAATTGAGCACCATCTTGCCGTTTGTCCTCATGCGTGGCCGTCAAGCGAAAGTCGAAGCAGCGGAGCGCCAAGAATTCATCGCAGAAGAAATCAAGAAATTGGAAGCAGCGGGCCTTGTCGGAGTGCTCCATCCTACGTGGTTGGCCAATCAGTAGTTATCGCCAAAGCAAGCGGGAAATGGAGGCTTTGTATCGACTTTACCGATGTCAATAAAGCTTGTCCCAAAGACCCATTTCCTTGCCGCGCATCGACCAGATTGTTGACTCCACGGCCGGATGTGATTTGCTTTCATTTCTGGATGCATACTCTGGATATCATCAGATCTTCATGGCAGAAGAGGACGAGGAGAAGACCGCATTCATCACCCCATGTGGCACATACTGTTTTGTACGGATGCCCTTCGGATTAAAGAATGCTGGTTCAACATTTGCAAGAGTAGTCCATGACGCTTTTGAGCCGCAAATGCACAGGAATGTGGATGCCTACATGGATGACATAGTGGTCAAAAGCAAGGACAAGGCGACTCTGATTCAAGATTTGGACGAAACCTTTGCAAATCTGCACAAGATCAACCTCAAGCTCAACCCTGAGAAGTGTGTGTTTGGAGTCCCTTCCGCAAGCTTCTCGGGTTCTTCGTCATCTCGGCGGGAATTGAAGCCAATCCCGACAAGATCAAGGCCATTGAGCAGATTGAAGCACCAAAGCGCGTCAAGGATGTCACGAAGACTTGCGATTCCATGTAGCTGCTCTCAGCAGGTTTATCTCTAGGTTCTGTTGAGCGCGCCGCCATTTTTCAAAATCTTGAAAAAGACAGGTCCGATGAAATGGACTCCGGAAGCGGAGGCTGCTGCCGCAGACTTGAAGAGATACTGCCCTCCGCTTCCAACACTTATCGCACCTAAGCCACAAGAGAAGTTGCTGCTATATATAGCGGCAACCAATCAAGTGGCTAGTGCTTTAGTAGCGGAGAGGGAGGCGGATGATGAGCTAGCAACCATGGCGGATGCATCCAATGACGAAAGGTGGGGATTCACCGGCAAGCTCTGGTCACGACAAGGATGGATCTGTGCAGACGCATGAGAAGATGCAGAAAAGAATGGTGCAGCGCCCAGTTTACTTTGTCAGTTCCCTTCTGCAGGGAGCTAGGTCAAGGTACTCTGGTGTGCGGAAATTGCTTTTCGGCCTCCTCATGGCATCGAGAAAGCTGCGCCATTACTTCGAGGCACATGAGATCACAGTCGTTACTCGTTTTCCGCTGAAGAGGATACTGCAAAATCCAGAGGCAACAGGCAGGATTGTCGAGTGGGCACTGGAACTGTCAAGCTTTGGCCTCAAGTTTGAGAGCACATCAACTATTCAAAGCAGAGCATTGGCGGAGTTCATAGCAGAATGGACGCCAACACAACATGAAGAAATTCCAGAAACGAGCATCCCCGTCAAGGAAGCAAGCAAAGAATGGCTGATGTACTTTGATGGTGCCTTCTCGCTACAAGGCGCCGGTGCGGGAGTGCTACTCGTTGCACCCACCGGAGAGCACCTCAAGTACGTAGTCCAGATGCACTTTCCCAAGGAGCAAGCAACAAAGAATACTGCATAGTATGAAGGTTTGCTTGCTGGTCTCAGGATCACAGTAGACCTTGGGATCAAGAAGCTCATTGTCAGGGGTGACTCACAGCTTGTCATCCGCCAAGTGAACAAGAGTTATCAGAGTCCGTTGATGGAAGCTTATGTTGATGAAGTGAGGAAGCTAGAAGAGCACTTTGACGGCCTCTGAGATGGAATATATTCCAAGAGCTCGAACGACATTGCTGATGGCCTGTCACTTAAGTTACCTGTGGAACCAGGATTTTTGTGCTCAAGCTGACTCAGCGATGCAGAACGCCATCAACTGGACAGAGCAAGAAGAGGAAGTTGATTTCTGGTGACTATTTTCCGGCAGAGCTTCCCGAAGTCGCCGTCAAGAAGGTCCCCAAGATCAACACCAACAGTGCTGAGGAGCAGTCTGCTCCGACAAGCCCTAGGGTTTGTTTCGTTGAAGCAGACGCTCCCGACAAGTTATGCTCCGGCAAGCTTCCCGGGGAACGTCGAGCTCCGGCGGAGCCGCAGGTTCTCGCCGTAGAAGCGGATGTTCCCGCAACAGCAGATGTGCCTTTAGTCCTTGTTGTCGAGCCGCAAGCTCCATCATGGGCACAGCAGATTGTCCATTTCCTTCAGACGGAGAACTTCCGAAGAGCAAGAAGAAGCGGAAAGAGTATCCCGGCAGTCAAGTATGTACCAGTTTGTCAACAACACACTGTACAGAAGAAGACTCAACGGTGTGAAATTGAAGTGTATTCACCGGGAAGACGGACAAAAGATGTTGGCAGAGATACATGGAGGCATATGTGGTCACCACATTGGCGCCAGAGCACTTGCCGGCAAAGCGTTCCTAAGCAAGGTTTCTTTTGGCCGACAGCCCTCCGGATGCAACCGCACAAGTAACCAAGTGTGAAGCGTGCAGTTCCATTCCAAGCAGATACACCACCCAGCTCAGGCTCTCTAGACGATCCCTTTATCCTGGCCATTTTCGGTCTGGGGGCTCGACATCCTCGGCCCCTTTCCCCGATCTGTCGGGGGCTTTGAGTACTTGTACGTTGCAATCGACAAGTTCACAAAGTGGTCGGAATTGGAAGCAGTGAGGAAGGTGACAGCACAGTCAGCAGTCAAGTTCTTTAGGTAGATTGTTTGTCGTTTCGGAATCCCTAACAGGATCATCACCGACAACGGCACGCAATTCACGAGCTGCAACTTCATGCAGTACGTCCAAGATCTTGGCGCCAAGGTCTGCTTCGCTTCGCATTTGCTCATCCGAGAAGTAACGGTCAGCGGAGAGGGCAAATGCTTTGAAGTCTTGTGCGGGCTCAAGACCGTAACTTTCGACAGTGCTGCACAAGTGCGGAAGAAAGCTGGATTGAGGAGCTGCCGGTGGTTCTTTGGTCCATTAGGACGACGCCAAATCGAGCCATCGCCGCACACCTTCGCTCTAGTCTATGGAGCAGAGGCAGTCCTCCCCACGGAACTCAGATACGGATCGCCTCGAGTGCTCGCTTATGATGAGCTTGAGCAAGAGCAAGCTGCGACAAGATGACGCTGCTCCTTGAGGAGGATCGTCTTTAGGTCTTTGTCGAGCTGCTCGATACTGACAAGCTTTGTGCCGCTACCATAGCCGCCAAAAGTTAATGCCGAAGTCTCGAGGAAGGCGACCTTGTTCTTCGGCGTTTAGTCCGCCAAGAATTCCAACAAGTTGACGCCTTGAAGTGGGAAGGCCCTTACCGGGTGAAACGAGTCACTAGGCTCGGCGCTGTCCGCTTGAGACCGAAGATGGCATTCCGGTGAGCAACTCTGGAACATTGACCATCTTCGTAAGTTTTACCCGTGAGAGCGCGGTTGCGGAACCTGTTCCGCAACCACCTTTTGTACAAGTCTTGCCGATGTTGCATGTAATCCTTTGTACAAAGCCGGGCGCAGACCCGTGCATAAGTAAAAGCTAATGTGCCGCACATCTTGTCAATTTCATGCTTTTTACTTCTATTTTGCATGCGTTATCTGACACTTTGTGCAGCACCTACCCCCGGTAAGCAATAATGAGCCATAAGGCTCCATATCTTTATTTTCTCTTCTTTCTCTTTCTCAAAGAAAGGAAGGTTCCCTCGCACACAAGTTTGCCGGGGGGAAAGGAGAAGATAATGGTGTGGACCAAGCGTCCCTCAAGGAAGTCTAGCCTTACCGGGAAGCAAACGACAGAAAAGCTAAGTTGCTAAAGTTTGAGCAATCAGCTTTAAATTTAAGTTATCTTCCTGGAACGACCGTACTTTGTATGGAAAAACTGTGCACGGAGGAACCAACTCGTAGCTAGTTGCGCGCTTACTTTGTTTCGAGTCCGCTCAACAACTTAAGTGAGCTGCGACTAGTTGCGACAAGGTTACTTGTCGGAAGCGGCATCGCCAAAGAGGCTCCTCACGTCCCTTTTCAGCTTCAGCCAGTGCTGCGCCGACAAGTTCCCTAAAAGCGTAGGGTAAGAACATACAAAGGAAGGAATCAAGTAAAGGAAATAACATAGCAATTGCTACCCGAAATAAAGTTATATTACAAGATAGCATGTCGCAGCTCTAATAGATTGTTCTCATAACATGACCAGCAGCGGCAAGAAAAAGAGAAAGCGGGCGGCCTAATCTACGCGATCGCCCTCAATCCTCTTGATCCCGCTCACCCTGTCCACGATGGGTGCGACAAGGGTCTTGAGCGCCTCCACATCAGCATCCGTGGCGAGGACTTGAGGGCGTTGGTGAGGTTGAGGCCTGGATTGCGGAAGGCCACCTTCATCGGCACCTTTTGAAGAGCTCCAGCAGATCTGGCGCGACTCCTCGGCCAGCTGCTTTGGGACTTCTTCCCGGAGTCGCTGGAGGGCCGTTACCACGCCCTTGAAGAACAAGCTAAGCTTGGCGCTGGGTTGGAGGTGCTCGTCGGAGGAATATCCAAGATCCACCATCCCCAACTGTGCCAGCTCCTCGTCGATGGCTGCAGCAACATCCACGAGACCCTCGGTCCAGTGCTCCACATTCTCCTTAAAGGTATTCTGGCGGCAAAGAAGACTCGCCAGGCGCCTTGCCGGCCTTGATCTTCTCCTTCAAGGCCACCTCCTGCTCCTCGGGCGCTGGCGCCAAATCCGGTTCGAGTCAAAGTAGTTAGCTTCAACTCAAGATCTGCATTCGAGTCCTTGGCAGCGCTGAGCTCCTTGCTCCTCTCGGCGAGACGGCCCTGCAGCTCGCCAAGAGTGTAGGCGTCCTTCTCGCTCTCGTGCTTGAGTGCAGCAAGCTCCTCGCCGCTCTCTTTGAGATTTGCCTCCAACTGCGCCACCTTCGTCTCCAGCTCCTTCTTGGCGGCCTCGGCAGCTGCGGCAGCATCCTTTGCTTCCTTGAGAGCCCCGCCAAATGTTTGCTCGCGCATGGCAAGATCCTCCTCGTGGCTGTCAAGATTAACCTTCCACTGCGCCAACTCGCCTTCCTGTGCAGACAGCTTCTCGGCGGCAAGCCGCTGTTGCTCCTCAGCTTCAGCCTTCTCGAGGAGGAAGGCTTTATGCTCCTCGGCAAGCCACTCCCGCTCCTCTGCCAAGGACCGGAGAGCTTCCTGGTTGAGGCCCCTGAGCTCCTCCGCGCGCTTCTCGATGTCTACTCCCGCCTTCGCGACAAGCGCTTCCCGGGATTCCAGCTTGGCTTGTCGGTAGCGGTAGAGCGACAGCAGCTTCCGCGGCAACTGCTCCACCTCGAACTTCGCAGCTGTTGCTTCTTGGCGCGTCGACCAGCGTCAGTCCAGCGGAGGCGAGCAGCTCTTCATCGAAAGTTTCTCCTTCGTGGCGCCCTGGAGCTCGACGCCCATGGGAGCTTGATGAAGACGCCATCGCCGGCCTTCAAATAGGCGCCGGACTAGGGCTCTTGAGCCCGACGCTGCCAGTGGCGGAGGGATCGTGATCGGCGTGGCGCTGGCGCTCCTGCGCCTCAGGGCCGTCAGTCAGGCGATCGCGGACCTCGCCCGGCTTCTGGCGGCAGCTTTTGCGGTCTCTTCGCCGGCGGGCTCGTCAGCGCCAGTTTCTTCCCCGATGGCAGCGGCATCGTCAATATTGCCGCGCGCATCCTCCTCGTCGGCGGCCTCGGTCTCCATTGGCTCTGTGGCGGATGGTTCTGACGGCCGGAAAATGAAAAAAAGTCAAGCAGATATTCAAAAAGAAAATCAGAAGAAGAAGAACACAAGGGAAGTTTTCAGGCAAGAGGATTACCTGTGCTAGGGTCCTGATCATGGTCTCCGCCGGCCGGGAGATCGGTCTGTCCGCCCTTGCGGAGAGCTGCCCCTTGCCGGAGAAGTCTCCTTGCCGGAGAACGGCTCCCTTGCCGGGAATCCTCCCTTGGCGGGCGTGGTCGAAGCAGAAGGAGGCTGCTCTGCTCCTACCCAAATCAATAGTCAGATATCAGCAAAGAAAGAGCACCCATGCACGCCGAACAGCAAGAAGTAGACCATATACTTACGCTGGGGGCTGTGGGGCTGCTTTTGAAGAAGAGTTGCCGCATCCGGCAAGGTGGTCTCGACGCGCCTCACCGCTATCGCATGATGGGTTCGTCCTCGACGACAATCACCGGGGTCTTGGCTCTCTTCGACACTCTCTGGGCCAGCATCCTGAAAAGGAATGGGTTCGGAGTAAAGCAAATCAGATACAAGACAAAGCAACAAATCGAAGAATTACAAGTACATCAAAGAATCTTACTCTTCTTCTTCCTCGTCGGAGCTGGCGCGGAGAGATCAAATCAGCCCGCGCCCAAGACGACGAAGCGGAGGAGTGGGGTTCCTTGACGCTTGGCGGAGCGGAACCGTGGTCTGCGAGGGCCTCGGCCCAGCTTGCCGCAGCGGGCGTGAGGTGCTCCAGCGGCAGCGGTGCTTACGCGGTGGAAGCTGCGTCGCTTGTGCGGCGGCTATTGACCCGTCTGCCGCCCGCTCGTCTCCGGCCTTGCGGAGACGCCTTCTGGTGGAGCTGGGGGCTCGCTCGCGACAAAAGTCTGAAAGGAGGGAGGAGGTGCCCTCGGCGGGCTCGCCGACTCAGCTTCAGGCTCGGCAAGCTCCTCGCCCGAAAACTCCTTTCGCTCGACAAGGCTTGCCGCCTCTGCTGCCTCTGCCTCCTCCACGGTGAATCCGAACTCGCCCATGCAGCCTTGCTGCCGCTTCTTCCAACCTGGTGGCGATCGCGCATCTCATCATCGATGGTGTCATGGTGAGGCCCCTCTGTTCATCGTGGCGGACGGCATTTCTACCAGATTGTCAAAGAACTGCGCCAGACGACGTCATCTGCAGGCTCTTGCCAAGTTGGGACAATTCCATGCGAGTCGCTGGCGGCATCATTGCACGCGGATGCGGTCGAGCGAGGAATTGTTGCACAATGAACGACGCCCCTCGGCAACCTAAACATTTCTGGATGATCAGGATCGGGCTTGAACAGCTCCAAGAGCATCGCGTCAAGTTCCAAGACGGTGAAGTTGAAGTTGAGGCCTGGGCGCAGCCTCATGATATCTGCCGCATTCTGGAACTCCCAGGCGGGTCTCCTCCTCACCTGCAAGGGGGCAATGCGGCGGCGAAGAAAGTCTACGCCAACGGTGCCTACGGTGAGCCCGGCAAGTCTAAGGCAAAGGATTCGGGTGACTGCAATCTTCAGCCTAGCATCTTCCGGGGCCACGTTGCTCTAATCGTTGCCGGGCACTATTGGGGTTTGGCGCTGGGCGGTAAATGGCTGCGGGTTCTCCTCAACAATCCAGCACCAATCTGCCCTCCATTCCTCCCATTTGCTACGGAGCTCTCCCTCCAGATAGGCTTCCTTCTTGCCGATCCTCGAGATCCAAGCGATTCCTCCGGCAAGAGGCTCCCCTCTCTCAACTCGAGGCATAAAGAAGTGGCGGAAGAGGGCTACATTTGGATGGACTCCAACAAAGTTTTCGCAGAGATGTGCGAAAACTGCCATGGTCAGAACAACATTGGGGGTGAAATCAAGGACGCGGAACCCGTAGGTGTTCATGATGTCGCAGAAGAATTCAGAGAAAGGCGGGCAGAGCCCGCAGTAGAAGAAGAGCGCGAAGAAGGGATATCCGCTCGGAGCTAGTTTGGAAGCAGCAGCTGGAAGTACCTTCGTCTTGTGGATGCGCCGCGTCTCATCGACCGAAGAGGTAGTAGTTCTCCCTCGGCTCCCTCGCGGCGAGCTGGGAGATTGCCCGCTCATACTGCAGCGCCCGCAAGCCGCCTTGGCCGACTTCATGGCCTTCCCCTAGTCGGCTTTCGGAGCCATGGCGGAGGTGGTGAGGGAGATCGACGGCGATGGTGATGCTGCTGGCGATGGGGGGCGGAGTGCTACTCTCTTCAGCCTTGGGAAGAAGGGGGGAGCAGCGGAGGTTTTTTCGAGATGGGACAGCAACTGGCGAGATGGGCGGACTGCCCTGCTTTCCCCGCTTATAAAGAGGGAGGGGGCGGACGTTCCGTTTTTTCGAATAAAGAAACCACCCACGATCTCGCCCACGATCTCTCACACGACGCCGCATTCGACGCGTGCCGTTCGTGGAGGGCGTGGTGGGTCCGGGGTGAGTTACGGTGTGACCCAGGCCACGCGTGCCCGTGCCCTGTTTTGGGCCTGGCCCAACAGCGCTCGGCACCGTGTGAGGCCTAGGCCCGGGGGCTCCTGTCGGTGTACTAGAGTAGGGGTACCCTAGTATCCCGAACTTGTGCATGGGCAGTTGCAGCCCTCTGCGGCAAGGCTTACCGGGTGACCGCCAAGGTCCTCCGTGGTTCCTTTGGAGCCATTCAAAAACAAAGTATTTAAGCCAAGGAGACAAGGCCCCGGTAAGAGGAGCTTGCCGGGAAGGCCACCCAAGGCACCTAGGAGACAAGGCCCCGGCAAGAGGAGCTTGCCGGGAAGGCCCGATGAGCGACAAGCTTCCGGACGCGACAAGACAACAACCGCGGCAAAGGCGCTTGCCGCGGCAGCATCACCACTCTGTACCTACGCTCCAAAGACATCCAATAACGTGTCACCACAGGACCTTTCCAGCGCAGCGTGGCGAGAGGTCGTGAAGCCGGGCCGTGCGAGGTGGCAAGCGGCGCTGACAAGATTGCCATCGTGGCAAGCGGTGGCGCCCCTCATGGTCCCTGTTTGCACTGTTAGGGCGACGTAGACGGGCATTTAATGCCTTTGTCTCCTGCCGTCAGGGTTAGGCATGAAACAACATACCTTTGTACAAGTAGCTGTACCAACCACTCCTTTTCCATTTGTACCCTTGTCTCACGTTGCCACTGTCGGAGATCCCTTGAGCATATAAAAGGAGGCCCATGCGCATAGCGTAAGGGGGTTCGAAAGATTCGACACTCACGCCAGTCTCGTTAGCAGCTTGTGTGTCTTGTAGCACTCGGCGCTCTGAGCAAGAACCCAATACACTCAGACATGCAACAGTAGGAGTGTTATCTCTCCGGAGAGCTCCGAAGCTGGGTAAACCTCTCGTGTGCTTCGCCTCGATCTTCTCTTCGTGCGATCTCTGCTCCCCGCCGAACCGAAAGGGGCTCGGTCTGCCGGTCCCATAGGTGTTCGTGGGTCAGATCCGCCTGCCCCGACAACTTGTGTTAAGGTTGGCATGTCCCGTAGCATGCACGTATGGTAAAAGTTGTGTGACAATTTTGACACATAAGGTGTTCTTTTATTGCTTTCCTTATGAGTGGCAGTCAGGGACGAGCGATGGTCTTTTCCTACCAATCTATCCCTCTAGGGGCATACATAGTAGTACTTTTCTTCGAGGACTAATAAACTTTTGCAATAAGTATATGAGTTCTTTATGACTAATGTGAGTCCATGGATTATACGCACTCTCAACCTTCCACAATTTTCTAGCCTCTACGGTACCGTGCATTGCCCTTTGTCGCCTTGAGAGTTGGTGCAAACTTCATCCGTGCATCCAAACCCCGTGATATGATACACTCTATCACACATAAACCTCCTTATATCTTCATCAAAACAACCACCATACCTACCTATCATGGCATTTCCATAGCCATTCCGAGATATATTGCCATGCAACTTACCACCGTTCCGTTTATTATGACACGCTCCATCATTGCCATATTGCTTTGCATGATCATGTAGTTGACATCGTATTTGTGGCAAAGCCACCTTTCATATTTTTTTATACATGTCACTCTTGATTCATTGCATATCCTTTACATCACGGAGGCATTCACATAGAGTCATATTTTGTTCTAAGTATTGAGTTGTAATTCTTGAGTTGTAAGTAATAAAAGTGTGATGATCACCATTATTAGAGCATTGTCCCATGTGAGGAAAGGATGATGGAGACTATGATTCCCCCACAAGTCGGGATGAGATTTCGGACTAAATAAAATAAATAAAGAGGCCAAAGAAAAAAAAATAGAAGGCCCAACAAGAAAAAAAGAGAAAGAAAAAAAGAAAAAAAATGAGAGAAAAAGAGAGAAGGGACAATATTACTATCCTTTTTCCACACTTGTGCTTCAAAGTAGCACCGTGATCTTTGTGATAGAGAGTCTTCTATGTTGTCACTTTCATATACTAGTGGGAATTTTTCATTATAGAACTTGGCTTGTATATTCCAATGATGGGCTTCCTCAAAATGCCCTAGGTCTTCGTGAGCAAGCAAGTTGGATGCACACCCACTTAGTTTCTTTTGTTGAGCTTTCATATATTTACAGCTGTAGTGCATCCGTTGCATGGCAATCCCTACTCCTCTCATTGACATCAATTGATGGGCATCACCATAGCCTATTGCTTAGCCGCGTCAGTGTGAGACTTTCTACTTTTTTGTCTTCTCACATAACCCCCATCATTATACTTTATTCCACACATAGTGCTATATCCATGGATTGCGCTCATGTATTACATAAGGGTTGAAAAGGCTGAAGCGCATTAAAAAGTATGAACCAAATTCTCGGCTTGTCATCGGGGTTATGCATGATGAGAACGTTTTGTGTGACTAAATTGAGGCATGGCCTAACTATATGATTTTGTAGGGATGAGCTTTCTTTGGCTATGTTATTTTGATAAGACCTAATTGCTTGGTTAGCATGTTTGAAGTATTATTGTTTTTATGTCAACATTAAACTTTTATCTTGAATCTTTCGGATCCAAATATTCATGCCACAATAAAAAGAATTACATTGAAAATTATGCTAAGAAGCATTCCACATCAAAAATTCTGTTTTTATCGTTTACCTACTCGAGGACGAACGTGAATTAAGCTTGGGGATGCTTGATACGTCTCCAACGTATCTATAATTTTTTATTGTTCCATGCTATTATATTATCTGTTTTGGATGTTCAATGGGCTTTATTATACACTTTTATATTATTTTTGGGACTAACCTATTAATCGGAGGCCTAGCCCAAATTGTTGTTTTTTGCCTATTTCAGTGTTTCGAAGGAAATGAATATCAAACGGAGTCCAAATGGAATGAAACCTTCGGGAACGTGATTTTCGGAACAAACATGATCCAGAGGAATTGGAGTGGACGTCAAGCAATCAACGAGGAGGCCACGAGGCAAGGAGGCGCGCCCCCACCCTCGTGGGCCCCTCATAGCTCTCCTGACCGACCTCTTTCGCCTATATATACTCATATACCATGGAAACATCAGAACAGGAGCCAAAACCCTATTTCCACCACCGCAACCTTCTGTACCCGTGAGATCCCATCTTGGGGCCTTTTCCGGTGTTCCGCCAGAGGGGGCATTGATCATGGAGGGCTTCTACATCAACACCATAGCCTCTTCGATGATGTGTGAGTAGTTTACCTCAGACCTTCGGGTCCATAGTTATTAGCTAGATGGCTTCTTATCTCTCTTTGGATCTCAATACAAAGTTCTCCTCAATTCTCTTGGAGATCTATTCGATGTAATATTCTTTTGCTTTGTATTTGTTGAGATTCGATGAATTGTGGGTTTATGATGAATATTATCTATGAACAATATTTGAATCCCCTCTGAATTCTTTTATGTATGATTGGTTACTTTGCAAGTCTCTTCGAATTATCAGTTTGGTTTGGCCTACTTGATTGATCTTTATTGCAATGGGAGAAGTGCTTAGCTTTGAGTTCAATCTTGCGGTCCTCGATCCTAGTGACGGTAGGGGAAACGACACGTATTGTATTGTTGCCATCGAGGATAAAAACACGGGGTTTATATCATATTGCATGAGTTTATCCCTCTACATCATATCGTCTTGCTTAAAGCGTTACTCTGTTCTTATGAACTTAATACTCTAGATGCATGCTGGATAGCGGTCGATGTGTGGAGTAATAGTAGCAGATCCAGGCAGGAGTTGGTCTACTTGTCACGGATGTGATGCCTATATACATGATCATACCTAGATATTCTCATAACTATGCTCAGTTCTATCAATTGCTTGATAGTAATTTGTTTACCCACCGTAATACTTATGCTCTTGAGAGAAGCCACTAGTGAAACCTATGGCCCCCGGGTCTATCCCCGGGTCTATTCTCTATCATATTAATCAACCGTTATTTCCATTACCGTTTATTTTGCTTTCTTTACTTTTAGTCTTTATTATAAAAATACCAAAAACATTATCTTATCATCTCTATCAGATCTCACTTTTGCAAGTGGCCGTGAAGGGATTGACAACCCCTTTATCGCGTTGGTTGCAAGGTTCTTATTTGTTTTTGTAGGTGCGTGGGAGTTGAGCGTGGTCTCCTACTGGATTGATACCTTGGTTCTCAAAAACTGAGGGAAATACTTACGCTACTTTACTGCATCACCCTTTCCTCTTCAAGGGAAAACCAACGCAGTGCTCAAGAGGTAGCACTTGCAGGGGTGTAGCGCCTTTATGCACCCTACCTACGATGCAAGCGGTGTTGGGGGCACGTGCTGGCCCCTGCTACACCCATGCGCCCCTCCTCGGGGGAACCGTGGGGAACCCGCGACACCAACACGGCCAACAACACCGCTCGTCCTACCCAGGGCACGCTACCTCCAGGTGTAGTGGGCTCGGGCGGTCCCTCCTGGGGCCGCGCCGAGTCGCCACCCTATGGCAATCGTGGCCTGGCGCCGAGCCTGGAGACCGACGGCAAGGGACGGCCGGGCGACGACTCCGGCGTGGCAACTGCAGGCGCCTCCGCACCTCCCTTGACGGACCCACCGTACGTACCAATAGGAAGCCCCTGCTCGTTCCCCTCGCCAGCTTGGGCATCGAGGCCATGCGAAGCTGAGGCCCTTCGCGAGCCGCCCCATAGCTTCACCAACGCCTTCAACGACGACAACCCTTGGGTACAGACGATATATCAGGAGCACGATTATGCTAACCATGGATCGCAGGTGAACCCAGCCGTGGCAGAAGCCATGGACCTTAGGATAATGGCCCCGTTGCAGGCGGGCGAGATGCACTGGGTGCGGCCCTCGGGCCTCATGGGGCTCCCACCCACATCCAAGTGGAATCACCATGCTCCGCGCTGGCCGTCGACACTGTCCCCCAATGACTATGCCCACGCCCAGTGGAAGCACTTAGCTCCGCGCTAGTGAGAAGACTAGCTAGGTGCCGGACGTGGTTGTTTGCTTTTGCCATCTTTCTTTAGCCCTATTTGCCATATTTTGGAATGAGATTTGGAGTTTCGTGTGCTTACCAAAAGAAAAATGGGGGGAATCTTGCTTGACTTGTGGAGATTTCTTGCTTTTTGGCTTCGTGTTTAAAGAGTAAGGCTCACGCCTGCCACCCCCCTATGAGCGCCCCGCGAGCGGGGACTGGGCGTGGTATGCGCGCGTCGAGCACGCTCGGGCTAGCCCGGGCGACACCAAGGCCCCCTGGGGTCAGGAATGCAATCACCGCGCGCACACCTTGCTGTAATCCGACAATCAGGATCCTCACGAGGCTCTTGGGGCGGGCCAGCAGGCTCCTCGGGAGGCCTAAAACCTCGCGAGCCCTCAGAGGACACGCCTCGAGAGGAGGGCGCTTCTGCGACATTAGGACCAGCTCAGGACCTACGGGATTAAGCGAAAGCAGCAACAGCTACTCCGCTCAGGAGTCTCCAGGTTCACGAAGTCACGTTCCAAATTCTATCTTAAAGCATATCATCATTCCATACATTATAAGGGGCCTCCCTTTATTCAAAATGCTTTCACGCCCCATAGGGCTGTATCCGAAGTCCTTTTGCATACAGGTCAGAGCAGGAAGAGAAATGCAGGCCTAGCCGGACGCGCTACCGCTGGTGTTGTCCTCGTCATCTGCACCGCTCACGCCACCGCTGACTTCATCCTCATCGTCGCCATCCACTCCGCCTCCTTCGGCCGCGATCACGACCGCGTCATCCTTGGGAGCGAACTCTGTGACCAGGGCATCCACATGGTCGTCAACCCAGTTCGCCAGGTTGTCCTAGATGACCCTGGGCACGGGGGCTATGGTGGCGTTGAAGTCAAAATGAGGGTCAAGGTTGATGAGGTGACTGAAGACGCGTGAGAACGCACGTCCGAGAAGGCCCCGACTCCTCTCCTCGACGAGCTGGTGAGCCCTCGCGGCCCGGTCCTCTAGGTGGGTCACGATCTGGGTGAAGAAGCAGAGGTGGATGGCGTCGTCATCCTCGCGCCGATGAGGGATGCTCTCCTTGCAGATGGTTTCCAAGGCCCGGTTGGCCCTGACCCTGAGGTCGTGGAGCATCTAGGAACGCACGCGCTGCATCGTTCAACGACGGCACGCTTCGTTCGCGTTCTTCTCCGCGAGAGATGTGGCGCCCTCAACCTGCCGCTGAAGTGAGGACAGGTCGGCGCAAGCAGAGGCTAAGTCAGCCTGAGCGAAGGCCTGAGCTTCCTTGGCAGCCCTCTTGCGCTGCTCTGCCGCGTCCAGCTTCGTCCTGAGGGTGGTGGTCCTGCCCTCAAGCTCGGCCTCCAGGAGCTCCAACTCCAGGCGGTACTCATCGGCAAGATCCGTGTGGACCTTTGCCACCCTTTGGTCGACCTCCTGCTGGGCCCTGGCCTCTCAAGCTGCCACGACGTCCTCAGCTACGGCTAACTGCGCTCCCTCACCTCCAGTCGCTCGGGCTCCAGGCTGCAATCCAAGACCTCCAGCACCAGCGCTTCCTCGCGTTCCTAGACTTCCTTCTCATCGGCTTGGAGCTGGTGAGTACCGCCTGGAGTTGGAGCTCCTGGACCTCCCGAGCAGCCCTGCGCGCCTGGACCTGCCACTCGAGGACAGCGTTTGAATCTTGAAGCTCCCGCTCCTTGGCCGCTTCATGACGGTAGTCGGCGCTCCTGGCCTCCTCCTGAGCACAGGCGCAAGCCTCACGAGAGGCTACGAGGGACACCGCGGCGCTCGTGCAGGCACGTTCGTGCTGAAGATGCCCATGGTTGATGGCGACCTTCAACAGGTGCCATTCGTGCGCCAGTCGGAGGCCCTCCGTCTCGAGGCAGGCATCGACATCGGCAAGCTCTCCTCCGAGTCGACTTAGTGCGCCCATCGCTTCCCGAAAGAGGTCATGCCGGATGGTGCTGCACCCGCGTGCAAGCTCCAGCGTGCGACCGAACCCGCCCTCCGCGTCGGGGGCTGCTAAAGAGGCGCGAGGTGGCTCGCCCATTCCCGGCAAGGAGCCGCTGGTCTGCGCTTCTTCAATAGCTCACCGGGTCTCGATGGAGGTGTCGGGTGGCACGACCTCGCCACTCGAAGATGAACCTGACGCTGGAGTCACCCAGCCACAGGCGATGATCAATGGAGGAGGCCACGACACGTCTCCTACGCCCCAGAGCTGACCGTGGGGGAAGGATGCCGGGGGCACAGACTCATGGCCTCCCAGCGGCACACCCGCCTCGTGGACGGGTCCCGTGGCTCGCCTAGGTGCTTGGCGTGGGGGGCTCGGAGTCGTGAGCTGACCATGGACCTCCAGAGGTTTCGCCGTCGCAGTTGGAGGCATCCTGAAGAGCCAGGGTCAGGAGGGGATGCGACACAAGGAAAACCACAAAGATAAGGCATTTACTCGTCTATGGCTATGTACTTCCTCTATTTCGGGGGCCGGTAGGCATCGCCACTGTAGCTCGGGAGCCCTTTCCTCTTGCGGAGTGCTGCAAGGCTCAGACGAAGTGAGCCTGTAAGTGCATCTAGTGCCCCTTAGTGATTTTGGTGTATTGAAGACTTATAGGTTAAGGGACTAATGTGTTTATGAGTGTACACAGGTCTATAAGTCTATGAGGAGTTTGATATTTATAGAGAAAGTCGACCCTAAAAATGAAGTTCTTCGATCAAGACTTTGATATTCGAAGACTTTTGAAGACTTTGAAAGTGAAGAAATTGGTTTGACCTTGAAGACTTGGTATTCATTTGAGGAACATGAAGCGTGAAGACTTTTGTTTTCGTAGTTTCGTTTTCTCTTTCTTGAGTCATAGGTAACACCGTACTGTTAAAGGGGGTCGAGGAAATACTAAGGAAAAATTTGCATGTGATGCTCAACTCAAAATCCTACACCTACCAATCCCTTCGAGTGAAGCCTTTGGAAATCTCATCTGATTCAGTCAATTTCTTGATGGCAGAGACGAAGTTCTTCCGTCACGAGGAATTTGTTCTGACCGAGGAGTTAGGAATTCGCCAAAGGCGGATTGCCTACGATGAGGAACATGATAGCCCGAGGAATTTGAGAGTCAAATTTCCGACCGCTGTCTTGGCGCGCCACCTGTCCCAAAATATCTTATCCACCTAACGGTCATATCATTGAAGGGCATTTATGTCTTATCATGTCGGGCTGCTCCCTAGGCTATAAATAGCCGCCCCTACAACCACTAGCTGGTTGGCTGCCCGAGAGAACTTGACACTTGTCATTTGAGAGCAACCCATCCTCCGAGGACTTTGAGCGAAAATCATCGAGTGAGGAAAACCCCAAAAACCAAACCCCTATAAACCCAAAGTGATTGAGCATCACTGAAGAGATTGATCCTGCGTGGATCCGACGCTTGTTACCTTTGAAGACGGTGCTTCTTCCAGATGGTTAGTTGTCATGGTCTATAGCATCCAAGAGGAATTGTGGATCGCCGAGTGACCAAGTCTGTGAAGGTTTGGAAGTCGCCTGAAGACTTACCACGAGTGATTGGACGAGGTCTGTGTGACCTTAGTTCAAGGAGAATATGGTGAGGACTTGGTGTCCTGAGCTACGTGCTCAGTGACTGGGTGTCTGGGACTGTGTGTCCTCAAGTTCAAATACTCAGCCGCTCCAACCAGACGTACAACTGAGACAGCAGTTGGAACTGGTCTACCAAATCATTGTCTTCACCAACCTAATCGGTTCTATTTCCTCAACCCTTTCATTTCCTCATTACTGTGTTGAGTGTTCATTCATATCTGTGTTTGAAGACTTTGACTGAATACTTTCTCAATTTCCTCAGTTCAATTTCTTTAGTCTGTTTGTCTTCATCTCGTGCTATCCTGTGTTTACGCTTTCTGTACTCTTTGATTGTCTTCATTTCATCATGATGACCATGCCCGCATTCTCTTATGCTTACTTCTGAGTACTTATTCAGCTGCAAGTAGTTCTTCACTTAGGAATTTCCTCACCGGATAATTCCTCATTGAAGAATTCATAAAAATCGCCTATTCACCCCCTCTAGTCGATATAACGCACTTTCAATTGGTATCAGAGAAAGGTACTCCCTTGTTACGTGTGATTTTAGTTTAACCACCGGAGTTTTAGTTATGTCGACCGCAGTATGATCAAGGTCTCAGCTAAGTGTCCTACCTTTGATGGGACAGACTACCCTCTTTGGAAGAACAAGATGCGAATGCATCTTGAGGCAATTGACAACGATCTACGGTATGTTGTGGAAAATGGTGTTCCCTCAGTCACACCTTCTCCGAATCTGCCGATATGAAGAGATTCAAGCAACTCGATCTTTGAAGCGAAGAATATCATATGTGGCCATCTGAGCAAAGGACAATATGGAAGAGTGAGTGCTTTGGAAACTGCTAAGCTCATCTGGGACAGGCTGTCCAAAGTAAATGAAGGAGTCTGAACTCAGCATGACTCTTGAGTTGATGTTCTTCGCAATCTCTTCAACCGCTTCAAAAGACTCGACAACGAAAATGTTCAACAAACCTTCGATCGCCTCACTGACATCTCAAATGAGCTTCAAGCGCTTGGTGCCACTGACATCACCGACCATGAGGTGGTGAAGAAATTGTTGAGATTGCTTGATTCCTCATTTGACACTCTGGCACTGATGATACAAGAGCGTGCTAACTACAAGTCACTTGATCCGGTGATATCCTCGAGAGGCTAAATACTCATGAGTTCCAGCTTCTTTGAAAAGAGAGATCTCTATGGTTCTAGCTATGGAAAATCACGTACCACGAAGGCCAAGGTCGTATGCGAATCTGAGTGTGAAGATTACGGTAGTAGCCTTGGAGATCTGAAGAATTGAGCCAGAGCTAACCTTGCTCTGAAGAAATTACAGAAGTTCTCAAGACGTGGTCGCTTTGGAAAATCCTCAAGGAGCAGTGATTCCTCATCCAGTGACTATAAGAGAAGACTTTGCCACAGATGCAAGAAACCTGGTCACTACATTCAAGATTGTCCTCAGTGGGAAAAAGAATTAAGGAAGAAGAAATACAAGGATTACAGTTCTGATGATGCTAAGAAGAAGAAGAAATCGTCAAAATCTTCATCATCAAAATCCTCAAAGCCTTCTTCTCACAAGAAGAGCAGCTCCAAAAAGGCTCGAGCATTCATTGGCAAGGAAATGGACTTTGAAGCTGAATCTGAGGAACATGAGGAAGAGGAGGCATCAGAAGAATCTGAGTCTGGTGTGGCGAGTCTAGCTCTCGCTACTGCTTTCGTCAGCAAGTCCATCTTCAACTCTGAAGAAAATGACCTCACCAACAAAGCTGATGAAGATAGTGATGACTACGCTCCCACCTATTGCTTCATGGCAAAGGGTGCCAAGGTACTCAAATATACCTCCTCTGAATCTAGTGAAAATGAATCTGATGAAGATCTAAAGCCCAGCTACTCAAAACTTGCTAAGATTGTTGTAAAACAACAAAGGGCTTTTGAAAAGGTTCAAAATATGCTAGATAAAAGTGATGATATGTTGGGTGAAGAAATGGATCGCACTAAAGCCCTGACTGAAAATCTTCAGAGACTTCAGTCTAGGTTTGTCAGCCTTCAAGGTCATCATAACACTCTCTTGTCTGATCATGAGAAACTCTCTTATGAATTTCTTCAAAGAAAGCAAGATCTTGAGAAGCTAAGAGTGAGTTATGAAGATCTTCGAAGGAGCGCGATTCGATACTTGCTCAACAACTTCAGCGCTTCTCGTGAAGAATTTGTTCCTCCATGCTTAAAGTGCATTGAACGTGAATCTACTAATTCTTCACCGGAATGTTCAAATGTTTCAACTGTTACAAATTCTTCACCTGCCTCTGCTATCACTAATTCCTCATCGAGGACATTGCTAGTATCCTTGACGATGCAGCTGAAGGAATTGTACATGATGCATGTACAAAAGCCTCAAAGGGCATCAGACTCTTTGTGATGTGCTTAAAAGCAGATCCTCAACAGAAACCCTAGGAAAGAGGGTATTGCCTTTGAGAGAAACTCAATCTTGATGGAACATATTGGAAGCCTGAGCGGTACCCCAAAACCTCATGGTTCTGCAAAGGGACCTCCATTTGATCCATCTAACTTATCCGCTTTACATGCGAATCTCCTCATTCTTTTGATGAGTCATTTGACTCCAACTATAAACTGTTCAAAAATCAGAATGGTGAAGTATTTGCTAGATATGTTGGCACTAAGCTGCAGGAACGGTTCCCCTATGAAGAAAATCTGGGTTCCCAAGAAGTGCCTTGAAAGTCTTCGTGAATGTCCTCATGACACCACATGAAGAATAGGAACCCCAGATCAAATTCTTCATATGGACCAAATTCTTCATATGGATCCAAGTCCTCATACGGACCAAATTCCTCACGTGGATCAAATTCCTCAAAAGGATCAAAGTCCTCATATGATTATCATCGTGCTAACAACTCTGTTTCGCAGGGTAGAGCTAAGGGCTATGAATATGTGCATTATTCTTCAAACCAATATGTTCAAAAGTCCTCAAAGAATTTCTCTGCTTATTCATATGCTTACCCTAACCCCTCTTATGTGAAACGAAATGGATGGGCATATATGCCACCATTCTCATATGGTGCTCGCAGAGTGATGAACTCTTTGCCACCCCTTCAAATGTGGGTGGTGAAGAAAAAGAACTAACCTCTTCTGCAGGGTCAGGTCTCCAGACGTGCTTTAACGTCTGAAGAATTTCAGGGGCACGACAAAAATTGCTGAAAGGACGCAGGCTAATCATGAAGAAATGAACTTTCATTTCACACGTCCTAATATCGCTTATACATTATCTTGCTGATGAAATTCATCTCGATGAACTTGATATCATATTCTTCACTGATGAAGTATATGAGATCGTAAGTTGCACTAATTCATCTGCAGGATGATCAACCCAAAGCCAATGAGTGGGTCCTCGATAGTGGATGTACAAATCACATGAATGGTGACAAGAATCTATTGATGGATACTCCCTTATCACCGTCACATCTGAAGCATATCATCTTTGCTGACAAAGGCAAAAGTTAGGTATTGGGTCTTGGTAAGGTTGCGATCTCTAAGGACATACACATGGACAAAGTCATGCTTGTTGAGTCCTTAGGATACAACCTCATGTCGATCCCAATGCTTTGTGATCTTGATATGGTTGTTGTCTTTGGCAAGTATCGTTGTGTTGTGATCATGGAAGGCTGACAATTCCAAAGTCTTGAAGGCTTTAGGAGAGGAGAGTTGTATATTGTTGATTTTTCTACAGGACCACAACCAGCCGTGTGTCTACTTGCAAAAGCTTCAGAAGTCTAGCTATG
Organism: Aegilops bicornis; assembly: GCA_021605145.1. Classification (NCBI taxonomy): domain Eukaryota; kingdom Viridiplantae; phylum Streptophyta; class Magnoliopsida; order Poales; family Poaceae; genus Aegilops; species Aegilops bicornis. The sequence continues at coordinate 500,692,875 of CM038675.1, forward strand.
GCATCGGCGACTTGGTCACGCAGGCATGAGGAATTTGCACACGCTTGCGAAGAAGAAGCATGTCATTGACATTGAAAATGTCAAATTCCTCAAGGGTCACTTGTGTGGAGCCTGTGAAGCTGAAAAAATGACCAAGGCCAAGCATCCAGCGAAGACTATCATGACCACTACTCGTCCATTCGAATTGCTTCACATGGACCTCTTCGGTCCTAATCATTACTCAGCAGTCACTAATGATGCATCTCTATATGGCTTTGTTATTGTCGATGATTACTCTCGTTACACATGGGTACACATTGTTACTTACAAAAATGAAGTGCAGGAAGTCTTCAAACGATTTTCCTCGAGGGCTTCAACCAACTTTGGTGTGAAGATCAGACACATCAGGAGTGACAATGGAACTGAGTTCAAGAATTCCCGTCTTGATGCCTATCTTGATGAACTTGGTATTACTCATGAGTTATCTGCTCCCTATACTCCTCAGCAAAATGGCATCGTGGAGCGCAAGAACAGAACTCTTGTTGAGATGGCTCGAACTATGCTTGATGAATACAAAACACCTAGTCGTTTTTGGATTGATGCGATTGATACCGCGTGCCACATCATCAACAGAGTATATCTTCACAAATTCTTCAAGAAGACTGCCTACGAACTCCTCACTGACAAGAAACCCAATGTGAGTTATTTCAAAGTCTTCGGTGCTAAATGCTGGATTAGAGATCCTCATCACAATTCTAAATTTGCACCGAAAGCACATGAAGGTTTTATGCTTGGTTACGGAAAGGACTCGCACACCTACAGAGTCTTCAACATCGCTCTTCACAAGATTGTTGAGATCGTAGATGTGCGATTCGATGAAACTAATGGCTCGCAAAGAGAGCACCTACCTTCGTGTTAGATGAACCAGCTCCCGAGGAATCTATCAAGTTCAAGGCAACCGAGGACGTCATTCCCTCTTGAAGAATCTGCCGAAGAATTCATTCCTCAGACGCGAAGAACGCCGGTGATGCACTGAAGATAATCTTTGAAGACAATGGTGCTGAAGAAAATGCTGATCAAATTCCTCGACGACAACCAACTCATCCTCGCGTTGCAAAAGAAGTACAGGTTGACAAGATCATCGATGACATTGAAGCGCCAGGTCCTCTCACACACTCAAAAGCTTCACATTTATCTAACTTTTGTGGGCACTATGCTTTTGTCTCTATCATAGAGCCCACTAAGGTAGATGAAGCATTTCGAGCCCGAGTGGATTCAGGCCATGCAAGAAGAATTACATCAGATTCGAGCTCAACAATATGCAGGAACTGGTCAAACGTCCGGATCCTCGCAAGCATAATATCATTGGCACAAAGTGGATCTACCGCAACAAACAAGATGAAAATGGCCTTGTGGTAAGGAATAAGACATGACTTGTAGCTCAAGGCTACACACAGGTTGAAGGATTGATTTCGATGTAACTTTTGCACCTGTTGCTAGACTTGAGGCTATTCGCATATAACTTTCTTATGCTAACCATCATAATATCACTTTATATCAAATGGATGTGAAAAGTGCATTCCTCAATGGTAAGCTTGAGGAAGAAGTATATGTTGCTCAACCCCTGGTTTTGAAGATCCAAAGAATCCGACAAAGTCTTGAGACTAAACAAGGCCCTCTATGGTCTCAAACAGGCCCCACAGGCGTGGTATGATACATTGAAGGAATTCTTCGTGAAGAATGGCTTCACACCAGTTCACTCGACCCTACTCTCTTTACTAAGTCATATGATGGTGAACTGTTTGTGTGCCAAATATATGTTGATGATATTATCTTTGGCTGTACTGACCAACACTACAGTTATGAATTTGCCTATATGATGAGTGAAGAATATCAAATGTCTATGATGGGAGAGTTGAAATTCTTCTTAGGTCTTCAAATTCGTCAACAACACAATGGCATATTCATATCTCAGGATAAATACCTCAAAGATGTCCTGAAGAAATTCGGCATGCAAGATTGCAAAGGCGTCAAAATTCCTATGCCCACAAATGGCCATCTATGCACTGATGAAAATGGTATTGACTTTGATCACAAGGTATACCGCTCCATGATTGGTTCTTTATTGTACTTATGTGCATCTACGCCAGATATAATGCTTAGTGTTTGCATGTGTGCCCGATTTCAAGCTACAATCAAGGAATCACACCATAAGGTTGTGAAGCATATTCTTCGATATGTAGCTCACACACCAACACTAGGATTATAGTACCCCAAGGGCTCTACTTTTGATCTCATTGGATATTCTCGACTCGACTATGCTTGGTGATCGTGTGGACCGCAAGTCAACATCCGGTACTTGTCATTTCCTTGGACGATCTTTGGTCTATTGGTCCTCGAAGAAACAGAACTGCGTATCACTGTCTACTGCGGAAGCTGAATACATTGCTGCTGGCTCTTGTCGTGCTCAATTGCTGTGGATGAAGCAAACTCTCAAGGACTATAGCATTAACGTGAAGAATGTGCCACTCTACTGTGACAATGGGAGTGCCATCAAGATTGCTCACAACCCAGTTCAGCACTCGAAGACAAAGCACATTCAGATTCATCATCATTTTCTTCGTGATCATGTGTTGAAGGGCGACATCTCCATAGAGCATGTGAAGACTGAAGAACAACTAGCCGATATCTTCACAAAGCCCTTGGATGAGAAGAGATTTAGCAAGTTGCGGTGTGAGCTAAATATCTTAGAATCTTGAATGTTCTTTGAAAAGGACACACATCGACACTTATGCAAAATTGATGACTTAGATGTGCAACACATGAAGAAACCTTTTCTTCAATCAATGAAGAATAACACTCTAAGTGTGAAGAAATTAATGAAGAATTTGATTCTCGAACCCTCACGACAATTGTACGCGGTGTCTGAAATCATCATTCTTATACGGTGGGTCACGCCACCACCAAAGTTGAAAATCTTCAATTTGAGTTTTCCTCAGTTTTGAAATTCTTCAGTTTTTCAAATTCTTCAACTTTACAAAATCTTCACTGTTTCTGCCTTTTTTTTCATTGGCTATATATATATATTGGTTTATGTCCTCTACAACATTCACTTATGGCTATTTCTTCAAGTCGCTTTTTCTGCTAAGTGAATGTGATCGGACCCTTCCCCCTCTATGCTATACTCAACCCAATCTATTCACAAATTCTTCATATGCGTTCTATTTGAAACTCGTTCAAAATCTTCACTGTGTCCTTGTCAGCTGAAGAAATTGCGAACGGAACTTTAAAACTGATCTTATCCAAACTTTCGTTTTTGCCGCTCAAACCATTCCGCATTCCATGATAGATTTATCTATTCACCCACGATCTAACACAATCTCCACTTCTCAGTACGTGGGTGACACATGTCAAGCAAATGAGAAGGGTTAGGGGCACGTTCGTCCCAAATCTTCGGGCGAACAGTTTTTTCACCATGGCTATATATACCCCCTCTCCCCTTCCTCACTTCCTTTACTCCGCTCGACCGCACTCTCTCGCTCGAGCTTCTCAAACCCTAGCGCCGCCGCTACTCCATCGTCGCCGGTGAGGAAGAGCTTCACTGCCTCGACCTCGTCGCCGTCGTACTCGCGCCGACCACAGAAATCTTCACTCCGCCGCCGCCGTAGCTGTCTTCCTCCGCCAAGTTAGGGTGTGGAAGATCTAACCTGACAAACTTCCCATCTGTTCTTCTCAGTTCGTCGTGTTCTTCACTTCGAGTAATTAAAAGTTACTTTTATTACTCGCTTTGATTCTCAAACCTTCCTGAAAATCTTCAAAGGTGATTATTCTTGAAATCTTCACACATATGAACACCTCAAACAAAACATGCTCTTGATTCGTTTCTCTAAGCAATGATTTTCCTCAAGATTCCTCAATTGTGTGGATCCTCGATCTATACAACTCTGGAACCTAAGACAAAAATCGCTTAGTTGAAATTCTTCAAGGCTCATCTGGTCAAATTCCTCAAACTAGTTCTTTTTGAAAAACCTTCTGAGAACGCATATGACCTCTCCAAATTCCTCGCAACTATACTCTGTTCACACGGTACTCATGTCCATTGCTAAATCACTAGGTTCTCATCAACTTAACTCATTTGCAGCGTTCCTCGAAGAAAAGTTGCGTACTTCTTCAGAGAATTCGATTGTTCAAATTCCTCAGCTGAAGAATATGGCAGAAGGAAAGAAGCCACGGAAAGGAGGAAAGAGGCCTGAGGTCATGAATGCGTTTGAAATTCCTGAGGAAATATATGCTGATTATTGCACACCTGATGAAGCCGAGTTCGGCAAAGAAAACAAAAATCAGCGCAAGGTGCGCATTCAAAGGATTGAACGGAGATGGGCAAGGGAATGGAGGAGTACAGATATGTAACTCCAAAGTACATGAAGAAATTCGCTCTCAATCCTCCATGCCCAAGAGCTCCATTGGCACCTGGTCAAGAAGCTGACCCCACCAGCATCAAGTGTCGTGAGGACTTTCCTGAAGAATGGGCCAAGCACCAAGCCAAATTGGCAAGGCAAGCCAATGAGGCAGTGAGGAAATTTAATGAGGACTCTGCCACTGCTGCTGCCACTGAGGCCTCTGTCAAGCCAAGGAAATCTATGGCAAAGAAGCCCGCACACAAGCCAAGTGCTTCACCAATAGTGCCCTCACGGCCAAGTTCCTCAGCTGTGCCCTCACGGCAAATTCCTCATGCTGCTCTTGCTCCAGCAAAATCCTCAGCAGCTCCGACAAAATCCTCAGCAGTTCCGTCAAAGCCCTCAGCGACAAATTTGACTCCTATTATGCTGATTGGCAAGGAGCCAAAGTCAGATTCGTCAACCTGACGAAGAAATTCACCAATGTTGCAGCCCCAACGCAACAAAATTCCTCAGGCTGGAGCCTCTGCTCAGCCGACTGAAGAACATGCCAAGACCGATGAAGTTCGAACTCTTGAAGAAAATGCCAGTTACAGGGCTGATGATCCCATTCCAGTAGCTGAAGAAATTGCCAGGGCATCCACTAGTGGTGCGCCTGAAGAAACTGAACAAGTCAGGCAACAGCTGCATCGATTCTTTGAGGAAAATCAACCAGATTCCTCGGCTCCTCCTCGCCAACACCAACTCCAATTCTTCCATACGCATCGATGTGAAGAAGACCAAGGCTGCAGAACGAGCTGCGGTGAAGAAAGCGGAAAGCATCAGCATGCGTCAAATTCTTAATTGCGAAGAAAATGAAGCCAATGACCACTCTTTTGAAAATCCTATTGATGCTGTTCCAATTTCCTCAATTCCATCAAAGGACCTTGTTCCTTTTGGTGAAGATTATGAGATCCCAAGCGGATCTGATGAAGAAAATCAGTCTGCTGCTTCGTCAGAGCAGATTGATGAAGAAATTGAAGTGGAAGCTATCCCTTCAACCCCAATCATTTCCTCGCCTATGCCTCAGTTCATAGCTGAAGAGGCCGGTGTTGCGGAAATTGAAGAAGATGTGGACATTGGAAGCACAACGCCAGTGATGAACGATGACTTTTGGGAAAGTCAGCATCCAAATTCTCCACTCTTCACACCAATCCAACAGATTCCTCAGTCCCCTGCTCCAACGTTTCAAATGGGCTTTGAAGAAACTCATCCCACTTCATCTGTACATGAAGAAATTCCAGCCACTAGCGCTGATGAACTTCTGCCATCTTGATCCTCGACTGCACATGTAGAGGAACCAGAAATTCCTCGACTGAAGAACACGAGATTGTGATTCCAGAGGTCGTGATGCAACTCACTGACACTCCACCGCCAAAGCCAAAGAATCCCTTCTCAACAAAGCAAAAGTTCAAGGCTGAAGATTTCTTCGGCGAGCACGTATTCTTCACTGATTACAATCCATATGATTCTGCTCGCATAAGGAAGAGGCGTTTCTGGACTGCCAGTCAAGCCAATTTCTAATCCTCAGTGCTGTTCAACAAAGACAAAGTTTTCGATCATGCACATATTCCTCATGTGGACATGGAATCTCTGCTAGGCTTCGAGCTAGTCCTCGGTGTTCTTCACGATGCAGGACTTCTGAATTTCTGCACTAATATCTGTGATTGGAATGAAGAACTCATTCTTCAATTCTTTGCGATGCTGCACATCACCGGAGACGCTGAAGATGTGAACTCATGGGTGTTGGACTGGATGTCTGAAAAATACTCACTACAAGGCACTAGCAACTGAATTGCTTCATGCCCTACCACTCAGTCCTCCACTTGATGGTGCTCGTTGTATCTACAACGAACCAGAGCTTTCAAATCACTATATGCAAGTGCTGATGAAGCCTTTGAAGGCGAGGCAAGCCCCAAGAACCAAATTCCTCGTCAAGGAATTATTGTATGTGCCTCGATCTGTCTATCGGATTACAGCGAAGACAATGAGTCCTATCAAAGGCCACGACTCAACTGATGAAGAAGTCATTGGCATCATGAAGAATATTCTTTTCAATATCATTCATGGCGTTCCCGTCAACTTCCATGATTTCTTCATGAGGACTCTGGCAAACATTGCTATGTCACCTTTTGAGCTGAAGCCCTATGCGCCTTGGATTATGAGATTCATCAGGACAAGGTCTTCACTCAATTACAAGGCTGATACTCTGAACCACTGCAGCCACTTGCCCCCGATTGAAGTCCTCAAACGGACATTTTCCTCAGCTGATGACAAGGGCAAGGATACTGCTGTGATAGATGAAGGCATTCGTCCATTGGATGGTCAGTTTCAGAAAGTTGCATCCTACTCCACCAATGATGACTCTGCCACACATGACTCTTGCCGCGCCAATACCTCGGCCAAGCAAAGTCCTCAAGCCACAGCACCCAGGGTGATGACTGATCGTGAGTTACTCCTCAGTCTTCATCAGAAGGTTGATCGCAATCATAAATGGGTCAAGCGTCAGTTTGGTTCACAACATGACCTCAACACACAATGCGGTGAAGAAAAACCACTACTACCTCCATGAAACCTTCAAACGCTTTGGGCTGTTCTTTACGATGTCTCTGACAGACGGAAGAACTGAAGACAATGGGTCTCAAGGAAGATTTTGACTGGTCTGCACCTCCACCGAAGAAATACAAGAAGGTCAAAGTTCCTTCCTTGGTGGCCAGCTCCTATTCTTCATCGCGAGACGCTGATGAAAATGAAGACTTGGACGACACCGCGACAGGCCCTACTTCGACAACCGACCCCAACAACGCTGGCGCTCCTTCATCAACTTGAAATTCTTCACGGGCGTTAGTCCTCAGTTTCGATCCTTTTGGTCATTTAATGACAAAGGGGGAGAAATGTGAGTTAGTCTTCAAGCGGGTCTCTATTATATGGGAATTTTTTTGTTAAGTTACAACTCTCGTTCTTCTGAAACTTTTATTGGATCGAGTTGTATTCTTAAACCCGATGGTGCTTTGATACTTTTGATGCACTATGCTCTAATACTCTTGATGCGTTATTTTGCATGCTTGTTCCTCGCACACATGCTGAATTTCATCAAGCACCATTTTTCATCATGCATTTTCAAATTCTTCATATTATATGTCAAATGCGTGTATGAATTACAAGATATAGGGGGAGATCTCCATGATTCAACTCTTCAAATGTGCATTGCCTCAAAAGCAAATTCCTCACTATGCACATCTTGAGGGGAGTTCTTCTATATCTTGCAATCAAATTCCTCAATATCAGTATTTACACTTCATATGTTTATCCCGTTGAAAACTTAACCTATATTGTCATCAATCACCAAAAGGGGAGATTGTAAGTGCATCTAGTGCCCTTAGTGATTTTGGTGTATTGAAGACTTATAGGTTAAGGGACTAATGTGTTTATGAGTGTACACAGGTCTATAAGTCTATGAGGAGTTTGATATTTACAGAGAAAGTCGACCCTAAAAATGAAGTTCTTCGTTGAAGACTTTGATATTCGGAAGACTTTACGAAGACTTTGAAAGTGAAGAAATTGGTGTGACCTTGAAGACTTGGTATTCATTTGAGGAACATGAAGCGTGAAGACTTTTGTTTTTGTAGTTTCGTTTTCTCTTTCTTGATTCATAGGAAACACCATCTTGTTAAAGGGGTCGATGAAATACTAAGGAAAAATTTCCATGTGATGCTCAACTCAAAATCCTACACCTACCAATCCCTTGAGTGAAGCCATTGGAAATCTCATCTGATTCAGTCAATTTCTTGATGAGACGAAGTTCTTCCGGTGTTGAGAATTTCTGACCGAGGAGTTAGGAATTCGCCGGTCTTGGATTGCCTACGATGAAAGAACATGATAGCCCCGAGGAATTTGAGAGTCAAATTTCCGACCGTTGTTGTGCTGTGCGCCAGCTGTCCTAGAATATCTTATCCACCTAATGGTCATATCATTGAAGGGCATTTATGTCTTATCATGTCGGGCTGCTCCCTAGGCTATAAATAGCCGCCCCCTACAACCACTAGCTGGTTGGCTGCTCTGAGAGAACTTGACACTTGTCATTTGAGAGCAACCCATCCTCCGAGGACTTTGAGCGAAAATCATCGAGTGAGGAAAAACCCCAAAAACCAAACCCCTACAATCCCAAAGTGATTGAGCATCCTTTGAAGAGATTGATCCTGCGTGGATCCGACGCTTGTTACCTTTGAAGACTGTGCTTCTTCTAGACGGTTAGGCGTCATGATCTAGAGCATCCAAGAGGAATTGTGGATCGCCGAGTGACCAAGTCTGTGAAGGTTTGGAAGTCGCCTGAAGACTTACCACGAGTGATTTGACGAGGTCTGTGTGACCTTAGTTCAAGGAGAATACGGTGAGGACTTGGTGTCCTGAGCTACGTGCTCAGCGACTGGGTGTCCGGGACTGTGTGTCCTCGTGTTTAAATACTCAGCCGCTCCAACCAGACTTACAACTGAGACAGCAGTTGGAACTGGTCTACCAAATCATTGTCTTCACCAACCTAACTGGTTCTATTTCCTCAATTCTTTCATTTCCTCATTCTTTGTGTTGAGTGTTCATTCATATCTGTGTTTGAAGACTTTGACTGAAGACTTTCTCAATTTCCTCAGTTCAATTTCTTCAGTCTGTTTGTCTTCATCTCGTGCTATCCTGTGTTTACGCTTTTTGTACTCTTTGATTGTCTTCATTTCGTCATGATGACCATGCCCGCATTCTCTTATGCTTACTTCTGAGTACTTATTCCGCTGCAAGTAGTTCTTCACTTAGGAATTTCCTCACCGGATAATTCCTCATCGAAGAATTCATAAAAATCGCCTATTCACCCCCCCTCTAGTCGATATAACGCACTTTCAGAGCCAAGGGTCGGGGCTTGGCCCTTGGCGACTGGGCAGCATGCCCCCACCTCTGGAGCACTGGCCAGGGCTTCGGGGGTGGTGGCCTCTGGAGCATCGGGCCGCACCAGCTCACCAGCGGTGGCCTCAGGAGCATCGGGCCGCACCAGCTCTCCAGCGGCCGCCTCGGATGCCCTTAACGAAGCCTCAGGAGCGGCTATCTCGAGAGCACCAGACGATACCCGCTCCCCAGGGGTCGCCCCAGGAGTGCCAGGCGGTGCCCGCTCCCCTGCATCCTCGTCTGGGGCGCGCGCCGTGGGGTCAGGAAGCACGAGAGCCACGAAGATGGGATTCTCGCGAGGCCCATCGAGGCCCCCCTAGGCGTAGCCCCCACTCATCAAAAAGGGGCATCTGCTTCTCGAAGTCCTCTCTGTTCAAGCAGAGCCACAAGAGGCATCCGTCCTCCGGAAGCGCGGCAGGTGCTGGGTCGCCCGTCAGGAGCCCGAGCGCCGCACACAGCTAGTTTTCAGCAAGATAATGTCTGCATGTGCTGAAATTGGAAGTAGCGGAGTAGTTTGATAGCGAGATAATTTGTAACGAGCAAGTAACGATAGTAGTAACAGAAGTGCAGCAAGGTAGCTCAATCCTTTTGTGGCAAAGGATAGGCCAAAACGGTCTCGTGTGATAAGCAAAGCGTTCTTGAGGGTACACAGGAATTTCATCTAGTCACTTTCACCATGTTGGTTTGATTTGTGTTCAATAATTTGATAATTTGATATGTGGGTGGACCGGTGCTTAGGTGCTGTTCTTACTTGAAAAAACCTCCTACTTATTATTAATCCTCCCGCAAGCATCCGCAACTACGAGAAAAATATTAAGAATAAATTCTAACCATAGCATTAAACTTTTGGATCCAATCGGTCCCTTATGGAATAGCGCATAAACTGGGGTTTAAGCTTCTGTCACTCTCGCAAACCATCATCTAATTTCTACTCCACAATGCATTCCCTTATAGGCGCAAATATGGTGAAGTGTCATGTAGTCGACGTTCACATGACACCACTAAGGGAATCACAACATGCATACTATCAAAATATTGAACACATATCAAGTTCACATGATTACTCGCAACATGATTTCTCCCGTGACCTCAAGAACAAAAGTAACTACTCACAAATGATAATCATGCTCAAGATCATAGGGGTATTAAATAGCATATTGGATCTGAACATATAATTTTCCACCAAATAAACCATATATTAATCAACTACAAGATGTAATCAACACTACTAGTCACCCACAAGCACCAATCTATAGTTCCAGTAACAAGATTGAACACAAGAGATGAACTAGGGTTTGAGATGAGATGGTGCTGTTGAAGACGTTGATGGAGATTGCCCTCCCCAAGATGGGAGAGTTGTTGGTGATGATGATGATGATGATGATGATTTCCCCCTCCGGGAGGGAAGGTCCCCCGGCGGAATCGCTCCGCCGGAGGGCAAAAGTGCTCCTGCCCAAGTTCCACCTCGAGACGGCGGCGCTCCATCTCGAAAGTATTCTCCTTATTTTTTTTCTAGGTTAAAACGGCCTATATACCAGAAGATGGGCACCGGAGGTGGGCCTGGGTGAGCACAACCTACCAGGGCGCGCCTGGGCTCCCTGGCGCGCCCAGGTGGGTTCTTCCCACCTGGTGGGGCCCCTCTAGTAGTTATTTGCTCCAATAATCCTCAAATATTCATAAAAAATCTTCGTGAAGTTTCAGCTTGTTTGGAGTTGTGTAGAGTAGGTGGCCTGGCGTAGCTTTTCCAGGTCCAGATTTCCAGCTGCCGGAATTCTCCCTCTTTGTGTATACCTTGCATATTATGAGACAAAATGCATTAGAATTACTCCAAAAAGCATTATTATGGATAAAAACATCATAAATAACGGTAAGAAAACATGATGAAAAATGGACGTCTCAGTGGCGTTTTGGGAGGAAGCGAAGGGGCCTGGAGGCTTATGGGGTCCTTGGGGCCAGTGAAGGTCCACATTGGGTGAGAATGGTGCTGGAGCGGGGCGATACGCCGCCGGACGAACTCCCTCACCACCATCGACGATGTCACCCTGACCCTCTTCAACTTGGCCAGCCTGGGCCAGACATGGGCGAGCCGACGGTCGACGAGCTTCACGTGCCCCCAGCCGGAGCTGGGCACCGCCGGCACTCGTGGGAGGCGAGGCGAGGGGTGAGCGTCTTGGCATCCACATACACCTTTGCTTGGAACCCCCTCACATCTGGGCGGAGCGTGAAGTCGATATCTGAGCCAACCATCGCCGCCACGGCCAGGAAGGCCACGCATCCCGAGCGCTGGCGTGCGTCGACCAGGTGGAGTGAGAAGAAATGGCAAAATATGGCAATGGAAGGGGCAATGCCCACCATAGCCTCACACAGGAAGGCGAAGACAGTGAGGAGGAAGATGGATTGGGGGTCCAGATGCAACGCCTGGATCTGGTATTGCGAGATTATGGCATTGAAGAAATCATAGCAAGGGGGGATCAGGCCAACGAAAAGAGCGTGAAGATGGATGGGGATCTCGGTGGCCTCCATGTCGATCATAGCCCGAGAGGCGGGCCAAGCCGTCGTCGCCTTCCACTCGTTGGAGCCGGCAGCAAGGACCGGCCGGACCTTGGCCAACCCCTCCTTATTGATCACTGTCGACCGCTCAAGAGCAGGCTCCAAGATTGGCCGGGATACAGCCGGGGCGTAGGCCTTTCCCTTCTTCTTCGACCGTGGGGCCATGGCGACAAGAGAGTATTGGTGCCAGCATCAAATCTGGGAGAAGAGCCGCGGGTTCATAGGAAAGAGGAGGAGCCAATGGCGAGCACGGCGAGCAATGATGGCAAAGTTGCATTAGCAGCAGGTGGCCGCCAAGCCTGGCAGTTATCGAGGCAGCGTGGGGAAGTGGGGACGCCCACATCCCATCGAGCGCCATGCGTCGACCAAGGCCACAGGTGGTTGGGGCCCACGGCGCTTCACCCTTGCCCCTTGGCTTCGCATCGAAGCCAAGTCCGAGCGCGCCTTGGGCCCTTGGTATGACCCACCTTCAGCATCAACAACTCAAGACCCTCGTGAGGGGCCAAGCCTCACTGGGCGGACGACACCAAGACCTCCAGAAGGAGCGGCCTCGTGAGGCTGGCTCGTGACGAGCGGAGATTCCTATGCAAGCCTTAACCTCGTGAGGTTCAGCTGACGTGAGCCATGACGACCAAGGCCAGGCGGGCGCCAGCAGGCACAGGACATCAGTTTCCTCTTTGGTGCAAAAGAGGCAAGCGCATGCACGGAGTCCCGAGGAATCAGCCAAAGGTTACCATTCCTATGCAACAAGACCAAGACCGCTAGGATGGCGCGACGGAGGTCATCACCGAGCCCACCATGGCGTCATGACCAGAGGCTTTGCAGGCGAAGACTACTTTTGTCAGGATAAGATGTACTAGTTGTCTCTGACGGTGTCCTGGACTAGGGGGTACTCACCATGTCGTCTCCCGTCCAGCTGGATCGGGCCGAGGACCCCCATGGCGGTTCACTCATGGGCCACTTTGGGCAGCTCATGCCACATACAAGGGAGATCCCACAGGACTTGGCACACAAGATGAGGAATCTCGTAACCCGTAGGCCTCTGGTGTGTTATATAAACCGATGCCAGGCTAGTCAATGGACAATCTCATATTCATTAGAACAATATCATGGTAGATACATGTTCTCTGTACTACACCCATATCAATACAATCAAAAGCAGTATGTAGGGTATTATCTCTTCAAGAGAGCCCGAACCTGGGTAAAACCCTATGTTCATGTTACCATTGCTCCAAGACGCCTAGCTTAGGACCCCTACTACAAGATATGCCGGATATAGAACCAACATTGGTGGTTTTATTGAGAGCCTGCTGGCAGTCGCCTCGGTGCGATGGGAATTGAATTAGATCTCGGTAGCGATCTACGTATCGGAATCGAACCTTATTATCGATGTCGGCTTCTTCGTCGCTGGCTCGACTGGTCACCTCGGCTGGACCGAGGACCACTCTCCATGTCAGATCATCAAGATCGGATGGATACTTTGATCATCATCAATTCAAATATCGACCAAGACCATGCAAAAGTCGTCCATGGAGCTCAGGGGTATCAACGTGAACATTGCCCTCCTTTGATCGCACAATTTTTTCTGTATAGTGGACTTGTTTTTTCTGCCACTGCCGCCTCGGAAGTCGATTTGATGAACCCTTTAGTGGAATTATGTGGAATTGAGTATACAAAAACCCTGTAAAATTTCGTCGCCTTTCGATGGAGGAATCTCCGGCGATCTATGATATACTGAAGACCTGTCGAGTCTGGCCGGGAATCTAGACGAGTTTAGGGCATGGTCTCTAGAGCCTAGCTCGGAGGTAATTTGGAAGATCCAACCATTCATCTTCTGCGGAATTTCCATATCTACCACCTCTCAAAATTTCAGCTCGATCCGACCGTTCAAACTCTGGGAACCTTCCGATTAGTGCATCACTTTTTGGATATGTTTTCTGCGCGAATACGAATCCAACCCGAGTTTATCTTTCTTCATGAATGGGATATTGGACAACCTTTTTGGAAGAGTCTCTTTCTAGGGTATCGTGCTTTGTTTTTTAACACATGCTCAGAAATTTTGCTCCTTTTCGGGGTTAATCTTCACCGTCGCGCCGGTGTCAAACCAACCCCTGCTCCATGTCTGCCGACCTGCGCTAGACAGATCGTCGCTTCATCGAGCCGAGCCCAACCTTATAGGATCATTAGCTTGGCAAGCCGAACAAGAGTTCGGCATCGCGAAGGCTAAATTATCACCAACACCATCACCCCACGGATTGCACGGGTCAGGCGCGCCGACATCACCGCGCGGTCACTTTATCAATTCGGCATTGACCGCATCACAAGTTATGACCAGCGTCGGCATGGCTGAGCCGTAGCTTCTTCAAACCAATGTCTTCCACGCCGAACCGCTTCAACACCTCAGCTGGCACGGCGGCTACAACATCACCTTACCGACCTGCTCCGTCACCTTGTCTGGACCGGGGGCTTCGTCATCTCTTCATCAACCTACTCTGAAGACTTCGGCATCACCAGCTGACCAGCTTCGTCACGTTAGCTGGACCAGGGGTTTTGCCTCGGCGAGCCAACTTTTGCCAGCATCGCCATGCTGTCGCTTCATCGCCCATCAGGCAATGGGTGTGCGAATCGAGTCCCAATTTTGGGAGTAACCTTTCTTCAGATTGCTACAATAGATAAACCAGGTGCTATTAATCCTGGTAATTTTTTATTTCTTGGGTTTATTTTTCCCGAGGAATTATTACTCTGGTTTGTTCCATCATCTGTACACAAGTCTGTCAAATGATTTCCGCATTAACGATGGTTGTGTGATGGTTCGGTCAGTTTCCCGTCCACAGTTCGTCGAACGCCTCATTGGGGACTCGGACCGCCCTATGAATACAGGTTTTGTCACGCTGGCGCCCCGCACCAACATTGGCTTCGACGCCAGGCCACATCTCTTTAAAAAAATATTTTGCGTAAATTAATTATGTGAGGATTTTTTATATATTTATATTATTATTTTTCGGACTGCACTATTTTACATGTGTACGTAATCGACTTCGACTGCGTCACGTGGTCACTTAGGCAAGTCGACGTCGTAGTCCCAATCGGCGTAAATCAGCCCGCGTGATCACCTTGTTGGTCGAATTGCCATACCGACATGTTCGGTTGCCTCGGGGACTTCGGCATCGCTGAGAGAGCTCTACCTCATCGAGTGTTCGACACGCGGGCCATATTTATTTTATTACTCACTTTGCATAAATTATTTATTATGCTACGATTTTTTAATTTATCATTATTACTATTATCTTCGGCTCGCACTATTTTCTGTGCATAGGTAAATAATTCTGGTTGGGTAGCGCTCTCACCTCGGCGTAATGACGTACCACGTCGCCTCGACTGGACCGGGGGCTTTGTCATCACTTCATTAACCCACGCCAGGAACTTCGGCGTCATACTGCAGGCCTGCTCCGTTGCCTCGGACGGACTGGGGGTTCCACCTTGCCACATTGGCCTTGCTATGTCGCCACTTCGGAGTGCCAAGCTCTTCGCTCTGCCACCTCAGGACTGGCTTGGGGGCTGAGACCTCGTCCCGCCGTAAGCTTGGGCCACGCATCGACACCGAGCACATTAACCAGCTAAGTCGCTTCCATACTCAGCTTTTTTTAATTCTTGTTTGGTTCGACCAAACATTATACTTGTGTTAAAAACTTAGTTTGTCAACAAACATTGTTTGTTGAAAACACTTCCTTTCCCAAGTTAACTGGGGGCTCTTAAATTTGTATGAGTCGTTCTCTAATAATTGTTTTCTTCCAAGTCGTTGCAAAGTCTTTTTCTATCACTCCTTTTTCGAGGCAAGTGTGTGGTCAATAGCTGGGGAGCCTAGTTTCTCTCTCAAAGCCGCTCGAGTTTAGTTCACTAAACTGACTTAACAAGCAGTACTCCTCCTTCGGGATAGGAGGTTGCAGCCGTAGGCTGACCCACTTGAAGTCTTGAGATCGGATGTGTCATATTAATGCACGACAGAAGCACATAAATTTTAAAGACAAATTTTCGGATTGGCACCAAATGACTTGATTTAGTTCGGACGTCAAGCTTTTACATAAGTTTTTTGGATTTTCGAGCTTATGACATTTTGAACCTATTTGTGTGTCTCCAGCATATGTCTTGCAGTACAACGCCGAACACCTTTCAAGCTTTGGCAATATCAAAGAGGGGCTGCGGCTAGAGCCGAACCCACCAAAAGCCTAAAGGAAATATGCCCTAGAGGCAATAATAAAGTTGTTATTTATATTTCTTTATATCATGATAAATGTTTATTATTCATGCTAGAATTGTATTAACCGGAAACTTAGTACATGTGTGGGTACATAGACAAAACAGAGTGTCCCTAGTATGCCTCTACTTGACTAGCTCGTTAATCAAAGATGGTTAAGTTTCATAACCATAGACATGTGTTGTCATTTGATGAACGACATCACATCATTAGATAATGATGTGATGGACAAGACCCATCCATTAGCTTAGCATAATGATTGTTAAGTTTTATTGCTATTGCTTTCTCCATGACTTATAAATATTCCTCTGACTATGAGATTATGCAACTCCCGAATACCGGAGGAACACCTTGTGTGCTATCAAACATCACAACATAACTGGGTGATTATAAAGATGCTCTACATGTGTCTCCGAAAGTGTTTGTTGGGTTGGCATATATCGATATTAGGATTTGTCACTTCGAGTATCGGACATGTATCTCTGGGCCCTCTCGGTAATGCACATCACTATAAGCCTTGCAAGCAATGTGACTAATGAGTTAGTTATGGGATGATGCACTACGAAACAAGTAAAGAGACTTGCCAGTAATGAGATTGAACTAGGTATGATGATACCAACGATCGAATCTTGGGCAAGTAACATACCGATGATAAAGGGAATAACGTATGTTGTTATTGCGGTTTGACCAATAAAGATCTTCATAGAATATGTAGGAACCAAAATGAGCATCCAGGTTCCGCTATTGGTTATTGACCGGAGATGTGTCTCAGTCTTGTCTACATAGTTCTCGAACCCGTAGGTTCCGCACGCTTAACATTCGATGATGATTTGTATTATGAGTTATGTGTTTTGGTGACTGAAGTTTGTTCGGAGTCCCTGATGAGATCATGGACATGGCGAGGAGTCTTGAAATGGTTGAGAGGTAAATATTGATATATTGGAAGGTTATATACGAACACTGGAATGGTTCCGAAGAGGTTCGTGGATTTATCGGAGTACCGGGAGGTTATCGGAACCCCCTGGGAAAGTTAATGGGCCTCATGGGCCATAGTGGAGAGGAGGAGGTGGCGCGCGCCCCCCAAGCCAATCTGAATTGGACAAGGGTTGGGGGCACGGCCCCCCTTTTCTTCTCCCTCTCCTTCTCTTTCCCCTTTCCCCCTCTCTGTTGGAAGGAAGGGGGGAGCCAACTAGGACAAGGAGTCCTAGTGGGACTCCCCCAACTTGGCGCGCCCCTAGGGACGGCCGGCCTCCCCTCCCCTCCTTTATATATGTGGGCAGGGGACACCCCAAAGACACATCAATTGTTCTCTTAGCCGTGTGCGATGCCCCCTGCCACAGTTTACTCCTCCGGTCATAGCGTCGTAGTGCTTAGGCGAAGGCCTGCGCAGATCACATCACCATCACCGTCAGCACGCCGTCGTGTTGACGGAACTCTCCCACGACCCTCTACTGGATCAAGAGTTCGAGGGACGTCATCAAGCTGAACGTGTGCTGAACACGGAGGTGTCGTACGTTCGGTACTAAGATTGGTTGGATCGTGAATACGTTCTACTACATCAACCGCGTTAAGCTAACGCTTCCGCTTGCGGTCTACGAGGGTACGTGGACACACTCTCCCTTCTCGTTGCTATGCATCTCCTAGATAGATCTTGCGTGACCGTAGGAATTTTTTGAAATTTTCATGCTACGTTCCCCAACAGTGGTATCTAAGCCAGGTTTATGCGTAGATGGTATGCACGAGTATAACACAAAGAGTTGTGGGCGATAATAGTCATACTGCTTATCGCCAACGTCTTATTTTGATTCGGCGGTATTGTTGGATGAAGCGGCCTGGAACAACATTACATGACCATGTTCATGAGACCAGTTCTACCGACATGTTTTGCATACATGTGGCTGGCGGGTGTCTGTTTCTCCAACTATAGTTGAATCGAATTTGACTACGGCCGGTCCTTGTTGAAGGTTAAAGCAACAAACTTGATGAAAAATCGTTGTGGTTTTGATGCGTAGGTAAGAACGGTTTTTGATAGAAGCCCGTATGTAGGATCGAAAGTATGTCTAGAGGGGGGGGGTGATTAGACTACTTGACCAAATAAAAATCTAGCCTTTTCCCAATTTTAGTTCTTGGCAGATTTTAGCAACTTAGCACAAGTCAATCAATCAACCTACACATGCAATTCTAAGAGTATAGCAGCGGAATGTAAAACAATTGCATATGAAGGTAAAGGGATGAGATTGAGGGAGCGAACGCAATGTTGACACGGAGATTTTTTATCAGTGGTTCCGATAGGTGGTGCTATCGTACATCCACGTTGATGGAGACTTCAACCCACGAAGGGTAATGGTTGCGCGATTCCATGGAGGGCTCCATCCACGAAGGGTCCACGAAGAAGCAACCTTGTCTATCCCACCATGGCTGTCGCCCATGAAGGACTTGCCTCACTAGGTTAGATCTTCACGAAGTAGGTGATCTCCTTGCCCTTACAAACTGCTTGGTTCAACTCCACAATCTTGTCGGAGGCTCCCAAGTAACACCTAGCCAATCTAGGAGACACCACTCTCCAAGAAGTAACAAATGGTGTGTTGATGATGAACTCCTTGCTCTTGTGCTTCAAATGACAGTCTCCCCAACACTCAACTCTCTCTCATAGGAATGGATTTGGTAGAAAGAATATTTGAGTGGAAAGCAACTTGGGGAAGGCTAGAGATCAAGATTTATGTGGTTGGAATGGAATATCTTGACCTCAACACAAGTGTAGGTGGTTCTCTCTCAGAAAATATGTATTGGAAGTGTAGGCATGTTCTGATGGCTCTCTCCACGAATGAAGAGTGGGTGGAGGGGTATATATAGCCTCCACACAAAATTTAACCATTACACACAAATCACCAAACTCGATGGGACCGATTCAAAGAACTCGGTCAGACCGATTTGGTTCATAATGTGACCGTTAGGTGTTTCGGTGGGACCGACATGTCAACTCGGTGGGATTGATTTCATTAGGGTTAGGGCATAACATAATCTCAGTGAGACCAATTACACAAACTCGGTGAGACCGATTTTGGTAATAGACTAACAGAGAGTTGGTCAGGCAAACTCGATGGGACCGATTTGCTCATCTCGGTTGGACCGAAATGTTATGAAAAGGAAACATAGTGTTTGCATTGCAATCTCGGTGGGACCGATCGCTCATCTTAGTTTGACCGAAATGTTACAAAGGGAAACAGAGAGATTACAATCCCATCTTGGTGAGACCGAGATCCCTATCGGTGAGACCGAAAAGACTAGGGTTTCTGGCAGTGGCTATGTCAACTGAACTCGGTGGCGCCGGATAGAAAGAATCGGTGGGGCCGAGTTTGATATTTGGGTTTGGGACATATGTGGATATGAGGAAGTAGTGGAGGGTTTTGGAGCATATCACTAAGCATTTTGAGGAAGAACCTCATTAAGCAACAGCTCATTCCTTCCTAATAGTATTGGCTTCTCCTATAGACTCAATGTGATCTTGGATCACTAAAATAGAATATGTAGATTCTTGTTCTTTGAGCTTGAGCCAATCTTTTGTCCTTAGCATTTTGATGGGTCCACTTTCTAATCCATGCCATGCCAATCATTGAGCTTTCCTGAAAAATTCATCTTGAAATAGCATTAGCTCAATGAGCTATATGTTGTTAGGAATTACCAAAACCACCCAGGGATAGTTGCACTTTCAATCTCCCCTTTTTGGTAATTGATGACAACATATTGATCAAAGCTTCGACAAATGATAAGTAAGATTGAAAAACAGCGTCGCTTTGAGAAGTATGTGAAAAGCAAGAGCTCCCCCTAAATTTGTGCATTATTTAAAATTTGCTTTCAAATGCAAATGCACAATCGATTAGGATCATGGGTTACTCTTCCATGTCACTTACATCTTGGTGGAGCGCTCAAAATGATAGAAGTTAAAGCATGCATTCATCACCAAAACAAGTGAATGATCATCTAGGATATAAGAGATAATATCATCCGACAAGCATTAAGGGTAGCATATGATCAAACACATGATCAAACAAGTATCTCACAAGTAGCTCACACAAGCACACAATAAAGTTTCAAACCAAACCAAATAAGTGCGAAGAGAGATAAAAACCAACGCTCTCTCTCTCTCGAAGCCTATGATCTATACATTTCACTCCCCCTTTGGCAACAAGTTACCAAAAAGTTCAAAAATGCATAGTGCTAAACAACTCCCAGGCTTGATCTTGGTGAGGAGGTGTCGAGAGAACTCCAAGAACGAAGGCTTCTGATGAAGTAATTTGGGCCGGTGGAGTAGGCTGCTGGAAGTGGGCTGGAGCTGTAGCTCACGGTGTACATCACCCGCAGCACGTGTCGGTGTACTAGAGTAGGGGTACCCTAGTATCCCGAACTTGTGCACGGGCGATTTGCAGCCCTCCGCTGCAAGGCTTACCGGGTGACCGCCAAGGTCCTCCGTGGTTCCTTTGGAGCCATTCAAGAACAAAGTATTCAAGCCATGGAGACAAGGCCCCGGCAAGAGGAACTTGCCGGGAAGTCCAACCAAGGCTCCTAGGAGACAAGGCCACGACAAGAGGAGCTTGCCGGAAGGCCACCCAAGGCACCTAGGAGACAAGGCCCGGCAAGAGGAGCTTGCGGGAAGGCCCGATGGCGACAAGCTTCCGGACGCGACAAGACAACAACATGGCAAAGGCGCTTGCCGCAGACCACCACTGTACTGCGCTCCGGCACATCCACTAACGTAGCCATACAGGACCTTTCGGTAGCGGCGTGGAAAGAGGCGTCTTGACGGCGGTGATGTGGCAAGCGGCGCGACAAGATTGCCATCGTGGCAAGCGGTGGCGCCTGACGGTCCCTTTACGCACTGTTAGGCGGCGTGAAGCGGGCATTTAATGCCTTTGTCCCTGCCGTCAGGGTTAGGTATGATACACTGTACAAGTAGCTGTACCAACCACTCCTTTTCCATTTTTACCCTTGTCTACGTTGCCACCTGTCGGAGACCCCTTTAGCATATAAAAGGAGGCCCATGCGCAATGTAGAGGGCGGTTCAAAAGGTTCGAAGCCAGAAAACACTCACGCTCGGTCTCGTTAGCAGCTTGTGCGTACTGTAGCACTCAGCGCTCCTGAGCAAGAACTCAATACACTCAGACATGCAGCAGTAGGAGTGTTATCTCTCCGGAGAGCTCCGAAGCTAGGTAAACTGCTCGTGTGCTTCACCTCGATCTGCTCTTCGTGCTTCCTCCGCCCCCCGCCGAACCGAAAGGGGCTCGGTCCGCCGGTCCCATAGGTGTTCGTGGGCCAGATCAGCCTCCCCGACATCTTTGGCGCGCCAGGTAGGGGGCATCGAGATTGTGTGAACCTGATCCGGCGTCCACACGAGCTAGATCTTCATCATCTTCATCGACATGCCACCGAAGAAGAAGGCTTGGCGGCAGATGTTCCGTCCGCGTCGAACCCACCACCACGAGCAAGCGGGTGGTGGGATGAAACGCCAGCGAGAAGAATGGACGTCGACGGGGGAGCTCACAGTGCTGCCAAGTCCAAGGACAAGGCTGCGCAGACCTCGGCGTCCGTACATGCACCGCGCCCGTCTCAGGAGGCGCGGGACCGACAGCGTCATGGTATTCACAACGCCATACGCTCGTTGGACCAAGATCGAGCTGGTGGATCTCGGGATGCTCAAGACCAGCATATGCGTCAACATCTTTGGCGCGGCGAAAGCGCGATCGCCTAGGCTGGATCTTGCTCCTTCTAACATAGTTAGAAGTGCGAACATATCCCGCTCCTCGCGCCCGTTCGCCACTTGCCACCCACCACTCGGCGAAGCTTTGGCGAGAGCTCAAGCGCTCTGGATTACCCTCCAACTGCCGACAAGGTCGATGAATGGAGGCCACCATTGAAACCTCATCGGCTTTGCCAGCAGCGGCGCTCCAGCGGCCGAGTGCATCGCTGCCGCGGCAGGACTGCCAAACACGAGCGGTGGCGGCAGAGCGGTGGGGTGCAACCACCATGCACTCTCCGCCCGAAGGCCAAGATCGCCGACTTCGCCGGATCCACCTCGACAGCGACTCCACCGCATCGCCGGATCCACGAGCTCGTCGCGATAAGCGCCAAGTTCTTCACGAGCAGCGGCAAGAAAGGCGCTCGAACTTCGCATCGGCGCCCGAAGAAGCAGCGGCGTCAATCCAACCAGCGCGCTGGGCCCTCTGTCGACATGCATGCGTCGGGGAACCAGGCGACTGCCCGTCTGTGTAGGTTGCCCTGCGTTCACTCGTGAGCTGCGGCAAGTCGATGGCCCGGCAAGAAGAATTTCAAGCGAACGTGCGAGAGAAATACGGCGGCGAAGGCGCATCCGTCGGAGTTCCTCAGCATCTACACCATCGCGGTGCAAGCTGCCGGGGGGCGAGACGATAAGATCCTGGCCAACTAATTCCCGCTGGTGCTCAAGCCCAATGTCAGATCCTGGCTCATGCACTTGCCGGACAACTCCATATCCTCTTGGGCAGATCTATGCCATCAGTTTGTCGGCGCCTTTACAGGCGACCACAAGCCCCATGGCCAAGAAAGCGACCTTCATCTGCTGCGCCCGGAAGGAAGGAGAGCCCTCGGCAAGTACATTCAGAGATTCAGCCGCACAAACACAACATCCCAGATGTCCACCACATCGCGGTAATCAGCGCGTTCCATCGAGCGTCGCGAAACCGCGAGGATGCGGGAGGAGATGGCGATGTGCAAGATCGAGAGGCGTCGGTGAGCTATATGCCTGGCCGACAAGTGTGCACGCGTCTTTGAGGAAGGAGGAGACTCCCGGAGAGAATCTTGAAGCGGGAGGATCTGATAGTGAGGAGACCGCCCGGCAAAGAAAAACCGGTGGCGGAACAGGGAAGAAGAAAGGCAAAGATGTGCTAGTTGTTGAGCAGTCCAGCGGAGGTGGCGCCAAGAAAGCCAAAGCTGGTAGCTCCGGCAAGGAGGTTGCCGCTGGCACCAACTGCCAGGTTGTGGCGGTCGCCGACAAGCAGGACGGCTCCAACAAACAGTACTGCAAGATCCACCGCACCAAGGGCCATGACCTCCAGCTGCAAAAAGGTCGAGCAGCTTGTCGGCGAGAAGAAGGCTGAATCTGAACGACGCAGCGACAAGGTGAAGGCCGGGAAGGTGCTTTGGAGGAGCTAGCAAGAAGCGTCGGCCGAGAGGAGCACGCCGTGGCAAGGCCAAGCGGCTGACAAGGAGACAGACCTCCCAGCGGTCGTGACAAGGATGAAGACGGCAGCGATGATGAAGACATGGATGATGGCGAGACCGATGAGCGAGAAGTTCCAGAAAGCCACAGAGGTCCTGTGCGTTGACGGCGGTGCTTCTCTGCATACTTCACACCGCCAACTCAAGCAGTGGATGCGGGAAGTCAATGCGGCAGAACCATCCGTCGAGTCACGCAAGCCTCTGAAATGGTCCAACAGGCCTATCATCTTTGATATTGAGGACCACCCTGATCGCGTAACAGCGGTCGGGTGCTTGCCGATGTTGGTTTCACCAACTATCCACAACCTCAAGGTCACTAAGATGCTAGTTGACGGCGGGGCCGGCTTGAACCTGATCTCCTCTGCGGTGCTCCAGAAACTCCAGATCCCTGATGGCGAGCTCGAAGAAACCGGCACATTCCAAGGGATCAATCCGGGAAGGAGCAAGCCGAAGGGAAAGGTCACATTGCCGGTGACATTTGGCGTGAAGTTGAACTTCGGGGCCGAGAGGGTCACTTTTGGCGTTGCTGAATTCCCATTGCCTTATAATGGGATACTTGGCCGTCCGGCACTTCGCCAAATTCATGGCAGCCTCTCACTATGCATACAACATCTTTGAAGATGCCGGGCACGATAAGTGTCATCTCTGTCACGGCAACAAGAAGGATGCTCTTATCTGCGCCAACAAGATCTACCGGGAAGCAGCAGCTGCAGCAGATTGCAAGCCACTTGCCGCTGAAGCTCCCGGGGCGAAGAAGAAGGTCAAGTCCGGCAAGAGCTCTGATGCCCACTCCGGCAAGCGCACCTCTTGGTGCTGCGCTACCGTCGAAGACGCACCATCGAGCTCCACCGGCAAGTGTAAGAAGGCGATGGCAGCTCCACGGAGACCAAGAAGGTGTCCGCCAACGAGGGCGGCACTGTTGGTACCTTCACCATCAGTGCCACTCTCGACCCTAAATAGGAAAGCGCGCTCGTTGCTTTCCTGCGGGCGAACGTCGACGTGTTTGCGTGGCAACCGTCTGACATCCCCGGTGTTCCCAGGAAAGTAATCGAGCACCATCTTGCCGTTTGTCCTCATGCGCGGCCCGTCAAGCAGAAAGTCAGAAGCGGTGTAGCGGGCGCCAAGAATTCATTGCGGAAGAAATCAAGAAATTGGAAGCGATGAGGCCTTGTCGGAGGTGCTCCATCCTCGTGGTTGGCCAATCCTGTAGTTGTAAGCAAGGCAAGCGGAAATGGAGGCTTTGTATCGACTTTACCGATGTCAATAAAGCTTGTCCCAAAGACCCATTTCCCTTGCAGCGCATCGACCAGATTATTGACTCCACGGCGGATGTGATTTGCTTTCATTTACGGATGCATACTCAGGATATCATCAGATCTTGAGGCGAAGAGGATGAGGAGAAGACCGCATTCATCACCCCATGTGGCACATCTTGTTTCGCACGGATGCCTTTCGGATTAAAGAATGCTGGTTCAACATTTGCAAGAGTAGTCCATGACGCTTTTGAGCCGCAAATGCACAGAAATGTGGAAGCCTACATGGATGACATAGTGGTCAAAAGCAAGGACAAGGCGACTCTGATTCAACATTTAGACGAAACCTTTGCAAATCTGCGCAAGATCAACCTCAAGCTCAACCCTGAGAAGTGTGTGTTTGGAGTCCCTTCCGGCAAGCTTCTCGGGTTCTTCGTGTCTCAACGGGGAATTGAAGCCAATCCCGACAAGATCAAGGGCATTGAGCAGATTGAAGCACTAAAGCGCGTCAAGGATGTACGAAGACTTGCGGTTGTGTAGCTGCTGCTCTCAGCAGGTTTATCTCTAGGTTCTGCTGAAGGCCTCGCCATTTTCAAAATTTTGAAAAAGGCAGGTCCGATGAAATGGACTCCGGAAGCGGAGGCTGCGCTGCAGAACTTGAAGAGATACCTATCCTCCACTCCAACACTTGTCGCACCTAAGCCACAAGAGAAGTTGCTGCTATATATAGCGGCAACCAATCAAGTAGTTAGTGCTGCGTTAATGTAGCGGAGAGGAGGCGGATGATGAGCTAGCAACCATGGCGAGATGCATCCGGCTGACGAAGCGAGGGGGCTTCACCGGCAAGCTCTGGTCCCGACAAGGATGGATCTCTGTGAGGCGCATGAGAAGATCACGAGAAAAGAATGGTGCAGCACCAGTTTACTTTGTCGGTTCCCTTCGCAGGGACTAGGTCAAAGAGTACTTTCGATGTCACGAGAAATTGCTTTTCGGCCTCCTCATGGCCTCGAGAAAGCTGCGCCATTACTTCCGAGCACATGAGATCCACGGTCGTCACTTTCGTTTTCAGCGGAAGAGGATCTTGCAAAATCCAGAGGCAACAGGCAGAATTGTCGAGTGGGCCTTTGGGCTATCAAGCTTTGGCCTCAAGTTTGAGAGCACTTCAACTATCCAAAGCGAGCATTGGCGGAGTTCATAGCAGAATGGGCGCCAACACAAGATGAAGAAATTCGAAACGAGCATCCCG
The DNA here is from genome assembly GCA_021605145.1 of Aegilops bicornis. Taxonomy (NCBI): domain Eukaryota; kingdom Viridiplantae; phylum Streptophyta; class Magnoliopsida; order Poales; family Poaceae; genus Aegilops; species Aegilops bicornis. The sequence continues at coordinate 500,718,774 of CM038675.1, forward strand.
TCAAGGAAGCAAGCAAAGAGTGGCTGATGTACTTTGATGGTGCCTTCTACGCTGCAAAGGCGCCCGGTGCGGGCGTGCTACTTGTTGCACCCACCGGAGAACACCTCAAGTATGTAGTCAGATGCACTTTCCCAAGGAGCAAGCAACAAACAATCTGCAGAGTATGAAGGTTTGCTTGCGGTCTCGAGATCGATGAGACCTTGGGATCAAGAAGCTCATTGTCGGGGGTGACTCACAGCTTGTCATCCGCCAAGTGAACAAGAGTTATCGAGTCCGTTGATGGAAGCTTATGTTGATGAAGTGAAAGCTAGAAGAGCACTTTGTGACGGCCTACAAATGGAACATGTTCCAAGAGCTCGAGCGACATTGCCGATGGCTGTCGAAGTGCGCTGCACTTAAGTTACACAATGGAACCAGGGATTTTGTGCTCAAGCTGACTCAACCGTCTGCAAGCGCCATCAACCGGACAGAGCAAGAAGAGGAAGTTGATCTCTGGTGACTATTTTCGGCAGAGCTTGCGAAGTCGCCCGTCAAGAAGGTTCTCAAGATCAACACCAAGGGTCTTTGAGGAAGCGATCTGCTCCGGCAAGCTCTAGGGTTTGTTCCGTTGAAGCGAGCGCTCCGACAAGTTTTGCTCCGGCAAGCTTGCCGGGGAACGTCAAGCTCCGGCTGAGCCGCAAGTTCTCGCCGTGGAAGCGGATGTTCCCGCAGCAGCAGATGTGCCTTTAGTCCTTGTTGTCGAGCCGCAAGCTCCAGCATGGGCACAACAGATTGTCCGTTTCCTTCAGACAGGAGAACTTCTCGAAGAGCAAGAAGAAGCGGAAAGAGTAGCCCGGCGATCAAGTATGTACCGGTTTAGTCGACAACACAGCATGCAGAAGAAGACTCAACGGTGTGAAATTGAAGTGTATTCACCGGGAAGACGGACACAAGCTGTTGGGAGAGATACATGGAGGCATATGTGTCGCCACAGTGGCGCCATGGCACTTATAAACAAAGCGTTCCGGCAAGGTTTCTTTTGGCCGACAGCCCTCCGGATGCAGCTGCACAAGTAACCAAGTGTGAAGCGTGCAGTTCCATTCCAAGCAGATACACCGGCCGGCTCAAGCTCTCGGGCGATCCCTTTATCACGGCCATTTTCGATGCGGGGCTCGACATCTGGGCCCCTTTCCCGAGCTGTCGGGGCTTTGAGTACTTATGCGTGGCAATCGACAAGTTCACAAAGTGGCCGGAAGTGGAAGCGATGAGGAAGGTGACAGCCACGATCACCAGTCAAGTTCTTTAGGTCGATTGTTTGCCGTTTCGAATCCCTAACAGGATCATCACCCGATAATGACACGCCAATTCACGAGCCGCACCTTCATGCGACGTCCAAGATCTTGGCGCCAAGGTCTGCCTTCATTTGCTCATCCGAGAAGTAACGGTCAAGCGGAGAGGGCGAATGCTTTGAAGTCTGCGCTTGAGCTCAAGACGAGAACTTTCGACGAGGCTGCACAAGTGCGGAAAGAAGCTGGATTGAGGAGCTGCCGGTGGTTCTTTAGTCGATCAGACGACGCCAAATCGAGCCAACGGCGGACACCTTTCGCTCTAGTCTATGGAGCAGAGGCAGTTCTCCCCACGGAACTTCGTATCACGGATCACCTCGAGTGCTCGCTTATGATGAGCTTGAGCAAGAGCGATTGCGACAACATGACGCGCTGCTCCTTGAGGAGGATCGTCTTCGGGCTGATGTCGAGCTGCTCGATACCGGCAAGCTTTGCGCCGCTACCATAACCGCATAAAGTTAATGCGGAAGTCTCGAGGAAGGCGACCTTGTTCTTGGCGCGTTCGGTCGCCAAGAATTCCAACAAGTTGGCGCCAAAGTGGGAAGGCCCTTACTGGGTGAAACGAGTCACTAGGCATGGCGCTGTCCGCGCCAGAGACCGAAGATGGCATTCCGGTGAGCAACTCTGGAACATTGAGCATCTTCGTAAGTTTTACCCGTAGAGGCGTGGTTGCGGAACCTGTTCCGGCAACCACCTTTTGTACAAGTCTTGCCGATGTTGCATGTAATCCTTTGTACAAAGCCGTGCAGACCCAGTGCATAAGTAAAAGCTAATGTGCTTTGCACATCTTGTCAATTTCATGCTTTCTACTTCTATTTGCATGCGTTATCTGACACTTTGTGCAGCACCTACCCCGGTAAGCAATAACGAGCCATAAGGCTCCATATCTTTATTTTCTCTTCTTTCTCTTTATCAAAGAAAGGAAGGTTCCCTCGCCCACAAGTTTGCCGGGGGGAAAGGAGAAGATAATGGTGTGGACCAAGCATCGCTCAAGGAAGTCTAGCCTTACCGGGAAGCAAACGAATGAGAAAAGCTAAGTTGCTAAAGTTTGAGCAATCAGTTTTAAAATTTTAAGTTATCTTCCTCGAATCTAATCGCATACTTTGTATGGAAAACCTGTGCGCGGAGGAACCAACTCGTAGCTAGTTGTGCCCTTACTTTGTTTCGAATCCACTCAACAACGTAAGTGAGCTGCAACTAGTTGCGACAAGGTTTCTTGTCGGTAGCAGCACCGCCAATGGTCGACGACGACCACTCAGCTTCATGACGAGGTGCCTGCGCCCGACAAGTTCCCTAAAGCGTGGGGCAAAAACATACAAAGGAAGGAATCAAGTAAAGGAAATAAGATAGCAATCACTACCGAAATAGAGTTATATTACAAGATAGCTTGTCGCAGCTCTAATAGATTGTTCTCATAACATGACCAGCAGCGGCAAGAAAAAGAGAAAGCGGGCGGCATAATCTCTGCGATCGCCCTCAATCCTCTTGATCCCGCTCACCACATCCCACGATGGGTGCAACAAGGGTCTTGAGTGCCTCCACATCAGCATCCGGCGGCAAGGATTTGAGGACGTTGGTGAGGTTGAGGCCTGGATTGCGGAAGGCCACCTTCATCAGCACCTTTTGAAGAGCTCCCGCGCAGATCTGGCGCGACTCCTCGGCCAGCTGCTTTGGGACTTCTTCCCGGAGTCACTGGAGGGCCGTCACGCCCTTGAAGAAAAAGCTGGGCTTGGCGCTGGGTCGGAGGTGCTCATCGGAGGAATATCCAAGATCCTCCATCCCCAGTGCGCCCGGCTCCTGTCGATGGCTGCGGCAACATCCACGAGACCCTTGGTCCAAAGTGCTCCACATTCTCCCTAAAAGGTAATGCAGGCGGCGGCCTTCGCCTTGACGGCGCCTCGTCGGCCTTGATCTTCTCCTTCAAGGCCACCTCCTGCTCCTTGGCGCCCGTCCGATTACTGAGTCAAGGTGGTCAGCTTCAACTCAAGATCTACTTTGGAGTCCTTGGCGGCTGAGCTCCTTGCTCCTCTCGGCGAGGCAGCCTGCAGCTTCGCCAAGAGTGTAGGCGTCCTTCTCGCTCATGCTTGAGTGCAGCAAGCTCCTCGCCGCTCTCCTTGAGATTGGCCTCCGGCTGCATCACCTTCGTCTCCGGCTCCTTCTTGGCGGCCTCGGCAGCAGCGGCATCCTTTGCTTCCTTGAGAGCCCCACCAAATGTTTGCTCCAGCGTGGCTAGATCCTCCTCATGGCTGTCAAGATTAACCTTCCTCTGCGCCAACTCGCCTTCCTGCTTGAGATAGCTTCTCGGCGGCAAGCAGCTGTTGCTCCTCGGCTTGACCTTCTCGAGGAGGAAGACTTTGCGCGCTCCTCGGCGAGTCGCTCCCGCTCCTCTGCCGGGGGACTGGAGAGCTTCTGGTTGAGGCCGGGAGCTCCTCCGGCGTGCTTCTCGATGTCTGCTCCGCCTTAGCGACAAGCGCTTCCGGGATTCTAGCTTGGCTTGTCGAGCGCGGTAGAAGCGACAAGCGGCTTCCGCAGCGGCTGCTCCTCCTCGAGACTTCGCCCTTTGCTGCTGTTTGGTGCGTCGACCAGCGTCGATCCAGCGGAGGCGAGCAGCTGTTCATCAAAAGTTTCTCCTTCGGCCGGCGCCCTGGAGCTCGACGCCCATGGGAGCTTGATGAAGATGCCATCGCCGGACTTCAAATAGGCGCCGGGCTGGGGCTCTTCGGAGCCCGACGCTGCCCTTGATGGCGGAGGGATCGGCGGTCGGCGTGGCGCTGGCGCTCCTGCGGCCTCGGGGCCGTCGGTCACGATCGCCCGGACCCCTCGCCCGGCCTGCGGCGGCGGCTTTAGCAGCCTCTTCGCGGCGGGCTCGTCGGCGCCGGCTTCTTCTCCGGTGGCGTGGCGTCGTCGATATTGCAGCGCGTCCTCCTCGCCGGCTGACCTCGATCTCCATTGGCTCTGTGGCGGATGGATATGACGACCGGAAAATGAAGAAAAGTCAAGCAAATATTCAAAAAGAAAATCAGAAGAAGAAGAACACAAGGAAAGTTTTCAAGCAAGAGGATTAGCTGTGCTAGGGTCTGCAGTCATGGTCTCCGCCACCAGGGGATCGCTGGTGCTGTTCCTTCTTGGGAGAGCTGTCCCTTCTTGGGAGAACTGCCCTTGCGGAGAAGTCTCCCTTGCCGGAGAACGCTCCCTTGCCGGGGAATCCTCCCTTGGCGGTGTAGTCGGCGAAGGCATGTCGAGGCGGCTTTAGGCACTCCTGGTAAGGCTGCTCTGCTCCTACACAAATCAGCAGTCAGATATCAGCAAAGAAAGGGCACCCATGCACGCCTAACAGCAGGAAGTAAACCATATACTTACGCTGGGGGCTGCGCTGGGGGCTGCTTTGAGGAAGAGTTGCCGCGTCCGGCAAGGTGGTCTCGGACGCGCCTCCTGCTGTTGCGGTGGGTTCGTCCTCGATGACAATCACCGGGGCCTTGGCTCTCTTCGACGCTCTACGGGCCAGCGTCACGAAAAGGAATGGGTTCAGAGTGAAGCAAATCGAGATACAAGACAAAGCAACAAGCGAAGAACTACAAATGCTGCAAAGAATCTTACTCTTCTTCTTCCTTGCCGGAGCTGGCGCGGATAGATCAAATTCAGGCTCGCCTCGATCTGACGAGGCGGAGGAGTAGGTTCCCTTGGCCGCTTGGCGGGAAGCGAAGCGGTGGTCTGCGAGTGCCCGCTCCGGTTGCCGCAGCGGGCGTGAGGTGCTCCCGGCAACTTGATGCTTGCAGCGGTGGAAGCTGCGTCGGCGCCTTGGCGGTACTGTTGACCCGTCTGCCGCCCGCTACTCTCCGGCCTTGGAGACGCCTTCTTGGTGGAATTTGGGGGCTCCGCTCGCGGCAAGCTGTCACGAAGGAGGAGAGGAGGCACCCTCGGCGGGCTCGTTCGACTCGGCTTCGGGCCGACAAGCTCTTCCTCGCCGGCAAACTCCTCGCTCGGCGAGGCTTGCCGCCCTCTGCTGCCTCTGCCTCCTCCACGGTGAATCCGAACTTCGCTTCAGCAGCGGCTGCTGCCGCCTCTTCCAGCACAGTGGCGATCGCGCTGCATCTCATCATCGGTGGTGTCGCGGGTGAGGCTCTTCTGTTCATCGGGGCGGACCGGCACTTCTACCAGGCTGTCAAAGAACACTCGCACGATGTCATCTGCAGGCTCTTGCCAGGTTGGAACGATTCCATGCGAGTCGCACAACAACATCATTGCACAGATGCGGTCGAGCGAGGAATTGTTGCACAGCGGGACGACATTCTTTGGCAACCTGAACGGTCCGGGATGCTCAGGATCGTGCTTGAACAGCTCCAAGAGCATCGCGTCGATTCGAGACAGTGAAATTGAAGTTGAGGCCCGGCGCAGCCTCGCTCATGATATCCGGGCCGCGTTACGGAACTCCCGGGCGGGTCTCCTCCACTTCGCAGGGGGCGATGTGGCGACGAAGGAAATCTGCACCAACGGCGCCCTACGGTGAGTCCGGCAAGCCTCGGCGTGAGATCCGGATGACGGCAATCTTCAGCCCTAAGCGTCTTCCGGGCCGCATCGCTCAATCGTTGTCAGCAAGACTCATCGAGGTTTGGCTGAGGCGGTAAATGGCTCGCGGGTTCTCCTCGACAATCCAGCACCGGTCTGTTTCTCCACTCATCCCATTTGCTGCGGAGCTCTCCCTCGAGATAAGCTTCCTTCTTGCCGGTCCTCGAGATCCAGGCGATCCCACCGGAAAGAGGCTCCCTCTCTCAACTCGGGGCATAAAGAAGTGGCGGAAAAGGGCTACGTTTGGATGGACTCCGACAAAGTTTTCGCAGAGATGTGCGAAAACTGCCATGGTCAGAACAACATTGGGGGTGAAGTCAAGGAGGCGGAACCCGTAGGTGTTCATGATATCGCAGAAAAATTCAGAGAAAGGCGGGCAGAGCCCGCAGTAGAAGAACAGCGCGAAGAAAGGGTACCCATTCGGAGCCAGTTCCGAAGCAGCATTGGAGTACCTTCGTGCTTGTGGATGCGCTCAGCGTCTCCGTCGACGAGAAGAGGTAGTAGTACTCCCTCGGCTCCCTCGCAGCGAGCTGGGGGAAAGATTGCCGCTCCTTCCGCCAGAAGCTGGCTGCGCCTCGGCCGACTTCACGGCCTTCCCCTTGTCGGTTTTGAGCCATGGCGGAGGTGGTGAGGGAGATCGGCGGCGTTGGTGATCTTTGGTGGCGATGGGGGCGGGCGCTGCTCTCTCTTGACCTTGGGAAGAAGGGGAAGCGGCGGGGGTTTTTGAGATTGGACATCAATTGGTGAGATGGGCGAACTGCCCTGTTTCCCCTTATAAAGAGGGAGGCGGCGGACGCCCGTTTTTCCGAATAAAGAAACCACCCACGATCTCTCTCACACGACGCCGCATTCGGCCGCGTGCCGTTCGTGGAGGCGTGGTGGGTCCGGGGTGAGTTACGGCGTGACCCGGGCCGCGCGTGCCTGTTTGGGCCTGGCCCAACAGCCTTCGGCTTGTGTGTGGCCCAGGCCCGGGGCTCTGCCGGTGTATTAGAGTAGGGGTACCCTAGTATCCCGAACTTGTGCACGGGCAGGCGATTTGCAGCCCTCGGCAAGGCTTACGGGTGACCGCCAAGGTCCTCCGTGGTTCCTTTGGAGCCATTCAAGAACAAAGTATTCAAGCCAAGGAGACAAGGCCACGGCAAGAGGAGCTTGCCGGGAAGGCCACCCAAGGCACCTAGGAGACAAGGCCACGGCAAGAGGAGCTTGCCGGGAAGGCCACCCAAGCCACCTAGGAGACAAGGCCCGGCAAGAGGAGCTTGCGGAAGGCTGATGAGCGACAAGCTTCGGACGCGACAAGACAACAACCGCAGCAAAGGCGCTTGCCGCGGCGACCACCACTCAGTACTGCGCTCCAAAGCACATCCACTAACGTGTCGCCTGGACCTTTCCAGCGCCAGCGTGGCAAGACCGTCTTGACGTGAGCGCGATGGCAAGCGGCGCGCCGACAAGATTGCCATCGTGGCAAGCGGTGGCGCGCCAGCGGTCCCTTTACGCCTTGTTAGAGGCGGCGTGAAGCGGGCATTTAATGCCTTTGTCCCTATTTGTCGGGGTTAGGTATGATACACTGTACAAGTAGCTGTACCAACCACTCCTTTTCCATTTTACCCTTGTCTACGTTGCCACCGCTCGGAGACACCTTTAGCATATAAAAGGAGGCCCATGCATAGCGTAGAGGGGGGTTCGAAGGTTCGAAGCCGTAAAACACTCACGCTTCGGTCTCGTTAGCAGCTTGTGCGTCTTTGTAGCACTCAGCGCTCTGAGCAAGAACTCAATACACTCGGACATGCAGCAGATGGGAGTGTTATCTCTCCGGAGAGCTCGAAGGGTAGACCGCTGCTCGTGTGCTTTGCCTCGATTTGCTCTTCGTGCGACCTTCGCCCCCCGTCGAACCGAAAGGGGCTCGGTCCGCCGGTCCCATAGGTGTTCATGGGCCAGATCAGCCTCCCCGACACACTGCAGCAGATCTCTATCCTCTGGGCACTCTGGCAAAAGCATCTGTGGTAGACTTGCCCTTCTTCTCCTCAGCTTCCTCCTGAAGTTGCTCAACTGCAGTTTGGATCTCTGTTACCTTGACATCAAGGACATATAATTTAGTCTCAATGATCCTCTCCAGACTCTCCTGGTTCTTGGTCAGGGTGGCCAAGCCCTTCTCAATCCTCAGAGTGGATTGGATCAGATATCCAAGCTGGTCTTGCTTGCTCTTCAAGAATACCTGAGATGCCTCTTCCAGAGTTGGCATCTTTGCAGCCTTCTCAGCTTTAGCCTTCTCTCTCTTCTCATGTGCTTGAGCTGTAGATGGTTCATTTTCATTCATCACTACCATGTTATCTTCAAATTCAGGGTAGATGGGCAGGTGCTCCTTGTCCAAAAGATATGTGCATGTGCCCATCTTTGAGTTGATGAGCTCCTAAATGTGTGGAGCAAACCCACAACTTCTCTTCTGGTGAGCATCAATCCTCTTGATTGTCTCAACAATCAGGCTCATAACCTTGAACTTCTGTGGGACATCAAATACTTGCAGTAAGTTGATGGCATGTCCTCTGATCATCTTGTGATCACCTGACTTGGGTAGTAGTGTGTGCCTTAATATCCAGTTTATGGTTGGCAGACCAGACAACAGATAGTGGACAGATCCAAAATTATGTGTATCCAAAGCAGCATCTGGGATCTCTTTGTACATGTTAGCCATAGTGTTGTGGTATTTCTTCTTCTCTGCATAAATGTCCAAGTCATCATCATGTTCCTCAAGAGCATTAATTAGCTTAGCCCATTCCTCAACTGTAGACTGGTACCTAGTACCCTCAGACATCCACACTATCCTTCCATCTGGATAGAAGTGGGCAGTGGAGTAAAACTGCATGATGAGCTCATCATTCCACTTGGTGAGCTTCTGGGCAACAAAGGTGTCCACTCCACATGCCTTAAAACTATCAAGCACGCCAGGGAAGTGATCCTAATTCTCCTTGATGAATTCCCAGTGAACCCATCTCATATAACACACAATGGGCTTCTTGTCGAGCAAAACAGTCTCATAGAAGTCCTGTTGTTCCTTAGTGTGAAACCTGTAGTCCACAACAGTCCTTCTCCTGATAGCATATGGATCAGACTGTCTCCATAGTCTCAATCCTGCATCTTTCCTGATTTTCATGTTCTCTGCAACTGGGTGTGCATCAGTGTGGTCAGGGATCTTGGATTTTAGCTTCCTCGACACAACAGAATCCACTTCTTCTTCTTCAGCAGCAGCTTGAGACACTGGGGCCTTGTTCTTCTCTTCTGCAGGTATGTTCCTAGTGCTTCTCTTGGGTTTTGGTTTTGGAGCTGGAGTAGCAGCCTTGGGAGCAGCTTTGGGCTTTGATGGAGCAGCCCCTGATTTAATTGCATCTCCCATAAGCTTTTGAGCTTTGGGTGCTAGTGCAGCATCCTCTTCCTCTTCCTCTTCTTCCGAATCTCTCCTCATTGAGGGCTTGCCAAGAACTCTGGCAGTAGTGGTTCTGGCCCTCTTCTTCTTCTTATCTTCACCAGATGCTTCTTATTCAGATTCAATGGTGAACTTGATAGTTTCACCTGTGGCAACTTTCCTTGGCTTTGACATCGGCTGTCTTCTTGCTGGCATCTTACTGCGGGCCAACTCGCTTGGCCATCTGGAGCAAGTCGCTAGTTACGCCCCTAGCCATCAGGTCAGATTTGGAAGCTTGAACTACATCGCGGATATCCGTGGAGACTTGATCTTCAATGGATTTGAGACCACGGCGATCGCTCCCCCTTGCTCCGATGAACATGACTTAAACCTGTCATTGGATCACATCCAGGAGATGGTTCCTGTTGCTGCAATGGCCTTAGAACCGGAGCAGATCGTGCCATCCGAAGCCACAGAGTCTGCTGTGTTGGAGCCGCACACGGGCTCGACACCCTGCAATATTTGCGTCAACAAAACTCCGGACTCGTCTCCGGTTATGAGTTCTGGAGCATGTGCGCCTGCGGACACCGAGCTGGATCGGTTATCGATTTTTGAATTCAGCACCACAGACATCTTCCAGCACTCACCTTTGGGTGATGTGCTAAACTCGTTAAAGAATTTGTCCTTGGAGAAGGACTCACAGCCGAACTATGTTTGGTTTGAGCTAGAGGCGGATGACGGGGAATTTTGCTTCCCACCCGCCACCCACCTCATAGCCACTGTCGATGACTTAACCGACGAGCTTGATTACGGCTCTGAAGACATGAACGATATAGACGACGATGCCGACAAGGAGCAAGGCCAAGACCCGCCATTCACTGGACGTTGGACGGCCACCTCTTCGTACGATGTGTACATGGTCGACACACCTAAAAAAGCTAGCGACGATGACAAAGAAGATCCAGTTGCGAATAAACCTTCTGAGACACTGTCCAAGCGCCGGCGCCCTAAACGCCGTTCTAAGCCTCGCCGCTCAAAGGATGGCAACACGGGCACCAGAGAAAATAGTACTCCGGGTGACGCCGAAAACAATGAAGACCCTATCAGAGCTGCATCCGAACAGGAGGAACAAGACAACGGGAAAGATAACCCTGATAAACAGGCCATGCCCAGTAACCCGGACGATGATAGTTATCATCCAGTCTCCGAGGATGAGGAGAGCCTCGGTAGCAAGGATTTCATCGTGCTTGAGGCACCCCTCGAGCAGGAGCGCTTCAAGCGCCAGCTAATAGCTACTGCAAGAAGCCTGAAGAAAAAGCAGCAGCTCCAAGTCGATCAAGACCTATTCATTGACAGATGGACCGATGTCCTGGCAGCCGAAGAATACGTCCTCAATCGCCCAGCCAAGAGTTATCCCATACCTCCCTCACGCAATGCGGACCGACCACCACGTGGTCAGGATAGTGCGATGGATCGACCACCCCGCGGTCGGGATAAAATGGCAACTCAGGACGAACTATAGCCCGCCCCACCGCCTCGTAAAAACAGGGACAGAACAACCCGGGACCATACATATGACCTTCGGCAGGATCTAGACAGTAGAGCAGGACACACCAGATCAATCTACGGATCGTGAGGACGCTTCCCGACTCGTGACGACGACTACCTATTCGGACGCGACAAAACTAGTCAGGCCCGGGCCGATAACCACAGACGGACTGCATCGGAGGTGCGCCGTGACACGGCCCAACATAGCGGAGCCGCACACCCTCTTTGCTTTACAGATGAAGTACTGGATCACGAATTCCTCGAGGGATTCAAGCCCGTCAATATTGAATCATACGACGGAACAACCGATCCCGCGGTGTGGATCGAAGATTTTATTGTCCACATCCATATGGCCAGAGGAGACAATCTCCACGCCATCAAATACCTCCCACTAAAATTAAAAGGGCCAACTAGACATTGGCTAAATAGTCTGTCTGAAAATTCTATTGGAAGCTGGGAGGACTTGGAAGAAGCTTTTCTTGACAACTTCCAAGGTACTTATGTCCGGCCACCAGATGCCGATGACTTAAGTAATATAGTCCAACAACCCGGAGAATCAGCCAGAAAATTCTGGACTAGGTTCCTAACCAAAAAGAACCAGATCATTGACTGTCCGGACGCCGAAGCCCTAGCAGCCTTCAAACATAGCATCCGTGACGAATGGCTCGCCCGCCATCTCAGCCAAGAAAAGCCGAAATCCATGGCAGCCCTCACACCACTCATGACCCACTTTTGCGCGGGTGAGGACAGCTGGCTGGCTCGAAGCAAAAACACAGCCAGCTAGGCAGGCCCCTCCAAGGCCAAGAACAGCACCGGCAAGCTCCGGCGCAATAGACACAAATGCCGAAGCAATGGCTATAACACCGATCACACCACAGTTAATGCCGGATTTAGTGGCTTCAAGTCCGGCCAACGAAAGAAGCCCTACAAAAGGAACAATGAGGGACCTTCCAGCCTGGACCGCATACTCGACCGTTCGTGCCAGATACACGGCACCCCATACAAACAAGCCAATCATACCAACAGAGATTGTTGGGTTTTCAAACAGGCTGGCAAGTTAAATGCTGAGAGCAAAGAAAAGGGATCACAAAGTGAGGACGAGGACGAAGAGCCCCGGAAGCTGAACACCGGGGGGTAGAAGAAATTTCCCCCTCAAGTCAAAACAGTGAACATGATATACACTACACACATCCCCAAAAGGGAGCGCAAACGAGCACTCAGGGACGTCTACGCGATAGAGCCAGTCGCCCCAAAATTTAATCCGTGGTCGTCATTCCCAATCACCTTCGATCTTCGAGATCATCCAACTAGTATCCGACATGGCGGTTCAGCCGCATTGGTCCACGACCCAATCATCGACGGATTTCACCTAACACGAGTCCTAATGGACGGTGGTAGCAGCCTCAACCTGCTCTATCAGGATACAGTGCGGAAGATGGGCATTAATCCCTCACGAATCAAACCCACAAAGACTACCATTAAAGGAGTCATACCAGGCGTAGAGGCCCGTTGTACGGGCTCAATCACGCTGGAGGTGGTCTTCGGTTCCCCGGACAACTTCCAAAGCCAAGAGTTAATCTTCGATATCGTCCCCTTCCGCAGCGGCTACCACGCACTGCTCGGACGAACCGCGTTTGCTAGATTCAATGCAGTGCCACACTATGCTTATCTCAAGTTGAAGATGCCCGACCCACGCAGCGTCATAACAGTCAATGGCAACACTGAATGCTCTCTCCATATAGAGGAGCACATAGCTGCCCTAGCAGCAGAGGTACAGAGCAGCCTTCTTAAGCAGAACCATAATCCGGCTGCCGAGCCCCTGGACACCACTAAGAGAGTCCGGACCGCACTACAACAGGACGGTTCGACTCGTCAAGAGTTCGATTAGCAATTCGGTCTCCGTCTCGGTCCGAATGACGTAGCGGCATCCGCACCACGCATACATAATTATGCACTCAAAATCCCATGGGCATCAACGGAGGCACAACTAGCTTGTAGTTCGGCTACACCGATCCCGGACTCACTGGTATCTTTACTATTCATTTTGTCTTTCTTTCTTCTTTTTTCCTTTCATGTATCTTTTATACAGGTCCCCTTCGACGGCCTGACTACCGGTCCTGCCAAAGGACAAGTACACCAGATAGGCACATGGCCCAAGCATATAGGGGAAGCTCTAGAGGATAACCTAACGATCACTCTACCTGTTTTTAGTACCCAAATGCAGCTCTCCTCTGGTTCTGACATGTTAAATAGCCGGTTTCTTACCGCATTACTTCTATAAATGTGCTTTGACGCATTAACCCAACTATAATGGAAACAGTTTATGGCCCAAGTCAAGGGGCTCCAGATACTACCTCTGTTCTCCTTCTATTTTCCTTCACCATTAATTACTTATATTTTTGCACCCGTACACTTCGGTACATCTCATATCCGCCAGGGGCTTCTCATCGCCCCATAATACGGCAAGAAAGTCTGAACACTCCTTAAAGATAAGTTCGGCACCCCGAATTAGCATTATATGAATTGGCTCCGAATCATGTCTTTGGTCAATAGTTGGGTTGCCCGGCTCCTGTGCTTGCTACCCTACGTTCCGCTACATCGGCCAGGGTAGTAAAGGGAGAACTACTGCGGTTGTGCCTTGGCCTTGACCAGATGAGCACCTCAGTAGAGAAAGCCAAAAACTGACTGTCATGATGCAGCGAGAGCCGACCAGTTGTTCTGAGGTCTCAAATCGTTGGCGATTTTTTCCGCATTCCACGAAGGATCGGTACTTCCCGGTCAGACGCTGATAGCACTCTGGTTTGTATACCAGGGGCTGCGCCTATTTTTTATTATAAAACTCCTATGGCTAAGTGAGGGCGTTCAAGCAGCATAGTCTGATTGCCTGGTTCGTTGCGCTAAACAACTCCTTCAAGGACCATATAATTGGGTCAAGATTGTTTAGATTACATCCCGAACACCTCCGTACTACCTACGTGAGGGCAGAAGCCGACGACTGGCCAACCCTCAGATTTAACACAACACGGCCGCACAGGAGGAAACAATCAAAACACAACAAACATTATATCACAAACCAGATTCGTTCTCATCATACAAGGCAAAGACAAAAAACGAATGCATTCATTCAAAAATAATGTCCTGCCTGCACTGCGCTGCTACAAGTCGAGATCTCTCCAGGACATCCGCAAAATATTTCTCGGGTGTGCGGTGCTCCTTGCCCTCCGGCGGCCCATTGGCCACATTGACAGCGTCCATCTTCGCCCACCACATCTTGCAACGAGCGAAAGCCATGCGGGCACCTTCGATGCAGACTGATCGCTTGACGACGTCTAGCCGCGGACAAGCCTCCATCACCCGCTTCACGAGGCCAAAATAACTGCTAGGCATAGCTTCGGCTGGCCACAGCAGGATTATTAAATCCTTCATGGCCAGTTCGGCCATCCTGTGCAGCTCGACCAACTGTTTCAGTTGATCGGAAAAGGGCACCGGGTGTTCTGGCACAGCATACTGCGCCCAGAATAGCTTCTCCGTGGAATTCCCTTCGCTGGCTCGGAAGAACTCCAAAGCATCAGACATGCTGCATGGCAGATCCGCAAAAGCCCCTGGGCAACTCCGAATCTGGGTTAGTAAAAGGTACTTCCTCTCCGCATACTTGCTTTGCATGTTAAAAGCCTTACCCGCTGCAACCTTCTTGGCCTCCTGCATCTCCTGGAGAGTTTCCCGGGCCTCCTTCCGTGCAGTCTCTGCGCTCTGGCAAGCCTTGGTAAGTTCGGTCTCTCGAACCGACGCCTTGCGCTCCAAGGCTTCGCACTTCTTCACCGTGTCTTGGAGCTCCTGCTGGACCTCGCCGACCCAGGCCTTGAGCTTCTTACGGGCGGCTTGCTGCTGGACAGCCTTCCCCTCAGCTTCGGCCAGGGCATTCTTTAGGGCCTCGACCTCGGTCGCCGCCCCTACACATGTTATAACACTCCGGTCAATACTTACTGCTCATTCTTTCCGGATACATAGCAAGTTGTCACTCACCTTGCTTCTCCTGGAGCTGAATATTCACCTCGCCGAGCTTGTTCTCGGCCGGCTCCAACCTCTGCTTCAGTTCATAGTCTTCGGCAGCATGCGAGGTCGTGGCCAATAGCGACGCCTACTTATTTATAAATATCAAATTAGTCTCCTACAAAAGGGTTGATCCTCTGTCTGGTCCTTCTTTCCGAATACCGGACAGTGTATCAGGGGCTACTGTCAGCACGGGGTGTTCTCTTTCTACGTGACTTACCTCGAAACCTGTCAACAGGTTGTTGCAGGCCTCGTTTAGCCCGCTCTTCCCAGACTGAACCTTCTCGATCACCGTACCCATAAGGATACGGTGCTCGTCCACAATGGAGGCACCTCGTAGTACCTCCATCAGGTTATCCGGCGCCCCTGGTTGGACAGGGGCCATCGGTGGAACTAGCGCACCCCCCTCCTTTGAAGGAAGGCGCGCCGGATCCCGGGGCTGTATCGGTCCTCGAAATTGTATTCGGAGGAGGGCCGAACTCAATACGTACCTCTTCGCCAGTCTCCATGGGGATTTGCTCCCCCATGTGTCCGGTAGTGGAGGTCTCGCCTTGTGGCGCCTCCTAGACAGCGTCCCAGCCCCCTCCCCGGCTCCGAGTAGTCCTCCGGGACAACACCTCAGTGTCATCCTTGGCCTCAGGGGAATAAGCGGGCGGCAGCGACATACTGGCCATTTTCGCCGGATCCAACGAACCTCCAGATGAGGATCACTGGACGCTGCCACGAGCCGGACTGCAATGGTACAATTAACCACGTCAAAACAATAAAAAGGAGAGGCTGAATACACTTATGCACGAGAGTCATGGTACTTATGATGCAGCCCGAGGATTAGCATAGAGGCGTTGCTCTGGACTGCTGTCAACGTCCCACGCGGTGTTGACCGCATGAGCGCCCTTTCCCCTCTTCGGTGTTACCGCCTCCAGATCCGTGGAGGCCCCCCTCTTCTTCTCCTTAGGGGGAGGATTATTATCCACCTCCTCCTCCTCCTCTTCCTCGTCATCGCCCTCAGGGATGGAGGAATTGGCTTCCTCATCTTCGAACGTCACGTCCGAAGTGCCCTTGCGACGGGGGCCACTTTTGGCCTCCTTGGCCTTCTTCTTGGCCTTCTTCTTTGGCGCCTTATATGGCGCCAGCACCAGCATCTTCGCCAGGTGCGGGATGAATGGTTCTTCAGGAAGCGGAGCCGGACATTGGATCCGCTTCTCCCTCTCCATCCAGTCCTGAAAGAGCAATGACAAAAGCTCAGACATAATCCTTGAAACAAACAGATAGGGAGTACATTAAAAATAACATACCTCACTGGCGGGGTGTTTACAATCGTGCCCGTGGTCCGAATCTGCGGTCGGCGCTTTCTTGTTGCCCTTAAAGAGCAACTTCCAGGCACCTTCGTGAGTGGTTTCGAAGAGCCTCTCCAGGGTTTGATGCTTCTTTGGATTAAACTCCCACAGAGGGCGACCTCTGCGCTGGCACGGGAGGATCCGGCGAACTAGCATCACCTGCGTTACATCGACAAGCTTGACGTTCTTGGCTATCATACTCTGAACACGCGTCTGCAGCGCAACCAATTCATCGGGCGAACACCAGTCCGGACTCTTCTCAACCCAGGAGGTGAGTCACCTAGGAGCACCGGAGAGGAATTTGGCAGCCGCGGCCCAGGTGGTGCCACGGGGTTCTGTGATGTGGAACCATTGTCTCTGCCACTCCTTTACTGTCTCCACGAAAGTACCTTTCGGCCAGGAGACATTGGATAGCATGCTCACCATGGCTCCCCCGCACTCCGCGTGCTGGCCGTCCACCACCTTCGGCTTCACATTGAATACTTTGAGCCATAGTCTGAAGTGGGGATGAATGCGGAGGAAGGCCTCACACACGACGATAAACGCCGAAATGTTGAGGAAGGAGTTTGGGGATAGATCGTGGAAATCTATCCCGTAATAATACATCAGACCACGGACGAAAGGGTGGAGTGGGAACCCTAGTCCATGGAAGAAATGAGGGATGAAAAGCACACTCTCGTTGGGCTTCGGCATGGGGACGATTTGTCCCTCGGCCGACAGAAGATGGGCGATTTGTTTCGCCAAATATCCGGCCGCCCGAAGCTCAGTAATGTCCTCCTCCTTTACGGAGGAGACCATCCACTTGCCCTGACCTCCGAATCCGGACATGTTCGAGTGCTAGCTTGAGTGGAAAGGAGAATAAATTGGGTGCTGGAGCTCGAGATTGGAAGGGCGGAGATAGAGAGAAGGCGTGAGAGAGGAAGAGGGAATCCTTATCCCCTTATAAAGGCAGTCAATATCGAACGCCTCCCCACTCGCCTTAGAATTCGCCTGTTCCCAAGGGCTGTATAAATGGCACGGTTGGGTGACCCATACCCGCATTGATGAGAATCCCGCGATAAGGGGACACGATCTCTCCTTTGACAAGACGTGCCAATGGCAACCACGTCTCGAGACGTGGGGCATCAAACACAAAAACGGTTTGGAATTATGACCGGTCAGACGAAATGTCGTTCTACAAAAAGTTGTCAGTGGATGGAACTCGTGTAAAATTATATTCTCTTTGTGGTTGTGTATGGTGTGTGCAACAGGTCCGGATACTATCATTGCGTCCGAAGACTATCTTGGTGTTCGGATAGAAGGGAACCCGCCTTGCAATGCCGAAGACAATCTACGCGCCGGACTCCTCGTGATTGAAGCCAGGTTAGGGGAGCTACCGAGGAGTCTGGACTAAGAGTCCTCGGGCGCCCAGCCTGTTATCCATGGGCCGGACTGATGGGCTATGAAGACACGAAGGCCGAAGACTGCACCCGTGTCCGGATTGGACTCTCCTTGGCGTGGAGGGCAAGCTTGGCGATCAACTATCAAGATTCCTTCTTATGTAACCGACTCTCTGTAACCCTAGATCCCTCCGGTGTCTATATAAACCAGAGGGCATAGTTCGGATAGCAGATACTCATTACCATAATCATACAGGCTAGACTTCTAGGGTTTAGTCATTACGATCTCGTGGTAGATCAACTCTTGTAACCCTCATATTCATCAAGATCAATCAAGAAGGAAGTAGGGTATTACCTCCATAGAGAGGGCCCGAACCTGGGTAAATATCGTGTCCCCTGTCTCCTGTTACCATCGATCCTAGACACACAGTTTGGGACCCCATACTCGAGATCCGCCGGTTTTGACGCCGACACAGGGCATGTTGTGATGTGATATGGTCAAGACGTGATGAGATATAAATTGTTGTATGAGATGATCATGTTTTGTAAAAGTTATCGACAACTGGCAGGAGCCTTATGGTTGTTGCTTTATTGTATGAAATGCAATCGCCATGTAATTTCTTTACTTTATCACTAAGCAGTAGGATAGTCGTGGAAGCAATAGTTGGCGAGACGACAATGACGCTACGATGGAGACCAAGGTGTCAAGCCGGTGACGACGGAGATCATGACAGTGCTTTGGAGATGGAGATCAAAGGCACAAGATGATGATGGCCATATCATGTGACATATTTTGATTGCATGTGATGTTTATCCTTTATGCATCTTATTTTGCTTAGTACGGCGGTAGCATTATAAGATGACCTCTCACTAAATTTCAAGGTATAAGTGTTCTCCACAGTATGCACCGTTACTTTCAGTTAAATGCGTCTTTGAGACACCATGTGATGATCAGGTGTGATAATATATACGTTCACATACAACGTGTGCAAGCAAGTTTTGCACATGCAGAATAGTCGGGTTAAACTTAACGAGCCTAGCATATGCAAATATGGCCTCGAAACACTGAGGCCAAAAAGGTCGAACGTGAATCATATAGTAGATATGTTCAACATAGAGATGTTCAGTGTTCACCATTGAAAACTACTCCATCTCACGTGATGATCGGACATGGTTTAGTTGATATGGATTAGGTGATCATTTAGATGACTAGAGAGATGTCTATCTAAGTGGGAGTTCTTAAGTAATATGATTAATTGAACTTTAATTTATCATGAACTTAGTACCTGATAGTATTTTGCTTGTCTATGTTGTTGTAGATAGATGGCCTGTCCTGTTGTTCCGTTGAATTTTAATGCGTTCCTTGAGAAAGCAAAGTTGAAAGATGATGGTAGCAATTACACGGACTGGGTCCGTAACTTGAGGATTATCCTCATTGCTGCACAGAAGAGTTACGTCTTGGAAGCACCACTAGGCGCAAGACCCGCTGCAGGAGCAACTCCGGACGTTATGAACGTCTAGCAGACTAAAGCTGATGACTACTCGATAGTTTAGTGTGCCATGCTTTACAACTTAGAATCGGGACTTCAAGGACGTTTTGAACGTCATGGAGCATATGAGATGTTCCAAGAGTTGAAGTTAATATTTCAAGCAAATGCCCGAGTTGAGAGATATGAAGTCTCCAACAAGTTCTATAGCTGCAAGATGGAGGAGAACAATTCTGTCAGTGAACACATACTCATAATGTCTGGTACCATAACCACTTGACTCAATTTGGGAGTTAATCTTCCCCGATAATCTTTATCATTAATGAAGTTCTTCAATCACTGCCACCAAGCTACAAAGGCTTCGTGATGAACTATAATATGCAAGGGATGGAAAATAAAATTCCCGAGCTCTGCGCAATGCTAAAGGCTACGGAGGTAGAAATCAAGAAGGAGCATCAAGTGTTGATGGTTAACAAGACCACTAGTTTCAAGAAAAAGGGCAAAGGGAAGAAGGGGAACTTCAAGAAGAATCGAAATCAAGGTTCTTCTCAAGGGAAGAAGCCCAAGTCTGGACCTAAGCCTGAGACCGAGGGCTTCTACTTCAAAGGGACTGGTCACTGGAAGGGGAACTGCCCCAAGTATTTGGCGGATAAGAAGGATGGCAAAGTGAAAAGTATATTTGATATACATGTTATTGATGTGTACCTTACTAATGCTCGTAGTAGCGCCTGGGTATTTGATATTGGTTCTGTTGCTCATATTTCAACTCGAAACAGGGGCTGCGGATTAAACGAAGATTGGCTAAGAACGAGGTGACAATGCGCGTCGGAAATGGTTCCAAGGTCGATGTGATTACCGTCGGCATGCTACCTCTACATCTACCTTCGGGATTAGTTTTAGACCTGAATAATTGTTATTTGCTGCCAGTGTTGAGCATGAACATTATATCTGGATCTTGTTTGATGTGAGAAGGTTATTCAATTAAATCAGAGAATAATGGTTGTTCTATTTATATGAGTAATAACTTTTATGGTCATGCACCCTTGATGAGTGATCTATTTTTGTTGAATCTGGATCGTAGTGATACACATATTCATAATATTTAAGCCAAAAGATGCAAAGTTAATGATGATAGTGCAACTTATTTGTGCCAGTGCCGTTTAGGTCATATTGATGTAAAGCACATCAACAAACTCCATGCTGATGGGCTTTTGTAATCACTTGATTTCGAATCACTTGATACTTGCGAACCATGCCTCAGGGGCAAGATGACTAATACTACATTCTCCGGAACAATGGAGCAGCCACTGACTTATTGGAGATAATACATACTGATGTATGTGGTCCGATGAGTGTTGTGGCTCGCTGTGGGTATCGTTATTTTCTGACCTTCACAGATGATTTGAGCAGATATGGGTATATCTACTTAATGAAACATAAGTCTGAAACATTTGCAAAGCTCAAAGAATTTTGGAGTGAAGTGGAAAATCATCATTAAAAGAAAATAAAGTTTCTATGATCTGATCGTGGAGGTGAATATTTGAGTTACGAGTTCGGTCTTCATTTGAAACAATGTGGAATATTTTCGCAACTCACGCCACCTGGAACACCACAGCGTAATGGTGTGTCCGAACGTCGTAACCGTACTTTATTAGATATGGTGCGATCTATGATATCTCTTACCGATTTACCACTATTGTTTTGGGGTTATGCTTTAGAGACAGCTGCATTCACATTAAATAGGGCACCATCTAAATCTATTGAGACGACACCATATGAACTGTGGTTTAGCAAGAAACCTAAGCTGTCGTTTCTTAAAGTTTGGGGTTGCGATGCTTATGTGAAAAAGCTTCAACCTGATAAGCTCGAACCAAAATCGAGAAATGTGTCTTCATGGGATACCCAATGGAAATTGTTGGGTACACCTTCTATCACAGGTCCGAAGGCAAGATATTCGTTGCTAAAAATGGATCCTTTCTAGAGAAGGAGTTTCTCTCGAAAGAAGTGAGTGGGAGGAAAGTAGAACTTGATGAGGTAATTGTACCTTCTCCCGAATTGGAAAGTAGTTCATCACAGGAATCAGTTCCAGTGATTCGTACACCAATTAGTGAGGAAGTAAATGATGATGATCATGAAACTTCACAACAAATCACTACCGAACCTCGTAGGTCAACCAGAGTACGTTCCGAACAAGAGTGGTACGGTGATCCTGTTCTGGAAGTCATGTTACTAGACCATGAGGAACCTACGAACTATGAGGAAGCGATGATGAGCCCAGATTCTGCGAAATGGCTTGAGGCCAGGAAATTTGAGATGGGATCCATGTATGTGAACAAATTGTGGACTTTGGTTGACTTGCCCGATGATCGACAAGCCATAGAGAATAAATGGATCTTCAAGAAGAAGACTGACGTTGACGGTAATGTTACTCTCTACAAAGCTCGACTTGTTGCGAAAGTTTTTCGACAAGTTCAAGGAGTTGACTATGATGAGACCTTCTCACCCGTAGCGATGCTGAAGTCTGTCCGAATCATGTTAGCAATGTAGCGACCAGACCTCAGACGGTCAAGTCTCTGTGTCTATGTGTCATCCCTGGATCGGTATTGCTGACACACACAGTACTCGAGGATTTATTGCAGAGTTCAATCACACACTTATTACATCGAGTGTCTCGAAAAGAGTACTTATTACAATAATATGGCATAAGGCGATCTAAATAAGATAGCTGCGGAAGCATCGAAGATAAATGAGTCCATCCAACTCCATGGCAAAACTGAGTGCACGACAACGACCTAGCACACCTTACTCTTCATCTGAAAATTCCGCAACATGATACATTGCAGCTGTGTAGGTCACCACATGGAATATGCTGGCAAGATAACACTATAGAGCAATGAACAAATAAATGGCTATCACTACATGCATATATGGCTGGTGGAGGCTCTACGGTTATCATTTGCATAAAGATAATTTTTCCCTACAACAAAGAAATATATTTTATTTAACTACAAAGTTTGTTGAAAACATTGATAAGGTAACCCAACCTCAATCCCAAAATAATATTAATAACCCAAAAAATTAATTAAATAAAGTGATGATATCAAATCAATAATTCCAGTACCAGATACTCAAGATGTCCATAATCGGGGACACGGCTAATCATGATTAGTTTGTACACTATGCAGAGGTTTGTGCACTTTTCCCCACAAGACTCAATCTCCTCCGTTGTATTTCTTGCACTGCATGGTCTTTGAGACACGGATGATCGAGACACAGTCTTTTCGGAGAGGTCCCCTTAACTGATAGATAGGCCGGTACAGCTACAATCCCCTACATCTGCTAGCCTATCATGGAAAGGTTTCCCACAACTTACTCAACTATGCCAGAGCCCATAATGGCTTGTGGCTGCACACGGAAGTTTCTAGCATGAATAATCTTATGATCCCATTGAGCCTGGGTGGTGAACCATAGGATGATCACACGGGTACCCTGGGATCTCCTTGGACCACATTGAATTCCCCAGGTGCCCACAAACAATCCACCCAAATGTGTATTAAAGTAGCCAGCTTAAGTTAAACCTTAGTTAACAATAACTCTCACATATTTCATGAATTCTCTCAAACCAAACCACGTCTACGAGCATAGCATAGTAGTATAAGCATAACGTAGTAACTACCCAGGGTTTGATATAAGACGATAGGTTCTACCTCATCAACTACTTCCCAAAACCGACATGTTATCAAATCGTACTCATGCGATGTTTGAGGTTTGAAACTAATGCATAAAAACTGGGTAATAAAGGGATATGATCAAAGTGTTAGTTGCCTTGCTGACGATCGGAAAACCCTAGTGATTCGTAGTAGCAAGCCTCGCACTCCAGAACTATCATGAACAAAAAATAGCATACATAATCACGCAAGCATAATATGCAAGGGTAAAACCAAAATAAAAGATCTAAACAGAAAAAGTGAAGAGCTTCGATTTGCAAAAAGAATCAATCGAATCAGAGCTACGAAATTCAAACTACGATCAAAAGAAATTCAAATTCAAATCTGCTTGAAACCAAATTTTCAATTTCCCAAAATCATGTTCAAGTTGTTTATCTGGACAGAGGAGATCGATACGAAGATTTTGGCTTTGGTTTCACCGGATTTGGACAAACGAGCAAAAAGTAACGAAGGTTTGAAGATCAGGGACTAATCTGTAAGAAAAGTATTCACAAATAGATCCCTGCCAAAAATAAATAGAAAAAGAACAAAAATCTATCGGACGAACGTCCACTAACAGAAACTAACGAACAAATTTGTTCGTTAACCGATCTAAACCAGTGAACGCTCGCTAATTAACCAAACCTAAAAATAAAACCGATCTAAAAGAATAAACCGAACTTTTATAAAAACAGTCGGGTTTTCTCGGTTTATACTGGTTCGGGGACGGAAGAACCGGCGGCGGGCTGCGTTCTCCCATGAGAAGGGCAGCGACGACGGCGGCGTCGGCGGTGGAGCTTCACTGCGGTGGGCAGGCGAGGCGGCGTGGTGTGGCGGTAGAGCTGCGATGGCGAGGCGGCTCGAGGCGATCGCTGGCGCTCGGGCAAACGGCGACTTTGGGAGAGAGGGTGGCGGCAGATTTAAGAGGGGTGGATCCGCTTGGGGAGGGAAAGGGCGAGATGAGTCTGAGTCCAAAGGACTCGGCTGACGCATGAGGCGAGACTCCATCCCGGGGACGGGACGAGGCGGCATGGGCCGTGGCGGGTTGCAAGCTGGGCCGTCACCGAAACTTTTTAAATAATTTCACGAATGAAAATCCAAAAATAAAATAAATAAAAATCTTAAAATTTTCAGAAATAACTTTCACGGTCCTCTCCTAATATTTAGGACAACATGAACATTTTTCTGGGCTAAAATGCAATATTTTTTAAAATGCAATTTTTCCTAATTTAACCGAATAAAACCTCAAATAAAAAATATATTTTTATTTAAAATTAAATTTCCATTATTTCCTCTGTTTTGAAGAAGTCATATTATCTTGTCTCATTATTTTATTTTATTTTCAAATAATTGGAAAAATAATTTCAAATAAAACTCACCTTGATTCAATTTACCAATTTTGAAAATTCAAAAATGGAATTTTATGAAAACCTCCAACTCTCTCAAATGGTCCTTGAGTTGCTTAAGGTTTTTAGGATCAAAATGTTCAAATAAAACCAATTCAAAATGCAAGAATCATGGATGCATATGATGACCTAATGATTAACATCCAAATTGAAAATTGGGATGTTACAAACCTACCCCCCTTTAGATGAATCTCGCCCTCGAGATTCGGGTTGGCTAGAAAATAGGTGTGGGTGGTCTTTCCGTAGGTCTTCTTCTCGCTCCCAGGTGGCTTCTTCCTTGGTATGGTGGCTCCATTGAACTTTGGAAAACTTGATAACCTTGCTGCGTGTAACTAGGGTGGCGAACTCTTGAATCTTGACGGGTTTCTCCTTGTAGGTTAGGTCACTTTCTAACTGTATTGTTTCCAGGGGCACTGTATCTCTTAGAGGAATATCGGCCATCTCCGCATGGCACTTCTTCAACTGGGAAACGTGGAACACATCATGAACTCCTGACAATCTTTCGGGTAATTCCAACTTGTGGGACACTTCTCCCATACGTTCCATAACTCGGTATGGTCCTACAAACCTTGGGGCTAACTTTCCTTTGACTCCAAATCATTTAACTCCTCGGAATGGTGACACACGAAGATATGCTCTATCTCCGATTCCGTAGGCTACCTCCTTATGTTTGGTATCGGCATAACTCTTCTGCCTGGACTAGGCTACCTTCAGTCTATCACGAATCAACTTAACCTTCTCTTCAGACTCTTGATTAAATCTGGTCCGAACAACTGAAGGTCTCCAACTTCATCCCAAATCAACGGTGTCCTGCACCTCCTTCCATACAATGCTTCGAAAGGGGACATCTTCAAACTAGCTTGGTAGTTGTTGTTATAACTCCGCGTAAGGTAAATTATCATCCCAACTAGATCTGTAATCTAGCGCACAAGCTCTCAACATGTCCTCCAGAATCTGAATGACTCTCTCGGTCTGTCCATCTGTCTGTGGATGAAAGGCTATACTGAAATCTAGCCTGGTACCCAAAGTCTGGTGCAACTGATTCCAAAACTTCGAAGTAAACCATGTTCCTCTATCTGATACGATGGTCCTCAGAACTCCATGTAGACATACGATCCTGGTCACATATATCTTAGCCAACTTCGCGCTTGTATATGTAGTTTTCATGGCGATAAAGTGAGCCACTTTGATCAAGCGATCAACTACTACCCAAATAGAATCACATCCTGATCGTGTCCTGGGTAATCCGGTGATGAAATCTATGCCAAGCTTATCCCACTTCCATTCGGGTATCGGCATAGGATGAAGTAATCCTGCTGGCTTCTGGTGTTCTGCCTTAACTCTCTGGCATACATCACATATTGCTACATATTCAGCAACATCCTTCTTCATTCCTGTCCACCAGAAATGTTCCTTCAAATCCAAATACTGAAGGAAATATGCCCTAGAGGCAATAATAAAGTTATTATTTATTTCCTCATATCATGATAAATGTTTATTATTCATGCTAGAACTGTATTAACCGGAAACATAATACATGTGTGAATACATAGACAAACATAGTGTCACTAGTATGCCTCTACTTGACTAGCTCATTGATCAAAGATGGTTGAGTTTCCTAGCCATAGAAATGAGTTGTCATTTGATTAACGGGATCACATCATTAGGAGAATGATGTGATTGACTTGACCCATTCCATTAGCTTAGCACTTGATCATTTAGTTTACTGCTATTGCTTTCTTCATGACTTATACATGTTCCTATGACTATGAGATTATGCAACTCCCGATTACCGGAGGAACACTTTGTGTGCTACCAAACTTCACAACGTAACTGGGTGATTATAAAGGTGCTCATAGGTGTCTCCGATGGTATTTGTTGAGTTGGCGTACTTCGAGATTAGGATTTGTCACTCCGATTGTCGGAGAGGTATCTCTGGGCCCTCTCGGTAATGCACATCACTATAAGCCTTGCAAGCAATGTGACTAATGAGTTAGTTATGGGATGATGCATTATGTAACGTGTAAAGAGACTTGCCGGTAACGAGATTGAGCTAGGTATTGAGATACCGACGATCGAATCTCGGGCAAGTAACATAGCAATGACAAAGGGAACAACGTATGTTGTTATGCGGTTTGACCGATAAAGCTCTTCTTAGAATATGTAGGAGCCAATATGAGCATCCAGGTTCCGCTATTGGTTATTGAACGGAGACGTGTCTCGGTCATGTCTACATAGTTCTCGAACCCGTAGGGTCCGCACGCTTAAAGTTTTGTGACGATCGGTATTATGAGTTTTTGTGTTTTGATGTACCGAAGGTAGTTTGGAGTCCCGGATATGATCACGGACATGACGAGGAGTCTCGAAATGGTCAAGACGTAAAGATCTATATATTGGACGACTATGTTCGGACACTGGAAGTGTTTCGGGAGGTTTCAGACATTTACCGGATTACCGGGGGGTTACGGGAACCCCGCCCCCCCGGGGAGTATATTGGGCCTAATGGGCCTTAGTGGAGAAGAGGAGGGGCGGCCAGATCAGGCCGCGCGCCCCCTCCCCCTCTAGTCCGAATTGGACAAGGAGGGGAGGGGGGCGGAGCCCCCCTTTCCTTCCCCTCTCTCTCCTCCTTCCCCTTCTCCTACTCCTACTAGGAGTGGAGTAGGACTCCCCCCTTGGCGCGCCCTCCTTGGCCAGCCACCTCTCCCCTCTTGCTCCTTTATATACAGGGGCAGGGGGCACCTCCAAACACACAAGTTGATCTGTTGATATCTCCCAGCCGTGTGCGGTGCCCCCTCCACCATAATCCACCTCGGTCATATCGTAGCAGTGCTTAGGCGAAGCCCTGCGTCGGTAGCAATATCATCACCGTTATCACGCCGTCGTGCTGACGGAACTCTACCGTGAAGCTCTATTGGATCGGAGTTCGCGGGACGTCATCGAGCTGAACGTGTGCTGAACTCAGAGGTGCCGTACGTTCGGTACTTGGATCGGTCGGATCGTGAAGACGCATTTACTACATCAATCGCATTGTGTTAATGCTTCCGCTTTAGTTCACGAGGGTACGTGGACAACACTCTCCCTCTCATTGCTATGCATCACCATGATCTTGCGTGGTGCGTAGGAATTTTTTGAAATTACTACGCCCCAAACAGGTATCGTGAGCTGTGTTTATGCGTAGATGTTATATGCACGAGTAGAACACAAGTGAATTGCGGGCGATACAAGTCATACTGCTTACCAGCATGCCATACTTTGGTTCAGCAGTATTGTTGGATGAAGCGGCCCGAACCGACATTACGCGTACACTTACGCGAGACTGGTTCTACCGACGTGCTTTGCACACAGGTGGCTGGCGGGTGTCAGTTTCTCCCACTTTAGTTGGACCGAGTATGACTACACCCGGTCCTTGAGAAGGTTAAAACAGCACTAACTTGACGAACTATCGTTGTGGTTTTGATGCATAACGGTTCTTGCTCAGCCCGTAGCAGCCACGTAAAACTTGCAACAACAAAGTAGAGGACGTCGAACTTGTTTTTGCAGGGCATGTTGTGATGTGATATGGTCAAGGGATAATGCTATATTTTATTGAATGAGATGATCATGTTCTGTAACCAAGTTATCGGCAATTGGCAGGAGCCATATGGTTGTCGCTTTATTGTATGCAATGCAATCGCCCTGTAATTGCTTTACTTTATCACTAAGCAGTAGCGATGGTCGTAGAAGCAATAGTTGGCGAGACGGCAACGATGCTACGATGGAGGTCAAGGTGTCGCGCCGGTGACGATGGTGATCCTGACAGTGCTTCGGAGATGGATATCACAAGCACAAGATGATGATGGGCATATCATATCACTTATATTGATTGCATGTGATGATTATCCTTTATGCATCTTATTTTTGTTTGATTGACAGTAGCATTATAAGATGATCTCTCACTCAATTTCAAGGTAAAAGTGTTCTCCCTGAGTATGCACCGTTGCGAAAGTTCGTCGTGCCGAGACACCACGTGATGATCGGGTGTGATAAGCTCTACGTTCAAATACAACGGGTGTAAGACAATTTTGCACACGCAGAATTGTCGGGGAGGCTGATCGTACACACGAACACCTATGGGGCCGGCGGACCAGGCCCCTTTGTGGTTCGGAGGGGGGCGGAGATCGCACGAAGAGCGGATCGAGGCGAGGCACACGAGCAGTTTACCCAGCTTCAGAGCTCTCTGGAGAGATAAAACTCCTCACCGCTGCTTATGCGATGTATTGCGTTCTTGCTAGGGAGCGATGAGAGCTACAAAACCTAGCGTGAGTGTATCTGGTCTCGAGTGAGTCGAGCGAACCGAACCCCCCACGCTGCACATGGGCCTCCTTTTATATGCTCAAGGGGTCTCGACAGTGGCAACATAGGCGGGGTACAAATGTAAAACAGGAGTTGGTACACCTACTCGAACAAAGGTACAAAGGTAAAATACCTAACTCGACGGCAAAGGGACAAAGCAATAAATGCCCGTCGCTGTCGCCTAAACAAAGGCAACAGAGACCGTCGGTGCGCCTCCGCCGCCACGATGGCAAGCTTGTCGGCGCCGCTTATCGCTGCTCTCCGCTGGCTGCCTGACCTATCGACACGCCGCATGGAACGGTCCCATGGCGACACACGTCATTTGGATGAGCTGGAGCGGAGATGGAGAGAGGTTGCTTGTCAGCGGCAAGCGCCTTTGCCGCGTCAATCCTTGCCGCGTCCGGAGGCTTGTCACGCTCCGAGCCTTCCCGGCAAGCTCCTCTTGCCGGGGCCTTGTCTTCTGCATGCCTTGATTGGCCTTCCCGACAAGCTCCTCTTGCCGGGGCCTTGTCTTCTCAATCAAATACTTTGTTCTTGAATGGCTCCAACGGAGCCACGGAGGACCTTGGCGGTTTGAGGCAAAACCTTGTCAGCTGGTGTCAGAATCGTCTGCGTGCACGGTACGGGATACTAGGGTACCCCTACTCTAGTACACCGACAGAGCCCCGGGCTGGGTCAGACACGGTGCCGAGCGCTTGTCGGGCCAGCCCAAAACAAAGTGCATCGGACACACGCGCCTCGACCACGCCGCAACTTCGCCCGGACCCACCACGACCCCCACTAACGGCATGCACCGGACGTGGGCGTCGCGAGAGATCGTGGGCGTGGTCGGGGGGTTTCTTTATTAGAAAGCGAACGTCCGCCTCCCCCTCTTTATAAGCGGAGGAAACAGGGGCAGGCCGCCCACTCGCCATCGCTTGTCTTGTCAAGAAAACCACCGCCGCCGCCTCTTCTTCTCCGGTGCGAAGAGAGCGCCCGCCCTTCGCCACAAGGCGCTCACCGCCGTCGGCTTCCTCCGCCGCCTCGCCGCCATGGCTCAAAGAAACAAGGAGAAGGGCGTCAAGTCGGCAGGCGCAGCGGCTCGGGCGTTACACAAGGAGCGGGCCATCTTCCCCACAGCTCGGCGCGCATGGAGCTGCGGGCGTCTTCTACCTCTTCCGGGTCGACGGAGACGCTGCGGCGCAGCTGCCGCGACGAGGGTACTTCCCGCCTCCGCCTCTGATTTGGCCCCAACAGGGTACCCCTTTTCGCTCTTTTCTTATATTGCGGGCTTTGCCCGCCCTTTTCCGAGTTCTTCTGCGACATCATGAACACGTTTGGCCTCCGCCTCCTTGATTTCACCCCCAACGCCGTCTTAACCATGGCAGTTTTCGCGCACCTTTGCGAAAACTTTGTCGGAGTCCACCCAAATGTGGCACTCTTCCGCCATTTCTTTGTGCCCAGCCGAGAGAGGAGAGCCACTTGCCGGAGGGATAGCTTGGGTCTCCGTGATCGGCAAGAAAGAAGCCTACAGGAAAGGGAGTTCGCAACAAGTGGGAGGAGTGGAGAGCCAATTGGTGTTGGGTCAGAGGAGAACCTCGCAGCCCTTCATCGCTGCGGCGCCAAACTCCAATAGTGTGCGGCAGAGATTGGAGCAACTTACGCCGGAGGATGCGGTCAAGATCGCTGTGGAACCGGATTTTGCGCCTCAGGCTTGCCGGGTTAACCGTAGGCGCAGTTGGCGCAAATTTCCTTCGCCGCCGCATCGCTCCCTTGCAGGAAAGGAGGAGGCCTACCTGGGAGTTCCAAAATGCGGCAGACATTATGAGGTTGCGCCGGGCCTGAACTGGAACTTCACCGTCTTGGAGCTGGATGCGATCTTTGCTCGAGTTGTTCAAGAACGACCCGACCACCCTGAGTGGTTTAGGTTGCAGCTGGGGTCGTCTCGTTGTGCAACAACTTCGGCGCCGACCGCATCCAGCGCCATGATGCCGTTGCCAGCGATTCCCATGGGATCGCTCCAACCGGCAGAAGCCCCCGACGAGGTCGTGGCAGCAGTTCTTCGACGACTTGGAAGAAGTGCTGATCCGCTCCGACGAAAGAAAAAGGCTCACCCGCGACACCACCGACGAGGAGATGGCGCGGATTGCCACCGGTAGGAGGAGGCGGCAGCAGCCGCTGCCGCTGGAGCCTTCGGGTTCACCGTGGAGGAGGCGGACGCGGCGAAGGCGGCAAGCCTTGCCGAGCGAGGGGAGGTCGTCGGCGAGGACGAGCTTGTCGAGCCCGAGGCCGGGTTGAGTGGACCCACCGAGGGCGCTTTCTCTCCACCACCCTGCGACTTGCCGCTGGTGAGCCCAGCTCCGCCGAAGAGGCATCTCCGCAAGGCCGGAGGCAGTCGGGCGGTAGATCGGGTTTACAAAGAAGAAGCGGCGACGCGCTCCACCGCGGTGAGCGAGGTTGCAGCGGAGCGCCTCTACACCGCTGCTGGCTAACCGGGCGGATCTTCTCGAGCCACCGCCGACGCCTCGCCAGCGGCCAAGAGAGCCCACTCCCGCCTCGTCGCACCGGAGGCGAGCCGAGTTTGACTTCTCCGCGCCAGCCCGAGGAGGAAGGCGAAGAGTAAGCTCTTGAGATTTGTGCTTGTATTTCTTCAATTTTATTGCTTCATCTTGAATCTGATTTGCTTCATTCTCGACTCTTTCCTTTTCGTGACGCTGGCCCAGAGCGTCGAAGAGGGCCAAGATCCCGAGGTCGTGCGTTGAGGATGATTCTCCTGCGGGCAACAGGGGACGCGTCCGAGACTCCTTTGCTTGAGACCCGGCAACCCTTCCTCAGCAGCCCCAAAGACAGCCCCCAGAGTAAGTGTGCATTTTTCTCCTTACTATTAGGTGTGCAAGGGTGCTCCTTCTTCGATTGATACCGACTGTTTGCTTGTGTAGGAGCAGAGCAGCCTCATCGAGAGGGCTCGGAAGCCGCCTCGAAATCTGTCTGCTGCCACTACGCCGCCAAGGGAGGAATCTCGGCAAGGGAGCACCCTCGACAAGGGAGGCCACTCCGGCAAGGGAGGCTACCCGGCAAGGAGGCTACCAGCAAGGGACAGCGCTTGATGACCCTCCGGTGGTCGAGGCCATGGCTGCGGATCCCGTTGCAGGTGTAATCGCCTTACACGAAAATCTCCCTTGGGCTTGCTTTCTTTTGTTTCTCTTTTGAACATTTGCTTGATCGCTCTTTCTTCGTCGGCCTTGAGCCGATGGAGGTCGAGGCCGCCGGCAAGGAGGAAGCCAAGGCAACACCGGCAGGCCGCCGTCGAGGAAGAAGTGGTCGTTTTTGTGGAAGAAGAGGCCGTCGCCGACGAGCCCGTTGGCGAGGAGGCCACCGAGGCTGCCAACGCAGAGGCCGGCGAGGGGTCGGACGATCGCACTGACGGCCCTGAGGCCGCAGGAGCGCCAAGCGCTACACCGACAGCCGACTTCGCCGCGCTGGCTGCGCGTCAGACTCCGAGGAGCCCCAGCCCGGCGCTTACTACGAAGGCCGACGGCGTCTTCATCAAGCTCCTGGAACCGAAGCTCTGTGGCGCCGGTCGAGGAGAGACCTTGACGGCGAGCTACTCGCCTCATTGGCCGACGCTGGTGGACGCCAAGCAGTAAGCGAAGTTCGAGGAGGAGCAGTTCTTGAAGAAGTTGTCCGCTCTACCGCGCCGCGTGCAAGTTGGAGACCAGGAAGCACTTGTCGCGAGGGCAGAGGCGGACATGGAGAAGCGCAGAGGAGCTCCGGGCGCCAACCAAGAAGCTCTCCGCGACGTAGCGAAGCGCTGGGGCAACTTGCGTAAGAGCGCACGGCCTTTATCCTTGAGAAGGCCGCGGTGAGGAGGAGCAGCGGTTGGCTGCCGAGAAGCTCTCCGCAGGAAAGCGGTGGCGAACGGAAGGTCAACCTGGACAGCCACGAAGAAGACCTTGCCGCTGCGAGGAGTCACTTGGCGGGCGCTTCAGAAGCGAAGGATGCCGCCGCACGCCGTGGCCGCCAAGGAAGAGCTGAAGGCGAAGGTGGCACAGTGGAGGCCAGCCTCAAGAAGAGCGGCAAAGAGCTTGCCACGCTCAAGCGTGAACGCGAGAAGGACGCCTACACTCTTGGCGAGCTGCGAGTCATCTCGGCCGATAGAGGCAAGGAGCTCGACGCCGCCAAGGATTCAAAGGCGGATCTTGAGCTGAAGCTGACCACCGACGCAGAGCGTTGGGCGGTGCCGTAGAGAGCGGGAGGTGGGCTTGTTGGAGGCGATCAAGGCCAAGGAGGAGCTGCTAGCGAATGCTGCATCCATCCAGAGCACCTTGAGGGAGAGCGTGGAGCATCGGGTGAAGGTCTTGTGGACACCGCCACGACATCGACAATGAGTTGATGGAGCTGGGGATGGCGCACCTTGCATACTCCTCCGACGAGCATCTCCAACCCAGCGCCAAACTCAAATTTTTATTCTTCAAAGGCGTGGTGGCGGGCCTCCGGCAACTCGGGAAGAGGTCCCAAAGCAGCTGGCCGAGGAATCACGCCAGATCTGTGCAGGAGCCCTCGAGAAGGTGTTGATAAAGGTGGCCTTCCGCAATCCGGGCCTCAACCTTAACGGCGTCCTCGGATCCTTGCCGCCAGATGCCAACGTGGAGGAGTTTCAAAGCCCTTGTCGCACCCATTGTGGACAAGGTGAACAAGATCAAGCGGATTGAGGGCGACCGCGTAGACTAGGCCGCCAACTTTATCTTTCCCTTGTCGCTGTTGATCATGTTTAGAACACTTTATTAGATCAGCGACAAGTTATTTTGTAATATACTCTATCTTAGGCGATCAATGCAACGTTATTTCCTCTACTTGATTCCTTCCTTTATGCGTTTTACGCTACGCATTTGGGGGACTTGTCGATGCGGGCACTTTTGCCATGAAGGCCGAGTGCTGAACGTCCAGTGACTATTTGGCGATGCCGCCTCCGACAAGCAACCTTGTCGCGACTAGCTGCAGCTCACTTAAGTTGTTGAGCGGACTCGAAACAAAGTAAGGGCGACTAGCCGTGAGTTGGTTCCTCTCATACAGGGTTTTCCATACAAAGTACTATCGTTCGAGGAAGATAACTTAAAATTTAAAATTGATTGCTCAAATTTTGGCAACTTAGCTTTTCTATCTCTTGCTTCCCGATGAGGTGAAACTTCCTCGGCGGTGCACGGTCCATAGTATTATCTCCTCCTCCCCCTGGTTAACTTGTGAGTTAGGGAGCCTTCCTTTCTTTTAGAAAAGAGAAAGAAGATGAAATAATTTTATGGAGCCCAGTGTCTCGATTCTGCTAAACTGGTATGTTTGCTGCACAAAGTGTTAGCCAAACCATGCAATAAAATGATGAAAGCATGAATTTGACAAGTTGTGCGCAACACATGAGCTTTCTTCGATGCATCGGGTCTGCGCCCGGCTTTGTACTATGTTTTCCATGCAACCTCGGCACTACTTGTAAAATCGGTGGTGGCCGGAACTGGTTCGGGCAACCGCGCCCTACGGGTAAAACTTACGAAGATGCTCAATGTTCCAGGAGTTTCTCACCGGAATGCCATCTTCGGTCTCAAGGCGAACGCGCCGAGCCTAGTGACTCGCTTTCACCCGATAAGGGCCTTCCCACTTCAAGGTCAACTTGTTTGAATTCTTGGCGGACTGAACGCATCAAGAACAAGGTCGCCTTCCTCGAGACTTCTGGCACTAACTTTCTGCGGCTATGGTAGCGACGCAAAGCTTTGGTAGCGGCGGCTCGTGACAATGCCTAAAGGCGATCCTCCTCAAGGAGCAGCGCGTCATCTTGTCGCAGCTGCTCTTGCTCAAGCTCATCATAAGCGAGCACTCGAGGCGATCCATATACGAAGTTCCGTGGGGAGAACAGCCTCTGCTCCATAGACTAGAGCAAAGGGTGTCCGGCGGTGGCTCGATTTGGCGTCGTCTGATCGACCAAAGAACCACCCGACTCCTCGATCCAGCTTTCTTCCGCACTTGTGCAGCCTGTCGAAAGTCTGGTCTTGAGCCCGCAGCACTTCAAAGATTTGCCCTCTCGCTTGACCGTTGCTTCTCGGGTGAGCAACGGAAGCAAAAGCAGACCTTGGCGCCAAGATCTTGGGCGATCGCATGAAGGTGCGACTCAGTAAATTGTGTGCCGTTGTCGGTGATGATCCTGTTAGGGATTCCAAGCGACAAACAATCGACTGAAGAACTTGACTGCTTGTTGTCGTCACCTTCCTCATCGCTTCCACTTCCGACCACTTTGTGAACTTGTCGATGGCGACGTACAAGTACTCAAAGCCCCGACAACTTCGGGGAAGGGGCCGAGGATGTCGAGCCCCGGACCGAAAATGGCCAGGATAAAGGGATGCGTCTGGAGGGCTTGAGCTGGCTGGTGTATCTGTTTGGAATGGAACCGCACGCTTCACACTTGGTTACTTGTGCAGCTTGCATCACGGAGGCTGTCGGCGGAAGAAACCTTGCCGGAAAGCTTTGTCGGCAAGTGCTCTTGCGCCAATGTGGTGACCACATATGCCTCCGTGTATCTCGCCAACAGCTTACATCCATCTTCCACAGGAATACACTTCAATTTCACGCCGTTGAGTCTTCTTACATGCAGTATCTTTGTCGACAAAGCTGGTACATACTTGACTGTCGGGCTACTCTTTCCGCTTCTTCTTGCTCTTGGGAAGTTCTCTGTGCGAAGGAAATGGACAATCTCTTTGCGCCCATCTTTGGAGCTTGCGGCTCGACAACAAGGACTAAAGGCACATCTGCTGCTGCGGGAACATCAGCTTCCACGGCAATGACCTGCGGCCCTGCCGGAGCTTGACGCTCCCCGACAAGCTTACCGGAGCAAAACTTGTCGAAGGCGTCTTCTTCAACGAAACAAACCCTGGGGCCTATCGGAGCAGACTGCCCCTCAGCATTGTTGGTGTTGATCTTGGGAACCTTCGCAACGACGGCTTCGGGAAGCTCTGCCGGAAAGTAGTCACCAGAGATCAACTTCCTCTAGTTGCCTTGTTTAGTTGATGGTGTTACGGTTGGCTGAGTCAGCTTGAGCACGAAAATCCCTGGTTCCACAGGTAACTTAAGTGCAACGCACTTTGACAGGCCGTCAGCGATATCATTCTGAGCTCTTGGAACATGTTCCATTTGCAGGCCGTCAAAGTGCTCTTCTAGCTTCCTCACTTCATCAACGTAGGCTTCCATCAACGGACTATGGTAATCTTTGTTCACTTGGCGGACGACAAGCTGCGAGTCACCCCTGACAATAAGCTTTTTGATCCCAAGGTCCACTGCGATCTCGAGGCGGCAAGCAAACCTTCATACTCTGCAGTATTGTTTGTTGCTTGCTCCTTGGGAAAGTGCATCTAGACTACGTACTTGAGGTGCTCTCCGGTGGGTGCGATAAGCGACGCCGCAAGACCGACGCCTTGCATATGAGAAGGCACCATCAAAGTACATCGACCACTCTTTGCTTGCTTCCTTGACGGGATGCTCGTCTCGGAATCTCTTCATCTGGCGTTGGCGTCCATTCTGCTATGAATTACGCCAATGCTCGCTTTGGATAGTTGATGTGCTTTCAAACTTAAGACCAAAGCTTGAGCGGTTCCAATGCCCACTCGACAATCCTGCCCGTTGCTTCGGATTCTGCGGTATCCTCTTCAGCCGAGCGAGTGACAACTGTGATCTCATGTGCTTGGAAGTAGTGGCGCAGCTTTCTCGAGGCCATGAGGAGGCCGAAAAGCAATTTCGCACACCGGAGTACCTTGACCTAGCCCCCTGCGGAGAGGCCCGACAAAGTGGTAGGCGCTGCACCATCCTTTTACGCATCCGGTCATGCGTCGCACGGATTCGCCCTTGTCGGGACCAGAGCTTGTCGTGAAGCCCCTCGCTTGTCGCTGGATGTGCTTGCCGTGGTTCTTTGGCTCGTCATCCGCCTCCCTCTCCGCTACTAACGCAGCACTAACCACTTGATTGGTTGCTGCTATATATAGCATCAACTTCTCTTGTGGCTTAGGTGCGACAAGTGTTGGAGTGGAGGACATGTATCTCTTCAAGTCCTGCGGCGCAGCCTCCGCTTCGAGTCCATTTCATTGGACCTGCCTTTTTCAAAATCTTGAAAAATGGCAGCGGCGCTCAGCAGACCTAGAAATAAACCTGCTGAGAGCAGCTACACAACCGACAAGTCTTCGTACATCCTTGACGCGCTTTGGTGCTTCAATCTGCTCAATGGCCTTGATCTTGTCGGGATTAGCTTCAATCCCTCGTTGAGACACGAGGAACCCGAGAAGCTTGCCGGAAGGGACTCCAAACACGCACTTCTCGGGGTTGAGCTTGAGGTTGATTTTGCGCAGATTCACAAAGGTCTCGTCCAAATCTTGAACCAGAGTTGCTTTGTCCTTGCTTTTGACCACTATGTCATCCATGTAGGCTTCTACATTTCTGTGCATTTGCGGCTCAAAAGCGTCATGGACTACCCTTGCAAATGTTGAACCAGCATTCTTCAAACCGAAAGGCATCCGTATGAAACAGTATGTGCCACATGGTGTGATGAATGCGGTCTTCTCCTCATCTTCTTCAGCCATGAAGATCCGATGGTATCTGAGTATGCATCAAGAAAGCGAAAGCAAATCACATCCACCGTGGAGTCAACAATCTGGTCAATGCGCCGCAAGGGAAATGGATCTTTGCGACAAGCTTTATTAACATCCGTGAAGTCGGTACAAAGTCTCCATTTTCCATTTGCTTTGGCGACGACTACAGGATTGGCCAACCACCTAGGATGGAGCACTCCTCGACAAGGCCCGCCGCTTCCGGTTTCTTGATCTCTTCGGCTATGAATTCTTGGCGCTCCATCGCTTGCTTCCTGACTTTTTGCTTGACGGGCGCAATGAGGACAAACGGCCAGGCGGTGCTCAATCACTTTCCTGGGAACACCGGGGATGTCAGACGGTTGCCATGCAAACACGTCGACATTCGCCCGCAGGAAAGCAACGAGCGCGCCTTCCTATTTAGGGTCGAGAGAGGCACTGATGGTAAAGGTACCACCAGTGCCGTCCTCCTTGTCGGGCACCTTCTTGGTCTTTGGCGGAGCCTCCATCTTCTTGCACTTGCCGGTGGAGCTCGATGGTGCGTCCTCGACGGTAGCGCAGCACTCCGAAGAGGTGCGCTTGCCGGAGTAAGCATCAGAGTTCTTGCCGGACTTGGACTTTGTCTTCTTCCCCGGGGAGTTTGGTGACAAGTGTTTGGCAATCTGTCGCGGCTGCTGCATCCCGGTAGATCTTGTCGGCACAGATAAGGGCATCCTTCTTGTCGCCATGGACAGAGATGACGCTTATCGGGCCTGGCATCTTGAGTAAGTTGTAGGCGTAGTGAGAGGCTGCCATGAACTTGGCGAGTGTTGGACGGCCAAGTATCCCATTGTAAGGCAATGGGAAATCGGCAACGTCGAATGTGACCCTCTCAGTCCTGAAGTCCAGCTCACGCCAAATGTTACCGGCAGCATAATCTTCCCTTCGGCTTGCTCCTTCCCGGATTGATTCCTTGGAAAGTGCCGGTCTCTTCGAGCTTCATTGTCGTGGATTTGAAGCTTCTGGAGCACCGCGGAGGAGATCAGATTCAAGCCGGCCCCGCCGTCAACTAGCATTTTGGTGACCTTGAGGTTGCGGATGGTCGGTGAGACCAACATCGGCAAGCACCCGACCGCAGTTATGCGATCAGGGTGGTCCTCAATATCAAAAATGATAGGCGTGCTGGACCACTTCAGAGGCTTGCGTGACTCTACGGATGGTTCCGCTGCATTGACCTCCGCATCCATTGCTTGAGTTGGCGGTGGGATGTATGCAGGAAGCACCTCCGCCAATGCAGAGGACCTCTGTGGCTTTCCGAAACTCCTGCTCATCAGCCGCTGCCGTCTTCCATATCTTCGCTGCCGTCATCATCTTCATCCTTGTCGCGGCCGCGGGAGGTCTGTCTCCTTGCGGCTGCTTGGCCTTGCTGGCGTCCTCCCGGCCGGGGCGTTTCTTGTTTGCTCCCCTGCACCTTCACTGGGCCTTCTCCTTGTCGCGCCCGCTTCGTACTCAGCTCTCTGCTGTTCGACAAGCTGCTCGACCTTCTTACAGCTCCGGAGGTCGTGGCCCTTGGTGCGGTGGATCTTGCGATCGCTTGCCGGAGCTGTCACCGCTTGTCGGGCGGCCGCCACCGACCGGTGGTTGGCGTCGGCGGCAACCTCCTTGCCGGAGCCACCAGCCTTGGCGTTCTTGTCGCCACCTCCGTTGCCGGACTGCTCAACAGCCTAGCACTTCTCTACCTTTCTTCCTCATGTTGCCTCGCCGCCGCCTTTCTTTGCCGGGCGGTGTCCTCACCGTCGAGATCCTGCTTCCACATTCTCTCTGGAGTCTCCTCCCTTCTTGGTAGCGTGCACACTTTGTCGGCCAAGGCGTACAGCTCGGCCGACGTCCTTGACTTTGCACATCGCCATCTCCTCCTCATCCTGCGGTTCCGCACATTACGATGAAATGCGCTGATCACCTTGGCGGGGTGGACGCCACGGGATGTTGTAATGCACACGGCTGAATCTACGAATGAACTTGCGAGGACTCTCCTTCCTTACAGGCGAGCAGATGAAGGTCGCTCTCTTGGCCATGAGGCTTGTGGCCACCGTGAAGGCGCCAACAAACTAATGGCACAGATCTGCCCAAGAGGATATGGAGCTGTCCGGCAAGTGCATGAGCCAAGATCTGACGTTGGGCTTGAGCACGAGCGGGAAGTAGTTGGCGAGGATCTTGTCGTCCCGTCCCCACCCCCAGCCTGCACCGCGATGGTGTAGATGCTGAGGAACTCCGACGGATGCGTCCTGCCATCATACTTCTCCGGCACGTCTGGTTTGAAGTTTTTCTGGCTGGGCCCTTTGGACTTGCCGCAGCTCACGAGTGAACGCAGGGCAACCTACCGCGTCTGACAAGTCACTGGCTCCTACGGCGCGCATGTGAACAGAAGGCCCAGCGCTTTGTCGGATCGACGTCGCGCTTCTCTCCGGCGCTCGATGCGATTTCGGCGTCCTCTTGTTGTCGCTCATGAAGAACTTGGCAATGATCGCGGCGAGCACGTGGATCCGACGACGCCGAGGAGTCGCTGTCGAGGTGGATCCGGAGAGTCGGCGATCTTGGCCTTCGTGGCGGAGAGTGCACGGTGGTTGCACCTCCGACAGTCTCGTCGCCACCGGCTCGTGCCTTGTCGTCTCGCCGCGGCAACGATGGCATTGGTTGCCGCGGAGCGTCGCCGTTGGCAAAGTCGATGAGGCTCTGGATAGTGGCCCTTCACTCGTCGACCTTGTCAGCCGTTGGAGGGTAGTCGAGGAGCAGCTGAGCTCTCGCCAGAGCTTCTGCTGGAGTAGTGGGTGGCATTGGCGAACGGTGCGAGGAGCGGGATATGCTCGGACTTCTAACTATGTTAGAAGGAGCAGCACCCCGTCCGGGCGACCGTATCTCACTCGTGCCAGCATGTTGGCGCGCATGTTGGTCTTGAGGGTCTCGATCCAACGAACGTATGGCGTTGTGAACGCCATGACGTTGTTGGTCCCGTGTCTCCTGAGATGGGCGCGGGGGATGCGCGGACGCCGAGGTTTGCGGGGCCTTGTCCTTGGACTTGGCAACATCGCGAACACCTTCGTCGGCGCCCGTTCCTCTGCCGGCGTCTCCTCCACCACCCGTTTGCTGCGGTGAGGGTGGGTACGACGCGGACGGCTCTGCTGCCGCCGATGCCTTCTTCTTCGGTGGCATGTTGAGGAAGATGTTGAGGACGCTGCTCGTGTGAACGCCGGATCAGATTCACACGGCCTCGACGCCCCTACCGGGCGCGCCAAAGATGTCGGGAGGCTGATCGTACCCACGAACACCTATGGGGCCGGGCGGACCAGGCCCCTTTGTGGTTCGGAGGGGGCGGAGATCGCACGAAGAGCGGATCGAGGCGAGGCACACGAGCAGTTTACCCAACCGGAGCTCTCCGGAGAGATAAAACTCCTCTGCTGCTTGTCCGATGTATTGCGTTCTTGCTAGGGAGCCGGCGAGAGCTACAAAACCTAGCGTGAGTGTATCTGGTCTCGAGTGAGTCGAGCGAACCGAACCCCCTCACGTTGCACATGGGCCTCCTTTTATATGCTCAAGGGGTCTCGACAGGTGGCAACATAGGCGGGGTACAAATGTAAAAACAGGAGTTGGTACACCTACCGAACAAAGGTCTGATGCAAAATACCTAACTCGACAGCAAGGGACAAAGCAATAAATGCCCGTCGATTGTCGCCCAAACAAAGGCAACAGAGACCGTCAGTGCGCCTCCGGCCGCCACGATGGCAAGCTTGTCGGCGCCGCTTATCGCTGCTCTCCGCTGGCTGCACTGACCTCTCGACGCAGCGCATGGAACGGTCCCATGGCGACCGCGTCATTTGGATGAGCTGGAGCGGAGATGGAGAGAGGTTGCTTGCCGCGGCAAGCGCCTTGCTACGGCCGAATCCTTGCCGCGTCCGGAGGCTTGTCGCGCTCCGAGCCTTCCCGGCAAGCTCCTCTTGCCGGGGCCTTGTCTTCTGCATGCCTTGAGTGGCCTTGCCGACAAGCTCCTCTTGCCGGGGCCTTGTCTTCTCAATCCAATACTTTGTTCTTGAATGGCTCCAACGGAGCCACGGAGGACCTTGGCGGTGACGAGGCAAAACCTTGCCGCGGGGTGCTGCAACTGTCCGTGCACGAGTACGGGATACTAGGGTACCCCTACTCTAGTACACCGACAAGAATACTCAGGTTAAACTTGACGAGCCTAGCATATGCAGATATGGCCTCGGAACACTGAGACCGAAAGGTCGAGCATGAATCATATAGTAGATATGATCAACATAGTGATGTTCACCATTGAAAACTACTCCATCTCACATGATGATCGGACATGGTTTAGTTGAGATGGATCACGTGATCACTTAGATGATTCGAGGGATGTCTATCTAAGTGGGAGTTCTTAAGTAATATGATTAATTGAACTTTAATTTATCATGAACTTAGTACTGATAGTATTTTGCTTGTCTATGTTGTTGTAGAAAGATGGCCCGTCTGTTGTTCCGTTGAATTTTAATGCGTTCCTTGAGAAAGCAAAGTTGAAAGATGATGGTAGCAATTACACGGACTGGGTCCGTGAATTTGAGGATTATCCTCATTCTTGCACAGAAGAACTACGTCCTAGAAGTACCGCTGGGTGCCAGGCCTGCTGCAGATGCAACTGACGATGTTAAGAACGTCTGGCAGAGCAAAGCTGATGACTACTCGATAGTTCAATGTGCCAAGCTTTACGGCTTAGAACTGGGACTTCAACGATGTTTTGAACGTCATGGAGCATATGAGATGTTCCAGGAGTTGCAGTTAATAATTCAAGCAAATGCCCGGATTGAGAGATATGAAGTCTCCAATAAGTTATATAGCTGCAAGATGGAGGAGAATAGTTCTATCAGTGAACATATACTCAAAATGTCTGGTATAACAATCACTTGATTCAACTGGGAGTTAATCTTCCGGATGATAGTGTCATTGATAGAATTCTTCAATCACTGTCGCCAAGCTACAAAAGCTTCGTGATGAACTATAATATGCAAGGGATGGATAAGACAATTCCCGAGCTCTTCGCAATGCTAAAGGCTGCGGAGGTAGAAATCAAGAAGGAGGATCAAGTGTTGATGGTCAACAAGACCACCAGTTTCAAGAAAAAGGGCAAAGGGAAGAAGAAAGGGAACTTCAAGAAGAACAGCAAACAAGTTGCTGCTCACTATAAGAAACCCAAATCTGGACCTAAGCCTGAGACTGAGTGCTTCTACTTCAAGCAGACTGGTCACTAGAAGCGGAACTGCCCCAAGTATTTGGCGGATAAGAAGGATGGCAAGGTGAACAAAGGTATATGTGATATACATGTTATTGATGTGTACCTTACCAATGCTCGCAGAGCATCTGGTTTTTGATAGGTTACATTGCTAATATTTGCAACTCGAAACAAGGACTACGGATTAAGCGAAGATTGGCTAAGGACGAGGCGACGATGCGTGTGCGAAATGGTTCCAAAGTCGATGTGATCGTAGTCGGCACGCTACCTCTACATCTACCTTCGGGATTAGTTTTAGACCTGAATAATTGTTATTTGGTGCCAGCGTTAAGCATGAACATCATATCTGGATCGCGTTTGATGCGAGACGGTTATTCATTTAAATAATAGAATAATGGTTGTTCTATTTATATGAGTAATATCTTTTATGGTCATGCGCCCTTGAAGAGTGGTCTATTTTTATTAAATCTCGATAATAGTGATACACATATTCATAATATTGAACCCAAAATATGAATAGTTGATAATGATAGTGCAACTTATTTGTGGCACTGCAGTTTAGGTCATATTGGTGTAAAGCGCATGAAGAAACTCCATACTGATGGATTTTTGGAATCACTTGATTATGAATCACTTGGTACTTGCGAACCATGCCTCATGGGCAAGATGACAAAAACGCCGTTCTCCGGAACAATGGAGCGAGAAACAGATTTGTTGGAGATTATACATACTGATGTATGTGGTCCGATGAATACTGAGGCTCGCGGGGGGTATCGTTATTTTCTCACCTTCACAGATGATTTGAGTAGATATGGGTATATCTACTTAATGAAACATAAGTCTGAAACATTTGAAAAGTTCAAAGATTTCAGAGTGAAGAGGAAAATCATCGTAACAAGAAAAATAAAGTTTCTACGATCTGATCATGGAGGAGAATATTTGAGTTATGAGTTTGGTCTTCATTTGAAACAACGTGGAATAGTTTTGCAACTCACGCCACCTGGAACACCACAGCGTAATGGTGTGTCCGAACATCGTAATCGTACTTTACTAGATATCGTGCGATCTATGATATCTCTTACTGATTTACCGCTATCGTTTTGGGGTTATGCTCTTGAGACGGCTGCATTCGCGTTAAATAGGGCACCATCTAAATCCATTGAGACGATGCCTTATGAACTGTGGTTTGGCAAGAAACCAAAGTTGTCGTTTCTTAAAGTTTGGGGCTGCGATGCTTATGTAAAAAAGCTTTAACCTGATAAGCTCAAACCCAAATCGGAGAAGTGTGTCTTCATAGGATACCCAAAGGAGACTGTTGGGTACACCTTCTGTCACAGATCCGAAGGCAAAACATTCGTTACTAAGAATGGATCCTTTCTAGAGAAGGCGTTTCTCTCAAAAGAAGTGAGTGGGAGGAAAGTAGAACTTGATGAGGTAATTGTACCTGCTCCCTTATTGGAAAATAGTTCATCACAGAAACCGGTTCCTGTGACACCTACACCAATCAGTGAGGAAGCTAATGATATTGATCATGAAACTTCAGATCAAGTTACTACCGAACCTCGCAGGTCAACCAGAGTAAGATCTGCACCAGAGTGGTACGGTAATCCTGTTCTGGAGGTCATGTTACTTTACCAAGGCGAACCTACGAACTATGAAGAAGCGATGGTGAGCCTAGATTTCGCAAAATGGCTTGAAGCCATGAAATCTGAGATGGGATCCATGTATTAGAACAAAGTGTGGACTTTGGTTGACTTGCCCGAT
Organism: Aegilops bicornis; assembly: GCA_021605145.1. Classification (NCBI taxonomy): domain Eukaryota; kingdom Viridiplantae; phylum Streptophyta; class Magnoliopsida; order Poales; family Poaceae; genus Aegilops; species Aegilops bicornis. The sequence continues at coordinate 500,762,923 of CM038675.1, forward strand.
GATTGGCAAGCCATAGAAAATAAATGGATCTTCAAGAAGAAGACTGACGCTGATGGTAATGTTTCTGTCTACAAAGCTCGACTTGTTGCGAAAGGTTTTCGACAAGTTCAAGGAGTTGACTACGATGAGACTTTCTCACCCGTAGCGATGCTTAAGTCTATCTGAATCATGTTAGCAATTGCCGCATTTTATGATTATGAAATTTGGCAAATGGATGTCAAAAATGCATTCGTGAATGGATTTCTGGAAGAAGAGTTGTATTTGATGCAACCGGAAGGTTTTGTCGATCCAAAGGGAGCTAACAAAGTGTGCAAGCTCCAGCGATCCATTTATGGACTGGTGCAAGCCTCTCGGAGTTGGAATAAACGTTTTGATAGTGTGATCAAAGCATATGGTTTTATACAGACTTTTGGAGAAGCCTGTATTTACAAGAAATGAGTGAGAGCTGTAAAATCCCAAATTTTCAATTTGGAATTTTATACATTAAGTCATCATGCATATCATATTTTCATGCATTTTCCGATCCTAGAAAATTTCACGCAACTCAAGGACCCTCGGAGAGAGTTGGAGATTTCAATATTTTCATATTTGAGTTTTCTCAAATTTTGAAAATACGATCATTTGGATTTATTCATTTTTATCTTCAAATATTTTTCCAATAAAAAAAATAAAGAGAGGGAATAATATGACTTTCCCAAAATTTAGGAAAAATGAAGATTTAATAAATAAATCAAATTTTGGATTTTTCGGAGTTTATTTGCCTTAGGGAAAAATTTCGTATTTTCAAAAATTGCATTTTGGTTCCGTATTAAAGTTCATTTTGTTCGACTCATTTTTAGGAGTCGGGGAAAATTTATTTTATTAAATTTGGAGTTCGTTTATATTTTATTTTATTCATTTTTCTCTTGAAGTTTTATAAAAAAATGTCGCCCGCTCGGGCCAAGGGCCCACTGCCCAAAGAGCCTCTCCTCGCGTGCGCCAAGACGCAGCCGCCTGCTGGGCCACGGGCGAGGCGAGTCCGAGGAGGGCTCCTCCTCCTCCTGCTTGCCCCCTCCCCAAGCAAGCCTCCCTCTTTATATACTCCCCCCTCTCTCCTCCCCAAGCAGCGCCGCCACGCCCCCAACCCATAGCCCCGCCGCCCGTGAGCCTTGTGTGACCCGCCGCCGCCCGAGCCCGCCGCCGGTGCCCGCCGCCAGTGCCTCGGAGACGCCTGCCGCCCGAAGCCGCCGACCCGCCGGAGCCCCTCCCCGGCGAGGTAGCCGCCGCGCCACCTCCCCGGTTCGGTTTTGTTTAAAAAACCGTTCCGGTTTTCTTTCCGTTGTTCGTTTTTTTTTAAAAACCCTAGATCGGTTTATTTTTTTTCTCGGTTTAGTTATTTAGTGAACGTTCACCGATCCGTTCGTTTTAACGAACACGTTCACCGATTAGTTTCTGTTAACGAACGTCCGTTCGTTTAACCGTTCGTCATTTTTCTTTTAACCGGATTTAATCCGATTATTTTCCGATCTCAATTTCAGATCCAATCTTCAATCTAGTTTATTTTCTCGCTCGTTTATCGGAATCAGGTGATTCAAGCGCCTGGAGTTTCGTTTTGAAACCGCCGTTCCGACTAATCCACTTAAATAAAGTTTTGCTACTATAAAATTTGACCTAGTTTCAAATTGCTAGAACCGAGTTGTTTTCTTTCGAAGTTTGACTTTCGTTGCTTTATTTGATTCGATTCTTTTTGCAACCAGGGTTCTTAAGTTGAACTTTCCGGTCAGATCTTCTATTCGAGATTTACCTGTGCATTAGATGAGTATTTATTGTATGCTTGTTGTTTGTCTGTGATAGATCACCCGGAGTGCGCCGCTTGTTACTTGGAGTCTCTAGGTTTCGCGGATCGTCAGCAAGGCAAGTAACACTTGATCATACTTTTTCTACTACCCAGTTTTATGCATTAGATCAATCCTCAAACACTTGCATGATTAGGATCTAATTAAATTGTGGGATGGGAAGTAGATTGAGGTAGTACCTATTACCTGTTTTACTTATGAAACCTTGGGAGTTACTTCTACGTTTGCTTATTGCCATGCTATGCTAGTAGACGTGGATTGGGTGAGTGAATATCCATGACAGATGTGAGATTGTTAATTAATGGTTTATTTAAGGTGGCAACTTAAACGCACATCTGGGTGGATTGAGGCACCTGGTTTCTATCAGGACTTGCCTGTTTTCTTGGACCGCCACCCGGGCTCAAAGGGATCATAAGATCATTCATGCTAGAAACTTCCGTGCGCAGCCACAAGCCATTATGGGCTCTGGCATAGTTGAGTAAGTCGTATGCGAACTCTTATAGTGGTGGACTAGCAGATGTAGGGGATGTAGGTGTACCGGTCCACCCATCGTAAGGTGCTAGCGCTTCGAAAGATTGTGTCTCGGTCATCCGTCTCTCAAACACCTCAGAAACGAGAACCAAGCGGAGGCGATCGAGTCTTGTGGGGTAAAGTGCGCAAACCTTTGCAAGAGTGTATAATCTAATCATGATTAGCCGTGTCCCCGGTTAAGGACAGCTTGAGTATCGAGAACTTGGATATCATGTGAATCTCAGCATGTTACTCTAATTAATGTTATTGGGTTATTAATGAGTACTTTTAATTGGGATTGAGGATGCTGTCAACCATTCTCAATGTTTAACAACCACCATGATAGTTAAACAAATTTATTCCTTTGCAGTAGGGAAAAACTAGCTTTATGCAAAACTGTAACCGTAGAGCTTATCCACCAGCCATATATGCATGTAGTATAGGCTTATTCCTTCATTACTCTCTATGTGTTACATTGCCAGCATATTCCATGTGCTGACCCGGTTTCGGCTGCAACATTCATGTTGCGAGACTTTTCGAACGACGAGTAAGGTGTTTAGGTCGTGGTTCTATACTCGGTGATGCCGATGGAGTTGATGGACTCACTTATCTTCCAAGTCTTCCTTCGTTATCGTTATTAGATGGCCTTAAGCCATATTTATTGTAATAAGTCCTCTTTTGGACAACGCTGTAATAAGTGTGTGATTGCTACTCTGTTATAAATCCTTCGAAGTACTGTGTGGTGTCAGCATTACTGATCCAGGGATGACACCTGAGCACAGAGACTTGATCCTTTCGGGTCGGGTCGCTACAAAGCTCTGTAGCATTTCTGATATTATATGTGGATGACATATTACTGATTGGAAATGATATAGAATTTCTGGATAGCATAAAAGGATACTTGAATAAGAGTTTCTCAATGAAAGACCTCGGTGAAGCTTCTTACATATTGGGCATCAATATCTATAGAGATAGATCAAGACGCTTGATTGGACTTTCACAAAGCACATACCATGACAAAGTTTTGAAGAAGTTCAAAATGGATCAAGCAAAGAAAGGATTCTTGCCTGTGTTACAAGGTGTGAAGTTGAGTCAGATTCAATGCCCGACCACTGCAGAAGATAGAGAGAAAATGAAAGATGTTCCCTATGCTTCAGCCATAGGCTCTATCATGTATGCAATGCTGTGTACCATACCTGATGTGTGCCTTGCTATTAGTTTAGCAGGGAGGTACCAAAGTAATCCATGAGTGGATCACTGGACAGCGGTCAAGTACATTCTGAAATACCTGAAAAGGACTAAGGATATGTTTCTCGTTTATGGAGGTGACAAAGAGGTCGTCGTAAATGGTTACGTCGATGCAAGCTTTGACGCTGATCCGGACGATTCTAAATCGCAAACCAGATACATGTTTACATTGAACGGTGGAGCTGTCAGTTGGTGCAGTTGTAAACAAAGTGTCGTGGCGGGATCTACCTGTGAAGTGGAGTACATAGCTGCTTCAGAAGCAGCAAATGAAGGAGTCTGGATGAAGGAGTTCATATCCGACCTAGGTGTCATACCTAGTGCATCGGGACCAATGAAAATCTTTTGTGACAATACTAGTGCAATTGCTTTGGCAAAGGAATCCAGATTTCACAAGAGAACCAAGCACATCAAGAGACGCTTCAATTCCATCCGGATCAAGTCCAGGTGGGAGACATAGAGATTTGCAAGATATATATGGATCAGAATGTTGCAGACCCGTTGACTAAGCCTCTTCCACGAGCAAAACATGATCAGCACCAAAACTCCATGGGTGTTAGAATCATTACTGTGTAATCTAGATTATTGACTCTGGTGCAAGTGGGAGACTGAAGGAAATATGCCCTAGAGGCAATAATAAAGTTATTATTTATTTCCTCATATCATGATAAATGTTTATTATTCATGGTAGAATTGTATTAACCGGAAACATAATACATGTGTGAATACATAGACAAACATAGTGTCACTAGTATGCCTCTACTTGACTAGCTCATTGATCAAAGATGGTTGAGTTTCCTAGCCATAGAAATGAGTTGTCATTTGATTAACGGGATCACATCATTAGGAGAATGATGTGATTGACTTGACCCATTCCGTTAGCTTAGCACTTGATCATTTAGTTTACTGCTATTGCTTTCTTCATGACTTATACATGTTCCTGTGACTATGAGATTATGCAACTCCCGATTACCGGAGGAACACTTTGTGTGCTACCAAACATTACAACGTAACTGGGTGATTATAAAGGTGCTCTATAGGTATCTCCGATGGTACTTGTTGAGTTGGCTATCAAGATTAGGATTTGTCACTCCGATTGTCGGAGAGGTATCTTTGGGCCCTCTCGGTAATGCACATCACTATAAGCCTTGCAAGCAATGTGATTAATGAGTTAGTTACATGATGATGCATTACGTAATGAGTTAAGAGACTTGCCGGTAACGAGATTGAGCTAGGTATTGAGATACCGACGATCGAATCTCGGGCAAGTAACATATCGATGACAAAGGGAATAACGTATGTTGTTATGCGGCTTGACCGGTAAAGATCTTCATAGAATATGTATGAGCCAATATGAGCATCTAGGTTCCGCTATTGGTTATTGACCGGAGACGTGTCTCGGTCATGTCTACATAGTTCTCGAACCCGTAGGGTCCGCACGCATAATGTTCGGTGACGATCGGTATTATGAGTTTTTGTGTTTTGATGTACCGAAGGTAGTTCGGAGTCGCGTATATGATCACGGACATGACGAGGAGTCTCGAAATGGTCGAGATGTAAAGATTGATATATTGGACGACTATGTTTGGACACCGGAAGTGCTTCGGGAGGTTTCGGACATTTACCGGAGTACTGGGGGGTTACCGGAACCCCGGGGGGAGTATATTGGGCCTAATGGGCCTTACTGGAGAAGAGGAGGGGCGGCCAGGGCAGGCCGCGCGCCCCCTCCCCCTCTTGTCCGAATTGGACAAGGAGGGGGGCAGCGCCCCCCTTTCCTTCCCCTCTCTCTCCTCCTCCCCCCTTCTCCTACTCCTACTAGGAAAGGAGGTGGCCGGCCGCCTCTCCCCCCTTGCTCCTTTATATATGGGGGCAGGGGGCACCTCCAAACACACAAGTTGATCTATTGATCTCTCCCAGCCGTGTGCGGTGCCCCCTCCACCATAATCCACCTCGGTCATATCGTAGCGGTGCTTAGGCGAAGCCCTGCGTTGGTAGCAACATCATCACCGTCATCACGCCGTCATGCTGACGGAACTCTCCCGTGAAGCTTTGCTGGATCAGAGTTTGCGAGACGTCATCGAGCTGAACGTGTGATGAACTCGGAGGTGCCATACATTCGGTACTTGGATCGAGCGGATCGTGAAGACGTACGACTACATCAACCGCGTTGTGCTAACGCTTCCACTTTCGATCTACGAGGGTACATGGACAACACTCTCCCCTCTCGTTGCTATGCATCACCATGATCTTGCGTGTGCGTAGGATTTTTTTTGAAATTACTACGTTCCCAAACAAATACATCTTAGTGTTTCCGGGGTGAATCGAGTATGGCGAGTCGTGAGCTTCCTGAAGTATTAACTTCCCGATTTCCGCATCATTGGGCACATAAATACGATCCTCAAACCATAATGTTTCGTGCTCATCCTCACGAAAACCTTTGGCCTTTCCTTCACTCATCTTCTCCTTTATCTCAGCAATCTCCTTATCAGTCTTCTGGGCTTCTCGTATCTTTCCCAGCAATGTGTACTGAACCTCCAATGTTGCAACAAAACCTCTCGGAACTATCTCCAATCGAAGTTCCCTGGGATCTTTGGCTAACTCCTATGGTAATCCTCCAGTTAGGAGAGTATTGACGTAACTCTTTCGGCTCAAAGTGTCTGCTACAACATTGGCCTTTCCTGGATGATAATGCAACTTCATTTCATAATACTTTATGAGCTCCAACCATCTCCTCTGCCTGAGATTCAACTCCTTCCGCGTAAAAATATATTTCAAACTCTTGTGATCCGTGTATTTCCAATAAGAAAATGTCATCAGGTCTTGAGCGCATGCACTACGGCTGCTAACTCCAAATCATGCGTGGCATAATTCAACTCATGAGGTCGAAGCTGACGTGAGGCATATGAAACAACTCTTCTGTCTTGCATAAGTACACCCGCAAGTCCCTGGCGAGAAGCATCGCAATATAGTTGTAAGTCTTTGCGTATATCCGGAAGAATTAGCGCTGGGGCTGTAACTAAACGTTTCTTCAACTCCTGAAAGCTGGCCTCACATTCTTTAGTCCATTTGAACTTGGTATCCTTCTTCAACAATTCCGTCATGGGCTTCGCAATTTTTGAAAAATTCTTAATGAATCTCCGATAATATCCTGCGGGTCCAAGAAAACTGCGTATCTCTCCAACTGAGGTGGGTGCCAACCACTCAGTGACAAACTGAACCTTGGTAGGGTCTACTTCTATACCTTCTCCTGATATAACATGTCCAAGAAAACCAACTTATTTCAACCAAAACTCACATTTGCTGAACTTGGCGTATAACTGATGTTCCTTGAGTTTCTCGAGAACTAAGCGCAAATGTTCCTTGTGTTCTTCATTCTTTGAGTACACCAATATATCATCAATGAACACCACAAAAAACTTATCCAAGAACTCCTTGAACACCTTATTCATCATACTCATAAAATAGGCAGGGGCGTTAGTCAATCAAAAAGACATGACTGTGTACTCATATAGCCCATACCTCATGGTAAAAGTTGTCTTAGGTATATCCTGTTCTCGGATCTTCAGCTGGTGGTATCCTGATCACAGATCAATCTTGGAGAATACTTTAGCTCCGTACAGCTGGTCAAACAACTCATTGATCATCGGTAGCGGGTATTTATTCTTGATCGTCACCTCATTTAGTGCACGATAATCAACAACCATTCTCAAAGATCCATCCTTATTCTCAACTAAGAGCACTGGGGCTAAACACGGTGATGAACTTGGTCGAATATAACCTTTCTCTAATAACTCCTTAATCTGCTTCTTAATCTCTTCTAGATCATTCGCGGGCATCCGATATGGTCTCTTCGATATTGGTCCGGTGCCTGGCAACAACTCTATCGAAAATTCTATATCTCGATCTGGTGGCATGCCTGGTAATTCCTCTGGGAACACATAGGGATAATGCTTCACAACTGGCACTTCCTCCTGAACAACTCCCGAGAGTGAATTTACTTGGGTCCTCCTTGGCGCATGCCTGGACACATACTTGATCCTTTTACCCTCCGCGGTGGTGAGGAGAATTGACTTGCTAGCACAAACGATATTTCCTCCATACATCGATAGCCATTCCATGCCTAGTATCACATCCAATCCTTCTGACTCCAAAATTATTAGGTCTGAGGGGAAAACATGCCTACCTATGGTCAATGGCATCTGAAAACATCCTCTCCTTTCCATATACTCCGCTCCAGGTGAGCTTACTAACATAGGTGTCTTAAGGGCTATGGTGGGCAACTTAAAGTTATCCACAAATCCCCTCGATATGTATGAATGCGATGCACCGGTGTCAAAAAGAACAATAGCAGTAAATGACTTAATCAAAAACTTACCGATAACTGCATCCAGCTGCTCCTCAACTTCCTCCACGTTAACGTGGTTCACCTATCCTCTGGTGAAAGGGTTGCGCTTCTTCCCAGAACTTCCATTTTCATTACCATTCTTCAACTCAGAACAATCATTGGCGTAGTGTCCAGTCTTCCCGCACTTGTAACAGGTGACGTGACTCAAATCCTTCTTGGCGGGTGTTGCTGGGTTGGAACGGTTCTGGTTGTTGTTTCCTCCTTTCCCATTTCCATTCTTCCTTTTGCGGCTGTCTATGTGCTGCTGCTTGCCTTCAATCATAAGAGCCCTGTCTACCAACTCTTGGTAGTAAGTGAATGTTGCCACCATCAACTGCATACTCAACTCGTCATTCAGCCCCTCCATGAACTTCTCCTGCTTTGCCGCATCTGTGGCCACATCATCTGGGGCGTAGCGAGCTAACACGCTAAACTCATCCACGTACTGCGCCACAATACGATTTCCCTGGCGTAAGTTGTGAAACTCACGCTTCTTCATATTCATAGCTCCAGCTGAGATATGTGCGGTGCGGAATGCTTGCTGAAATTGATCCCAAGTGACATTGGCCACGGGGAAAGTGGCAGTGTAGTTCTCCCACCATGAGGTTGCGGGTCCATCCAGTTGGTGTGCGGCAACGCGCACCTTCTCAACATCTGTGGAACATGCGGTGGTCAGCTCCCTTCCAATCTTGCGGAGCCAGTCATCAGCAACAATCGGCTCGGTGCTACTAGAAAACATCGGCAGATTCAACCTTAGAAAACGGGCTAAGTTGTCAACTGGAGTAGGTGGCGGTGGATTGTTGTTGTTGTTGTTGTTTTTGTTGTTGGTGTTGTTGTTGTTGTTGTTGTTGTTGTTGTTGTTGTTGTTGTTGTTGTTGTTGTTGTTGTTGTTGTTGTTGTTGTTGTTGTTGTTGTTGTTGTTGTTGTTGGTGTTGTTGTTGTTGTTGTTCTTGTTGTTGTTGTTGTTGTTGTTGTTGTTGTTGTTGTTGTTGTTGTTGTTGTTGTTGTTGTTGTTGTTGTTGTTGTTGTTGTTGTTGTTGTTGTTGTTGTTGTTGTTGTTGTTGTTGTTGTTGTTGTTGTTGTTGTTGTTGTTGAGTTGGTGGCGGTGGATTGTTGTTGTTGTTGTTGTTGTTGTTGTTGTTGTTGTTGTTGTTGTTGTTGTTGTTGTTGTTGTTGTTGTTGTTGTTGTTGTTGTTGTTGTTGTTGTTGTTGTTGTTGTTGTTGTTGTTGTTGTTGTTGTTGTTGTTGTTGTTGTTGTTGTTGTTGTTGTTGTTGTTGTTGTCGGTGTTTGTTGTCGCTGTTTGTTGTTGTTGTTGTTGTTGTTGTTGTTGTTGTTGTTGTTGTTGTTGTTGTTGTTGTTGTTGTTGTTGTTGTTGTTGTTGTTGTTGTTGTTGTTGTTGTTGTTGTTGTTGTTGTTGTTGTTGTTGTTGTTGTTGTTGTTGTTGTTGTTGTTGTTGTTGTTGTTGTTGTTGTTGTTGTTGTTGTTGTTGTTGCTGTTGTTGTTATTGCTGTTGTTGATGCTGTTGTTGTTGTCGTCGTTGTTGTTGTGGTTTTTGCTGTTGTTGTTGTTGTTGTTGTTGTTGTTGTTGTTGTTGTTGTTGTTGTTTTTGTTGGTGTTGTTGTTGTTGTTGTTGTTGTTGTTGTTGTTGTTGTTGTTGTTGTTGTTGTTGTTGTTGTTGTTGTTGTTGTTGTTGTTGTTGTTGTTGTTGTTGTTGTTGTTGTTGTTGTTGTTGTTGTTGTTGTTGTTGTTGTTGTTGTTGTTGTTGTTGTTGTTGTTGTTGTTGTTGTTGTTGATCTTTGTGTTGTCTTATTCTTTATTCTTTATTCTTTATTCTTTGTTGTTGTTGTTGTTGTTGTTGTTGTTGTTGTTGTTGTTGCCTTGGTTCTGGACTAGCAACTGCATCAAGGCATTCTGCTGTTGGATCAACTGAGTGAGCTATGGTGGGAAGACAAATCTAGGGTCACGTCTCGGAGGCATCTGATAGGTTTCAGAGGGGTGAGAACATAATAGAGTGAGGTCTAAAGAGAAATCATTACCCATATGCACATGAGACAAACACATTCATTTCACACCACTCAATTCAAACAAGATCATACAATCGATCTAAACTACCGTTACAAAATGCTCGGACTATTACTATATACATGGGGGAATACTACTTTTAATATGGTGGTCGACTAGAAATTTTGATCGGTGGAAGACTCCATGATATCTGCTCCAACTTCATCTTCATAATCTTCATCACTATCAGTTCGGAGTCAGTGTCGTCGATTATGATGTAGTCTTCAGGATGGTTGTCCTCCTCAGGTTTGGGATCTCCCATGAATATTCCTGGCTTCTTCTTCAGGTCTTCATTCTTCTCCAGTAGTACTGCAATCTCTTCTTCATATCCATCGCGTGTAGACATGAGTTCTTCTTCTAGCTCCACGTTCCTGGTCATCACCTTCTTCATGTCTATCATACTGGCGCACATCTGGTTCTCCTGACGACGAATGTGCTGATTTAGCTCCTGTATGTAGGCTGCAATAGATTTATCCTTCCTGGTGCAAATCAGCTCCCATTGCTCGTCTCGGCGTCCACATATCTGGTAGATGGTGTCCTTAAGATCCTTGTACTATACCTTGTCGATGCGTCCCATGGCGATGTGGGCGGCCATGCTCTTTCCTAGACTCCAGGTTGGTGCATTAAAGGAAAACTCTATGGGCTCGGTAACTGGCATGAACGTCCTTCCTGGAACATGAAATCGAATCATCCAACGCTCCTCTTCTGGTATAGTGGCGGGAAACTTGGTATTCCGATGCTCAGGTACCTAGTGACTTCCTTCAAGTCGTCCCAAAGGTGTGTCCTCATCTGGTTGAGTGAACTTGTTCCTTGGGTCCGCCATCTATAGAGTAGAAAATGGAGAAGAGTCAGAAATGAGTAGAGAAGAGTATCTTGTGGCTTATCCTAGTGGTCGCGTCCTACAGTCAGCGTGTGCTCTGATACCATCTTGTAGCGACCAGACCTCAGACGGTCAAGTCTCTGTGTTTAAGTGTCATCCCTGGAACGGTATTGCTGACACACAGTACTCGAGGATTTATTGCAGAGTTCAATCACACACTTATTACATCGAGTGTCTCAAAAAGAGTACTTATTACAATAATATGGCTGAAGGCCATCTAAATAAGATAACTGCGGAAGCATCGAAGATAAATGAGTCCATCCAACTCCACGGCAAAACTGAGTGCACGACAACGACCTAGCGCACCTTACTCTTCGTCTGAAAATTCTGCAACATGATACGTTGCAACCATGTAGGTCAGGACATGGAATATGCTAGCAAGATTACACTATAGGGAAATGAACAAATAAATGGCTATCACTACATGCATATATGGCTGGTGGAGGCTCTATGGTTATCATTTGCATAAAGCTAATTTTTCCCTACAGCAAAGAAATATATTTTATTTAACTAAAAAGTTTGTTGAAAACATTGAGAAGGAAACCGCTACTCAATCCCAAAATAATTTTAATAACCCAACAAATTAATTAAATAAAGTGATGAGATCAAATCAATAATTCCAGTACTAGATACTCAAGATGTCCATAACCGGGGACACGGCTAATCATGATTAGTTTGTGTCGGATTTCGGGTTCCGGTAGACCCTTGAGGTTTGAACTCTGGGGTGCGTAGGAAGATCTTTCCCCTACCAGCTCACGTCTCGAAGTCTCGCAAAGGATCTAGGCTAGAAAGAAGAACACACAAGGGACACGAGATTTATATTGGTTCGGCCACCATTGTGGTGTAATACCCTACTCCAGTGTGTGGTGTGGTGGATTGCCTCAGGGGCTGATGATGAATAATACAAGGGAGAACAGCCCTGTGAGGGCTGTTCTTGAGCTGGTGCATTGAACTGCTTGGGTGAGTTCAGTCGCCTCTCTCTCGTCTATGCGTGATCTGGATCCTCCCCCTTCTACTGTGGTGGCTAGTCCTATTTATAGAGGGAGGCCTTGGGCCTCTTCCCAAATAATGAGCGGGAAGGGTGCCAACATGTCGGGGGAGGCTGATCTGGCCCACGAACACCTATGGGACCGGCGGACCGAGCCCCTTTCGGTTCGGCGGGGGGCGGAGGTCGCACGAAGAGCAGATCGAGGCGAAGCTCACGAGCAGTTTACCCAGCCGAGCTCTCCGGATAGATAACACTCCTACTGCTGCATGTCTGAGTGTATTGAGTTCTTGCTCAGGAGCGCTGAGTGCTACAGTACACACAAGCTGCTAACGAGACAGAGCGTGAGTGTTCTCTGGCTTCGAACCCCCTCCCACGTTGCGCATGGGCCTCCTTTTATATGCTAAAGGGGTCTCCGACAGGTGGCAACGTAGACAAGGGTAAAAATGGAAAAGGAGTGGTTGGTACAGCTACTTGTACGTGTATCATACCTAACCCTGACGGCAGGGGACAAAGGCATTAAATGCCTGTCTACGTCGCCCTAACAATGCATAAAGGGACTGCCAAGGGCGCTACCGCTTGCCACGATGGCAATCTTGTCAGCGCCGCTTGCCACCGCGCTCGGGCCCGCCTGACCTCTTGCCACACGCGCTGGAAAGGTCCTGTGGTGACACGTTAGTGGATGTGCCGGAGCGCAGTCTGAGTGGTGGTCTGCCGTGGCAAGCGCCTTTGCCGCGGTTGTTGTCTTGTCGGCGTCCGAAGCTTGTCGCTCATCGGGCCTTCCGGCAAGCTCCTCTTGCCGGGCCTTGTCTCCTAGGTGCCTTGGGTGGCCTTCCGGCAAGCTCCTCTTGCCGGGCCTTGTCTCCTTGGCTTGAATACTTTGTTCTTGAATGGCTCCAAAGGAACCACGGAGGACCTTGGCGGTCACCCGGTAAGCCTTGCCGCGGAGGGCTGCAACTGCCCGTGCACAAGTTCGGGATACTAGGGTACCCCTAGTCTAGTACACCGATAGGAGCCCCCGGGCCTGGGCCACACACGGTGCCGAGCGCTGTTGGGCCAGGCCCAAAACAGGGCACGGGCATTTGTAGTTCTTCGGCTTGTTTCTTTGTCTTGTATCTGATTTGCTTCACTCTGAACCCATTCCTTTTCAGGACGCTGGCCCAGAGAGCATCGAAGAGAGCCAAGGCCCCGGTGATTGTGATCGAGGACGAACCCACCGCGACAGCAGGAGGCGCGTCCGAGACCACCTTGCCGGACGCGGCAACTCTTCATCAAAGCAGCCCCCAGCGTAACTATATGGTTTACTTCCTGCTGTTAGGCGTGCATGGGTGCCCTTTCTTTGCTGATATCTGACTGCTGATTTGTGTAGGAGCAGAGCAGCCTTACCAGGAGTGCCCTGAAGCCGCTCCTGACATGCCTTCTGCTTCGACTACACCGCCAAGGGAGGATTCCCCGGCAAGGGAGCGTTCTCCGGCAAGGGAGACTTCTCCGGCAAGGGGCAGTTCTCCGGCAAGGGACAACTCTCCGGCAAGGGACAGCACCAGCGATCCCCTGGTGGCGGAGACCATGACTGCAGACCCTAGCACAGGTAATCCTCTTGCCTGAAAACTTCCCTTGTGTTCTTCTTCTTCTGATTTTCCTTTTGCATATTTGCTTGACTTTTCTTCATTTCCCGGTCGTCAGATCCATCCGCCACAGAGCCAATGGAGACCGAGGCCGCCGGCGAGGAGGACGCGCACGGCAATACTGACGACGCCGCTGCCATCGGAGAAGAAGCTGGCGCTGACGAGCCCGCCGGCGAAGAGGCCGCCAAAGCTGCCGCCGCAGAAGCTGGCGAGGGGTCCGGCGATCGCACTGACGGCCCTAAGGCCGCAGGAGCGCCAGGCGCTACGCCGACCGCCGATCCCTCCGCCGCTGCGGCAGCGTCGGGCTCCGAAGAGCCCCAGCCCGGCGCCTATTTGAAGGCCCGCGATGGCGTCTTCATCAAGCTCCTATGGGCGTCGAGCTCCAGGGCGCCGGCCGAAGGAGAAACTTTCGATGAAGAGCTGCTCGTTTTCTTTTCTTCTTGCCGCTGCTGGTCATGTTATGAGAACGGTCTATTAGAGTTGCGACAAGTTATCTTGTAATATAACTCTATTTCGGATAGCAATTGCTATGTTATTTCCTTTACTTGATTCCTTCCTTTGTATGTTTTTGCCCTACGCTTTTAGGGAACTTGTCGCGAGGCACACAGGCAGCGCTGAGTCTTGGACGTCGGACTTCTTTGGCGGTGCTGCTACCGACAAGAAACCTTGTCACAACTAGTTGCAGCTCACTTAAGTTGTTGAGCGGACTCGAAACAAAGTAAGGGCGCAATCGCAGCTCACTTAAGTTGTTGAGCGGACTCAAAACAAAGTAAGGGCGCAATCGCAGCTCACTTAAGTTGTTGAGCAGACTCGAAACAAAGTCAGGGCAACTAGCTATGAGTTGGTTCCTCCGCTGAGGTTTTCCATACAAAGTACGGTCGTTCGAGGAAGATAACTTAAAATTTTTAAAACTGATTGCTCAAACTTTAGCAACTTAGCTTTTCTGTCTTTTGCTTCTCGGTAAGGCTAGACTTCCTTGAGCGACGCTTGGTCCGCACCATTATCTTCTCCTTTTCCCCCCGGCAAACTTGTGGGCGAGGGAACCTTCCTTTCTTTGAGAAAGAGAAAGAAGAGAAAATAAAGATATGGAGCCTTATGGCGCTCGTTATTGCTTACCGGGGTAGGTGCTGCACAAAGTGTCAGATAACGCATGCAAAATAGAAGTAGAAAGCATGAAATTGACAAGATGTGCGAAGCACATTAGCTTTACTTATGCACGGGTCTGCGCCCGGCTTTGTACCAAGGATTACATGCAACATCGGCAAGACTTGTACAAAGGTGGTTGCCGGAACAGGTTCAAGCAACCGCGCTTTACGGGTAAAACTTACGAAGATGCTCAATGTTCCATGAGTTGCTCACCGAATGCCATCTTCGGTCTCAAGGCGGACAGCGCCAGCCTAGTGACTCGTTTCACCCGGTAAGGGCCTTCCCACTTCAAGGCCAACTTGTTGGAATTCTTGGCGGACTAAACGCTACCAAGAACAAGGTCGCCTTCCTCGAGACTTCTCGACATTAACTTTGGCGGCTATTAGAAGCGGCGCAAAGCTTCTCGGTATCGAGTAGCTCAGACAAAGACTCAAGACGATCCCCTCAAGGAGCAAAGACGTCATCTTGTCGCAATCGCTCTTGCTCAAGCTCATCATAAACGAGCACTTGAGGTGATCCGTATCACGAGTTCCGTGGGGAGAACTGCCTCGCTCCATAGACTAGAGCAAAGGTGTCCGCCGTGGCTCGATTTGGCGTCGTCCTGATCGACCAAAGAACCACCAGCACATCTGCTGCCGCGGGAACATCTGCTTCCACGGCGAGAACCTGCGGCTCAGCCGGAGCTTGACGTTCTCCGGCAAGTTTGCCGGAGCAAAACTTGTCGGGAGCATCTGCTTCAACGGAACAAACCCTAGGGCTTGCCGGAGCATACTGCTCCTGAGCACTTGCCGGTGGAGCTCGATGGTGCGTCCTCGACGGTAGCGCAGCACTCCGAAGAGGTGCGCTTGCCGGAGTGGGCATTAGAGCTCTTGCCGGACTTGGAGCGTCTGCTTCAACGGAACAAACCCTAGGGCTTGCCGGAGCAGACTGCTCCTCAGCACTTGCCGGTGGAGCTCGATGGTGCGTCCTCGACGGTAGCGCAGCACTCCGAAGAGGTGCGCTTGCCGGAGTGGGCATCAGAGCTCTTGCCGGACTTGGATCGTCTGCTTCAACGGAACAAACCCTAGGGCTTGCCGGAGCAGACTGCTCCTCAGCACTTTCCGGTGGAGCTCGATGGTGCGTCCTCGACGGTAGCGCAGCACTCCGAAGAGGTGCGCTTGCCGGAGTGGGCACCAGAGCTCTTGCCGGACTTGGAGCGTCTGCTTCAACGGAACAAACCCTAGGGCTTGCCGAAGCAGACTGCTCCTCAAAGACTTGCCGGTGGAGCTCGATGGTACGTCCTCGACGGTAGCGCAGCACTCAAGAGGTGCGCTTGCCGGAGTGGGCATCGAGCTCTTGTCGGACTTGGAGCGCTCGCTTCAACGGAACAAACCCTAGGGCTTGCGGAGCAGACTGCTCCTCAAAGACTTGCGGTGGAGCTCGATGGTGCGTCCTCGACGGTAGCGCAGCACTCCGAAGAGGTGCGCTTGCCGAAGTGGGCATCAGAGCTCCTGCCGGAGTGGCGCGCCAAAGATGTCGGGGGATCCTCCCTTGCTCAGCACGTGCACACTTGTCGGCCAGGGCATATAGCTCACTGACGTCTCTGATCTTTCACATCGCCATCTCCTCCCGCATCCTGCGGTTTCGCGACGCTCGATGGAACGCGCTGATTACCGTGGCAGGGTGGACATCCGGGATGTTGTGTCAGACGCGGCTGAATCTCCGAATGTACTTGCGAGGGGCTCTCCTTCCTTCCGGGCGGCAGATGAAGGTCGCTTTCTTGGCCATGGGGCTTGTGGCCGCTGTAAGGCGCCGACAAACTGATGGCATAGATCTACCCAAGAGGATATGGAGTTGTCCGGCAAGTGCATGAGCCAGGACTCGACATTGGGCTTGGAGCACCAGCCGGGAAGTAGTTGGCGAGGATCTTGTCGTCTCGCCCCGCAGCTTGCACCGCGATGGTGTAGATGCCGAGGAACTCCGACGGATGCGTCTTGCCGCCGTACTTCTCCGGTACGTCTGGCTTGAAAGTCTTCTTGCTGGGTCACTGGACTTGCGGCAGCTCACGAGTGAACGCAGGGCAACCTACCGCGTACGCCAAGTCGCCTGGTTCCCCTGGCGCATGCATGTCGACAGAGGGCCCAACGCTGGTCGGATTGACGCCTTGGCGCTTACATTCGGGCGCTCGATGCGAGTTCGAGCGTCTTCTTGCTGTCGTTCGTGAAGAACTTGGCGCTGATCGCGACGAGCTCGTGGATCCGATGATGCGGTGGAGTCCCTGTCGAGGTGGATCCGGCGAGTCGCCAATCTTGGCCTTCGGGGTGGAGAGTGCATGGTGGTTGCACCCCCACCGGTTGCGTCGCCACCGGCTCGTGTTTGGCAGTCCTACCGCGGCAGCGATGCACTCGGCTGCCGCATGAGCGCCGCTGGCAAAGCCGATGAGACTCGAATGGTGGCCCTCCATTCATCGACCTTGTCGGCTGTTGGAGGGTAATCCAGAGCAGCTTGAGCTCTCGCCAAAGCTTCGCTGGAGTGGTGGGTGGAAGTGGCGAACGGCGAGGAGCGGATATGCTCGGACTTCTAACTATGTTAAAAGGAGCAAGATCCCGCCCAGCGACTGCGTCGCCGCGCGCCAAAGATGTTGGCGTGCATGCTGGTCTAGAGCATCCCGAGATCCACCAGCTCGATCTTTGTCCAACGAGCATATGGCGCTAGGAATACCATGACGCTGTCGGTCCCGCGCCTCCCGAGACGGGCGCGGTGCATGTACGGACGCCGAGGTCTGCGCGGCCTTGTCCTTGACTTGGCAGCACCGTGGCTCCCTCGTCGACGTCCATTCTTCGCGGCGTCTACCCCACCACCCGTTTGCTCCGGTGGTGGTGGGTTCGACGCGGACGGAACATCTGCCGCCTAAGCCTTCTTCTTCGGTGGCATGTCGATGAAGATGATGAAGATCTAGCTCGTGTGGACGCTGGATCAGGTTCACACAATCTCGACGCCCCCTACCTGGCACGCCAAAGATGTCGGGGAGGCTGATCTGGCCCACGAACACCTATGGGACCGGCGGACCGAGCCCCTTTCGGTTCGGCGGGGGGTGGAGGTCGCACGAAGAGCAGATCGAGGCGAAGCACACGAGCAGTTTACCCAGCTTCGGAGCTCTCCGGAGAGATAACACTCCTACTGCTGCATGTCTGAGTGTATTGAGTTCTTGCTCAGGAGCGCTGAGTGCTACAATACACACAAGCTGCTAACGAGACCGAGCGTGAGTGTTCTCTGGCTTCGAACCTCTCGAACCCCCTTCTAACCCCCCCTCCTACGTTGCGCATGGGCCTCCTTTTATATGCTAAAGGGGTCTCCGACAGGTGGCAACGTAGGCGGGGGTACAAATGGAAAAGGAGTGGTTGGTACAACTACTTGTACGATGTATCATACCGACCACGACGGCAGGGGACAAAGGCATTAAATGCCTGTCTACGCCGCCGTAATAAAGTGCGTAAAGGGACCGCCAGGGCGCCACCGCTTACACGATGGCAATCTTGTCAAGACCTTGCCACATCGCCTCACCGGGTCAAGACGTTTTCTTGCCACGCGCTACCGAAAGGTCCTGCAGGCGACACGTTAGTGGATGTGCCGGAGCGCAGGTACAGTGGTGGTGCGCGCGGCAAGCGCCTTTGCCGCGGTTGTTGTCTTGTCGCTGGCCCGTAAGCTTGTCGCTCACCGGGCCTTCCCGGCAAGCTCCTCTTGTCGGGGCCTTGTCTCCTAGGTGCCTTGGGTGGCCTTCCCGGCAAGCTCCTCTTGCCGAGGCCTTGTCTCCTTGGCTTGAATACTTTTTTCTTGAATGGCTCCAAAGGAACCACGGAGGACCTTGGCGGTCACCCGGTAAGCCTTGCCGCGGAGGGCTGCAACTGCCCCTGCACAAGTTCGGGATACTAGGGTACCCCTACTCTAGTACACCGACACAACAATTGGCCATTTTGAAGGGGAACATCTAGTACACTTATCCTGACTAAAGTTGGTCTTCGGCTGCCAAAGGCTCTGAGGATGACGCCGTGCTGGGCTCCATGATGACCTCCATCCTGCCGTTCTGCTGGTCTTGGTCTTGTTGCACCGAAACGGTAACCTTTGCCTGATGCCTTGGCCTGTGCTTGCCCCCTTTGCAATCAAGGGGAAACAAGGACATCACAAGAGGGCGCCTCGGCCTGGTCTCGATCGTCATGGATTGCATCAGGGGCTCCTCGCGAGGTGCCCTTGCCTTGATCTCTCCGCCTCCTCGCGAGCCTGCCTGATGAGGCTGCTCCTGAGGAAGCTTCCTGTCGTCCGCCCCATGAGGCTTGGCCCCTCGCGAGGGTCTTGAGCTTGAACTGATGAAGCTGGGCTGCACCGGGCCCCCACTTGAGCCACGCCGCAGGCCGCAGGCAGGAAAGTCTAAGGACCCACGTTCCCAAAACACCGACAGTTTGTACACTCTGCAGAGGTTTGCACACTTTTCCCCACAAGACTCGATCTCCTCCGTTGTATTTCTCGTACTGCATGGTGTTTGAGACACGGATGATCGAGACACAGTCTTTCCGGAGAGGTCCCCTTAACCGATAGATAGGCAGGTACACCTACAATCCCCTACATCTGCTAGCCTATCATCGAAAGGTTTCCCACAACTTACTCAACTATGCCAGAGCCCATAATGGCTTGTGGCTGCACACGGAAGTTTCTAGCATGAATAATCTTATGATCCCATTGAGCCTGGGTGGCGAACCATAGGATGATCACACGGGTACCCCGGGATCTCCTTGGCCAACACTGGATTCCCCAGGTGCCCACAAACAATCCACCTAGATGTGTATTAAAGTAGCCACCTTAAGTTAAACCTTAGTTAACAACAACTCTCACATCTTTCATGAATTCTCTCAAACCAAACCACGTCTACGAGCATAGCATATCAGTATAAGCATAACGTAGTAACTACCCAGGGTTTGTTATAAGACAATAGGTTCTACCTCATCAACTACTTCCCAAAACCCACATGTTATCAAATCCTACTCATGTAATGTTTGAGGTTTGAAACTAATGCATAAAAACTGGGTAATAAAGGGATATGATCAAAGTGTTACTTGCCTTGCTGACGATTAGAAAACCCTAGTGATTCGTAGTAGCAAGCCTCGCACTCCGGAAACTCTATCGTGAACAAACAATAGCATACATAAGCACTCAAGCATAATATGCAAGGGTAAAACCAAAAGAAAAGATCTAAATAGGAAGTACAAGTGAAGAGCTTCGATTTGCAAAAGGAATCAATCGAATCGTAGCTACGAAATTCAAACTATGATCAAAAGAAATTCAAATTCAAATCTTCTTGAAACCAAATTTTAAATTTTCCAAAATCATGTTAAAGTTGTTTATCTGGACAGTGGAGATCGAGACAAAGATTTTGGCGTTGGTTTCACTGGATTTGGACAAACGAGCAAAAAGTAACGAAGGTTTGAAGATCATGGACTAATCTATAAGAAAAGTATTCGTAGATAGGTCCCTGGCCGAAAATAAACTGAAAAAGAAAAAAAATCTATCGGACGAATGTCCGCTAACAGATACTAATGAACTAATTCGTTCGTTAATCGATCTAAACGAGTGAACGCTCGCTAATTAACCAAACCTAAAAATAAACCGATCTAAAAGAATAAACTGAACTTTTATAATAAAAAAATGAGTCGGGTTTTCTCGGTTTATACCGGTTCGGGGACGAAAGAACCGGCGGCGGCTGTGTTCTCCGGCGAGGCGAGGCGGGGCGGTGGCTTGGGCGGCTCGGGTGGCGGCAGCGACTTAGGGAGAGAGGGGGTGGCAGCGGAGGTATTTAAGAGGGGGGGGTGGATCCGGCTTGGGGAGGGGGAAAGGGCGAGGCGGAGTCGGAGTCCAGCCGGACTCCAGCGACGTGCGGGAGCGGGACTCCATCCCCGGGGCGGCGACGAGGCGGCGGCGAGCTGGGCCTGCCCAGGAAACTTTTTTAAAATAATTTCACCGAACGGAAAATCCAAAAATAAAATAAATAAAAATCCTAAAATTTGCAGAAATAACTTTCACGTTTCTCTCCTAATATTTAGGACAACATGAACATTTTTCTGGGCTAAAATGCAATGTTTCTACAAATGCAATTTTTCCTAATTTAAACGAATGAAACCTCAAATAAAAATTCAAATAAAAATATTTATGTAAGATTAAATTCCATTAATTCCTCTGTTTTGAAGAAGTCATATTATCTTCTCTCATTATTTTATTTTATTTTAAAATAATTGGAAAAATAATTTCAAATAAAACTCACCTTGATCCAATTTACCAATTTTGAAAATTCAAAAATGGAATTTTATGAAAACCTCCAACTCTCACAAATGGTCCTTGAGTTGCATAAGGTTTTTAGGATAAAAAATTGCAAATAAAACCAATTCAAAATGCAAGAATCTTGGATGCATATGATGACCTAATGATTAACATCCAAATTGAAAATTGGGATGTTACAAGCAATTGCCGCATTTTATGATTATGAAACTTGGCAAATGGATGTCAAAACTCCATTCCTTAATGGATTTCTTAAAGAAGAGTGGTATATGATGCAACCAGAAGGTTTTGTCGATCCTAAAGGTGCTAACAAAGTGTGCAAGCTCCAAATGATCCATTTATGGACTGGTGCAAGCTTCTCGGAGTTGGAATATACGCTTTGATAGTGTGATCAAAGCATATGGTTTTATACACACTTTTGGAGAAGCCTGTATTTACAAGAAAGTGAGTGGGAACTCTGTAGCATTTCTAATATTATATGTGGATGACATACTGTTGATTGTAAATAATATAGAATTTCTGGATAGCATAAAAGGATACTTGAATAAGAATTATTCAATGAAAGACCTCGGTGAAGCTTCTTATATATTGGGCATCAAGATCAATAGAGATAGATCAAGACGCTTAATTGGACTTTCACAAAGCACATATCTTGATAAAGTTTTGAAGAAGTTCAAAATGGAGCAGTCAAAGAAAGGGTTCTTGCCTATATTACAAGGTGTGAAGTTGAGTCAGACTCAATGCCCGACCACTGCAGAAGATAGAGAGAAAATGGAAGTCATTCCCTATGCTTCAGCCATAGGTTCTATCATGTATGCAATGCTGTGTACCAGACCTGATGTGTGCCTTGCTATAAGTTTAGCAGGGAGGTACCAAAGTAATCCAGAGTGGATCATCGATGACGTTCAAGAACATCCTGAAATACTTGAAAAGGACTAAGGATATGTTTCTTGTTTATGGAGGTGACAAAGAGCTTGTCGTAAATGGTTACGTCGATGCAAGCTTTAACACTAATATGGATGTCTCTAAGTCACAAACCGGATATGTATTTATATTGAATGGTGGAGCTGTCAGTTGGTGGAGTTCCAAGCAGAGCGTCGTGGCGGGATCTACGTGTGAAGCGGAGTACATAGCTGATTTGGAAGCAGCAAATGAAGGAGTCTAGATGAAGGAGTTCATATCCGATCTAGGTGTAATACCTAGTGCATCGGGTCCAATGAAAATCTTTTGTGACAATACTGGAGCAATTGCCTTGGCGAAGGAATCTAGATTTCACAAGAGAACCAAACACATCAAGAGACACTTCAACTCCATCCGCGATCAAGTCAAGGAGGGAGACATAGAGATTTGCAAGATACATACGGATCTGAATGTTGCAGACACGTTGACTAAACCTCTTCCATGAGCAAAATATGATCAGCACCAAGACTCCATGGGTGTTAGAATCATTACAATGTAATCTAGATTAACTCTAGTGCAAGTGGGAGACTGAAGGAAATATGCCCTAGAGTCAATCATAAAGTTGTTATTTATATTTCCTTATATAATGATAAATTTTTATTATTCATGCTAGAATTTTATTAACCGAAAACTTATACATGTGTGGATACATAGACAAAACAGAGTTTCCCTAGTATGCCTCTACTTGACTAGCTCGTTAATCGAAGATGGTTAAGTTTCCTAACCATAGACATGTGTTGTCATTTGGTGAACGAGATCACATCATTAGAGAATGATGTGATGGACAATACCCATCCGTTAGCTTAGCATAATGATCGTTAAGTTTTATTGCTATTGCTTTATCAATGACTTATACATATTCCTCTGACTATGAGATTATGCAACTCCCGAATACCATAGGAACACCTTGTGTGCTATCAAACGTCATAACATAACTAGGTGATTATAAAGATGCTCTATAGGTGTCTCCAAAAGTGCTTGTTGGGTTGGCAAAGATCAAGATTAGGATTTTTCACTCCGAGTATCAGAGGGGTATCTCTGAGCCCTCTCGGTAATGCACATCACTATAAGCCTTGCAAGCAATGTGACTAATGAGTTAGTTATGGGATGATGCAATACAGAATGAGTAAAGAGACTTTACAGTAACAGATTGAACTAGGTATGATGATACCGACGATCGAATCTCGGGCAAGTAACATACCGATGACAAAGGGAATAACGTATGTTGTTATTGCGGTTTGACCGATAAAGATATTCGTATAATATGTAGGAACCAATATGAGCATCCAGGTTCTGATATTGGTTATTGACCGGATATGTGTCTCAGTCATGTATACATAGTTCTCGAACCCGTAGGGTCCGCACGCTTAACGTTCGATGACGATTTGTATTATGAGTTATCTGTTTTGGTAACCGAAGTTTGTTTGGAGTCCCGGATGAGATCACGGACATGATGAGGAGTCTCGAAATGGTCGAGAGGTAAAGATTGATATATTGGAAGGTCATATACGGACACCGGAATGGTTCCTAAGAGGTCCGGGGATTTATCAGAGTAGCGGGAGGTTATCGGAACCCCCAGGGAAAGTTAATGGGCCTCATGGGCCATAGTGGAGAGGAGGAGGCAGGCCACGGGAGGTGGCGCCCCCCCCCCCAAGCTAATCAGAATTGGACAAGGGGTGGGGGCGCGGCCCCCCTTTCCTTCTCCCTCTCCTCCTATTTCCCCTTTCCCCCTCTCCGTTGGAAGGAAGGGGGAGCCGACTTGGATTAGGAGTCCTAATGGGACTCCCCCCACTTGGCGCGCCCCTAGGGCTGGCCGGCCTCCCCTCCCCTCCTTTATATACGTGGGCAGAGGGCACCCTAAAGGCACATCAATTGTTCTCTTAGCCGTGTGCGGTGCCCCCCTCCATAGTTTACTCATCCGTTCATAGCGTCGTAGTGCTTAGGAGAAGCCCTGCGCGGATCACATCACCATCACTGTCACCACGCCGTCGTGCTGACGGGACTCTCCCTCAACCCTCTACCCTCTACTAGATAAAGAGTTCCAGGGACGTCATCAAGCTGAACGTGTGCTGAACACGGAGGTGCCGTATGTTCGGTACTACGATCGGCTGGATCGTGAAGACGTTCGACTACATCAACCACGTTAAACAAAGCTTCCGCTTTTGGTCTACGAGGGTACGTGGACACACTCTCCCCTCTGGTTGCTACACATCTCCTAGATAGATCTTGCGTGATCATGGGAATTTTTTTTAAATTGCATGCTATGTTCCCCAACAAAGCCAAGGTATTCCATGGACTCCTCGGCAAAAGATTCTTGGATACTGCTTTATCTGCATCGGTTTCGAATTGTGTCTTTGGTCAATAGTTGGGTTGCCCGGCTCCTGTGCTCACCTCCTACATCTCGCCTTGCTCGGCTAGGTGTGCGAAGGGAGAACCACTACGATTGTGCTTCCAGCTCGGATGGTTAAGCGCCTCAGTGGAGTTAGCCGAAAACTGACTATCACAATAAGAGCAAACTGGTCAACAATTCGATGACTTTGTTAAACTATAAGATCGATAGAGGTCACCCCGTGTTAAATGACGGGCCATTCATAACATTGGCTGAAGTGTTTACGGCTTGACCTCGGCTGTCGTCGAACATTAACCGAGGGCTAGTAACTGGCTTTCCAACTTTAAGCTCCTATGACTAAGTGAAAGTTATAAAGCCCGCATATCTAATTGCCTCATTTCCGCTAACACAACCGCCTTCGGGCACCGAGACGTCGTCTAAGGGTTGTTTTGTTATTGCAGAAACACCCTGCATAGCATCTACAAGGGGGTGGAAGCCAACGATGGGCCACTTTCACCTGATAAACGGCCGCAACGGAGTCAAAATAAACATATCATCGATGTTTGTATTTAGTATATGAGGGATGCCTTCTGTAATCATTGTTATAAAGCCATAAATATGCATCAATTTGACTTAAGATTTTGGCCAAGCTGGGTTGCCTGGCTCCTGTGCTTACCCCTACGTTCCCGATCGTTCGGCTAGGTGGTAAAGGGAGCACCTCTGTGATTGTTACTACCGGGTCAGCCGAGTTAGTACCTCAGACTGGGTGAAGCCGAAAGCTAGCGATCTTAAAGGATATAATTGGTCGGCAACGACTGAAGTGAAAATTTAGGTTCGCTAAAGACCACATAGTTCGGGAACTTTCCCCAAACTAAATCCTCAATATTTTTCTCCCGCATTGATCGGAGGTGAGGTTTCATGATCATGGTTGACATGGCAACCCAAAGAAAGGAACCGCTAGCAGGACTATTTTCTTTGGAAGATGTTTCTTACATTAAATAGTAATATAACATTCTCCCGCATACCTTTGTTTATAAAACCGTATGGCTGGATTGCCTTGTTTGTCGTAAATATTTGCCCTCATAAAAGCTTTATAAAGTAGGACAACCATTCCCCGGCTACTGGCCGAGGAGGTTGAAGCCAATGGTCGGCCAACACAGTTTTGTACAGTGCGGATCCGAGCATTAATGATGTAGAGTACTTGGATACATTGAATCATTACATATAATTTGTAATTTTAATCCGGATATCGATCCTTAATTTGGCCACTCGTGCCCACATTAAGGCTCGGGGCTACTGGGCTTCAGTCTTATAATTTACTAATATTAAAGGGGCACATCGATCCCCTGATCTGGTGTTGCCACCCGACCAGTGTCTCGGGGGCTACTGCATTGCCTATTCAATACAGAAAATTCAAAGTGCTCAGTGTTTGGCTTGATCGAACTATGGGCAAATGCGTCTTCGAACAACAATAGGTACCATCTGGGACTTATCCAGCATCAAGCTAATATATTACGGCGACTTTTCAAAACACTCTCTCAAGGGCCCATCCGCCAATCACTATCTCCTCTAATGTGCATCTCGGATTTTAGGCCGACACACACCTTGAGGGCTAGTGGCTATATATCTCGTCAGTAAAAAAATGCATCAATCAGAAATAAAATCTGCAAACAATCAACCCAAGCCCAAGGTGGTTCATCCTCGGAAGCAGTCCGGCATAAAACTCGGCTGCGAGCGGCTGGCTCCATAGTGAAATTTTTTAGCATTAAGCTCGGGTAACCTCCTTCAGACTTTTTCAAACACGACGTAAACTATGACACTTGAGATACAGTCCGACGTTGGAGCTCGGAAGCGGTCCTGCGTTGGTGTTCGGCTGCAAAAGATAACTCGAATGCAGTCCGACCTTGGAGCTCGGACGCAAGAGGACACCGCCGCACGCGAACAACTTCAAACCCGAGGTGTGGCATAGAAAATAACAAGGCATTGCTAAAGGCCGAAAACTAAAAGGGGCTCCTCGGATACTCGACGTGTAAACTCTTCAGATTCACTTTGGCGATCCTCAAGATCAAAGATGAGAAGATTTGTTGAACCAGTTTTCAAGACCGATGACCGAAGATGAAGAATAATTTGGAAGAATTGAGGAGCGCCCTCAACTTGAAGACCGGTTCAAGGGGCTACTGACGGTGTCCTGGACTAGGGGGTACTCACCAGGTCGTCTCCCAACCAGCCGGATCGGGTCGAGGACCCCCATGGCCGTTCACTCATGGGCCACTTTGGGTAGCTCATGCCGCATACAAGGGAGATCCCACAAGACTTGGCGCACAAGACGAGGACTCTCTAAACCCTAGGCATCTGGTGTGTTATATAAACCGAGGCCAGGCTAGTCAATGGACAATCTCATATTCATTAGAATAATCTCGTGGTAGATACATGTACTCTGTACTACACCCATATTAATACAATCAAAAGCAGGATGTAGGGTATTATCTCTTCAAGAGAGCCTGAACCTGGGTAAAACCCTGTGCCCATGTTACCATCGCTCCAAGACGCCTAGCTTAGGACACCTACTACAAGATACACCGGATATAGAACCGATAGTCTACCTTCGAAATTGGCCGTTGTGGGTGAGGGAGTCTTGGATTAGGGGGTCCTCAGACAGCCGGACTATATACTTTGGCCGGACTGTTGGACTATGAAGATACAAGATTGAAGACTTCATCCCGTGTCCGGGTGGGACTCTCCTTGGCATGGAAGGCAAGCTTGGCAATTTGGATCTGTAGATCTCCTCCCTTGTAACCGACTTTGTGTAACCCTAGCCCCCTCCGGTGTCTATATAAACCGGAGGGTTTAGTCCATAGGACAACAACAATCATAATCATAGGCTAGTTTCTAGGGTTTAGCCTCTACCATCTCGTGGTAGATCAACTCTTGTAATACTCATATCATCAAGATCAATAAAGCAGGAAGTAGGGTATTACCTCCATCGAGCGGGCCCGAACCTGGATGAACATTGTGTCCCCCGCCTCCTGTTACCATCCGCATTTAATGCACAGTTCGGGACCCCCTACCCGAGATCCGTCGATTTAGACACCGACATTGGAGCTTTCATTGAGAGTTCCGCTGTGCCGTCACCATAAGGCTTGATGGCTTCTTCGATCATCGGCAACGATGCGATCCAGGGTGAGGTTTTCCTCCCTGGACAGATCTTCGTATTCGGCGGCTTCACACTGCGGGCCAACTCGCTTGGCCATCTAGAGCATATTGAAAGCTACGCCCCTGGCCTTCAGGGCAGGTTTGGAAACTTAACCTATACTGCTGACATTCGCGGAGACAGGATTCGAGCCCGCGTCAGGTGCGCCGCACAGTCACGACGAGCATGACTTAGCTCTGCCGCCGGACAGTGTTCGGGAGATCACCCCCATGGCAACTCCGGCCCTCGATCCGGAGCAGATCGCGTCGTCTGCGGACGGGTGGATGGACCCGGCCACGGAGGCCGCACACTCAGCAGCGATAGAGCCGAATACTGACTTCACTTCCTACGAGACTTGTGTTGCTGGATCCTTGGATTCGCCTTTTGGCCACGGGTTCTGAACCGCCTGCGTATGTGCCTATCGAATCTGATTGGGCGCCGATCATGGAGTTTTCCTCCGCGGATATCTTTCAGCACTCGCCCCTAGGCGATGTGCTGAATTCATTAAGGTCTCTCTCCTTGTCAGGAGGCCCTTGGCCGAACTATGTCCGGCTCGAGTGGGAAGCGGACGACGAAGAAATTCGTTCCCCACCCACCACCCACTTAATAGCCACTATCGATGACTTAACCGACATGCTCGATTTTGGTTCCGAAGACATCGAGGGTATGGTCGACAATGCAGGAGAAGAACAAGAACCACCGCCCACAGGGCGCTGGACAGCCACCTCATCATATGATATATACATGGTGGACACCCCCAATGAAAGCGATGGCAATAAGGCAACGGAGGATAATCCCCTCGAGAAGCAATCTAAGCACAGGCGTCATCGGCACCGCTTTAAGCGCCGCCATAGCAAAAGCAGCGATACCGGCACAAGAGACAATAACGCTGCGGATAGTGCCGAAGACGAAGACAATCCCCTCCAGCCAGGCCTCGAGCGGGAGGATGGGCAAGCTAGCCCTAAGGAACATGCAGCAGACAGAGAATCAGAAGATGACAACTACATGCCTCTCTCCGAAGACGAGGTGAGCCTCGGCGATGAAGAATTTATCGTGCCTGAGGATCCTGTCGAACAGGAGCGCTTCCAACGCCGGCTTATAGCCACAGCAAAAAGCCTGAAGAAAAAGTAATAGCAGCTTAAAGCTGACCAAGATCTGCTAGCGGATAGATGGACTGAGGTCCTAGCGGCCGAGGAATACGAACTCGAGCGCCCAGCCAAAAGTTACCCAAAGCGCAGGTTGCTACCCCAACTCGAGGAGGAAGCATTAAAGCCTACGCTTCCAGCGTATGATACGGCTGACCGGCCACCTCATGGCCGAGACAAAGCGGCATATCAGGCCGAAGTCCAGCCCGCACCCCGTCGCCAGTCAAACAAAAATACCAAGGCCCGGGGTAACACACAGGACCTGCGAGATGTATTGGAAGACAAAGCAGGACATGCAAGAACGATCTATGGATCACGGGGGCGCGCTCCAACGCGTGACGACAACCGTCACGCCAGATATACTAAAAGCAAATCTGGCCAGGCCGAACACAGCAGACAAGACTCATATGAACTGCGTCGTGATATAGCCCGACACAGAGGCACCGCACACCCCTTATGCTTCACTGATGAAGTAACGGATCACGAATTCCCATAAGGGTTTAAACCCGTGAACATTGAATCATATGACGGCACTACAGACCCCGCGGTATGGGTAGAGGATTTCTTCCTCCACATTCACATGGCCCGCGGGGATGATATACACGCCATCAAGTATCTCCCGCTAAAACTCAAAGGGCCGGCTCAGCATTGGCTAAATAGCTTGCCGGCAAACTCCGTTGGAAGTTGGGAGAACCTGGCAGACGCATTCCTGGACAACTTCCAGGGAACTGATGTGCGGCCACCGGATGCTGACGATTTAAGTCACATAATACAACAGCCCGGAGAGTCAGCCAAGAAATTCTGGACTCGGTTCCTAACTAAAAAAGAACCAAATTGTCGACTGTCTGGATGCCGAAGCCCTCGCGGCCTTCAAACATAACATCCGTGACGAGTGGCTCGCCCAACATCTCGGCCAAGAGAAGCCAAAATCCATGGTAGCCCTCACGACACTCATGACCCGCTTTTGCACGGGCGAACATAGCTGGTTGGCCCGTAGCAACAACACAGCAAGCAACCCTGGCACATCAGAAGCCAGAGATAGCAATGGCAAACCCCGACACAACAAACACAAGCGCCGCAAAATGGTGAAAACACCAAAGATACGACAGTCAATGCCGGATTTAGGGGCTCTAAGTCCAGTCAGCGGAATGGGCCACTAAAAAATGACAATTCGGGTTCGTCTAGTCTGGACCACATACTCGACCGCCCATGCCAAATTCAATGGCACCCCAAGAACACCAGCCAATCATACCAACAGAGAATGTTGGGTCTTCAAACAAGCCGGCAGGTCAGGCACCAAAAAGAAGGATAAGGGGTCTTAAAGCGACGACGGCGATGAGGAGCCCAGATCACCAAGTGTGGAGGGAAAAGGAAATTTCCCCCGAAAATCCAAACGGTGAACATGGTAAACGGCACCTACAACCCCGACCGAATGCGCACCCTTAGGGATGTCGACTTAACGGAACGAGTCATCCCACAATATAAACTAGGGCCGATCACCTTCAGCCGCACGGATCGTCCGGTTAACACCAATCAGGGCAGTCCAGCCGCACTAGTCCTCGACCCAATAATTGACGGGTTCCACCTCACACGAGTCCTTATGGACGGAGGTAGCAGACTAAAACTGCTTTACCAGGATACAGTGCACAAGATGGGCATCGATCATTCGGTGATCAAGCCCACTAAAACCACCTTCAGAGGTATTATACCAGGTGTGGAGGCCACCAGACAGCTCCATCGCCCTCGAGGTAGTCTTCGGATCTCCAGACAATTACCGTGCTGAAGAGTTAATCTTCGACATCGTCCCCTTTCGCAGTGATTATCAGGCACTGCTCGGACGAACCGCGTTTGCTCGATTCAACGTGGTACCACATTATGCCTACCGTAAGCTCAAGATGCCGGGTCCACGCGGCGTCATCATGGTTAATGGCAAGGCCGATCTTTCCCTCAGTACCAACGAGTATACCGCTGCCTTAGCAGCAGAAGCAACTAGTGGCACCTTTCAATCGAACCTCGAGTCGACAGCCAGGCTCCCGGACACTACCAAAAGACTCCGAACTACTTCATGGCAGGATAGCCCGGCTCGTCCAGAGCTCAACTAAACACTCCGGCGAAGGCCAGGACAGGCCACATACCGCGGCTCAACCACTTTGTGGCACACAAGCATTTCTTACATTTTGTTTGCAGGATCAACTTTGCACATACCAGGACTGGCGAAATGGAAGCAGCTCGAACGCACAAGGGAATCCTTAGATATTCCCCGCGATGACCATCCAACTATACTCCGGATCCGCACACAGCTTCTTCCCCCCCCCCCCCCCCCGGTCTCGGCAGGTTCCACAGTCATATTTCCTTTTTATCACATTGCCTGTACTAATACGCATCGACGTACTATTCAAAATACAACATGTGGATTTATATAACGCTTATCTGCTGTTATTTCTTCTTAAAATTCTTTGTCAAGTGGCATCCGTACACCGCGATATGCCCTAAATATGCCAGGGGCTTCGTTTTACCCATAATACGGCAATAAAGTCCGAACCATGGAAGTTCGGCACCCCGAACTTATAGCATTATATGCATCAGCTCCGAATCATGTCTTGGGTCAAATGTTGGGTTTGCTCGGCTCCCATGTTTCGCTGCCTTACGCTCCGCTATATCGGCTAAGGCGGCACAGGGAGAACTACTGCGATTGTGTCCCGGTTCTTCCGGATGAGCAACTCAGTAGAGAAAGTCAAAAACTGACTGTCATGATACGGCGAGAGCTGGTCAGCTGTTCGAGAGGTTGTAAAATCTTTAAGGATTTCTCCCGCATAATGCCATAACCAATGCAGCGTGTGGTGGATCGGCTTTGCTTCCGATCAGGTGCTTATAAGAGCCCCTCGTGCGGTCTTTCGAACACCAGGGGTTGTGCCTACCTTCCTTTCCTAAAGCTCCTATGGCTAAGTGAGAGTGATAAAGCCCTATAATCCGATTCCCTGGTTCGTTGTGCTGAACACCTCCTTCGAAGGACCCAAAACTAGGATAAAGAGTGTCGGCGTTCTGGGAACGGCGGTCCCCAGACTTGCCTGCCTGCGGCCTGCGGCGTGGCTCAAAGGAGGCCCAGGACAGCCCATCTTCATCAACACAAGCGCAAGACCCTCGCGAGGGGCCAAGCCTCATGGGCGGACGACTGTGAGCTTCCTCGTGCACGGCCTCGTCAGGTTGGCTCATGAGGAGGCGGAGAGTTCAAGGCAGGGTACCTCGCAAGGTGCCCATGACGCAAGCCATGACGACCAAGGGCGCCAGTCGGGCGCCAGCCCGCGCAGTGTCCTCCTTTCCTCTTTGGTGCAAAGGGAGCAAGCGCAGGCGAGAGCACCAAGCAAAGGCATCCGTTTCGGTGCAACAAGACCAAGACCAGCCCCAACGGCTGGAAGGGAGTCATCGTGGAGCCCAAGCAGGCGTCATCACCAGAGCCTTTGGCAGGCGAGGACCAACTTTAGTCAGGATAAGTGTACCCGTTGTTCCCCTTCAAAATGGCCAATTGTTGGCGTCCTTCCCGCTCAATATTTGGGAAGAGGCCCAGGGCCTTCGCCTATAAGTAGGAGTAGCCACACGCAGAGTAGGGGGATGGAAACGATCGGCATCCAGAGAAAGACAGAGACCCGATCCTCAAGCTAGAGCGACGAGACACCACCTAGCAGTTCATCACACCCACCAAGAACAGACCCTCGTGAGGCTGTTCTTCCCATCTTGTTCCTCAACAGCCCCAGAGGCAATCCACCACGCCACAAACTAGAGTAGGGTATTACACCACATCGGTGGCCCAAACTAGTATAAATCTTGTGTCTCTTGTGCTGTTCTGTTTAGTAGTTTAGGTCCCTGCGATTCGGCGAGGTACGAGAAGGTGGAGGGTTGGATCTCCGCGCGCACCCCATTGTTCGAACTTCAAGGGTCTGCCGAAACCCGAAATCCGACATTTGGCGCGCCAGGTAGGGGTGCGCCGGAATCTGCCTTTCATCGCCTCGTTCTTCCCCGACCACCGCAACCATGTCTGACGCCCGTCGGCCCTGCGCCGAGCGCCGAGCCGCCTTCCCCTCCCATATGTCGCCAGACAGCTCCGCCGTGGCGGCGCTCGTCGTTTCCCGTCACCTGCCGTCAACACCGCCACCGGCCCGGCGGGGGACGGGCAGCAAGCATCGTCCCTGCGCTCCTCGGCGACCTCAGGGGAGGGGCCGCGCGGCTTCCAGGTCACCCGCCTCGTCGTGCCGGTTCCTCCACTCGTCGCGGCCCTCCTGGGCGGCTCGCAGGCGCCGCCTTCCAGCCGCCATGTCAAGACATTCGTCCGCCGGGTCGGTGCCGCCTCCACGCTGGCGAGGCTCCTCAGCCGGGCTGACCTTCGACTCTCAAGACCACCCCACCAACTCGACCGGCTCAGTGCGCTCCCCATGCTCGCACACCCACCATCCGCCAGTTGCCGTCACCAGACCCTCATCGCGGCGGCGCCAGCCTCAACTTACTCTCGCCGAGGCCTTCAACCTCCTCTCGCATACCCAGGGATCGGAGTAGCCCACCTGGCCTTTTTTCGGGCGTGGGAGGAGGGTCATCCAGCTCCTTGGGGCAAATCCGGCTTCCGGTGACCTTTCAAAGACCTCACGACAACTTCCGCACGGAACTGGTCGACTTCGACATCGCCCCCATCGGCCTCCCCTACAATGCCATCCTTGGCTATCCAGCATTGGCCAAATTCATGGCCGCAACGCACCCGGGGTACAACCTCATGAAGATGCCTGGGAAGAGCGGCGTCCTCACCGTGCCCGGGGATACCGAAGGTGCGCTGAGAGCGCTCAGGCTCACCTTCAAGACGGCGGCCGCATCGCAGCCCGCCGATGCGGAAGCCCCCGAGCCCAAGGGGACAAGGCGGAGACAAGGCAGATACCTGTCGATGAGGACGGGTCCACAAACGCCACCTTCACCATAGGCGCCAACCTCGGGCCCGAACAGGAGGAAGCCCTTGTCAAGTTCCTGCGTGCGAATAAGAAGGTGTTTGCCTGGGAGCCCGATCAGCTGGTAGGGATTCCACGGGGCGTAATCGAGCACCACCTCAACGTGTGCCCCAACGTGCGTCCAGTGAAGCAGAAAGCGAGAAGGTAGTCCACTGAAAAGCAAGCCTTCATCGTCCAAGAGACCCGCAAGCTAGAAGCCGCGGGGGTTATTCGTGTGGTCCGATACCCAGATTGGCTAGCCAACCCCGTGGTGGTGCCAAAGAAGGGAGGAAAGGAGCGCATGTGTGTCGACTTCACCAACCTCAACAAAGCATGCCCGCAGGATCCGTTTCCGCTCCCTCGCATCGACCAGATCGTCGATTTCACCGCCGAGTGTGATCTGTTATGCTTCTTGGACACCTTTTCCGGGTATCACCAAATCAAGATGGCGGTGGAAGACGTGGAAAAGATGGCCTTCCTAACCCCATGTGGAGCGTACTGCTATACATGCATGCCATTCGGGCTGCGCAACGCGGGGGCAACCTTCCAGCGGCTCATGCACATCATCTTGGGCCCACAGCTCGGGAAGAATGTGGAGGCATACGTCGACGACATCGTGGTGAAGTCTCGCGAGGCCAAGACCTTGATACAAGGCCTAGAAGAAACCTTCGCAAGCCTCAACGTAGTGAGCCTGCGACTCAACCCGGAGAAGTGTGTGTTTGGTGTTCCCTCAGGCAAGCTCCTGGGTTTCCTAGTGTCCCACCGAGGCATCGAGGCCAGCCCAGAAAAGGTCAAGGCAGTGGAAGACATGAGCCCACCAAAGACCCTCAAGGAAATGCAGAAGCTCACGGGGCG
Source organism: Aegilops bicornis (assembly GCA_021605145.1). NCBI lineage: Eukaryota > Viridiplantae > Streptophyta > Magnoliopsida > Poales > Poaceae > Aegilops > Aegilops bicornis. The sequence continues at coordinate 500,797,341 of CM038675.1, forward strand.
CGTAACGGTGCTGGGCCGTTTCATCTCTCGATTGGGGGAGTGGGCGCTGCCTTTCTTCCAGCTGATGAAGAAAAAGGGGCCCTTCGAGTGGACTGAAGAGGCCGACAAAGCGTTTCAAGACCTCAAGAGGTACTGACCAGCCCTTCAGTGATGGTGGCCCCGCGCCCTCAGGAGCCCTTGGTACTCTACCTCTCCGCCACTCCCTACTCCGCTAGCGCTGCTCTGGTGGCAGTTAGGGAGGAGCGTCAGGCTAAGACCACGGCGGTCACCCGAGCTAAGGCAAGACCGAATCAGAAGGAACTAGCAGAAGCCAGCACCGCAATGGAAGAAGATCGGCCGTCATAGCAGAATGCACCAAGGGCGGGGGAGGCCTCCCATCCAAGCACCCAGCTTCCGAAGGCGCCGTCGCCTCGGGAGGCACCACAACTTCCAGAAGACGCCACCAGCACCGACGCCCCTAACCTCGTCGAGCACCCGGTGTACTTCGTCAGCACCGTGTTACGAGATGTGAGGGCACGATACCCCATGCCTTAGAAGCTCCTCCTCGCGCTGTTGGTGGCTTCGCGCAAGCTGCGGCACTACATCCAGGGTCATCCAATCAAGGTTGTCTCGGCATACCCCCTGGAGAGGGTGCTCAGGAGCCCCAACTCGGCCGGAAGGGTCGCCGAGTGGAACATTGAGCTGCAAGCATTCCAGCTCGAGTTCAGCATAACCAGAGTCATCAAGGGGCCCGCGCTGGCAGATTTCATGGCTGAATGGACAGAAGCACCGGGCCTCAGGGCTGGCGAGGATCGGTCCCTCTCCCCAGGAAGCGAAGCGCCAGAAGGCTGGGTCATGTACTTCGACGGAGCATTCTCCAGACACGGCGCTGGGGCTGGGGCAGTGCTCATATATCCCGCTCAGGACAAGCTTTACTATGCCGCGCAGCTCTGTTTCCAGCATGGCGAGAAGGTCTCCAACAATATAGCAGAATACGAGGGGCCGATAAGCGGAGTGCGAGGCTGCCGCTGCCACAGGGGTGAAGCGCCTTACCATCAAGGGCGATTCGCAGCTCCTCGCCAATTTCTCCAACAAGGTGTACGAGCCGAGAGATGAACACATGGAGGCCTACCTTGCGGAGGTCCGCAAGATGGAGAAGCAGTTCTGGGGGTTGGAGCTGCAGCACGTGCCCCGCGGCACCAATCAAGAGGCCGGCGACATCGCCAAACGAGCCTCCAGGAGGTTACCCCAGGAGCCGGGCGTCTTTGAGGAACGGCTCTTCAAGCCCTCAGCCCTGCCGCCGTTATCAAGCATAGCATAGCCTCGGGAGGAGCTCCCTCAGCCACCTGCCTCGGGAGCCCCAGCCTGTGGCCCGGCCTCAGGAGCACACCTGCTCCTAACGATGGAACCTCAAGAGGAGTGCTGGATCACGGATCTCAAGAGTTACTTAACGCGTGGAACTTTCTTGGGAGAAGGAGGAGGAGGCAGGCGTGTGGCGCAGCAAGCCATGGCATACGGCATCATGGATGGAGAGCTCTACCGGAAACGGCCGAGCAGCGTATCCTCGCGCTGCATCACCAGGGGAATAGGGAAGGAATTGCCGGCAGATATACATGGCGGAGATTGTGGGCACCATTCATCGTCGCGGACCCTTGTCGGCAAGGCGTTCATAGCGGTTTCTATTGGCCCACCGCTACCAATGACGCTTATCGAACTCGTGAAGGCTTGCGAGGCTTGCCAATTCCATGCCAAGCAGATCCACCAGCCAAAGAGGAGAGGTCTGCAAACCATCCCCCTCACTTGCCCATTCGCGGTCTGGGGGCTGGACATTCTGGGCCCTTTTCCTCGGGCGCCAGGGGCTATCGCTACCTCTACGTCGCCCTGGACAAATTCACCAAGTGGGCCGAAGTCGAAGCCGTCCGCGCCATCCCCGCTGGTTCTGCGGTCAAGTTCATCAAGGGCATCGTGAGCCGGTTCGGAGTGCCGAACCGCATCATCACCGACAACGGTTCGCAGTTCACCAGTAACCTTATTAAAACGTACCGCGCTAATCTTGGAACGCAGATATGCTACGCTTCGGTGGCGCACCCCCGCAGCAATGGACAGGCCGAGCGGGCCAATGCAGAGGTCCTGAGAGGCCTCAAGACCAGGACGTTCAAGAAGAAACTGGAAGCCTGCGGCAGAGGCTGGTACGACAAGATTCCGTCCGTGTTGTGGTCCATCCGCACAACCGCGACCAAGCCAACTGGAGAGACCCCCTTCTTCCTGGTCTACAGAGCCGAAGCGTTCCTCCCTCACGAGGTCAAGCGTCGATCCTTGAGTCTGGCGTTCGATGAAACGCTGCGGGGGACGCCATGCGGGGACGGCCCTTGTGCTTTCGGGGAGGAGCGCCGTCGAAGCTTGCGCTGCGGCGGCAAGGTACCAGCAGGCACTCCGGCGATACCACCGCCGCAACATCCGCCAGAACTCTCGAGGTAGGGGACCTCGTGCTTCGACGGGTCCTCTCCGGGAGGGACTGCATAAGCTCTCTCCCATGTGGGAGGGCCTGTTCAAGGTTGTTCATGTTTCCAGGCCTGGCTCCGCGCGCTTGGAGACTCAGTAGGGGGTGCCTGTCAAGAACGCATGGAACATCCAGCACCTCCGGAGGTTTTACCCCTAAAAAGGCCCGGAGCCTGTGAAGAAAGCGAATGCCTGTGAAGTTCATCTTTTGGAAAAGGCCCAGAGCTCGTGAAGAAGGCGAACGCACTTTGTGAAGCCGCTGTCAGCGCTCGGAAAGGCCCGTTTCCTGTGAAGAGGGCAAACGCCCGTGAAGCTTGCTTCCCAGAAGAAAGGCCCAGAGCCTGTGAATAAGGCGAACGCCTGTGAAGCTGTCGCGTTCTGGAAAGGCCCGGAGCCTGTGAAGAGGGCAAACGCCCGTGAAGCTTGCTTCCCAAACGAAAGGCCCAAGGCCTGTGAAGAAGGCGAACGCCTGTGAAGCTATCGCGTTCTGGAAAGGCCCGGAGCCTGTGAAGAGGGCAAACGCCCGTGAAGCTTGCTTCCCAGAAGAAAGGCCGGAGCACGTGGAAGAAGGCGAACGCACTGTGAAGCTTCGCCCGTGGCACTCTCACGTAATAATGAGTTGGGGATGTACACGCCCGAGTCTCGGGAGTGCCGGCCTCAGCCCCGGGCTCCCTCCCACGCCCGATGGCAGCACTTAGCTCCGCTGGTGAGAAGACGTCGAAGACTAGACTAGGTGCCGGAAGCGGCTTTTTCATTTGCTTTCTGCAGTTGACTAGTTATTCCCATTTGGAGTTTTTATCGAAACTATCGCCCCCTTTTGGTCCGTGGTTCTTCGATCTTTTTCGCTCTCCTGCCTCGATTTCTCTTGCGCGGGGACTCGCGAGGCGGAAGCCTCGGGAGCCCCCGCGGGCGTTCCTGCCCCTATCGCTCAAGTTTTCACGGCCCTAGTCCACAGCTGGAGCACCCCTCCTAACCATGCCTCACGGGCAGCACAACGCGAACACGGGGCCTGGATCGGTCACCCCCGCGGCCACGGCTGGGGTTCACTTGCGAATGGGCGCACGGCAGAAGGGAACGATGTCAGGGATAACAAAAGCGGTACAATAATTAACGGCGTTGACCTAAACGCTTCACGGGCCACACATTGTTCCCTTTTTTACGCAGGAGAAAAGAAAGGAAAAGGATAGAAGCAGGTGAAGCACGACCCGTGCCGGCTCTCTTGGAAGGCTCGAGCCGCCTCCTGAGCTCAGGCGGACTCCCTCTCGCGCTTCACCGGGGCGTGGCGGCAAGCAGACCTGCTGCCACCCCCAAGCAGGCGCGGCGGCATGGGGGCTGGCCGCGGCCGCTGCTGGAAGAATCACCACCCGAAGAAGAGCTGGTGAAGCGTGAGGAGTCACGGGCATCGCCGGCCGCCCGTGCGCTGCCCTCTCCGCCCACGCCGGGGCTGAGTCCTCTGCCACGGTCGTCGTCTTCAGAGCAGCACCCCATGCGGCGACCGTCTTCCCCGAACACCCTCACTTAGAGGGTGGCGTCGCCATCGTACTTGAATTGCAGGGAGCACCGGCGGCGGAGACCACGCGCGCGAGCGAACGTTTGCCAGCCGCGGGCCAGGAACAGGTTCCCCGCAGCAGAGACCTCCACAGAAGCCCACGAAGCCCGCTGCAGCAGCCATCTGCCTGGAGCCAAAGGCCACTCAGGGCTCCATCTGGGAGCTCACCCAGGAGGAAGCACGGGAGCTTGAGCCGGACGCCGGACGGCTCCTCCGCCCTCACCATGAACTCCGGCAGCGCTTCAGCGGCATGAAGGCGCAGCCTCGGGGGACGCGCGGCCGGGGCATGCCCTCCGACCATGGCCAGCCGCTCGTCGCCACGCTGAGTGCCTCCCCCACGACCGCGGGGGACCGCCGCGGAGGCCACGGGGTGCTTGCGAGGGTGACCTCGACCACGCTTAGGCGGAGGAGAGGAAGACTCGACCTGACGGCCCTTCCCCTTCTCTGCGGCCGAGAACTTCCTTGGTGGAGCCATGGAGAAGAAGGAGAGACAAGAAAGGATAGACTGGAAGGGCGCGCACCGTTCCGTATGCATCGGCGGTGAAGGCCAACCGTCGGCCTCCACGATCAACGGTAATCATGACAACTCTGCATGCAGGGACCTGTCGAATCCGGGTGATTACCGAGGCATCGTGGGGAAGCAGTGCGCACACGTCCAATCAACCGCCACGCGTCGCCCAAGGCCGCAGGCTGTTAGGGCCCGCGACGCTTCGGACTTGCCCTTTCGCCTCTCTGCTCGGCCAAGTTTGGGCGTGCCGTGGGCCCGGGGGCTACTGTCGGCGTTCTGGGAACGGGGGTCCCCAGACTTGCCTGCCTGCGGCCTGCGGCGTGGCTCAAAGGAGGCCCAGGACAGCCCATCTTCATCAACACAAGCGCAAAACCCTCGCGAGGGGCCAAGCCTCGTGGGGCGGACGACCACGAGCTTCCTCAGGCACGGCCTCGTCAGGTTGGCTCATGAGGAGGCGGAGAGTTCAAGGCAGGGTACCTCGCGAGGTGCCCATGACGCAAGCCATGACGACCAAGGGCGCCATTGGTGCCAGCCCGCAGCATCCTCCTTTCCTCTTTGGTGCAAAGGGAGCAAGCGCAGCGAGAGCATCAAGCAAAGGCATCCGTTTGGTGCAACAAGACCGAGACCAGCCCCAACGGCTGGAAGGAGTCATCATGGAGCCCAAGCGAGGCGTCATCACGAGCCTTTGGCGGCGAGGACCAACTTTAGCTTGAGGATAAGCGTACCCGCTGTTCCCCTTCAAAATGGCCAATTGTTGGCGCCCTTCCCGCTCAATATTTGGGAAGAGGCCTAGGGCCTTCGCCTATAAATAGGAGTAGCCACACTCAGAGTAGGGGATGGAAACGATCGGCATCCAGAGAAAGACAGAGACCCGATCCTCAAGCTAGAGCGACGGGACACCACCTAGCAGTTCATCACACCCACCAAGAACAGTCCCTCGTGAGGCTGTTCTTCACTGTACTATTCCTCAACAGCCCCAGAGGCAATCCACCACGCCACAAACTAGAATAGGGTATTACACCACATCGGTGGCCCGAACTAGTATAAATCTTGTGTCTCTTGTGCTGTTCTGTTTAGTAGTTTAGGTCCCTGCGATTCAGCGAGGTACAAGACGGTGGAGGGTTGGATCTCCGCGCGCACCCCAGTGTTCGAACCTCAAGGGTCTGCCGGAACCCAAAATCCGACAAAGAGTGATCAGGTTTATCCCGAACACCCCTGTACTTCCTACATGGGGGCAGAAGTCGACGACTGGCCAACTCTCAGGATTAATATATAAAACGGCCGCACAGGAGGATAAACTCTTATATAATAGGCAATAAGTAATAGACATGACCTTGTTCAACATTACAAAGGACAGCATGATTGTATTCATGGAAATATAGTGTCCTTGGTGCATTGCTCCGCCGCAAGGCAGGATCATTTGAGGACACTTTCATAATATATTTCGGGCTTGCGGTGCTCCTTCCCCTCTGGCTGTCCCTCGGTCATCAGCTTTTCAACATCCATCTTCCCCCAGTGCACCTTTGCGTGGGCGAAGGCCATTCACGCACCCTCTATACAGACCGATCGCTTGATGACGTCAAGTCGAGGGCAGGCACCCACAAGCCGCTTCACGAGCCCGAAGTAGCTGCTTGGAATCGGCTCGGCGGGCCATAGCCGGATAATCAAATCCTTCATGGCTAGTTCGGCCGCCCTATGCAGTTCGATCATCTATTTCAGTTGGTCGACGAAAGGCACCGGATAATTCGGTGCCAGATACTGCGACCTGAAGAGCTTATCCGCAGTATTCCTTTCTTCGGCTCGGTAGAATTGGGCGGCATCCGATATACTACGGGGCAGTTCCGTAAACACCCCTAGAGAAATCCGAACTCAAAATTAGAAACATGATTTTCTCCTCAAATACTTGATTTACATGGAAAAGAGCCTTACCAACTGCGATCTTTCTCGCCTCTTGGATCTCCTGCAAGGCGCCTTGGGTTTCCCCCTAGGCATCGCGCGCGGCCTGATGAGCCCTGGTGAGTTCGGATTCTTTCTCCGTTAAACTCTGCTCCAAGGTCTCGCATTTCTTAACGGCCTCTTGAAGCTTCTGCTCAGCTTCAATAACCCTGGCCTCGTGCTTCTCATGAAGAGCCTGCTCTGTGGCTGCCTTTTCCTCGGCCTTGACCACAGCCTTCTTATAAGAGCCTCGACTTCGGTCATCGTCCCTAGAGAAAATCATGGAACAAATTTTATCATACTGGAAATTCGTTCGCACCAAACGCGAACAAGGCTTGCGCATACCTTGCTTATCTTCCAACTGCCTTTTCAACTGGCCAAGCTCTTCTTTGGTCCGTTGCAGACTTTGATTCAGTCCGGAGACCTCCACATTATGAGAGGCAGCAGCCGCTGCGGATGCCTGCTTATAAAAGAGAGATAGATGTCACCAAATGAGTCTTCTTGCGAACATAAAATTTGATCCTCTGTCCGGGTTTTTTCTTTCACCAACAGTGTATCAAGGGCTACTATCCATACTTTGACATTCTTTGAAACCTCGTAAAACATACCTCAAAGCCTCTTATAAGGCTGATGCAGGCTTCATTCAGTCCACTCTCAGCAGACTGAATCTTCTCAATAACTGCACCCATAAGGGCACGGTGTTCATCTATGATGGAGGCGCTCTTCAGCACCGCCAACGAAGCATCCGGCACCTCTGGTTGGATAGAGATTGCCGGTGGAACAGGCATGCCCCCTCCAGCCGAGGGAGGCCGCCTGCTTGATTCTGGAGCCGTATTGGTCTCCGGAATTGCGTCCGGCTGGGAGCCAAATTCAAGATGGCTCCCGCCGACGACTCCCATGGGAATCTTCTCCCCCATGTCTCCGGCCCCTGAAGTTTGACCTCCAGGCGCCGCTTTCACGATCTCTTCCTCCCCTCCTTGGCCGGGGTCCTTCTGGGACGAAGCCTCGGTGTTATCCACATGTTTCGGGGAAGGGACCTTCGGGGGCGTCCCACTCTCCATAGTATCCGAGCTCAGCAAATCCTCTGATGAGGATTGTTCGGTGCGGGACCTCGCTGGACTACAAAAAATATGGATCAGGTCAAAATATTGCGCCATGATGAGACTGGACGCATAAATGTGTTCTGATTTTATACTCACGAGTTCACCAGGGGCTGGGCCCTGGGCTCCCACGCCGGGATGTTGTCGGCGGCAGTGGACTCTTTCGGAAGAGGAGCTTTTCCCCTTTTAGGCGGCTCGGCCTCCAAGTGTAAGGAGGCCGCCCTCTACTTTCTTCCCCCCGCTGGGGATTCATCTTCCTCCTCCTCCTCCTCCTCCTCCTCTTCGGAGGCAGAATGGGCGTTGGAACCTTCGGATATTGTGTCTGAAGTTCCGCGGCGACGAAGGCCACCCCGGGTCTTTTTGGCCTCCTTCTCAGCCATCTTCTTCGGCGCCTTGTACGGTGCAGGGACCAGCATCTTCATCAGAAGTGGGTCGGCCAGTGCTTCGGGCCGCGGGGCCAGACAGTGGATCCGCTTCGCCTTCTTCGTCCAGCCCTAGGGTAGTTGGGGAAAACACACTAAGCATTTCCCTTGGGTTATGCGGATAAAATGTAAAATAACTTACCGAGCTTGCAGCGCGGGACAGTTGGTACCCGCGGTCCTTGGCCGAGTCCGGCCATGATTTGCCGGACTTGAAAAGGACCTTCCATATGTCTTTGTGCGAGGAGCCAAAGAGCTCTCGCAGGGTCTGGTGCTTGGCCGGGTCGAATTCCCATAAATTGCAACGGTGTTGACAAGGCAGGATCCGGTGAACTAACATCACCTGGACTACATTGACAAGTTCGATGTTCTTGTCTTCCATATCCTTAACGCGCGTCTGGAGCACCGATAGTTCGTCGGACGAAGAACAGTTCAGGCCCTTCTTAGGCCAGGACGTGAGCCGCAGAGGGGCTCCGGATCAGAACTCGGGAGCAGCGGCCCATTCCATGCCGCACGGCTCAGTGATGTAAAACCACTGTTGTTGCCACTGTTTGACAAAATCATTAAAAGTACCTGTCGGCCATGTGACGTTGGGCATCTTGCTCGCCATAACACCCCCGCACTAGCCTTGCTCGCTGCTCACTACCTTGGGCTTCATGTTAAAGGTCTTCAGCCATAAGCCAAAGTGTGGCGGGATGCGAAGAAAAGCCTCGCACACGATGATAAATGTCGAGATGTTGAGGAAGGAATTGGGGGATAGATCATGAAAATTGATCCCATAATAATGCATGATGCCGTGAACGAACGGGTGGAGGGGAAACCCTAGCCCGCAGACAAAATGAGGGAGGAATACAACCCTCTCATCGGGTTCTAGAGTAGGGACGGTCTGTCCCGCCGTCGGGAGACGGTGGCTGATTTTCTTGGCCAGATACCCGGCCTCCCGAAGCTTTTTGATATCCTTCTCCCGGATGGTAGAGGCCATCCACTTGCCTCCTGCTCCGAATTCGGACATTTTCGGAAGGCCTTTGTGGGTGGAGAAGACGAACGCTTGGGTGCTGGAGCTCGAGCGAAGGGGAATGAATCGGGAAGAAGTAAGCGCGGGTGCGAAAGGGAGTCCTTATCCCCTTATAAAGGCAGCAGGGATTCTGTGCCTTCCCACTTGCCTGGTAAACTCTCTTATTCCCCAAATGTCGTGATTGATGGCGCTGTTGAGTTACCCACACCCGTATTGATGAGAATCCCGTAATAAGGGGACACGATCTCTGCTTCCACAAGACGTGCCAAGAAAACTGCCTCGCAATATGTGTAGTTGTTGGTTGAGAAAAACAGTTCGAATAATGACCGGCCCATGGCGTGATGTCACGTTATGAAAAGTTGTCAGCAGATTATATTTGTGGTAATATTATGCTCTCTACGGTGGTATGTGGAATTTGTTTTGCAGAGGCGGACACAATCCTTGTGTTCGAAATCTTCTATGGAGTATTCAGAGAAGGAACCTGCCTTGCATTGCCGAAGACGATCTGCGCGCCGGACTCATCATCATTGAAGCCTGGTTCAGGGGCTACTGAGGGAGTCCTGGATTAGGGGGTCCTCGGACAGCCGGACTGTATACTTTGGCCGGACTGTTGGACTATGAAGATACAAGATTGAAGACTTCATCCCGTGTCCGAGTGGGACTCTCCTTGGCGTGGAAGGCAAGCTTGGCAATTCAGATCTGTAGATCTCCTCCCTTGTAACCGACTCTGTGTAACCCTAGCCCCCTCCAGTGTCTATATAAACCGGAGGGTTTAGTCTGTAGGACAACAACAATCATAATCATAGGCTAGCTTCTAGGGTTTAGCCTCTACGATCCCGTGGTAGATCAACTCTTGTAATACTCATATCATCAAGATCAATCAAGCAGGAAGTAGGGTATTACCTCCATCGAGAGGGCCCGAACCTGGGTAAACATTGTGTCCCCCGCCTGCTGTTACCATCCGCGTTAGACGCACAGTTCGGGACCCCCTACCCGAGATCCACTGGTTTTGACACCGACAGTGAGATCCCTTCCCGCCTCCATTTTGGGGGAAGAGGACCAAAGCCACTATAAATAGGACCTAGCCACCACCGTAGAGGGGACAGATCATTCAGATCATCCTCTCCCCATCAGCTCAAGAACACACCTCATGAGGCTGTTCTTCCACTGTACTAGTTCATCCTCAGCTCACCTCGAGGCCAATCCACCACAAAGCAGGGGTAGGGTTTTACACCGCAAGGTGGCCCAAACCTAGGTAAACTGGTGTGTCTCATTTCCTTCCTGTTCATCGATCTAGGCTGTGAGATTGTTGAGTTGGCAGACTGGGGAGTTGAGTTCTTCGCACGCACCCCATAGTTTGAATCTATCAAGGGTCTACGGAGCCCGAAATCCGACACCTAGTTTATGCGCTATTTCGTAAGGGGCTGATTTGGATCCATATGTTTAATGATATTGTTAGATTTTATCTTGATTCTCCTTTCGTAGTTGCGGATGCTTGTGAGAGGGGTTAATCATAAGTGGGAGGCTTGTTCAACTAAGAATAACACCCAAGCACTGGTCCTCCCACATATCAAATTATCAAAGTGGCAAATGCGAATCAAACCAACATGATGAAAGTGACTAGATGAAATTCCCATGTGTCCTCAAGAATGCTTTGCTTACTATAAGAGATTGTTTTGGCTTGTCCTTTGCTACAAAAATGATTGGGATACCTTGTTACTTCTATTGTTACTATTGCTACTTGTTACTCGTTACAAATTATGTACCTATCAAACTACCTGTTACAGACAACTTTACTGTTTGCAGACATTATCTTGCTAAAAACCGCTTGTCATTTCCTTATGCTCCTCGTTCGGTTTGACACTCTTACTTATTGAAAGGACTACGATCGAACACCTATACTTTTGGGTCATCAAGACTCTTTTCCGGTGCCGTTGCCGAGGAGTGAAGCACTCTTGGTAAGTGGAAATTAGTAAGGAAAAATTTATACTACGTGCTGGAATTTACTGTTACTTTCTACTATGGAAAACAATCCTTTGAGGGGTTTGCCTGGGGTATCTTCACCTCGACTGGAAGCACAAAGAGTTTACCCTCAACCTACTGCACCTACTCAAAATATTGGTTATGAAATTCCTTCGGGTATGATAGAGAAGCTAGCTAATCCTTATACAGGAGATGGAACAAAACATCATGATATGCATTTGATATATGTGGACGAAATTTCTGGATTGTTTAAGCTTGCAGGTTTACCGGAGATGAAGTTAAGAAGAAGGTTTTTCCTTTATATTTAGGGTGGAAAGCATTGACATAGTATAGGCTATGTGATGACATTGGAGCTTCGGATTGGAATCGATTGAAATTGGAATTTCACCAAATTTTTTATCCTATGCATTTAGTTAATCGTGATCAGAATTATATATATAATGTTTGGCCTCGTGAAGGAGAAAGTATTGCTCTATCCTGGGGGAGGCTTAAATCAATGTTATATTCATGCCCGAATCATGAGATCTCAAGAGAAATATTGATGAGCTCTCAGGAGAAAGTATTGCTCTATCTTGGGAGAGGCTTAAATACAGAATTTTTATGCTTGGCTTTCTTGTAATGATCAACGCATGCTCGATACTTCTTGTACTGGTTCTTTTGAAGAAGACTATTGAATTCAGGTGGGATCTTTTGGAAAGAATTGAACACAACTCCGAAGATTGGGAACTCGACGAAGGTAAAGATTCAAGAATTAAGCTTCAGTTTGATGTGTTAAATCTTTTATGAATACCGATGCTTTTCACAAGTTTTGCACTAAATATGGACTTTCCTCCGAGATAGTAGCCTCTTTTTGTGAATCATATGCTACTCATGTTGATCTCCCTAAAGAGAAGTGGTTCAAATATCATCCCCCTATTAAAGAAACGATTGAGGAGCCAGTTACAGTTAAATGTGAAACTATCATTTACAATGTTGATCCAGTTGTGCCAACTGCTTATATTGAAAAAACACCTTTCCCTGTACGGATAAAGGAACATGCTAATGTCTCAACCATGGTTAACAAGTGTAACATTAAAGCACCTACACCCTATGAACAAATTAAAGTAGAACCTAGTATTTCCATGGTTAAAGATCTCTTGGTCAATAATATTGATGTGCATGTTATTTATTTCTGTCATGAAGCTGCTAGAATTGCCAAACCCGATACTAAAGATAAGAATAAGCATGTTGTTGGCATGCTTGTTGTCTCAGTTAAAATTGGATATCATTGCTATCATGGTTTATGTGATTTGGGTGCTAGTGTGAGTGCTATTCCTTTTACCTTATATCAAGAAATTGTGAATAATATAGCACCCGCTGAAATAGAAGATAATGACGTTACTACTATTAAACTTTCAAATAGGGACACCATCACACCACTTGGGATTGTTAGAGATGTTCAAGTCTTGTGTGGGAAAATAAAATACCCTACTGATTTTCTAGTTCTTGGTTCTCCACAAGATGATTTTTGTCCCATAATATTTGGTAGACCTTTCTTGAACACTGTTAATGCTAAGATAGATTGCCATAAAGAAATGGTCAGTGTCAAATTTGGTGATGTGTCTCATGAGTTTAATTTCCCTAAGTTTCATAGACAACCTCATGATAAAGAATTACCTAGTAATGATTAAATAACTAGTCTTGCTTCTATTGCCGTACCTCCTACTGATCCACTAGAACAATATTTGCTAGACCATGAAAATGATATGCACTTGCATGAAAGTAATGAAATAGATAAAGTATTCTTTGAACAACAACCTATCCTTAAACACAATTTGCCTGTTGAAACTCTAGGAGGTCCTCCTCCACCTACAGGTGATCATGTGTTTCAATTAAAGCAATTGCCTGACACTTTGAAATATGCTTATCTTGATGAGAAAAAGATGTATCCTGTTATTATTAGTGCTAACTGATACATCTCCAACGTATCTATAATTTTTTATTGTTCCATGCTATTGTCTATTTTGGATGTTTTATATGCATTAGTATGCTATTTTATATTATTTTTGGGACTAACCTATTAACCTAGTGCCAGTGCCAGTTGCTGTTTTTTCCTTGTTTTTTTCCTTTGCAGAAAATCAATACCAAAAGGAGTCCAAATGGAATAAAACTTTACGATGATTTTTCTTGGACCAGAAGACACCTAGGAAGCTTCGGGAGGAGGCTAGAAGACCCATGGGGAGGCCACAAGCCCTAGGGGCGCGCCCCTAGGCTTGTGGGCCCCTCGTGGCTCTCCTACCCCTAACTCTAGCACTATAAATTCCCAAATATTCCCCTTACGTTAGAGGGCACACCAAAAATACTTTTCAGCAGCCGCAATCTTTTGTTCTCGTGAGATCCCATCTTGGGGCCTTTTCCGGCACTCGCCGGAGGGGGATTCGATCACAAAGGGCCTCTACATCAACCTTGCTGCCCTTCCGATGATGCCTGAGTAGTTTACCATGAACCGAAAGGTCCATAGCTAGTAGCTAGATGGCTTCTTCTCTCTCTTTGATCTTTAATACAATGTTCTCCTCGATGTTCTTGGAGATCTATTTGATCTAATCTTCTTTTGCGGTGTGTTTGTTGAGATCTGATGAATTGTGGATTTACGATCAGATTATCCATGAATATTATTTGAATCTTTTCTGAACTCTTTTATGCATGATTGAAATAGCTTTGTATTTCTCTCCGATCTATCAATTTGGTTTGGCCTACTAGATTGGTTTTTCTTGCAATGTGAGAGGTGCTTCGTGATGGGCTCAATCTTGTAGTGTCCTCACCCAGTGACATTAGGGGTAGCGAGGCATGTGTTGTATTGTTGCCATTAAGGATAAAAGATGGGGTTTATATCATATTGCTTGAGTTTATCCCTCTACATCATGTCATGTTGCTTAAGGTGTTACTCTATTCTTATGAACTTAATACTCTAGATGCACGAAGGAGTCGGTCGATATGTGGAGTAATAGTAGTAGATGCAGAATCGTTTTGGTCTACTTGTCACGGGCGTGATGCCTATATTCATGATCATTGCCTTAGATATCGTCATAACTTTGCGCTTTTCTATGAATAGCTCAATAGTAATTTGTTTAGCCACTTTATGTTTTCTTCAAGAGAGAAGCCTCTAGTGAAACCTATGGCCCTCGGGTCTATTTCATCATATATTTTCACATCTACAAAACCAAAAACCCAAAAATACTTTACTACAATTTATTTATATTTACTTTGTTGTTCCTTTTACTTATCTTATATATTTATCTGTATTAGATCTCACTCTTGCAAGTGACCGTGCAGGGATTGACAACCCCTTTTTCACACTGAGTGCAAGTGTTCATTAGTATGTGCAGGTGCATATATTGGGGACTTGCTTGTGCCTCCTACTGGATTGATACCTTGGTTCTTAACTGAGCTAAATACTTATCTCTACTTTTTTGCATCACCCTTTCCTCTTCAAGGGAAAAATCAATGCAAGCTCAAGAAGCAGCAGGAAGAATTTCTGGCGCCGTTGTCGGGGAGGTTCTACATCAAGCCTACCAAGTACCTATCATAAATTCTCATCTCTTGCATTAGATTATTTGCTATTTGCCTCTCATTTTCCTCCCCCCCCCCACTTCTAAAACGTTTTCAAAAAAACACAAAAATATTTCCATTATTTTCGTTCATCTTTTCGTTGGTTTTTTGTTTGGTCGTGTGCTAGGTCGCTTGCTTTGAACCTATTATCATGAGTGATTTCGGTATGGCAGAAACAAATGATAGTAGAACTCCTAAAATTGGACGTTTTTCCATTCTGGATGCTAAAACTTTTGTCCTGGTACAAGGGAATGTTATAGGAAAAGAAACCATTCAAGAGTTCTTTAAATGCATTAGAACTCTGACTTGTGATGATGTTCCCATACTTAAAAGAACTAAAACTTATGCATATGCTATTTCCGCTCTTGTTCTTAAACTTGATAAAAGATTTATTCACACACACCCCACCTTGCAAATATTGTTTTACGAGCTACATGTGATAAAGGACACTAAAGCTAAGAAAATAGATACCCTTGTTCTTATGAATGAGTTCGATCATATAGTGTGGGAAGCTAGGAAGATGTTTGATTTTTATGATATGAACTGTGAGAAGCCGGTAATAGATGAGATCCTCTACAATAGTGACTATGTTTTAAGTACATTGCTTGGCAATAATAAAATCTTTGATGAAAACCTTACAAAGGCAATTCCTGTTTTAGATATGATCCAACAAGTTTTTAACGATGTTAACCAACAATATTCTTGGATTGTAGCAAAGGGGATATGCCAAGGGACAACTTGATAATGCTAAAGTTTCTATGGATGATGTGTTTCACGTGATATTCGAAAAACCTCCTGACAAAAACACTTTTATGGAAATTAAGAAGAAAGATGACAATACCTAGATCTATGCAATATGCCTAGCTAGGGGCGTAAAACAATATCGCTTGTTGGGAGCCAACCCAATTTTATTTTGTGTTTTTGCTTTTGTTTTTCAATAAATACACAATATTACTTCTGTAGTAATTGTGTTTTGGTGTTTTAATTAGTGTTTGTGCCAAGTAAGACCTTTGGGATGATCATGGTGGTAGTTGATTTGATTCTGCTGAAAAACAGAAACTTCTGCATCCAGTAACAGAATTGATCTGATCTGCTGGAGCGACAAAAAATTCTGAATTTTTTCACTTTATTGATATACAAATTGCCTAGACTGTCCTAAGTTGTCAGAATTTGTGGAGTTACAGAAGTATACGAAACTTCGAGATTGCTACAGACTATTATGTTTTTGACAGATTCTGTTCTCATTATGCTGTTTGCTTATTTTGATGAATCTATGGGTAGTATCGGGGGGTATGAACCATGGAGAAGTTGGAATACAGTAGATATAACATCAATACAAATTTAGAAAGGGTTCACAACAGTACCTAAAGTGGTGATTTGCTTTATTATACTAACGGAGCTTACGAGTTTTCTGTTGAGTTTTGTGTTGTGAAATTTTCAAGTTTTCGCTAGTAGGACTATGGAATAAGGAGTGGCAAGAGCCTAAGCTTGGGGATGCCCAAGGCACCCCAAGGTAATATTCAAGGACAGCAAAGCATCTAAGCTTGAGGATGCCCCGGAAGGCATCCCCTCTTCCGTCTTCAATCCATCGGTAAATTTACTTGAGGCTATATTTTTATTCACCACATGATATGTGCTTTGCTTGGAGCACCTTGTATTACAAGAGTGTTTGCTTTCTAGTTTGCCACAATCATCCTTGCTGTACACGCCTTTTGAGAGGGACACACATTAATCGTGAATTTATTAGAATACTCTATGTGCTTCACTTAAATCTTTTGAGCAAGGTAGTTGCTCTAGTGCTTCACTTATATATTTTTAGAGCACGACAGTGGTTTTATTTTGTAGAATTGATGAACCCCCATGCTTCACTTATATTATTTTTAGAGTCCTAAAACATTATGGCTATTTTCTTAGGTTATGAATTTGGTCCTAATATGATGGGCATCCAAGATGAATATAATAAAAACTTTCATAAAGAGCATTGAATAGATGGGAAGTTTGATTCATTGCCTTTGTTTTGAGATATAAAGATGGTGATATGAGAGTCATGCTAGAGAGTAATTGTGGATTGGTAGAAATAGTTGTGTTAAAGTTTGTGATTCTCGAAGCATGCATGTATGGTCTATCGTTATGCGATGAAGTTAGAGCATGATTTATTTTTTATTGTCTTCCTTATGAGTGGCGGTCGGGGATGAGTGATGGTCTTTTCCTGCCAATCTATCCCCAAGAGCATGTGTATTAGTACTTTGCTTCGACGGCTAATAAATTTTTGCAATAAGTATGTGAGTTCTTTATGACTAATATTGAGTCCATGGATTATACGCACTCCCATACTTCCACCATTGCTACCCTCTCTAGTACTGGACAACCTTCGCCGGTGCATTAAACCCACCATATATCCTTCCTCAAAACAACCACCATACCTACCTATTATGGCATTTTCATAGCCATTTCGAGATATATTGCCATGCAACTTCCACCGTTCTATTTATTATGACACGCACCATCATTGTCATATTCCTTTGCATGATCGTAAGATAGCTAGCATGATATTTTCATGTCTTGTCCATTTTTTGATATCTTTGCTACGCTAAATCATTGCACATCCCAGTACACCGCCGAAGGCATTCATATAGAGTCATATCTTTGTTCTAGTATCGAGTTGTAATTCTTGAGTTGCATGTAAATAAAAGTGTGATGATCATCCTTATTAGAGCACTATCCCATGTGAGGAAAGGATGATGGAGGCTATGATTCTCCCACAAGTCGAGACGAGACTCTGGACTTAAAATAAAAAAGAGGCCAAAGAGGCCAAAGAGCCCAATAAAAAAGAGAGGCCAAAGAGCCCAAAAGAAGAAAAAAAGAAGAAAAATAAAATAAAAAATGAGAAAAAAAAGAGAGAAGGGACAATGTTACTATCCTTTTCCACACTTGTGGTTCAAAAACAGTACCATGTTCTTCATGACAGAGAGTCTCCTATTTTATCACTTTCTTATACTAGTGGGAATTTTTCATTATAGAACTTGGCTTGTATATTCCGATGACGGACTTCCTCAAATTGCCCTAGGGCTTCATGAACAAGCAAGTTGGATGCACACCCACTTGGTTTTCTTTTGAGCTTTCATACACTTATAGCTCTAGTGCATCTGTTGCATGTCAATCCCTACTCACTTGCATCGATATCAATTGATGGGCATCTCCATAGCCCATTGATTTGCCTAGTTGATGTGAGACTTCTTCCTTTTTTGTCTTCTCCTCACAACCTCCACCATATTCTATTCCACCTATAGTGTTATATCCGTGGCTCACGCTCATGTATTGCGTGAAAGTTGAAAAAGCTTGAGAACATTAAGTATGAAACAATTGCTTGGCTTGTCATCGGGGTTGTGCAAGATAAATACTTTGTGCGATGAAGATAGAGCATGACAAGACTTTATGATTTTGTGGGGATAACTTTCTTTAGCCATGATATTTTGAGAAGACATGATTGCTTTATTAGTATGCTTGAAGTATTACTGTTTTTATGTCAATATTAAACTCTTGTTTGAATCTTATGGATCTGAACATTCATAACACAATAAGAAGAATTACATTGATAAATATGTTAGGTAGCATTCCACATAAAAATTATGTTTTTATCATTTACCTACTCGAGGACAAGCAGGAATTAAGCTTGGGGATGCTTGATATGTATCCAACGTATCTATAATTTTGATTGCAATGCTATTATATTATCTGTTTTGGATGTTTTATATGCATTAATATGATATTTTATATTATTTTTGGGATTAACCTATTAATCTAATGCCCAGTGCAAGTTGCTGTTTTTTCTTTGTTTTTGTCTTTTACAGAAAATCAATACCAAACGGAATAAAACTTTACGATGATTCTTCTTGGACCAGAAGACACCTAGGAAGCTTCGGGAGGAGGCCAGAAGGCCCACGAGGAGTCCACAAGCCCTAGGGGCGCGCCCCAGGGGGCGCCCCTAGGCTTGTGGGCTCCTCGTGGCTCTCCTAACTCTAACTGCAACACTATAAATTCCCAAATATCCCCCTTACGTCAGAGGGCACACCAAAAATACTTTTCTGCCACCGCAAGCTTCTGTTCTCGTGAGATCCCATCTCGGGGCCTTTTCTGGCACTCCGCCGGAGGGGATTCGATCATGGAGGGCCTCTACATCAACCTTGATTCCCTTCTGATGATGCCTGAGTAGTTTACCACGGACCTAAGGGTCCATAGCTAGACTTCTCTCTCTTTGATCTTCAATACAATGTTCTCCTCGATGTTCTTGGAGATCTATTTGATGTAGCCTTCTTTTGCGATGCGTTTGTTGAGATCCCATTAATTGTGGATTTATGATCACATTATCTATGAATATTATTGTGTCTTTTCTGAACTCTTTAGTGCATGATTAAAATAGCTTTCTATTTCTCTCCGATCTGTCGATTTGGTTTGGCCTACTAGATTTGTTTTTCTTGCAATGGGAGGCACGTATTGTATTGTTGCCATTAAGTATAAAAAGATGGGGTTTATGTCATATTGCTTGAGTTTATCCCTCTACATCATGTCATGTTGCTGAAGGCGTTACTCTTTTCTTATGAACTTAATACCCTAGATGCAGGCAGGAGTCGGTCGATGTGTGGAGTAATAGTAGTAGATGCAGAATCGTTTCGGTCTACTTGTCACGGTCGTGATGCCTATATTCATGATCATTGCCTTAGATATCGTCATAACTTTGTATCAATTGCTCAACGGTAATTTGTTTACCAACTTTGGCCTCCTTTGGTTCATAGGGTAGGAAAACCGTAGGAATAGAAAAGTCATAGGAAATGAGATGACATGTATCTCAAATCCTATGAGTAGGGATAGGAAAGGAGATGCTCTTTGATTCACAACATAGGGTTTTTTCCATTGAGTCTAGGCTAATGTTTATTTTCATATGAAATGTGGAGGATAGGAATAATTCCTCCATAGGAAGAGGATTCCATTCCTACAAACCAAAGAGCTCTAAAGGAATTTTTCCTATAGAAATCCTATCCTATGAAATTCCTATAAGATTTCTCGAAACGAAAGGAGGCCTTTATGTTTTCTTCAAGAGAGAAGCCTCTAATTAAAACTATGGCCCCCGGGTAGATTTTCCATCATATATTTTCAGATCTATAAAACCCCAAACCCAAAAATACCTTGTAGCAATTTATTTATATTTACTTTATTTTGCCTTTTACTTATCTTTTATATCTATTTCTATTAGATCTCACTCTTGCAGGTGCATATATAGGGGACTTGCTTGTACCTCCTACTTGATTGATACCTTCGTTCTTAACTGAGGGAAATACTTATCTCTACTTTGCTGCATCACCCTTTCCTCTTCAAGGGAAAAATCAACGGAAGCTCAAGAAGTAGCACTAACTTTCTAGAACATGAAGAAAAGAGATTATTAAAAATTCTGAGGAAGCACAGTGCTGCTATTGGATATACTCTTGATGATCTTAAGGGCATTAGTCCCACTCTCTGTCAGCACAAGATTAATATGGAACCTGATGCTAAACCCGGTGTTGCTCACCAACGATGAATGAATCCTAAGATGAAATAAGTGGTAAGAACTGAAATACTAAACCTTATGGAAGCAGGTATGTCAGTGGGAACGACACCTATGGGATCACTGGAATCCCTTCTACAGTCGGTGGGCGCGGGGTTGTGAGAAGAGTAGGTCCAGGAGCCAGCACAAGGATCATTTACCCAGGTTCGGGCCACGAGGATGCATAAAACCCTAGTCCTGCTTTGGTGGATGTATTGAATGTTCTTGAGCTTCTGAACTTGCTACGGTGGCTGCGTAGTTTCAAAAAGCCGGATCCCTCTCTTGGTCGCCTCGGGCCGCCTTTTATAGGCAAAAGGGGTTGCCACAGTGGCACACAGGAGGTGGAAAGGCCTACAGTGCGCGAGCTTATCGCATGGCATTATGGGACAAAGTGCATTAAATGCGCTACTTACGTGTCCATTAGCTTTATCGGGGACGGGAACGAGGCCCGTCCCGTCCGTCGCCGCTCCTCCTTGCTTCGACACGCGCCCAGGCCAACGATCCATGCAGTGCCATGTAGGCAGGCAGGCTGCTGAGGTGGCGCGGTGGCAGGGTCTTCACGAAGATCTGCATGCCACCACACAGGTGCTTGTTGAGTTGGAGTAGAGGCCGCGTGTTGCCACGCAGGTGCCTACCCAGCTGGTTGGGCTAGCAGCTGCATGCGAATGGCGGTGGAGCCTTGGCTGATGGGGGTCGGGAAGTGGCCCAGCTGGCGCCCTCGGCAAGGGCCTTGCCGGGGGCCCGGCAAGGGTCTTGCCGTGGCGTTGCAGTCGTTCCCGGCAAGGCGCTTGCCGGGGGTCTTGTGGATCTCCTCGGCTAGGGTCCCGCCGAGGGTCACCGTCTTCTGGTCCTCATCTGGTCTTGTGAGTTTATGATCTTTACGAAGATCTGCATGCCACCACGGAGGTGCCTCCCGAGCCCTAGTTCCAATACAGTTGGCTGGGTTGGAACCCGTGGGCTCAAGGGTGGCTCGCTCTGCTGGCGTTGGGCGTGCCGCCCCCCGGCAAGGGTATTGCCGAGGGAGCCTTCTTCGCCCTTCTGTCCTTTGTGTTCTTGGTCTTGGCGTTGCCTTGGCCGTCTTGCGCTTTAACTTCTCCCCGGTTTCCATCCTCTGCTGGCGTTGGGCGTGGCTTTGACTGTCTGTGCCCAAGTAAAGGGGTACAAAGGAGTGCCCCTACTTTAGTACACCGACAGGAGCCCCCGGGCCTGGGCCACACATAAGAGCGACACTTTGTTGGGCCAGGCCCAGAACGGTGTGCGGGCAGTCGGGACGGGATGTTACCACAGTATTTTTTTCCCGCTGCGCTTCCCCACGACCCGCGTTGAACGCGCGACGTGCAGGGGCGTGCGTGACGTGGGGGTCATGCGTGGGGTGGTTTCCGCATGCATGCGTCACATCGTGGTAAAGAGGCGGCTCGCGCTTTCCCCATAAAAAGAGGGAGGCGTGGAGGCGCGGCTCATTTACTGGGTGGACTCTGGTCGCTGTCTTCAAGGCGCCCATGCCCCGTGATCACGGGGCTGGGAACGGTCGCCTCACCCGTTCTCTTGATCCTGCTCGCTCGTCACGCGTCCTCCATGCAAGTGGCGGGTGATGGAGGCGGAAAACCGGGCCGTCGCTGATTGGGGCAGCGGGTCGGTCCTGATGCCCTCTGCCTCCGATGGCTCGATTTGCTGAGTGGGGCAGCCGAGTCTCAACCCCGCCCCTTTATAAGGAGGGGGAGGGAGGGCGTCATCCCACATTCCTTCAGTATCCATCCTCCTCCACCTTCGCTCCTTTCTTCCACCTGCCATGGCGAGAGGAGGTGTTGGGCCTTCGACGGTGGCGGCGAGAGTCGCTACTCCTCAGCGCGTCCCTCCTTCCCATGAGCCCGCGGTGACGGAGCCGGCCACGAGAGGAAGGGGGAGGGGGTGTGGCCGAGGTCACCGCAGCGGTCGGGGGAGAGGGGGATGAGGTGGCGCGACTTCCGTGCCTCCCGCGACGGAGGGTCACGTCGGGGACCAGCCCAGCGAGTTTTTCATCAGGCTGTGTTGGCCACCGCATCATCGTCTCCGTCTCCCCACTCCCTTCGCTCGAGAAATGGAGCTCGATACGCCCCAGACCCTCAGATTGCACATGAGGGGCTGCGGGACCGGCGACACGTGGGTCGATGTCGAATTCCCCGCTCCTCATGTTATCTACCTCCATCGCGGATGGAAGACATTTGCTCGCATCCATAGCCTGACGGTGGGGCTCGTCCTCTACTTCAAGTTAATGGAGGGCGGCCTACTCTCCATCAAGGTCTTCGGAGATCTTGGAACTCGCCTGAAGTGCTGCGTGGAGAGCTCCTCCGACGATGAAGGTTCCTCCTCAAGCGGGAGTGACGAGGAGGATAACGACAGTGACGACGAGGGAGTCAAGCGGCAGGATGCCGACACCGACTACGACTGACCGCGTCGCTCCTTCCTCGGCCACACGCCCGCCGAGGGTCTTCCTCACCAAGCTCTCCATCGGGGCGCTCCCCGTCGTCTCCTTGGGCAGCTGGCGTAGGAGGGCCAGAGAAGGCGAAGAAGGCGGGTGGCGGCCGTCAAGTCAGAGTACGCGGGCACCGACGCCTTCGTCGCGTATTGCCGGCCCGCTGCCTTGTCTTCCAGCTCCTTTCCTGGCACCAAGATGTTCTCTTGGTGCCTTCTGCTCCTCGCACCTCGCCTAGGCGCCCCTTTTGCCCTCCTGCTGTCTTGTTCCACCTTCTGAGGAGAGGGACAAAAAAGGGATTACGGGCACCTTATCTCTTTTTAGTTTGTAAGCCTGCAGGCACTTGTTAATTTTAAGACTTGTAACCCCCCTTGCTCATGTTTTTAATTCCGTATGAACTGTACCTGTATGGGATGTTTTTAATGAAAAAGGGTGTTTGCCGAGTTCTTTGTGCATGAGCGAGGCCCATGCCAAGGATGAATCCTTGTTATTTTTAAGATAAAAATTGTTGCCCGACAACAGGCCTTGCCGTCTCCCCACTTCAGTCGACCATTCTCGCGCTCTTGGCGGAGGCAGGGGCGAAGTAGAGTTAGGCCCCTCGTTCATCTCCTCGCCACCGCGACTACTACCAAATTCCGACCCAGGAGGTGGCTCTTGGGTACAGGAAAGGGGGAGTGAGGGAGTCCTGGACTAGGGGGTGTCCGGATAGCCGAACTATCATCGCGGCCGGACTCCAAGACTATGAAGATACAAGATAGAAGACTTCGTCCCGTGACCGGATAGGACTTTCCTTGGCGTGGAAGGCAAGCTTGGCGATACGGATATGTAGATCTCCTACCATTGTAACCGACCCTGTGTAACGCTAACCTATCCGGTGTCTATATAGACCGGAGGGTTTTAGTCCGCAGGACAAACAACAATCATACCATAGGCTAGCTTCTAGGGTTTAGCCTCCTTGATCTCGTCGTAGATCTACTCTTGTACTACCCATATCATCAATATTAATCAAGAAGGAGTAGGGTATTGCCTCCATCGAGAGGCCCCGAACCTGGGTAAAAACATCGTGTCCCTTGTCTCCTGTTACCATCCACCTAGACGCACAGTTCGGGACCCCCTACCCGAGATCCGCCGGTTTTGACACCGACATTGGTGCTTTCATTGAGAGTTCCTCTGTGTCGTCAACCTATATGCCCGATGGCTCCTTCGATCATCAACAATGACGCGGTCCAGGGTGAGACTTTTCTCCCCGGACAGATCTTCGTATTCGGTGGCTTTGCACTGCGGGCCAATTCGATTGGTCATATGGAGCAGATCGAAAGCTACGCCCCTGGCCATCGGGTCAGATTTGGAAGTTTGAACTATACGGACGATATCCGCGAAGACTTGATCTTCGACGGATTCGAGCCACAGCCGAGCGTGCCACACTGTCTCGATGGGTATGATCTAGCTCTACCGCCGGACAGTGCCCTGGAGGCTGCACCAGCATCCGCTCCGACCCTTAGTCCGGAGCCGGATTCCCCAATCGAGGACGAGTGGTTGGACACCGCCTCGGGGGCTACGATCTCTAAGGCGATTGAGCCGAACTCCATCCCCGTCCTTTGTGAAGCTCGTGACTCCAAGGTGCTAGACTCTTCTCCGGACTCCGAACCCTCCGCACCCTGCCAATCGAATCCGATTGGGCGCCGGTCATGGAGTTCACTGCCGCGGACATCTTTCAGCACTCGCCTTTTGGCGATATCCTAAACTCACTAAAGTCTCTCTCTTTATCCGGAGATCCCTGGCCGGACTATGGACATCAAGGTTGGGATGCGGACGACGAAGAAATTCAACGCCCACCCACCACCCACTTTGTAGACTGTCGATGATTTAACCGACATGCTCGACTTCGACTCCGAAGACATCGACGGTATGGACGATGATGCCGGAGACGACCAAGACCTAGCGCCTCTGAGGCACCGGAAGGCCACCTCGCAATATGACATATACATGGTGGACATCCCAAAAGATGGGAACGGCGATGGAACAACGGAGGATGACCCCTCCAAGAAGCAACCGAAGCACCGACGTCAGCGGCGCCGCTCTAAATCCCGCCACAGCAAAAACGGTGATTCCGGCACGGGAGATAATAACACCCCGGACAGTGCCGAAGACAACCCCCTCCAGCAGGACTCAGCGCAGGAGGAGGGAGAAGCAAGTCCGCACGACAGTGCGGCAGAAAGAGAGGTCGAGGACGATAATTATGCGCCTCCCTCCAAAGATGAGGCAAGCCTCGACGACGATGAATTTGTCGTGCCTGAGGATCCCGCCGAACAGGAGCGTTTCAAACGCAGGCTTATAGCCACGGCAAGCAGCCTCAAGAAAAAGAAGCAACAGCTTAGAGCTGACCAAGACCTGCTAGCTGACAGATGGACTGAAGTCCTTGCAGCCGAAGAGTATGAACTCGAACGCCCCTCCAAAAGCTACCCCAAACGCAGGCCATTGCCTCGATTAGGGGATGAAGCACCCAAGTCATGAGCGCACGACATGGCAGACCGGCCACCCCGTGGCCGCGACAGAGAAGCCTCTTGACCCTTCGCTCAAGCCGCACCCCGACGCCGCTCAAAAAGTACCAAGGCATGGGAAAATGCGCCGAACTTGCGAGATATATTGGAGGATAAGGCAAAACAGACAAGACCGATCTACGGATCCCGTGGGCGCCCAACGACTCGGGATGATTACCGTCAGCGCGGATCTGAGAAAACCCGGCCGGGCGAACACGATGAGACAAAGCTCATATGAGCTACGCCGTGATATAGCCCAATATCTGAGGCGCCGCACACCCACTATGCTTCACAGATGAAGTAATGGATCATCAAATCCCCGAGGGCTTCAAACCCGTAAGCATCGAATCATACGATGGTACCACAGATCCTGCGGTCTGGATCAAGGACTATCTCCTCCACATCCACATGGCCAGCGGTGATGATCTACATGCCATCAAATACCTCCCACTCAAGCTTAAAGGACCAGCTCGGCATTGGCTCAACAACTTGCTAGCAGAATCAATTGGTTGTTGAGGACCTGGAAGCCGCATTCCGTGATAACTTCCAGGGCACATATGTGCGACCACCAGACGCCGATGACCTTAGCCATATAGTTCAGCAGCCAGAAGAATCGGCCAGACAATTCTGGACACAGTTCCTAACAAAGAAAAATCAAATCGTCGACTGTCCGGATGCGGAGGCCCTTGCAGCCTTCAAACATAACATCCGCGACGAATGGCTTGCCCGGCACCTAGGACAGGAAAAGCCGAAATCCACGGCAGCCCTCACAACACTCATGACCCGCTTTTGCGCGGGAGAAGACAGCTGGCTAGCTCGAAGCAACAACTTGGCCAAACACCCTGATAGTTCGGACAGCAATGGCAGGTCGCATCGCAACAAGAACAAGCGCCGCACAAACGACGATAATGCTGAAGATACGGCCATCAATGCTGGATTCAGAGGCTCTAAACCAGGTCAGCGGAAGAAGCCATTCAAAAGAAATACCCAGGGACCGTCCAACTTGGACCGAATACTCCATCGCTCGTGCCAGATACATGGCACCCCCGAAAAACCAGCCAATCACACCAACAGGGATTGTTGGGTGTTCAAGCAAGCAGGCAAGTTAAGTGCCGAACTCAATGACAAGGGGCTGCATAGCGATGACGAGGAAGAGCCCCGGCCGCCGAACAATAGAGGACAGAAGGGCTTTCCCACACAAGTGTGGACGGTGAACATGATCTACGCAACCCATATACCCAAAAGGGAGCGGAAGTGTGCGCTAAGGGACGTATATGCAATGGAGCCAGTCGCCCCGAAGTTCAACCCATGGTCTTCCTGCCCGATCAACTTCGATCGAAGGGACCACCCCACTAGCATCCGTCACGGCGGTTTCGCCGCATTGGTTATTGACCCAATTATAGACGGATTTCACCTCACCAGAGTCCTGATGGACGGCGGTAGCAGCCTGAACCTGCTTTATCAGGATACAGTGCGCAAACTGGGCATAGACCCCTCAAGACTTAAACCTACAAAGACGACCTTTAAGGGCATCATACCGGGTGTACAGGCCAATTGTACGGGCTCAGTTACACTCGAAGTGGTCTTCGGATCCCCGGATAATTTCTGAAGCGAAGAGTTGATCTTCGACATAGTCCCGTTCGGCGGCTATCATGCCTTTGCCGGACGAACCGCATTTGCAAAGTTCAATGCGGTGCCGCACTATGCATACCTCAAGCTCAAGACGCCAGGCCCTTGAGGAGTAATCACGGTCAAGGGAAACACCGAACGCTCTCTCCGAACGGAGGAGCACACGGCGGCCCTCGCGGTGGAGGTGCAAAGCAGCCTCTCACAGAAATTCTCGAGTCCGACCATTAAACGTCCGGACACTGTCAAGCGCGCCCGGAGTAACCTACAACAAGACCGCCTGGCACGATCCAAGCACGCGTAGCAATCCGGCCCCAACCCCAGCCCTCGCGAAATTGCGAAGCTAGTACTACGTGTACATAACTACGCTCTGGAGATACCATGGGCATAAGGGGAGGGGCACAACCACGGCATGCCCAGAATACGGCTCGACCGCACCAGGGGCTCCCTATTGTGTCATTCTTTTTCTTTTTTCTTTTTTCTTACTTTCAGGACTCCGTTCTCCAGAAGTCCTGTCCGGCACTAGAATTGCCGAACTAAAGATGCAACAGCCAGGGAAGCAGAAAGCTACGTCGAGTGTTCAGGTGGTCTCTACTACGAGCATTATACCTGTTTTACATACCATCCCGCAGCTTACCCCCGGAGGGGGACATGTTAAATAGTCCCATCCCTTGCTTATCGCACAATTTGTATCGTTCTGCTTTTATTTGCAGTTTTCTTTTTAATAACCAATACATAGCTCTTGCCTATTATTGCTTCTTTTTATCTATATATATGTTCATTTCATGACATGTTGCACCCGTACACTTTGGTACGGCCAATACACTAGGGGCTTAAGTACCCCAAAATTATGGTGTGATAAGTCCGAACACTTTCACAAGTGCAGCACCCGAACTTATAGCATTATATGAATCGGCTCGAATCATGTCTTGGGTCAATAGTTGGGTTTGCCCGGCTCCCGTGTTTTGGTACCTTACGTTCCGTTATATCGGCTAAGGTAGCACCGGGAGAACCACTGCGATTGTGCCCCGGTTGAGCTGGGTTGAGACCCTCAGTGGAGAAAACTAAAACTGACCGTCATGATAGGGTGAGAGCCGGTCCTATGTTCGAGAGGTTTTTTCGGGTCCCTAAACTCTTATGCCGCTTAGAGCAAGGAACCGGAATTGTCCGGCCAAGGCGTGGATAGCGCCCCGAACTCGGTCTTCCGAATACTAGGGGCTTCGCCGAAATTTAAAATTATAGAATTCTATGGCTAAGTGAGAGTGTTCAAGCATTATAAGTCCGGTTGCCTTGTTTGTTGCGTTGAGCGCCTCCTAGATGGACACAAGAATGGGAACAAGAGTCCTCAAGTTTATCTGAACACCCGGCACTTTCGTGGCATGGGGGCTGAAGCCAACGACTTGCCATCTCTCAAATTTGATAAACGGCCGCACAGAAGGTAATATTTTAAATTAACAAGCGTTGCTTAGCGCATATGAACAAGTTTTCAGCGTACAGGATAACAAATGCGAGTCTATTCAAAAATTACATCTTTGGAGCACTCATCCGCTATTCGGCGGGCACCCTTCAGGAGGCCCTCATAGTACATTTCGGGCGTGCGATGCTCCTTGCCCTTCGGTGGCCCGTCCGTCACAAGATTCTCCGCATCCAGCTTGCCCCAGTGCACTTTAGCACGGGCAAGGGCCCGACGGACACCTTCAATGCAGACGGAGCGCTTGATGACTTCAATCCGTGGATGAGGCATCCACCGGCCGCTGCACTAAGCGAAGTAGCTCCTGTGCATGGCTTCCAAGGCCACAACCGAACTATAAGGCCCTTCATGGCCTGTTCGGCGACCTTGTGGAGCTTGACCAGCCGCTTCAGCTGGTCGCTTAGGGGCACCGGATGTCCGGCCTCAAAGATCTTGAGACCGTAACACCTTCTCCGTCGAGCTCCCCTCCTTGGCGTGGTAGAATGCGGCGCATCGGACACACCTCTGGGCAGATCTGCGAATGTTCTTGGAGAGCTCTGAATCCGGGTAAGTAATAGGTAATTCACTTTCACATTCTTGCTCTGCATAAAGAATGCCTTACCCGCCGCGGTCATCTTTATTGCCTCAATCTCCTGGAGGGCTTTTTGGGCCTCGGCCTTAGCAGCTTTGGCACTCTCAAGAGCCGAAGCAAGCTCGGACTCTCGAGTCTTCGAGTCACGCTCCAAACCCTCGTGTTTTTCCACGAGAGCCTGGAGCTCTTGACGCACCTCTGCCAGCTGCGCCTCCCCCTTCTCTCGCTCTGCGTTCCAGACCGCTTTGTTTTCGGCCACGGACACCGCTTCCTTCAGGGTCGCCACCTCGTTCGTGGCCCCTGCAGTACCCATGTTATTCCTCTTATTTTTTGCAACCGAAACCTTTCTATAAGGTACTTCTTTCATAAGGTATTACTTACCTTCCTTGTCCTCGAGCTGCTTCTTGGCAAGGCCGAGCTCGTTCTCGGACCGCTCTAGGCTCTGCTTCAATGCATTGACCTCCGCAGTTAGTGCGGCAGAGGTCAGCAGCACAGCCTGCATTCCCATATTGACATACTTATGTTAGACTCCTGCGTATATCTTTTTAGTTCCTTAGTCTGACTTTTCTTTCCGAACACCGAACTAAGCATCAGGGGCTACTGTCTATGCGGTAATATTTTTACATATTCTAAACTTACCTCAAAGCCTGTTAGAAGGCTAGTACAGGCTTCGGTCAGCCCGCTCTTTGGCGGACTGAACTGTCCGGATCACCGCACTCATAACAGTGCGGTGCTCCTCCTCGATGGAGGACACCGGCGTCTTACCCTTCTTACGAAGGGGCCGCTTGCCGGACTTCGGAGCCGCTGAAGGTTCCGTTATGGAGTCCGGACATGGGTCGGGCTTAGAGCCCCTGGGGGTCTCGCCCCCCACGCGCCTGGAGTCCGGGAGGTTGCCTTGTGGCGCCTCCTGCGCCACCTCCTCTTGACCAGGTGCCCCTTGGGGCACCACCTCGGCGTCGTCCGCAGCGTGAGGCGAGTAGGCGGCCGGAAGTGAAGTACTCTCCATTTCTGACGAACCCAGGGACCCGCTCCACGAAGCGGCGAACTCGCCCTTGGGCGGGCTGCATGATTGTTCGGCATTAGAGAACACTATGCAATAAAAAAAGTCACCGGTATTCGGACACTTACGATCTCGCCAGGGGCTTGGCCCTTGTTGGCCAATCCTCCTTGTCGTTGTCGACGTTGGTGGAAAATTCTGGAGGAAGGTTTCTTCCCTTCTTGGACCCTCCGGCCTCCCCAGTTGGGGCGGCCTTCCTTTTCCTCTCCTCCCGGCTGGGAGAAGCTTCTTTCCTCCTCCTCGTTCTCGGGAGAAGATTACGCTTGAGAATCCGGCACCAGGCGTCGGGAGCTCCTTTGAGTTCCGTTGCCTCCTTCTTGGCCTTCTTCTCCGGCACCACATGAGGTACGAGCCGGCAACCCGTCAATCAGGCGTCCGCTGGGTCTTCCAGCAAAGGAGCCGGACAAGTTAACCTATCCGGACGTCTTCAGCCGATCTGTTAAAGGTTAGGGAGTTTTAGATCCCACATAGAGTCAAACTATGAAAAAAGAGTCCCATAAGGGGTAAAATAACTCACCTCGCTGGCTTGACGCTGCGAGCTGAATCCGCGGTCTTCGGAAGCGGATGGGGGAGCCTCGGCACCCTTGAACAGCACCTTCCAGGCATCTTCGTATGTAGTGTCGAAGAGCCTTTTCAGAGTTGGGTGTTGTCTTGGGATCGAACTCCCACAATTTGAAGGCCCATTGTTGGCATGGGAGAATCCGGCGGATGAGCATCACCTGTATTACGTTGACAAGCCTGAGATTCTTGTCCACCAGGTTTCGGACGCATGTTTGGAGTCCGGATAGCTCGTCCGATTTCCCCCACGTCAGGCTCGTCTCTTTCCATGACGAGAGCCATGTGGGGAAGCCAGATCTGAATTTGGGGGCCGCCGCCCATTTGGGGTCGCGTGGCTCGGTGATATAGAACCACCCCGATTGCCACCCCTTTATTGTCTCCACAAAGGAGCCCTCGAGCCATAGGACTTTGGCCATCTTGCCAACCATGGCGCCTCCGCACTCCGCTTGACGGCCGCCCACTACCTTCGGCCGGACATTGAAGATCTTCAGCCATAAGCCGAAGTGAGGCTGGATGCAGAGGAAGGTCTCGCACACGACGATGAACACCGAGATGTTGAGGATGAAATTCGGGGCCAGATCATGGAAATCCAGGTCGTAGTAGAACATGCGCCCCCGGACAAATGGGTGAAGTGGAAAACCTAGTCCGCGGAGGAAGTGGGGGAGAAACACCACCCTCTCATGGGGCCTGGGGGTTCGAATGAGCTGCCCCGCGTCGGGCAGCCGGTGCGCGATGTCGCCGGACAAGTATCCGGCCTCCCGTAGCTTTGTGATGTGCCCCTCCGTGACGGAGGAGGCCATCCACCTGCCTCTCGCTCCGGACATAGTTGGAGAAGGTTGAGGTGGGGTGTGCGGACTTGGGCGCTGGAGCTCGAGTGCGCGGAAATGGATAAGCAAAGGAGGAAGAAGGCGTAGGTGAAAAGGTGGATCCTTATCCCCTTATATGGACGGACGAAGCTATGCGCCCCCACCAGCCTGCTAAAACTCGCTTATCTCCCAAGCGCCGTAATCAATGGCGCGGATGGGTTACCCACGTCCGTATTGATGGGAATCCCGGAATAAGGGGGCACGATCTAGGCTTTGATAAGACGTGCCAGGGAAACCGCCTCGGTAAATGCACTGAGGTGCAACAGTAAAAAACGATTCATATAAAGGCCTGGCCGTGGTGTGACGTCACGCCGCGGAATACGTCAGCAGATCTGTGCAAAAATTATTTTCTCTACGGTGGTATGTGGAACTTGTTTTGCAGAGCCGGACATTATCCTTGTGTTCAAAACCTTCTATGAAGTATTCGGAGGAGGAACCCGCCTTGCAATGTCGAAGACAATATGCGCACCGGACTCGTCGTCATTGAAGCCTGGTTCAGGGACTACTAAGGGAGTCCTGGACTAGGGGGTGTCCGGATAGCCGAACTATCATCGCGGCCGGACTCCAAGACTATGAAGATACAAGATTGAGGACTTTGTCCCATGTCTGGATAGGACTTTCCTTGGCGTGGAAGGCAAGCTTGGAGATACGGATATGTAGATCTCCTACCATTGTAACCGACTCTGTGTAACCCTAACCTATCCGGTGTCTATATAAACCAGAGGGTTTTAGTCCGTAGGACAAACAACAATCATACCATAGGCTAGCTTCTAGGGTTGAGCCTCCTTGATCTCGTGGTAGATCTACTCTTGTACTACCCATATCATCAATATTAATCAAGCAGGAGTAGGGTTTTACCTCCACCGAGAGGGCCCGAACCTGGGTAAAAACATCGTGTCCCTTATCTCCTGTTACCATCCGCCTAGACGCACAGTTCGGGACCCCCTACCCGAGATCCGCCGGTTTTGACACCGGTAGGGAGCATGGTGGTTTTAAGAACATAAACGAGGTTTCACATGTCCCAGTTCTATACAGAAATGCATAATAGGGGGATGAAAGACTTATCTGAATCCACAGCCCTCGGCAACCTTGGCTTGCCGTGGTTGGATCCTTGTATCTTCAGCCCCCGGCAGTCTTGGCTTGCCGGGGCAGGAGCGCCGGTTCGTTCTCTTTTTCCCAAGCGGCCCAGCAGAAGTGTCCGCGTGCCCTGCGAACCAAAGAGAACAGAAAGACGCACACTCGACCTCTAGGCTAGGGGTTAGTCGCCGCTAAGCACTATCAACCCTAACCGAGGGAGAGACTTAACCTAGCATGCATGCTATAACTTAGGGTGCCAGCACTTCGTTTATTTATGCTCAGGGTCTGCGCCTGGCTTTGTACACAGGGTTACATGCATCGTCGGCAAAGCTTGTACAAAAGGTGACTTGCCGGGAGGCCCAGCAAGCCGCGCCTTATGGGTAGAATTTGCGAAGATGTTCGATGTTCGAGGAGTTGCTCACTGGGATAGCATCTTCGGTCTCCAGGCGGACTGCGCCGGGCCTGGTGACTCGTATTACCCGATAAGGGCCTTCCCACTTTGGCGTCAACTTGTTGGAATTCTTGGCCGACTAAACGCGCCGAAGAACAAGGTCGCCTTCCTCAAAGCTTCGGGCATGAACTTTACGGCTATGGTAGCGGTGCAAGGCTTGCTGGTAGCATGCTGCTCTCACAACTGCCCGAAGACGATCTTCCTCAAGGAGCGTTGCATTATCTTGCCGCAGCTGCTCTTGCTCAAGCTCGTCATAAGCGAGCACTCTAGGTGACCCGTATATGAGTTCCGTGGGGAGAACTACTTCTACCCCATATACTAGGGCAAAGGGTGTCTGGCCGGTGGCTCGATTTGGCGTCGTCCTGATCGACCAAAGAACCGCCGGCAACTCATCAATCCAGCGCCTTCCACTCTTGTGCAGCCTGTCAAAAGTCTTCGTTCTCAGGCCTCGCAACACTTCAGCATTTTCCCTCTCTGCCTGGCCGTCGCTCCGGTGGTGTGCCACGGAAGCAAAACAGACCTTGCTGTCGAGGTCTTGGATGTATTGCATGAAGGTGTGGCTTGTGAACTGCATGCCGTTGTTGGTGATGACTCTGTTTGGTACACCAAAACGGCAAACTAGCCCCTTGAAGAACTTGACGACCGACTGCGCAGTAACCTTCCTCACTTCCTCCACCTCCGGCCACTTTGTGAACTTGTCGATTGCGACGTACAAGTACTCAAAGCCCCCGACAGCGCGAGGGAAAGGGCCCAGTATGTCGAGCCCCCAGACCGAAAACGACCAGGAGAGAGGGATTGTTTTAAGGGCTTGAGCTGGTTGATGAAGCTTCTTTGAATGGAACTGGCCCGCTTCACACCTGGTTACTAGTGCCATTGCATCCTGGAGGGCGGTGGGCCAGAAGAAGCCTTGCCGGCAAGGGCCCTCGACCCTATGTGGGAGCCACATATGCCTCCATGTATCTCTACTA
This sequence comes from Aegilops bicornis, assembly GCA_021605145.1. Taxonomy (NCBI): domain Eukaryota; kingdom Viridiplantae; phylum Streptophyta; class Magnoliopsida; order Poales; family Poaceae; genus Aegilops; species Aegilops bicornis. The sequence goes on from CM038675.1 coordinate 500,831,131, forward strand.
ACAGCTCTAGTCCTTCCTCTCGGGGGATGCACTTCAATTTCACACCGTTCGGTCTTTTTCTGTACAGGACATCATCGACGAACTGGTACAAGGCAAACCGACAGGCTACTTTTTCCGCTTCTTCCTGCTCCTCAAGAAGTTCCCCTGTCTGGAGGAAATGGACGGTATGTTGTGCCCATGCCGGAGCCTGGGGCTCGACGGCAAGGACCAAAGGCATCTCTTCCGCCATGGGGGCAGCCATCTCTACGGCCAGGGCTTGGCGCCCTGCCGAAGCCAGCCGCCCCTCGGCAGGCTCAGAATCCGCGGCAACACCCTTGCCGGCGGCCCCTGGGGGCTCGGTGGGAAAGTACTTGTCGGGGCCTGATTTTCTCCGCTTGTTCTGCTCCATTGATGGTTCAACGGATGGTTGAGTTAACCGAAGCAAAAAGGTACCTGGTTCCACAGGTAGCTTGAATGCAGCGTGCTATGACAGGTAGTCAGCAATGTCATTCTCCACTCGGGGAACGTGCTCCGCTTGTATACCGTCGAAGCGCTCCTCTAGCATCCTCACCTCATCTACGTAGGCCTCCATCAACGGACTCTGATAATCTTTGTTGACTTGTCTGACGACAAGTTGAGAATCACCCCTGACGATGAGATTCTTCACCCCGAGGTCTGTCGCGATCTTGAGACCGGCAAGCAACCCCTCGTACTCAGCAGTGTTGTTTGTAGACATCTCCCTGGGAAAGTGCATCTGGATCACATACTTGAGGTGCTCTCCGGTGGGTGCGACAAGCAGCACACCGGCACCGGCGCCTTGCAGCGAGAAAGCCCCATCAAAGTACATGATCCAGTTCCGGCTTGCTTCCCTGCCGGGGAGAGCGATCTCCTGGATTTCTTCGTCGGGTGTTGAGGTCCATTCTGCAATGAACTCCACCAAGACTCTGTTCTGGATTGTCGAGGTACTTTCAAACTTCAACCCAAAGCTTGACAACTCCAAGGCCCATTCCACAATCCTTCTGGTTGCATCTGGGTTGTGCAATATCCATTGCAATGAGAGGCGGGTGACGACAGTGAACTCGTGGGCTTGGAAGTAATGACGCAGCTTCCTCGAGGCCATAAGGAGGCCGAAGAGCAATTTATGCACACCGGAGTACCTTGACCTAGCCCCCTGCAAGAGGGAGCTGAAAAAGTAAACCGGGTGCTGCATCATCTTCTTCTTCTGCACCACTTCACGTGGCTAAGCGGGCCCTGCCCTGATGGCGTCAGACTCTGCTGGGGGCCTTGCCTTGTCAGCACCAGGCCCTGCCGGGGGAATTTCTGACGTGCCATCCGCCGGTTCTGCCGTTGCCACTGCTTCCCCATCGACCTCCCTCTACGCCACCAGCGCGGCACTGACCACTTGATTCGTTGCTGCCAGGTACAGTAGCAACGGCTCTTGCGGTTTAGGCGCCACTAGTACTAGTGTAGAAGAGAGGTACTTCTTCAGATCCTGCAGTGCTACTTCGGCCTCTGGGAGATGAATCGGCTCATGGCGGCAACGCAGCCATTGAGCCGACGCACATCCTTGATCCGCTTGGGCGCCTCAATCTTCTCAATAGCCTTGATCTTGTCTGGGTTTGCCTCGATCCCGTGCTACGACACAAAGAACCCAAGAAGTTTGCCGGAGGGAACGCCGAAGACACACTTCTCAGGGTTTAGCTTGAGGTTGATCTTGCGCAGGTTGGCAAACGTCTATTCCAGGTCTTGTACAAGAGTTGCCCTGTCCTTTGTTTTGACCACTATGTCATACATGCATGCTTCCATATTTCTATGTAGCTGGGGTTCAAAACCAATTTGGACCGCTCTTGCAAACGTTGAGCTAGCACTCTTCAACCCGAAAGGCATCCGTAAAAATCAATACGTGCCACATGGGGTGATGAATGTTGTCTTCTCTTCGTCTTCTCTTGTCATGAAGATCTGGTGGTAGCCCGAGTAGGCGTCGAGGAATGATAACAGATCACACCTGGCTATGGAGTCAACAATCTGGTCGATGCGCGACAACGGGAAGGGGTCCTTAGGACAAGCCTTATTGATGTCTGTGTAGTCAATACACAGCCTCCACTTCACGTTCGCCTTGTGCACTACCACTGGATTGGCCAACCACGTTGGATGGAGCACCCCCCCTCACCAAGCCTGGTGCTTCCAACTTCCTAATCTCTTCTGTGATAAACTCTTGCCTTTCTAGAGCCTGCTTCCTGACCTTCTGCTTGACGGGCCGCGCATGAGGCCAGACAGCTAGGTGGTGCTCAATCAACACCATGGGAACACCAGGGATGTCAGATGCTTGCCATGCAAACACATCGACATTCTCCCACAGGAAGGTGACGAGCACACCTTCCTATTTGCTGTCGAGGGTGGAGCTTATGGTGAAAGCCCCTCCCTACCATCCTCCCTAACGGACACCTTCTTGGTATGTGGTGGTGCAGCTCTGGATCTCTTGCTCTTGCCGGTGGAGCTCTCTGGCACGTCCTCGACGGTAGCACAACACTCCGAAGAGGTGCGCTTGCTGGAGTGGGTGCGAGTGGTCTTGCCGGGCTTCTTATTCCCTCCCGGGGCTTCAGCGGTAGGAGCAAGTGCCTTGGCGGCAGCTGCTGCCACTACTTCCCAGTAGAGTTGGTCAGCGTAGATCAGCGTGTCCTTCTTGTCGGAGGGGACGGTGATGATGGTCAACAACCAGCGTAGATCAGTACCAAACGAAGTCAAATGCCACGAAACTTTTTGATTTTTTTTCCTGGACATAAGGAATACTAGAAACTTCAGCAGAATACCAGACGTGGGAGCATGGGCCCACAACCCACCATGGCGTGCCCAGGGGGGTAAGCATGCCCTAATGGGTTGTGGGGCCCCTAAGGCTCCGTTTGACCTACCTTCACCTCTATAAATACTCTAAAATCCCAAAACCCTCGGGGGAGTCCACGAAATACTTTTTTTGCCACCACAAGTTCCTGAACCATGAGATCAATCTAGAGGCCTTTTCCGGCACCTTGCCGGAGGGGGAAACGATCACGGAGGGTTCTTCATCATCCTTGTTGCCCCTTCGATGATGCCTGAGTTGTTTACCACAGACCTACGGTTCCATAGTTAGTAGCTAGATGGCTTCTTCCCTCTCGATGTTCTTCAATACAATGTTCTCCTTGATGTTCTTGGAGATCTATCCGATGTTATTATTTTTGCGTGTGTTTATTGAGATCTGATGAATTGTGAGTTTATGATCAGATCTATCCATGAATATTATTTGGGTTTTCTCTGAACTCTTTTATGCATGATTAATATAGCCTCGTATTTATTCTCCTATTTACTGGTTTGGTTTGGCCAGCTAGATTGATTTATCTTGCCATGGGAAGAGGTGCTTTGTGATGGGTTCTATCTTGCAGTGCTCAATCCCAGTGATAGAAAGGGACATGACACGTGCGTATCATTGCTATTAAGGGTAAATTTATCTTGTCTGCATCATGGCATCTTGCCTAATGCATCACTCCGTTTTCCATGAACTTAATACACTAGATGCATGCTGGATAGCGGTCGATGTGTGGAGTAATAGTACTAGATGCAGAATCATTTTGGTCTACTAATCTTGGACATGATGCCTATGCATGATCATTGCCTTGGATATCATCATAATTGTTTGCCTTTCTATCAATTGCTCAACAATAATTTGTTTACCCACCGTATGCTATTTTCTTGAGAGAGGCCTCTAGTGAAAACTATAGCCCTCGGGTCTATCTTTTATCATACAAAATCCTAAAAATACCTAGCTGCAATTTTACTTTATTTATTTTATTTTGCAGTTTAGTTAGATCCATTTGTCAAATCCTATACAATTTAATCTTGCTTGTAACCGTTGAGGGATTGACAACCCCTTTATACGTTGGGTTGCAAGTATTTGTTGTTTGTGTGCAGGTGCTGTTTACATAGTGTTGCTTGGTTCTCCTACTGGATTGATAATCTTGGTTTCATAACTGAGGGAAATACTTACCTCTGTTGTGTTGCATCATCCTCTCCTCTTCGGGGAAATACCAGCGCGGATCACAAGTAGCAGGAAGAATTTCTAGCGCAGTTGTCGAGGAGACATCAATAACATCTATCAAGTACTTACGCATAAACTTTCATCTCCTTGCATTTTAATTTATTTTCCATCTTCCACTCATTTTCATCTCCCCCACTTTTAAAAAGTTTTACAAAAATTACAAAAATATTTTATGTTTGCCTTTTTGCTTGTTTGCTCGTTTGCTTGCTTTTTGCCTTCATGTCAACACTCAAAACTAGAAAAAGCAATAAGAAAATTTAAGATGGATCCTCATCCTCGTGCTAATCTTTTTAAAATATGCAATTACGGCGAACCAATTGCTAGTTACTTGAGTGCACTAGATCATCTTTATGAAGTTTTGCTTGAAATTCGTGAATCTGGAAATTGTGATGAAGTGTTAGAATTTTTTATGAAGTAATTCGTGATAGCTCCTTGAATAAAAAGCATGATTGCAATGATGTTATTATAAAATCTATTAATTTCAATTGTGCTAATGATATGCAAAGCTACAAGCTTGGGATGAATATATCTATTACTTATTTCAATGATCATGATTGGGGTGATGATTATGGTGTTTCTTGTGCTCTTGGAAATTTATTCGAGCTTCATGATGAATCTATTATTCATAATGACATTTGAATACTACTAAAAGTTTTATAATCTTCCAACATAGTTTGATAAAAATTGATGTTAATCCCACTACCCTGGAAGATTGCGAAACTTTTATGCATGCAGATCATGAAGATAATATTTTATATAACAGCTATGTTGTTCAATCTGATTATGACCCTACATGTAATTATTGCAAGAAAGGAAAATATGGTTGTAGAAACTTTTATGTTGCTCAACTACCTTTCATGATATTGAAATTATTATTGTTTCATTCTTCCTACTTGTATATGCTAGATGTCGTTTGTCTTGATAAATTGTTTACTTACAAAATGCCTATGCATAGAAAGTATATTACACTTCAATGTTATTTTTCACATGCTTCATGATGCTCTCTTTGTGTTTCAATTATTATCTTTCATGTGAGCATCAATAAAATCTAAAGCTTATCTTAATGACATAATAGCGCATGTTGGGAGGCAACCCAATAGTTATCCTCTAAATTTTTGTTTGTTTTATAAATACACATTTATGCTTCTGTTATGATTGTGTTTTTTACATTGTAATTAGTGTTTGTGCCAAGAAAAGCCTTTAGGATGGTTTGGGTGATAGTTGCTTTGATTCTGTGCATTAACAGCAACTTCTACGTCCAATAGCAGAATTTTCAAAAATCATTGGAGCTACAAAAAAATTCTGAATTTTTACACATGATTGATATACAAATTGCCTACGTCATCACAATTTTTCAGAATTTTTGGAGTTACAGAAGTATGGTCAAAATTTCGATTACTACATACTGTTCTGTTTTTGACAGATTCTGTTTTTGTTGCATTGTGTGTTTATTTTGATGAATCTATGGATTGTATCAGGGGTATAAGCCATAGCAAAGTTAGAATAGTAGGTATAATGCAATAATAAAATATGAATGGGTTTGCAATAGTACTAAAAGTGGTGATTTGTTTTATTATACTGACGGATCTCACATAGTTTTTTGTTAAGTTTTGTGTGATTGAAGTTTTCAAGTGTTGGGTGAGATCGCGATGGAGAAATGAATAAGGAGTGGCAAAAGCCTAATCTTGGGGATGCCCATGGCACCCAAGTAAATATTCAAGGACTCCCAAAAAACTGAGCTTGCGGATGCCCCGGCCCTCTTTATTCTAACGACCGTCGGTAATTTTACTTGGAGCTATATTTTTATTCGTCACATATCATGAGTTTTGCTTGGAGCGTCTTTATTATATGAGTCTTTGCTTGTTTTCCTTTAGTTGTCACAATCATCCTTGTGGAACACACCTATTTGAGAGAGCCATAATGATACCATGATTTGTTAGAATTGCTTTATGTGCTTCACTTATTTTTGTTGAGCTAGGCAATTGCTTTATGTGCTTCACTTAAATATTTTTGAGCACGAGGGTGGTTTAATTTTTGAATAAATGCTCTCATGCTTCACTTAGATTATTTTGAGAGTTAGTAAATTTTAATGAAATACTCTCATGCTTCACTTAGATTATTTTGAGAGTTAGTAAAATTTTGAAGAAATATGCTCTCATGCTTCACTTATATTATTTTGAGAGTTGGAAAAAGTAAAATTATTTTGAAGAAATTTATGCTCTCGTGCTTCACTTAAATTTATTTGGGAGCTTGTTAGTAGCAATGGTAATTTATATAAGATATGAATTTGGTCCCAAAGTGAAAGATATTCAAGAGGGATATAATAAAAACTTTCATGAAGATCATTGGATATTATAAACTTGATTCCTTGCAATAGTTTTGCGATATGGAGATAGTGATATGTGAGTCATGTTGGTGAGTAATTATGCTTTAGTAAGAATGTTGGTGTTAAGGTTTGTGATTCTCAATGCAAGCATGGAAGTCAATAATTATGCAATGAAGTTACATGCTACTTATGGGGCATTATTCAGTGTTATTTATGTTTAATGCGTGTTTATGACCGTTTTCATTTTTTGGTTGGTCGCTTCTCATCAATCTATTTGCTAGCCTTCATTTGTACTAAGCGGGAATACTACTTGTGCATCCAACTCCTTAAACCAAAGTTGTGCCAAATGAGTCCACCATACCTACCTATATGTGGTGTTTCCACGCCGTTCCAAGTAAATTTTTATGTGCCAACTCTAATATTCAAAATGAATTTCCGTTTTGTGTGCCCGTACCGCTCATGAAGCGGCAAGGGGTGGCCAATATTATCCATGCTAGGTATGTTATTCTCAAGATGAGTGTTTATTCACTTGTCATTGCACGAGAGTGTGGCAGGTAATAGGGATGCCCAGTCCCGAAAAATATATGTTGATCATAGTAAATTCCTCGGAAAATGTTGGTGTGGAAGGCACCCATGGATAAGGCTGGCCATGGATTATGAAAGAATGGTGGAAAAGGAAATAAACTTTATTATATGTTTGGGAACCGCCTATGATTTATCTAGCATGGAAGATATTGGGAATTCTCAGTCGTTTTCGTTGACAGGAAAAGCATGCCTCTCAAAATATTTTTTATATCTTAATTTAAATTATGAACTCTGGCACCTCAACAAATCTTCGCTTCCCTTTGCGAAGGGCCTTTCCACTACTGCAGGATGCTGCTAACGCGACACTACGATCAGAGACCCTTCGAGGAAACTATGTGCGATGCAATAATCGCAAACAATGGTGTAAAAAACCTGTCAAAAAAGGTGCAAAATGTTTGCGATGGAGGATGCATCAAACACGGTTCTGATTTTAGTTGCGTGTGTGATTCAGGGCATACAGTTCAGTTCAATTAACCGTTTTCGATGAGGAGGAACAAAAGAAACGGGCAGCCAGATGAAGGTGTGCACGATGTACATCATACGGTTCACTCGGATGAACTATTTGTGATTAGGCAACACAAAAGAAATGGTCAGCCAGATGAAGGTGTGTGCGATATACGGCATGCGGTTCACTCGGATGAACTGTTTGCGTTGAGACAAGAGAACATACGAATCAACTTAACAAGACGTGTGTGTTGTGCGATGGGATTGCATACAGAACAACAACAACAACACACACACACACACACACACACACACACACACTTATAAGGACATGCTTGCATAACCAAATTAAACATCCACTTACATAGGTGGCTACTACAACCATGGCATTTGCACACACCAAAGTAAACTATTACATGCATAATTACATAGGTGGCTACTACACACATGACATTTCCACACACCAATAAAGTAAACTATATATTACATGCATGATTAACTAGCATAAACGATCATTTGATCATCATCTACTTCTTGTGACGCTTGCTCTGCTTGTGGCTCGATCCGTGTCGGTGTACTAGAGTAGGGGTACCCTAGTATCCCGTGCTACTGCCGCAGACGATTCTTGATACCAGCAGCAAGGTTTGCCTCGTCACCGCCAATCTCCTCCGTGGCTCCCTTGGAGCCATTCAAGAACAAAGTATTAGATTGAGAAGACAAGGCCCTGACAAGAGGAGCTTGTCGGGAACGCCACTCCAGGCACGCAGAAGACAAGGCCCCGGCAAGAGGAGCTTGCCGGGAAGGCCCGGAGCGCGACAAGTCCCCGGGCGCGACAAGGATCCGGCCGCGACAAGGCGCTTGCCGCGCATGCAGCTCCTCTCCGTCTTCGCTCCAGCTCACCCAGCTGACGTGTCGCCATTGGACCGTCCCCATGGCGGCGTGTCGAGCAAATGTGCAGCCAGCGGAGAGCAGCGATGAGCGGCTATGGCATGTGCTCGCCATCGTGGCGGCGGAGGCGCACCTGACGGTCTCTGTTACACTGTTTGGGCGACAACGACAGGCATTTATTGCTTTTGTCCCTTGCCGTCAGAGTTAGGTATTTTCACACTGTACACTGTTCAAGTAGGTGTACCAACCCCTGTTTTTACGTTTGTACCCCCGCCTACGTTGCCACAGCCGGAGACCCTTGAGCATATAAAAGGAGGCCCGAGTGCAGCGTGAAGGGGGTTCCGCGTTGGCGAGTTCGATTAGCGTCTTCGCAAGGTTCAGATTCATTCGACCGCCATAGACTAGATACACTCACGCTAGGTTTTGTAGCAGGCATTGCTCCCTAGCAAGAACACAATAGATCAAACAGGCAGCAGTAGGAGTTTTATCTCTCCGGAGAGCTCCGAAGCTGGGTAAACCGCCCGTGTGCATCGCCTCGATCTGCTCTTCGTGCGACCTCCGCCCCCCTCCGAACCACAAAGGGACCCGCTCCGCCGGGCCCCATAGGTGTCCGTGGGTACGATCAGCCGCCCGACATCTACGGCGCGCCCGGTAAAGCGTCGAGGCCGTGTGAACCCGATTCCGGCGTTCACGCTGGCAGCGTCATCAACATCTTCCTCAACATGCCACCGAAGAAGAAGGCTTCGGCGGCAGTAGAGCCGTCCGCGTCGTACCCACCCTCACCGCAGCAAACGGGTGGCGGTGCAGACGCTGGCGGAGGAACGGGCGTCGACGAAGGTGCTCGCGACGTTGCCAAGTCCAAGGACAAGGCACCGCAAACCTCGGCGTCCGCGCATCCCCCGCGCCCATCTCAGGAGACGCGGGACCAACAACGTCATGGCGTTCCTGGCGCCATACGTTCGTTGGGTCGAGACCCTCAAGACCAGCATACGCGCCAACATGTTGGCACGAGTGAGATACGGCCGCCCGGACGGGGCGCTGCTCTTTCTAACGAGGTTAGAAGTCCGAGCGCGTCCCGCTCCTCGCACCGTTCTCCAATGCCGCCTACTACTCCAGCAGAAGCTCTGGCGAGAGCTCAACTGCTCCTCGACTACCCTCCAACGGCCGACAAGGTCGATGAGTGGAGGGCCACTATCCAGAGCCTCATCGGCTTTGCCAACGACGACGCTCCGCGACAACCAACGCCATCGTTGCCGCGGCGAGGAGACAAGGCACGAGCCGGTGGCGACGACACTGTCGGAGGAGCAACCACCGTGCATTCTCCGCCAAGAAGACCGCATTCATCACACCATGTGGCACATACTGTTTCATACGGATGCCTTTCGGTTTGAAGAATGCTGGTTCAACATTTGCAAGGGTAGTCCATGACGCTTTTGAGCCGCAAATGCACAGAAATGTAGAAGCCTACATGGATGACATAGTGGTCAAGAGCAGGGACAAAGCAACTTTGGTTCAAGATCGGGACGAGACCTTTGCAAATCAAGGCAAGATAAACCTCAAGCTCAACCACGAGAAGTGCGTGTTTGGAGTCCCTTCCGGCAAACGTCTCGGGTTCTTCGTGTCTCGGCGAGGGATTGAGGCAAATCCCGACAAGATCAAGGCCATTGAGCAGATTGAAGCACCAAAGCGCGTCAAGGATGTCACGAAGACTCGCCCGGTTGCGTGGCTGCTCTCGGCGGAGTTTATTTCTAGGTCTGCTGGCGCCCTGCCATTTTCAAGATTTTGAAAAAGGCGGGTCGATAAAATGGACTCCCGAAGCGGAGGCTGCGCTACAGACTTAAAGAGATACATGTCCTCTACTCCAACACTTGTCGCACCTAGGCCACAAGAGAAGTTGCTGCTATATATAGCGGCAACCAATCAAGTGGTTAGCGCTGCGTTAGTGGCGGAGAGGGAGGCAGATGACGAGCCAGCAACCGCGGCAAGCACATCCAGCGACAAGCAGGGGGCTTCGCCGACAAGCTACTGGGTCCCGACAAGGACGAGTCAAGACGCATGAGCAGATGCAGAAAAGGATGGTGCAGCGCCCGATTTACTTTGTCGGGCCCTCCTGCAGGGGCTAGGTCAAGGTACTCTAGTGTGCAAAACTGCTTTTCGCCTCCTCATGGCCTCGAGAAAGTCGCCATTACTTCCAAGCACATGAGATCACAGTTGTCACTCGCTTTCCCACGAAGAGGATCTGCGAGAATCCGAAGCGGCAGGCGGGATTGTCGAGTGGGCACCGGAGCTATCAAGCTTTGGTCTTAAGTTTGAAAGCACATCAACTATCCAAAGCAGAGCCTTGGCGAGTTCATAGCAGAATGGACTCCAACGCCCGGATGAAGAGATTCGGAGACGAGCATTCCCGTCAAAGAAGCAAGCAAAGAGTGGCTGATGTACTTTGATGGTGCCTTCGCTGCAAAGCGCCCGGTGCCCGGCATGCTGCTTATCGCACCCACCGGAGAGCACCTCAAAGTCGTCGTCCGGATGCACTTTCCCAAGGAGCAAGCGACAAACAATACCGCAGAGTATGAAGGTTTGCTTGCGGTCTCGTGGATCGCCGTGGACCTTGGGATCAAGAAGCTTATTGTCGGGGGTGACTCGCAACTCGTCAGTCCGCCAAGTCAACAAAGATTACGAGTCCGTTATGGAAGCCTACGTTGATGAAGTGAGGAAGCTAGAAGAGCACTTTGACGGCCCGCAAATGGAACATGTTCCAAGAGCTCAGATGATATTCGGACGCCTGTCAAAGTGCGCTGCGCTTAAGCTACCTGTGGAACCAGGGACTTTTGTGCTCAAGCTGACTCAGCCAACCGTAACACCATCGGCCGGACAAAGCAAGAAGAGGAAGTTGGCCTCTGGTGACTACTTTCCGACAGAGCTTCCCGAAGCCGTCGTTGCAAAGGTCCCCAAGATCAACACCAACGGTGCTGAGGAGCAGTCTGCTCCGACAGACCCCAGGGTTTGTTTCGTTGAAGCAAAGCGCTCCCGACATGTCTTGCTCCGGCAAGCTTGTTTGGGAAAGTTATCTATCTCCGGCAGAGCCACCGGCTCTTGCCAGAGAAGCTGATGTTCCCGGCAGCAGATGAGCCTTTAGTCCTTGTTGTCGAGCCACAAGCTCAAGATGGGCGCAGCGGATTGTCCAATTCCTTCAGACAGAGAACTTCCCGAAGAAGCGGGAAGAAGCGGAAAGAAGTAGCCCGGCGGTCAAGTATGTACCGGTTTGTCGACTGACATACTGTCATGTAAGAAGACTCAACGATTGTGAAATTGAAGTGTATTCCTGTGGAAGATGGACATAAGCTGTTGGCGAGAGAGATACATGGAGGCATATGTGGTCGCCACATTGGCACAAGAGCACTTGCCGGCAAAGCTTTCCGGCAAGGTTTCTTACGGCCGACAGCCCTCCGGGATGCAATCGCACAAGTAACCAAGTGTGAAGCGTGCAAGTTCCATTCCAAACAGATACACCTGCCGGCTCAAGCTCTCCAGATTTATCCCTTTATCCTGGCCATTTTCGGTCTGGGGCTCGACATCTCGTCCCTTCCCCGAAGCTGTCGGGGCTTTGAAATACTTATGCGTACGCCATCGACAAGTTCACAAAGTGGCGGAAGTGGAAGCAGTGAGGAAGGTGACAGAGCGATCAGCGATCAAGTTCTTGGTCGATTGTTTGCCGTTTGGAATCCCTAACGGGATCATCACCGACAACGGCACACAATTCACTGGTCGCACCTTCATGCGATGCGTCCAAGACCTTGGCGCCAAAGGTTGCCGCTTCCGTTGCTCACCCGAGAAGCAGCGGTCGGCGAAAAGAAGCGAACGCTGAAGTGCTGCGCGGACTCAAGACCAGAACTTTCGACAGGCTGCACAAGTGCGGAAGAAACTGGATCGAGGAGCTGCCGATGGTTCTTTGGTCGATCAGAACGACGCCAAATCGAGCCACTGGCCAGGCACCCTTTGCTCTAGTCTATGGAGCAGAGGCAGTTCTCACCACGGAACTCGTATACGGGTCGCCTCGAGTGCTCGCTTATGATGAGCTCGAGCAAGAGCAGCTGCGACAAGATGACGTGCTGCTCCTTGAGGAGGATCGTCTTGTTCTTTGTGCGAGCCGCCGCTACCAGCCAGGCCCTACGCCGCTACCATGGCCGCAGGGTTAATGCGAGAAGTCTCGAGGAAAGCGACCTTGTTCTTGACACGTTCAATCCGCCAAGAATTCAAACAAGTTGGCGCTTGAAGTGGGAAGGCCCTTATCGGGTGAACGAGTCACTAAACTGGCGGCTATCCGCCTTGAGACCGAAGATGGCATTCGGTGAGCAACTCCTGGAACCTCGAAGATCTTCGTAAGTATTACCCGTAAGGCGCGGTTGTCGGAACCCGTTCCAGCAACCACCTTTTTGTACAAGTCTTGCCGCTGTTGCATGTAATCGCCATTACACAGCCGGGCGCAGACCCCTGCATCGATAAAGCCCATGTGTGGCGCACAACACATCAAGTTCATGCTTTCATCAAGTTATTGCATGTTTTGGCTAACACTTTGTGCAGCAACCACACCCGGTAAGCAGAATCGAGCCACTTTGGGCTCTATAACGTTATTTCCTCTTCTTTCTCTTGTCGCCAAAGAAAGGAGGCTCCCTCATGCACAAGTTAACCGGGGGAGGAGGAGATAATACTATGGACCAGGCACCGCTCGAGGAAGTTTCGCCTCATCGGGGAAGCAAGAAACATAAAAGCTAAGTTGCCAAAGTTTGAGCAATCAATTTTAAATTTTCGTTATCTTCCTCGAGCGATAGTACTTTGTATGGAAAACACATGCGCAGAGGAACCAAACCGTGGTAGTCGGCGCCCTTACTTTGTTTCGAGTCCGGCTCAACAACTTAAGTGAGCTGCGGCTAGTCATGACAAGGTTGCTTGTCGATGGCGACCCCTTGACAGAAGCTGCTGAAGTTCCGCACTCGGCGCTCATGACAAGGGTGCCTACTGCGACATGTTTCCCTAAATGCGCGAGGCTGACGTACAAAGGAAGAAATCAAGTAGAGGAAATAACATTGCATCGATCGATTCACCTAAGATAGAGTATATTACAAAATAACTTGTTGCTGATCTAACAAAGTTTTCTAAACATGATCAGCAGCGACAAGGGAAAGATAAGGTTAGCGGCCTAGTCCACACGGTCACCCTCAATCCTCTTAATCTTGTTCACCTTGTCCACAATGGGTGCGACAAGGGCTTTGAGCTCCTCCACATTGGCTTCGGCCGGCAAGGATCTGAGGACGCCATTAAGGTTGAGGCCCGGGTTGCGGAAGGCCACCTTCATCAACACCTTCTCGAGGGCCCCCGCCGTCTGGCGTGATTCCTCGGCCAGCTGCTTGGGACCTCTTCCGGAGTCGCCGGAGACCCACACCACGCCTTTGAAGAATAAATTTGAGCTTGACGCTGGGTTGGAGATGCTCGTCGGAGGAGTACGCGAGGTCCCCCATCTCCAGCTTCATCAGCTCGTTGTGGATGTCCGCGGCGGTGTCCACAAGGCCTTCAGTCTAGTGCTCCACGCTCTCCCTCAGAGTGTTCTGGACGGAGACGCCATTCGCCAACAGCTTCTTCAGCAGCTGCTCCTCCTCGGACTCGCCGCTGTTGCTGCTTGGCGCGTCCACCAGCGTCAACCCAGCGGACACGAGTAGCTCGCCGTCAAAGGTCTCGCCCTCGGCGCGCCAGGAGCTCGGCTCCCGGGGAGCTTAATGAAGACGCCTTCGCCCGGCCTTGGTGAAGGCACCGGCTGGGAGCTCCTCGAACTGGCGCCATGCGGCCTTGAAGCGGGAGTCGGCTGTCGGTGTGGCGCTTCGCCGCTCCTGCGGCCTCGAGGGCCACGTCGATCGACCGTCCGGCCCCTCGCCCGGCCTCTGCGTCCGGCAGCCTCGGTGGCCTCCTCATCAAAGCTCGTCGGCGGCAACCTCTTCTTCCTGACGATGACCTCTTCTTCCTCGATGGCGGCCTCGTCGGTGTTGCAGCGTCTCCTCCTCGCCCGGCCTCGACCTCCGTCGGGTCTGCGTCGACGAAGAAGGGGCAGTCAAGCAGATATCCAAAAAGAGAAACAAAGAAAGCAAGCCCAAGGGAGATTTTGGCGTGAGGGATTTACTCCGCAACGGATCCGCAGCCATGGCCTCGACCACTTTGGAGGGTCGCGGGCGCCTGGCCCCTTGCAGGGGTAGCCTCCCCTTGCGGAGTGGCCTCCCTTGCGGGGTGGCCTCCCTTGTCGGAGGGAGCTCCCTTGCAGGGAGTCCTCCTCGGCGGCGTGAGTGGCAGCGGCAGGATCTCGGAGGCGGCTTGAGCCCTCCCGATGAGACTGCTCTGCCCCTGCACAAGCACCTGCGGTCAGTATCAACAAAGAAGGGCACCCCGCGCCTAACGACAAGAAGAAAGCTGCACACTCGCTCACGGGGGGCTGTCTTGGGGGCTGCTCTGGGGAAGGGTTGCCGGGTCCGGCAAGGCGGCCTCGGACGCGTCCCCCGTCGCCACGGGAGAATCGTCCTCGACAACGACCGTCGGGATCTTGGCCCTCTTCGCCGCTCTCTGGGCCAGCGTCCTGAAAAGGAAAGAGTCCAGAACGAGGCAAATCAGATTCAAGATGAAGCAATAAAAATTGAAGACATACAAGCACAATCTCGAGAAGCTTACTCTTCGCCTTCCTCCTCGGAGCTGAGCACGGAGAAGTCAAACTCCGGCCCGCCTCGGCTAGCGATGAAAGGTGAGGCTCTCTTGGCCGCTTAAGCGGAGGCGTCGTGGCGGCCCGAGAAGATTCCGCCCGGTTGTCGCTGCAGTTTGGGCACTCCAGCGGCAACCTCGCTTGCCGCGGTGGAGCGCTGGGCCGAGGGCGCCAGGTAATGGGCCGACCTGTCGCCCCGACTCATCCCCAGCCCTGCGGAGACGCCTCCCTAGTGGAGCCAGGGGCTCCGCTGGTGGCAAGTCGCTTGGCGGCAGGGAAGAAGCGCCCTCGGCGGGTCCACTCGTCCCGGCCTCGAGCTCGACAAGCTCGTCCTCGCCGGCGACCTCCCCTTGCTCAGCAGCGCTTGCCGCCTTCGCCGCGTCCGCCTCCTCCACGGTGAACCCGAAGGCTCCGTGGCCAGGCTGCTGCCGCCTCCTCCCGCTCTGGTGGCGATCCACGCCATCTCACCGCCGGTGGTGTCTCGGGTGAGCCCCTTCTGCTCGTTGGAGCGGATCGGCACCTCGTGCAAGTTGTCGAAGAATTGCTGCACGACCTCGTCGGGGGGCTCCTGCCAGGTCGGGACGATCCCGTGGGAGTCGCACAGTGGCATCATGGCGCGGATACGGTCGGCGCCGAGTTGTTGCAGTGGGGCGACCCCTCGCGGCAACCTGAACCACTCGGGTGTTCGGGGTCATTCTGAACAGCTCGAGCAGCACCGAATCCAGCTCCATGACGGTGAAGTTCCAATTCAGGCCCGAGGAGCAGCCTCATGATGTCCGCGCATTCGAAAACTCCCAAGCAGGCCTCCCTTTCCTGCAAGGGAAGCGTCTGTGGCGAATGAAGTCTGCGCCAACTACGCCAATAGTTAATCTGGCAAGCCTGAGGCGCAGAATCCGGGTCACGGCTATCTTGAGCCTCGCATCCTCCGGCGCCAAGTTACTCCAATCCTTGCAGCAGCAAGAATTGGGGTTTGGCGCCTGCGGTGAAGGTCATGGGTCCTCCTCACGACTCCAGCACCGATTGGCTCTCCACTCCTCCCACTTGTTCCGGAACTCCCCCTCTAGGTAGGCCTCTTTCTTGCCGATCCTAGAGACCCAGAGCTATCCCTCCGGCAAGGGCTCTCCTCTCTCGGCCTTGAGGGACAAAGAAATGGCGGAAGAGTGCCACGTTCGGTGGACCCGACAAAGTTTTCGCACAAATGTGCAGCAGCCATGGTCAAGATGGCGTTGGGGTGAAATCAAGGAGGTGGAGGCTGAAGGTGTTCATTATGTCGCAAAGAACTCAGAATACGGGCGGGCAAAGACCGCAAAAGAAGAAAAAGGCGAAGAAAGGGTACCTGTTGGGGGCGGATCAGCGGCGGAGGCGGGAGCACCCTGCGGCGCGGATGCGCCTGAGTCTCCGTCGCCAGAAAAGATAGTAGGCGTCCGCAGCTCCCGTGCGCCCGAGCTGCGAGGAAGACAGCTTCGCTCCTTGCGCGCCGCCCGCGAGCCGCTGCGCCTCGGCCGACTTAGCGCCCTTCTCCTTATCGGCCTTGGGGCCATTGCGAGGCGGAGGAGGTCGACGGCGGTGGAGTGTGCTGTGGCGAAAAGGCGGGCTGTTGCTCTCTTTGCACCGGAGAAGACGAGGGGAGCGGTGGTGGTTTCTTGACAAGACGGCAATGGCAGGAGTGGTCGGCCCGCCTCTGTTTCCTCCGCTTATAAAGGGGAGGAGGGGGGCGGACGTTCCGCTTATATTAATAAAGAACCCCCCACGACCGCGCCCACGATCTTCGCACGACGCCACGTCCGGTGCGTGCGTTAGTGGGGATCGTGGTGGGTCCGGGCGGGTTGCGGCGTGGTCGAGGCCGCGCATGTCCGTCTGCGATTACAGGCCTGGCCGACAAGCGCTTCGGCACCGTGTACGGCCCGGGCCGAGGGCTCGTGGTCGGTGTACTAGAGTAAGGGTACCCTAGTATCCCGTACTGCGTGCACGGACGGTTGCTGACACCAGCGGCAAGGTTTGCCTCGTCACCGCCAATCTCCTCCGTGGCTCCCTTGGAGCCATTCAAGAACAAAGTATTAGATTGAGAAGACAAAGGCCCCGACAAGAGGAGCTTGTCGGGAAGGCCACTCGAGCACGCAGAAGACAAGGCCCGGCAAGAGGAGCTTGCGGGAAGGCCCAGAGCACGACAAGTCCCCAAGCGCGACAAGGATCCGGCGCGACAATAAGGCGCTTGCAGCTGCATGCAGCTCCTCTCCGTCTCCGCTCCAGCTCACCCAGCGGCGTGTCGCCACGGGACCGTCCCATGGGCGCGTGTCGAGCAGTTGTGCAGCCAGCGGAGAAACAGCGATGAGCGGCTGGAGGCGAGCTTGCCATCGTGGCGAAGCGGGCGCACCTGACGGTCTCTGTTACACTGTTTGGGCGACAACGACAGGCATTTATTGCTTTTGTCCCTTGCCGTCAGAGTTAGGTATTTTCACACTCTACACTGTTCAAGTAGGTGTACCAACCCCTGTTTTTACGTTTGTACCACCCGCCTACGTTGCCACACTGTGGAGACCCTTGAGCATATAAAAGGAGGCCCGAGTGCAACGTGAAGGGGTTCCGTGGTTGGCGAGTTCGATTCGCGTCTTTTCGTAAGGTTCAGTTCATTCGACCGGCCATAGACTAGATACACTCACGCTTAGGTTTTGTAGCGAGCATTGCTCCCTAGCAAGAACACAATAGATCAAACAGGCAGCAGAGGGAGTTTTATCTCTCCGGAGAGCTCCGCTGGGTAAACCGCCCGTGTGCATCGCCTCGATCCGCTCTTCGTGCGACCTCCGCCCCCCTCCGAACCACAAAGGGACCCGCTCCGCCGGGCCCCATAGGTGTCCGTGGGTACGATCAGCCGCCCCGACAATCCGGGCTCGTCGATTTGGGTAACGAGGCACTTCCTCATGTCAACGATCCGCCTGTGCATCTCATAGCATGTGTACACGCTCTTGGCGGCAAACCTGAGGTGAGGTTCTTCCAGTTGCCGCATCTAGGCCCCGTGCCAGGATACAAGACTTGTTCTCTGGGCATCCTGCTTCATCTTTTCATAGTAGGTGTCGATGATGGCCGAGGCGAGTTCGACCAGGGAGTCCTTCTTCATGCTGCCCTAGACCCTGTAGTGGTCACGGATTTCTACAAGGTTCTTGCAGGCCAAGCCCGTAACACTGAGCGCTTTTACATCGTTGGTGGTATCCACCGTGGAGAACGTGTAGTCAGTGCTGTTGACAAACCTGTTGAAACGGTCGCAAGGTGAATGTGCAACTATCCCTGGGTGGTTTTGGTAATTCCTAACAACATATAGCTCATTGAGCTAATGCTATTTTAAGATAAATATTTCAGGAAAGCTCAATGATTGGCATGGCATGGATTAGAAAGTGGACCCCTCAAAATGCTAAGGACAAAAGATTGGCTCAAGCTCAAAGCACAAGACTCAAAATGCTTAGTGATATGCTCCAAAAAGGGGGTGAGGTGTTGCTTAATGAGTTACTTGCTCAAAATGCTTAGTGATATGCTCCAAAAACCCTCAACTACTTTCTCATATCCACATATGTCCCAATACAAAAGTCAAACTCGGCCCCACCAAAACTTCCTATCCGGCGCCACCGAGCTCACTTGACATAGCCACCGCCACAAACCCTAGTCACTTCGGTCTCACCGATAGGGATCTCGGTCTCACCGAGATAGGATTGCAACCTCTCTGTTTCCCTTCGTAACGTTTCAGTCCAACCGAGATGAGTGATCGGTCCCACGGAGATTGCAATGCAAACTCTCTATTTTCCCTTCGTAACGTTTCGGTCTAACTGAAATGAGTGAATCGGTTCCACCGAGTTTGCCTGACCAATTCTTTGTTAGTATATTACCAAAATCAGACTGTCGGTGTACTACAGTAGGGGTACCCTAGTATCCCGAACTTGTGCACGGGCAGTTGCAGCCCTCCGCGGCAAGGCTTACCGGGTGACCACCAAGATCCTCCGTGGTTCCTTTGGAGCCATTCAAGACCCCGGCAAGAGGAGCTTGCCAGGAAGGCCACCCAAGGCACATAGGAGACAAGGCCCCGGCAAGAGGAGCTTGCCGGGAAGGCCACCCCAGGCACTTACAAGACAAGGCCCCGGCAAGAGGAGCTTGCCGGCACGGCCCGGTGAGCGACAAGCTTCCGGGCGCCGACAAGATAACAACCGCGGCAAAGGCGCTTGCCGCGCAGATCATCTCTTCTGTACCTCACGCTCCGGCACATCCACTAACGTGTCGCATACAGGGCCTTTCCAGGCGCAGCGTGGCGCAGAGGCTGTGCAGCCAGCCGCGCGAGGTGGCAAGCAGCACGACAAGTTTGCCATCGTGGCGAATGGTGGCGCCCTGACGGTCCCTGTTTGCCTTGTTAGGGCGACTAGACGGCATTTAATGCCTTTGTCCCTGCCGTCGAGGTTAGGTATAATACACCGTACCTTTGTACAAGTAGGTGTACCAACCACTATTTTTCCATTTGTACCCCCGTCTACGTTGCCACCTGTTGGAGCCCCTTGTGCATATAAAAGGAGGCCCATGCGCAACGTAGAAGGGGTTGGTTGGTCGATCTGTTCCCTCCACGCTGAGTCTCGTTAGCAGCTCGTCTGTACTGTAGCATTCGAGCGCTCCTGAGCAAGAACGCAATACACCTAGACATGCAGCAGTAGGAGTATTATCTCTCCGGAGAGCTCCGAAGCTGGGTAAACCTCTCGCGTGCTTCGCCTCGATCTGCTCTTCGTGCGACCTCCGCTCCCGGGCGGACGAAAGGGCTCGGTCCGCCCGGCCCCATAGGTGTTCATGGGCGGATCAGCCTGCCCCGACATCTTTGGCGCGCCCGGTAGAAGCGCCGAGTTTGTGTGAACCTGATACAGCGCCCACGCTGAAGCCAGATCTTCATCATCTTCGTCAACATGCCACGAAGAAGAAGGCTTCGCGGCGAAGCCCCGTCCGCATCGAACCCACCACCACCGGAGCAAACAGGTGGTGGGGTAGACGCCGGCGGAAGAATGGACGGCGACGGGGGAGCTCACGGTGCTGCCAAGTCCAAGGACAAGGCTGCACAGACCTCGGCGTCCGTACATGCACCGCGCCCGTCTGAGGCGCGGGACCGACAAGGCGTCTTGGCATTCACAATGCCATACGCTCGTTGGACCAAGATCGGTGCCGAGGATCCCGGACGCGTTCAAGACCAGCATATGCGCCAACATCTTTGGCGCGAGCAAACGGTCGCTCGGACGGGATCACTGCTCCTTCTAACATAGTTAGAAGTCCGAGTATATCCGCTCCTCGCGCTGTTCGCCACTGCTACCCACTACTCCGGCAGAAGCTCTGGCGAGAGCTCAACTGCTCCTGGATTACCCTCCAACGGCCGACAAGGTCGATGAGTGGAGGGCCACCATTCAGAGTCTCATCGGCTTCGCCAACGGCGACGCTCCGCGGCAACCGAGTGCATTGCCGCCGCGGCAAGATCGCTAAACACGAGCCGGTGGCGGCAAGACGGTGGGGGTGCAACCACCATGCACTCTCTCCGCCCGAAGGCCAAGATCGCCCGACTTCGCCGTATCCACCTCGACAGCGACTCCACTGCGTCATCAGATCCACGAGCTCATCGCGTCGCCGCCAAGTTCTTCACGATCGGCGGCAAGAAGAGGACGCTCGAACTACGCATCGAGCGCCCGAAGAGAAGCGCGGCGTCAATCCGACAAGCGCGCTGGGCCCTCTGTTGACATGCGTGCGGAGGAACCAGGTGACTTGTCAGACGCGGTAGGTTGCCCCTGCGTTCACTCGTGAGCTTGCGGCAAGTCCAAAGGGCCCAAAGAAGAAAAACTTCAAGCCAGACGTGCCGGAGAAGTACGACGGCAAGACGCATCCGTCGGAGTTCCTCAGCATCTACACCATCGCGGTGTAGGCTGCCGGGGGGCGAGACGACAAGATCCTTGCCAACTACTTCCCGCTGGTGCTCAAGCCCAATGTCGAGTCCTGGCTCATGCACTTGCCGGACAACTCCATATCTTCTTGGGCAGATCTATGCCATCAGTTTGTCGGCGCCTTTACAAAGTGCCACAAGCCCCATGGCCAAGAAAGCGACCTTCATCTGCCGCCCGGAAGGAAGGAGAGCCCTGCGCACAAGTATATTCAAAGATTCAGCCGTGTACTGACACAACATCCCAGATGTCCACCTACGCCATGTGATCGCTGCGTTCCATCGAACGTCGCGAAAACCGCATGAGATGCGGGAGGAGATGGCGATGTGCAAAATCAGAGACGTCGATGAGCTATACGCCCTGGCCGACAAGTGTGCACGTGCTGAGGAAGGGAGGAGACTCCCCGGAGAGAATACCGAAGCAGGAGGATCTGACATTGAGGAGACCGCCCCGGCAAAGAAGAGCCGGCGGCGGGGAAACAGGAAAAAGAAAGGCAGAGATGTACTAGTTGTCGAGCAGTCCGGCAACGGAGGCGCCGCCAAGAACGCCAAGGCTAGTAGCTCCGGCAAGGAGGTTGCCGCTGGCACCAACTGCCAGTTTGTGGCGGCCGTCGACAAGCAGGACGGCTCTGGCAAGCAGTACTGCAAGATCCACCGCACCAAGGGCCAGCGACCTCCGTGAGCTGCAAGAAGGTGGAGCAGCTTTGTCGAGCAAAGCGTAAAGTCGAATACGAAAGCGACGCGACAAGGAGAAGGCCAGGGAAGGTGCTGGAGGAGCCAGCAAGAAACGCCCCGGCGGGAGGGCGCCGCGGCAAGGCCAAGCAGCGGCAAGGGGAGACAGCCTCCCTCCGTGGCGCGACAAGGACGGCGACAACGGCATTTACGGCGAGGACATGGATGATGATGACGCCGATGAGCAGGAGTTCGAGAAAGCCACAGAGGTCCTGTGGCGTTGGCGGTGGTGCTTCTCTGCGCCTCCCACCGCCAGCTCAAAGCGGTGGATGCGGGAGGTCAATGCAGCGAGAACCATCCATCAAGTCACGCAGCGTCTCGAAATGGTCCAAAGACGCCTATCATCTTTGACATTGAGGACCACCACGATCGCGTAACAGCGGTCGGGTGCTTGCCGATGTTGGTTTCACCAACTATCCGCAACCTCAAGGTCACCAAGATGCTAGTTGACGGTGGGGCGGCTTGAATCGATCTCTTCGCGGTGCTCGAAACTCCGGATCACGATGGCGAGCTCGAAGAGACCGGCACTTTTCAAGGAATCAATCCGGGAAGGAGCAAGCCGAAGGGAAAGATCACGTTGCCGGTAACATTTGGCAGCGAGTTGAACTTCAGGACTGAGAGGGTCACTTTTGACGTTGCTGATTTTCCATTGCCTTACAATGGGATACTTGGCCGTCCAGCACTCGCCAAATTCATGGCGGCCTCTCACTATGCCTACAACATCTTTGAAGATGCCAGGCCCGATAAGCTTCATCTCTGTCCCTGGCGACAAGAAGGATGCTCTTATCTGCGCCGACAAGATCTACCGGGAAGCAGCAGCCGCGACAGATTGCAAGCCACTTGCCGCTGAAGCTCTCGGGGGGAAGAAGAAGACCAAGTCCGGCAAGAGCTCTGATGCCCACTCCGGCAAGCGCACCTCTTCGGAGTGCTGCGCTACCGTCGAGGACGCACCATCGAGCTCCACCGGCAAGTGTAAGAAAGGCGATGACAGCTCCACCAGAGACCAAGAAGGTGTCCGCCAAGGAGGGCGGCAGCTGGTGGTACCTTCACCATCGATGCCTCTCGACCCTAAATAGGAAGGCGGCGCTCGTTGCTTTTTTCCTGCGGGCGAATGTCGACGTGTTTGCATGGCAACCGTCGACATCCCGGTGTTCCCGGAAAGTAATTGAGCACCATCTTGCCGTTTGTCCTCATCGCGCGCCGTCAAGCGAAGGTCGAGGAAGCAAGCGGTGGAAGCGTCAAGAGTTCATCGCGGAAGAAATCAAGAAAGTGGAAGCGGCAGGCCTTGTCGGAGGAGTGCTCCATCCCACGTGGTTGGCCAATCCTGTAGTTATGCATAAGGCTAACGGAAATGGAGGCTTTGTATCGACTTTACGGATGTCAATAAAGCTTGCCCCAAAGATCCATTTCCCTTGCCGGTGCATCGACCAGATTGTTGACTCCACGGCCGGATGTGATTTGCTTTCATTTACTGGATGCATATTCGAGGATATCATCAGATCTTCATGGCGAGAAGAGGATGAGGAGAAGACCGCATTCATCACCCCATGTGGCACATACTGCTTTGTGCGGATGCCCTTGGGTTAAAGAATGCTTTGGTTCAACGTTTGCAAGAGTAGTTCATGATGCTTTTGAGCCATAAATGCACGTAAATGTGGAAGCCTACATGGATGACATAGTGGTCAAAAGCAAGGACAAAGCGACCTTGGTTCAAGATTTAGACGAAACCTTTGCAAATATGCGCAAGATCAACCTCAAGCTCAACCCTGAGAAGTGTGTGTTTGGAGTCCCTTCCGGCAAGCTTCTCGGGTTCTTGTGTCTCAGCGGGGAATTGAAGCCAATCCCGACAAGATCAAGGCCATTGAGCAGATTGAAGCACCAAAGCGCGTCAAGGATGTACGAAGGCTTGCCGGTTGCGTAGCTGCTCTCAGCAGGTTTATCTCTAGATCTGCTGAGCGCCATACGCCATTTTCAAAATCTTGAAAAAGGCAGGTCCGATCTGATGGACTCGAGGAGCGGAGGCAGCTGCTGAGGACTTGAAGAGATACCTGTCCTCCACTCCAACACTTGTCGCACCTAGGCCACAAGAGAAGTTGCTTTGCTATATATAGCGGCAACCAATCAAGTGGTTAGTGCTGCGTTAGTAGCGGAGAGGGAGGCGGATGGTGAGCTAGCAACCGCGGCAGACGCATCCAGCGACAAGCAGGGGGCTTTACCGGCAAGCTCTGGTCCCGACAAGGACGGATCTGCGCAAACGCGTGACAAGATGCAGAAAAAGATGGTGCAGCGCCCATTTACTGTCGGTTCCCTTCTGCAGGGGCTAGGTCAAGGTACTTTGGTGTGCGAGAAATTGCTTTTCGGCCTTCTCATGGCCTCGAGAAAGCTGCGCCATTACTTTCAGGCACATGAGATCCACAGTTGTCACTCGCTTTCCGGCTGAAGAGGATCTTGCAAAATCCGTAGAGGCAGGCAGGGATTGTCGAGTGGGCACTGGAACTATCGAGCTTTGGCCTCAAGTTTGAGAGCACTTCAACTATCCAAAGCAGAGCATTGGCGGAGTTCATAGCAGAATGGACGCCAACACCAGATGAAGAAATTCCAGAGGCGTGCATTCCCGTCAAGGAAGCAAGCAAAGAGTGGCTGATGTACTTTGATGGTGCCTTCTCGCTGCAAGGCGCCGGTGTCGGCGTGCTACTTGTCGCACCCACCGGAGAGCACCTCAAGTACGTAGTCCAGATGCACTTTCCCAAGGAGCAAGCAACAAACAATACTGCAGAGTATGAAGGTTTGCTTGCCGGTCTCAGAATCGCAGTAGACCTTGGGATCAAGAAGCTCATTGTCTGGGGGGACTCACAACTTCTTATCCGCCAAGTGAACAAGTCCGTTGATGGAAGCTTATGTTGATGAAGTGAGGAAGCTAGAAGAGCACTTTGACGGCCTGCAAATGGAATATATTCCGACAACTCAGAACGACATTGCTGATGGCCTGTCAAAGTGCGCCGCACTTAAGTTACACAATGGAACCAGGATTTTTGTGCTCAAGCTGACTCAACCGTCTATAACACCACCAATTTGGCCGAGCAAGAAGAGGAGGTTGATCTCTGGTGACTACTTTCCGGCAGAGCTTCCCGAAGCCGCCGCCACGAAGGTCCCCAAGATCGACACCAATAGTGCTGAGGGGCAGTCTGCTCCGACAAGTTTTGCTCCAGCAAGCTTGCCGGGGAACGTCAAGCTCCGGCTGAGCCGCAGGTTCTTGCCGTGGAAGCTGATATTCCCGCAGCAGCAGATGTGCCTTTAGTCCGTGTTGTCGAGCCGCAAGCTCCAAAGCATGGGCGCAGCAGATTGTCCATTTCCTTGAGACGGAGAACTTCCGAAGAAGAGCAAGAAGAAGCGGAAAGAGTAGCCCGGCGGTCAAGTATGTACGGTTTGTCGGCAGCTGCTTTGTCTGGAAGAAGACTCAACGGTGTGAAATTGAAGTGTATTCACCGGGAAGACGGACGAAAGCTGTTGGCAGAGATACATGGAGGAATATGTGGTCACCACATTGGCGCCAGAGCACTTGCCGCCAAAGCGTTCCGGCAAGGTTGCTTTTGGCCGACAGCCCTCCAGGATGCAACTGCACAAGTAACCAAGTGTGAAGCGTGCCAGTTCCATTCCAAGCAGACACACACCAGCCAGCTCAAGCTCTCGAGGCGATCCCTTTATCCTGGCCATTTTCGGTCCGGGGCTCGACATCCTCGGCCCCTTCCCCGAAGCTGTCGGGGCTTTGAGTACTTATCGTTGCCATTGACAAGTTCACAAAGTGGCGGAAGTGGAAGCGATGAGGAAGGTGACAGCCACGGTCGGCGGTCAAGTTCTTCAGTGTCGATTGTTTGCCGTTTGAATCCCTAACAGGATCATCACCGACAACGGCACACAGTTCTAAGCCGCACCTTCGTGCGATGCGTCCAAGATCTTGGCGCTAAGGTCTGCTTCGCCATTGCTCATCCGAGAAGCAGCGGTCAAGCGGAGAGGGCAAATGCTGAAGTGCTGCGGCGGGCTCAAGACCAGAACTTTCGACAGGCTGCGAGTGCGGAAGAAACTGGATTGAGGAGCTGCCGGTGGTTCTTTGGTCGATCAGGACGACGCCAAATCGAGCCACTGGCTAGAAACCTTTCGCTCTAGTCTATGGAGCAGAGGCAGTTCTCCCCACAGAACTCGTATACAGATCGCCTCGAGTGCTCGCTTATGATGAGCTTGAGCAAGAGCAGCTGCGACAAGATGACGCTGCTCCTTGAGGAAGATCGTCTTCAGGCTTTGTGCGAGCTGCTCGGTACCCGACCAAGCTTTGCGCCACTACCATAGCCGCAAAGTCAATGCGGAAGTCTCGAGGAAGGCGACCTTGTTCTTGGCGCGTTCAGATCCGCCAAGAATTCCAACAAGTTGACGCCTTGAAGTGGGAAGGCCCTTATCGGGTGAAACGAGTCACTAGGCCTAAGCGCTGTCCGCCACGAGACCGAAGATGGCATTCGGTGAGCAACTCTGGAATATTGAGCATCTTAAGTAAGTTTTACCCGTGAGGCGCGGTTGCCGGAACTGTTCCGGCAACCACCTTTGTACAAGTCTTGCCGCTGATGCATGTAATCCTTTGTACAAAGCGGGCGCAGACCCGTGCATTAGTAAAAGCTAGCGTGCTTCGCACACCTTATCGATTTCATGCTTTTTCACTTCTATTTTGCATGCATTATCGACACTTTGTGCAGCACCTACCCACAGTAAGTAATAATGAGCCACAAGGCTCCATATCTTTATTTTCTCTTCTTTCTCTTTCTCAAAGAAAGGAAGGTTCCCTCGCACACAAGTTTGCCGGGGAAAGGAGAAGATAATGGTGTGGACCAAGCGTCGCTCAAGGAAATCTAGCCTTACCGGAAGCAAGCAGCGGAAAAGCTAAGTTGCCAAAGTTTGAGCAATCAGTTTTAAAATTTTAAGTTATCTTCCTTGAACGACCGAACCTTGTATGGAAAACACATGCGCAGAGGAACCAACTCGTAGCTAGTTGCGCCTTACTTTGTTTCGAGTCCGCTCAACAACTTAAGTGAGCTGCGACTAGTTGCGACAAGGTTGCTTGTCGGAAGCAGCACCGCCAGCAGGCCGCTGAGGTTCCGCACTCAACGCTCGCGGCTCAGGTGCCCGCGCCAACAAGTTCCCTAAAAGCGTAAGGCAAAAACATACAAAGGAAGGAATCAAGTAAAGGAAATAACGTAGCGATCGATATCCAAAATAAAGTTATATTACAAGATAGCTTGCCGCAGCTATAATAGATTGTTCCTGTGACATGACCAGCAGCGGCAAGGGAAAGAGAAAAGCAGGCGGCCTAATCTACGCGATCGCCCTCAACCCTCTTGATTCCGCTCACCCTGTCCACAATGGGTGCGACAAGGGTCTTGAGCGCCTCCACATCAGCATTCGGCGGCAGGGACTTGAGGTCGTTGGTGAAGTTGAGGCCCGGGTTGCGGAAGGCCACCTTCATCGACACCTTTTGGAGGGCTCCAGCGCAGATCCGGGCGCGACTCCTCGACCAGCTGTTTTGGGACTTCTTCCGAGTCAGCTGGAGGCCCGGCCACCACGCCTTGAAGAATAAGCTAAGCTTGGCGCTGGGTTGGAGGTGCTCGTCGGAAGAGTATCCAAGATCCACCATCCCCAGCTCCATCAGCTCGTTGTGGATGGCCGCATCAGTATCCACGAGACCCTCTGTCCAGTGCTCCACACTCTCCCTCAAGGCACCCTGGGCGGCAACAGCATTCGCCAGAAGCTCCTCGTCGGCCTTGATCTTCTCCTTCAAGGCCACCTCCCGCTCCTTGGCGCCGTCCAGCGTCTGAGTCAAAGTAGTTAGCTTCAACTCAAGATCTGCATTGGAGTCCCCCGGCGGCACTGAAGCTCTTGCTCCTCTCGGCGAGACGGCCCTGCAGCTCGCCAAGAGTGTAGGCGTCCTTCAAGGCCGTGTTTGAGTCGGCAAGCTCCTCGCCGCTCTTCTTGAGGCTGGCCTCCAAGCTGCGCCACCTTCGTCTCCAGCCTCCTTCTTGGCAGCCTCGGCTCAGCAGCGGCATCCCTTGCCTCCTTGAGAGCCCCGCCAAATGTTTCCTCACACATGGAGAGATCCTCCTCGTGGCTGTCCAGGTTGACCTTCCGCTGCGCCAGCTCACCCTCCTGTGCAGACAGCTTCTCAGCGGCAAGCCGTTGTTCCTCCTCAGCTGCAGCCTTCTCGAGGATGAAGGCCTTGCGCTCCTCGGCGAGTTGTTCCCGCTCCTCCGCCAAGGACCGGAGAGCTTCCTGGTTACGGCCCCGGAGCTCCTCCGCGCGCTTCTCAATGTCTGCTCCGCCTTCGCCGCGACAAGCGCCTCCCGGGATGCAGTTTGGCTCGTCGGGCGCGGTAGAGCGACAACAGCTTCCGCATGATGGCGCCTCCTCCTCGAGCTCGCCATCGCTGCTGCTTTGCTGGCGCATCCAGCGTCAGCCCAGCGGAGGCGGGCAGCTCTTCATCGAAGGTTTCTCCTTGGCGGCGCCACTGGAACTTCGACTCCCATGGGAGCTTGATGAAGACGCCGTCGCCCGGCCTTCAAGTAGGCACCGGCTGGGGCTCTTGAACTGGACGCTGCGGCAGCGGCGGAGGATCGGCGGTCGGTGTAGCGCCTGGCGCTCCTGCTGACCTCGGGAGTGCGTCGATCGGTCGTCGCAGACCCTCGCCCGGCTCTGCGGCAGCGGCACCGGTGGCCTCTTGGCGGCGAGCTCGCTAATGCCGGCTTCTTCTTCCACGGCGGGCGCCAAGGTCGATGTTGCAGCGCCACGTCCTCTCGCCCGGCCGGCCTCGGTCTCCATCGGCTCTGTGGCAGACGGATGAAGAAAGTCAAGCAAATATTCAAAGACAAAATCAGAAGAAGAAAAAACACAAAGGGAAGTACTCGGGCGAGAAGGTTACGGCGGCGGGGCTGCGGTCATGTTCTCTGCCGCCAAGGGATCGGCTGGTGCCATCCCTTGCGGAGAGCTGCCTGCGGAGAAGGCTCCTTGCCGGAGAATGCTCCCTTGCCATGGAATCCACCCTTGGCGGCGTGGTCGAAGCGTATGAGGCTGCTCGCTCCTACACAAGTCAACATTCGAGATATCAAGAAAGGAAAGCACCCACGCACGCGAACAACAAGAAGTAGACCATATACTTACTGCTGGGGCTGCGCTGGGGGCTGCTTTGAAGGAGAGTTGCCTCATCCGGCAAGGTTGTCTCGACGCGCCTCCTGCCGTCGCAGATATGTTCGTCCTCGGCGACAATCACCGGGGTCTTGGCTCTCTTGACATTCTCTGGGCGGCGTCACGAAAAGGAATGGATTGAGTAAAGCAGATCAGATACAAGACAAGGCAACAAATCGAAGAATTATAACTTCTGACAAGGAATCTTACTCTTCCTCTTCCTCGCCGGAGCCGAGCGCCGAGGTCGAACTACAGCCCGCCTACGGTAAGACGAAGGCGGAGGAGTGGGCTCCCTTGACGCTTGGCGGAGCGAGACCGATGGCTCGCGAGGGCCCCGCTCCAGTTGCCGTTGCGGCATGAGGAGCTCCAGCACAGCAGTGCTTGCAGCGGTGGAAGCGGGCGTCCGCTTGCCATGGGTTGTTGGCCCGTCTGCCGCCTGCGTCTCCGGCCTTGCGAAGACGCCTTCTTGGTGGAGCCGGTGGCTCCGCTTTCGCGGCAAGCTGCTTGGAGGTGGGAAGGATGCGCCCTCGGCGGGCTCGCCGACTTCGGCTTCGAGCTCGGCAAGCTCTTCCTCGCCGACGAACTCCTTTCGCCGACAAGGCTTGCCGCCTCGGCTGCCTGCCTCCTCCACAGTGAAGCCAAACTCACCTGGCGGTAGCTGCTGCCGCCTCTTCTTCTAGCCTGGTGGCGTCGCGCTGCATCTAAATGCGTCGGTGAGTGTCGCGGGTGAGGCCCCTCTGCTTTCGTCGGGGCGGTGGCATCTCTACCAGATTGTCGAAGAACCGCCGCACCACGTCATCTGCGGCTCTTGCCAAGTGGGGACAATTCCGTGGGAGTCACACAACGGCATCATTGCACGGATGCGGTCAAGCGACGAAGTTGTTGCACAATGAGACGACGCCTCGGCAACCTAAACATCTCCGGATGATCGGGATCAGGCTCGAACAGCTCTAAGAGCATTGCGTCCAAGCTCCAAGACAGTGAAGTTGAAGTTGAGGCCTGGGCGCAGCCTCATGATGTCTGCTGCATTCTGAAATTCCTGTGCAGGTCTCCTTCTCTCCTGCAAGGGGAAGCGTCTGTGGCGAAGAAAGTCCGCGCCAATGCTATTGCCTCTAAAGTGAGTCCGGCAAGTCCGAGGAGGAGGATTCGGTAATCTGCGATCTTCAGCCTAAGCGTCCTCCGAGGCCAGATTGCTCCAATCATTGCTGCATCTTTCACGGGGTTTAGTATTTGGGCGGTAAAAGGCTGCGGATTCTCCTCAACAATCCAGCACCAATCTGCCCTCCACTCCTCCCATTTGCTCTGAAGCTCTCCCTCTAGATAGGCCTCCTTCTTGCCGACCACGGAGACCCAAGCAATTCCTCCCAAGAAGGGGCTCTCCTCTCTCGGCTCAGGGTAAAAAGAAGTGACGGAAAAGAGCTACATTTGGGTGGACTCCGACAAAGGTTTCGCAGAGATGTGCGAAAACTGCCATGGTCAGAACGGCGTTGGGGGTGAAGTCAAGGAGGCGGAACCCGTAGGTGTTCATAATGTCACAAAAGAACTCAGAGAAGGGCGGCGAGCCCGCAGAGAAGAAGAGCGCGAAGAAGGGATACCCGTCGGGCCAGTTCTGCAACAACGGTGGGGAGTACCTTGCAGCGCTGGATGCGCCTGCGTCTCCGTCGACGGAAGAGGTAGAATTTCTCCCCAGCTCCTCGCTCAGCTGAGGGGGGAAGATGGCCCGCTCCTTCCGCAGCGCCGCAAGCCGCAGCGCCTCGGCCGACTTCACGGTCTTCCCCTTGTCGGCTTTCGGGCCCATGGCGGAGGCGGTGGAGGAGATCGACGGCGTTGAGGGTGCTGGTGGCGATGGGGGGCGGAGCGCTGCTCTCTTTTCAGCCTTGAGAAGAAGGGGAGCAGCGGTGGTTTTTCGATGGGACAACAAGCGGCAAGGTAGGCGACGTGCCCTGCTTCCCCGCTTATAAAGGGGAGGGCGGACGCCCGATTTTCCGAATAAAGAAACCCCCACGATCTCGCCCACGTTCTCTCACACGACGCCACGCTCGATGCGCGGCTGCCTGTGGGGGGCGGTGGGTCCGGGGTGAGTTATGGTGTGACCCGGCCGCGTGTGCCCGTGCCTGCTTTTGGGCCCGCCCAACAGCCGCACTGCACCGTGTGGCCCAGCCCGGGGCTCTGTCGGTGTACTAGAGTAGGGGTACCCTAGTATCCCGAACTTGTGCAGGCAGTTGCAGCCCTCATGGCAAGGCTTACCGGGTGACCACCAAGATCCTCCGTGGTAACTTTGGAGCAATTCAAGACCCCGGCAAGAGGAGCTTGCCGGGAAGGCCACCCAAGGCACATAGGAGACAAGGCCCCGACAAGAGGAGCTTGCCGGGAAGGCCACCCCAGGCACTTACAAGACAAGGCCCCGGCAAGAGGAGCTTGCCGGGAAGGCCCGGTGAGCGACAAGCTTCCGGGCGCGGCAAGATAACAACCGCGGCAAGGCGCTTGCCGCGGCAGACCATCTCTATGTACCTACGCTCCAGCACATCCACTAACGTGTCGCCCCGGGGCCTTTCCAGGCGCGCGTGGTGAGAGGCTATGCAGCCAGCGGTGCGAGGTGGCAAGCAGCGCTGACAAGTTTGCCATCATGGCGAACGGTGGCGCCCCTGACGGTCCCTGTGGTTACCTTTGTTAGGGGCGACTAGACGGGCATTTAATGCCTTTGTCCCCTGCCGTCGAGGTTAGGTATAATACTGCTTGTACACTATACAAGTAGGTGTACCAACCACTATTTTTCCATTTGTACCCCCGTCTACGTTGCCACCTGTCGGAGCCCCTTGTGCATATAAAAGGAGGCCCATGCGCAACGTATAAGGGGTTGGTTGGTCGATCAGTTCCCTCCACGCTGAGTCTCGTTAGCAGCTCATTTGTACTGTAGCATTCGAGCGCTCCTGAGCAAGAACGCAATACACCTAGACATGCAGCAGTAGGAGTATTATCTCTCCGGAGAGCTCCGAAGCTGGGTAAACCTCTCGCGTGCTTCGCCTCGATCTGCTCTTCGTGCGAC
Source organism: Aegilops bicornis (assembly GCA_021605145.1). NCBI lineage: Eukaryota > Viridiplantae > Streptophyta > Magnoliopsida > Poales > Poaceae > Aegilops > Aegilops bicornis. The sequence goes on from CM038675.1 coordinate 500,863,095, forward strand.
CTCCGCTCCCCGCCAAACCGAAAGGGGCTCGGTCCGCCGGCCCCATAGGTGTTCGTGGGCCAGATCAGCCTGCCCCGACACGGACCCATCGAGTTTGTGTAATCGGTCTCACCGAGATTACGTTATGCCTTAACCCTAATGGAATTGGTCCCACCGAGTTGACATGTCGGTCCCATCAAAAATCCTAACGTTCACATTTTGACCTAAATCGGTTTGACTGAGTTTTATAATTTTGGTCCCACCGAGTTTGGTGATTTGTGTGTAACGGTTAGATTTTGTGTGGAGGCTATATAAACCCCTCCACCCACTCTTAATTCGTGGAGAGAGTTGATACGTCTCCAATGTATATATAATTTTTGATTGCTCCATGCTATATTATCTACTGCTTTGGGAAATATTGGCTTTATTATCCACTTTTATATTATTTTTGGGACTAACATATTAACCGAAGGCCCAGCCCAGAATTGTTGTTTTTTGCCTATTTCAGTGTTTCGAAGAAAAGGAATATCAAATGGAGTCCAATTGACCTGAAACTCCACGGAACTTATTTTTGGACCAGAAGAAGCCCACGGAGTACCGGAAGCTCACGGGGAGTCCCGGGCTGCCCACGAGGTGGGGCGCACCCACCCCTAGGGCGCCCCGCCTTGTGGACAGCCCGGAGGTCCACCGACGTACTTCTTTCACCCATATATACCCACGTACCCTAAAACTATCGTAGAACAGAATAGATCTGGAGTTCCGCCGCCGCAAGCCTCTGTAGACACCAAAAGTCAATCGGGACCCTGTTCCGGCACCCTGCCGGAGGGGGGGGGACCCTCACCGGTGGCCATCTTCATCATGCCGGCGCTCTCCATGACGAGGAGGGAGTAGTTCCCCCTCGGGGCTGAGGGTATGTACCAGTAGCTATCTGTTAGATCTCTCTCTCTCTCTCTCGTGTTCTTGATTTGGCACGATCTTGATGTATCGCGAGCTTTGCTATTATAGTTGGATCTTATATTGCTTCTCCCCCTCTACTCTCTTGTAATGGATTGAGTTTTCCCTTTGAAGTAATCTTATCGGATTGAGTCTTTAATGATTTGAGAACACTTTATGTATGTCTTGTCGTGCGTATCTGTGGTGACAATCGAATATCACATGATTCACTTGATGTATGTTTTGGTGATCAACTTGCGGGTTCCGCCCATGAACCTATGCATAGGGGTTGGCACACGTTTTCGTCTTGATTCTCCGGTAGAAACTTTGGGGCACTCTTTGTGGTTCTATGTGTTGGTTGAGTAGATGAATCTGAGATTGTGTGATCCATATCGTATAATCATACCCATGGATACTTAAGGTGACATTGGGGTATCTAGGTGACATTAGGGTTATGGTTGATTTGTGTCTTAAGGTGTTATTCTAGTACGAACTCTAGGGCTGTTTGTGACACTTATATGAATAGCCCAACGGATTGATTGGAAAGAATAACTTTGAGGTGGTTTCAGACCAACCATAATCTCTTCGTTTGTTCTCCGCGATTAGTGACTTTGGAGTGACTCTTTGTTGCATGTTGAGGGATGGTTATATGATCCAATTATGTTATTATTGTTGAGAGAACTTGCACTAGTGAAAGTATGAACCCTAGGCCTTGTTTCCTAGCATTGCAATACCGTTTCCGCTCACTTTTATCATTAGTTACCTTGCTGTTTTTATAATTTCAGATTACAAAAACCTATATCTACCATCCATATTGCACTTGTAACACCATCTCTTCGCTAAACTAGTGCACCTATACAATTTACCATTGTATTGGGTGTGTTGGGGACACAAGAGACTCTTTGTTATTTGGTTGCAGGGTTGCTTGAGAGAGACCATCTTCATCCTACGCCTCCCATGGATTGATAAACCTTAGGTCATCCACTTGAGGGAAATTTGCTACTGTCCTACAAACCTCTGCACTTGGAGACCCAACAACATCTACAAGAAGAAGGTTGTGTAGTAGACATCAAACTCTTTTCTGGCGCCGTTGCCGGGGAGGTGAGTGCTTGAAGGTATATATTTAGATCTTGCAATCGAGTCTTTTTGTTTCTTGTTTTAGCACTAGTTTAGTTTATAAAAGAAAACTACAAAAAAATGAAATTGAGTTTGTCTCATACACTTCATCTTTTTAATATCTTTTGTGAGTATGATGGAAAGAAAAATTGTGCCAAAGTGTTAGAAGAAGAATGCATTAAAATATTTGGCACTAATTCTTTGAATGATGAGCATGATTGCAATTTTTTTAGTATGAACTCCTTGAATATCCATAGTACTAATGGTGATTGCACTAGTCATGATGAAAATATCTCCTATAAGTATGTCAATTTTTGTGGAGTGTATTGGGTTTGCAAGTACACACCAAATAGGGAAGATAGATATTGCAAGAGACATAAGTACTTAGAAACTAAATGGTTGCAAGAAAGGCTAGATGCGTGTGCTGAAAATTTAAACTTTATTAGCCATACATGTGAATTTTGCAATGAACGTGATCATTTTAGTACCCAATGCAAATTGTTTCATAATCATATCGTGTCCAAAAATTGTGATGACTTGATTTCCCTTGCACATCATAATGAACTTAGTTTGCTCTTGGGTTATGAAGAAATTAAACGTATAACTAAGGACATTACAAAATTTGCCCTTGATAGAGTTCTTCATTTTGATCTAGAAGAAATCTATATGTATTGTGCGGTGAATTGCATTGAAAATCCTTATATTGCCAACTACATAAAGAAAAGAAAAGAAATAGAAGATGAAGAGAATGCTAACGAAAGGGAAGAGACTTCCCAATATCCTCCTATTATTTCTTATGATGAATCAGGTAACGAGGATGAGCCTTTTATTCAACCAATCTCATTAATAAGGAGCTCCAAAAAGAGGATTGAACCCACACATGATGGGGTGAAGAAGAAGAAAAGAAAAAGGAAGAGAGGTAAAAAGATATCTCTCCCAAATAATGTTGCTCCTATTATTGTTGTGCCTCATGAAAATGGATCAAAAATAATTGTCGAAGGTGATGCACTTGATGATGATCTCGTTATGCCTATTGCTTGTTGTGATGATTATGATTGGGAAGATAATGGTACTTCTTATGATCTTGGATATCTTTTTGGCACTTGCTTGGAATATGACAATTGCTATACTATTGGTGCTATCCATATTATTAATGATGAGAGTGATTATGCTTATGATATGGAAAGGCCCAAGCTTGGGGAAGCTATGTTTGATGAGGATGACATATTTGAGAATATAGTTGCTGCAATTAATGTTTGTCCCAAGCTTGGGGATGCTATGTTTAAAAATGATGATTTTTTTAGCCTCCCAAGTTTTGATATGCAAAGTAGTTATGATGATAGCATGCCTTCTGCTTATGATGAGAAGTGGGTTTGGAAGAGTGTCAACTTTAGGAAGTAGTGATCCCACTATTTTGGAGGATGTTGAATCTTATAATATTTATGAAAGTGGATTTGGAGAGGTCATGACTTTATTTAGTAATGATTCCACTATCTTGGAAGAGGTTTCAATCGATTATGATGAGAACAAAGTTGCTACTTATGATGATTATTGTGACGAAACTTATGCTATAAGAAGTAGTGATGATTATATTTATAAAACTTGTCATGATTATGATAACCCTTTTTCTGAACATTCCTCTTTTAATGTGGAAACAATTTATACCATTCAAGTCTCTTATGATACTCCCACTATTCCGAATGAGAAGAATTTTGCTTATGTGGAGAGTAATAAAATTTCTATGCTAGTAGATCATGAAAAGAATGATTTAGGTGCTGGTTATATTGTTGAATTAATTCATGATTCTACTGAAATTTATTATGAGGGAGGAAAATATGCTTGTAGGAATTGTAATAATATCAAGTTTCCTCTCTATGTGCTTAAAATCTTGAAGTTATGCTTGTTTTGCCTTCCTATGCTAGTTGATTATTGTTCCCATAAGTTGTTTGATCACAAAATCCCTATGCATCGGAAGTGGGTTAGACATAAATGTGCTAGTCATATTCTTCATGATGCTCTCTTTATGTTTCAATTCTTATCTTTTATGTGAGCATCATTGAAATCATCATGCCTAGCTAGGGGCGTTAACGTCGGTACGCTTGTTGGGAGGCAACCCAATTTTATTTTAGTTTCTTGCTTTTTGGTTCTGTTTAGTAATTAATAATCCATCTAGCTTCTGTTTAGATGTGGTTTTATGTTTTAATTAGTGTTTGTGCCAAGTAGAACCTTTGGGAAGACTTGGGTGAAGTCTTTATGATCATGCTGTAAAAAAACAGAAACTTTAGCACTCACGAGATTAGCTAGAACTTTTTACTGGAGAGTGCTATTTAGTTGATTATTTTTGAAGATGATTATTAGACAAATTCCTCAGGTCCACCAATTTATTTTAGAATTTATGGAGTTCCATAAGTTTTCGTTAGTTACAGATTACTACAGACTGTTCTGTTTTTGACAGATTCTGTTTTTCGTGTGTTGTTTGCTTATTTTGATGACTCTATGGCTAGTAAAATAGTGTATAAACCATAGAGAAGTTGGAATACAGTAATTTAAAAACCAATATAAATAAAGAATGAGTTCATTACATTACAATGAAGTGGTGATTTATTTTCATATACTAATGGAGTTTACGAGTTTTCTGTTAAGTTTCGTGTTGTGAAGTTTTCAAGTTTTGGGTAAAGATTCGATGGACCATGGAATAAGGAGTGACAAGAGCCTAAGCTTGGGGATGCCCAAGGCACCCGAAGGTAATATTCAAGGATAACCAAGCGTCTAAGCTTGGGGATGCCCCGGAAGGCATCCCCTCTTTCATCTTCGTCCATCGGTAACTTTACTTGGAGCTATATTTTTATTCACCACATGATATGTGTTTTGCTTGTAGCGTCATTTTATTTTCTTTAGTTTTGCTTGCTGTTTGAATAAAATACCAAGATCTGAAATTCTTAAATGTTAGAGAGTCTTCACATAGCTACATAATTCTTTGACTACACATTGATCTTCACTTATATCTTTCGGAGTAGTTTGTTGTTTGCTCTAGTACTTCACTTATATTCTTTTTAGAGCACAATGGTGGTTTTGTTTTGAAGAAATAGATGAACTCTCATGCTTCACTTATATTATTTTTAGAGTCTTAAATAGCATGGTAATTTGCTTAAATAATCCTAATATGCTTGGTATTCAAGATTTGTAAAAACTTTCTTATGAGTGTGTTGAATACTAAGAAAAGTTTGATGCTTGATAATTGTTTGGAGATATAAAGATGGTGATATTAGAGTCATGCTAGTTGAGTAGTTGTGCATTTGAGAAATACTTGTGTTAAAGTTTGTGATTCCCGTAGCATGCACGTATGGTGAACCGTTATGTGATGAAGTTGGAGCATGATTTATTTATTGATTGTCTTCCTTATGAGTGGCGGTCGGGGACGAGCGATGGTCTTTTCCTACCAATCTATCCCCCTAGGAGCATGCGCGTAATACTTTGATTTGATAACTTGTAGATTTTTGCAATAAGTATATGAGTTCTTTATGACTAATGTTGAGTCCATGGATTATTCGCACTGTCGGTGTACTAGAGTAGGGGTACCCTAGTATCCCGAACTTGTGCACGGGAAGTTGCAGCCCTCCGCGGCAAGGCTTACCGGGTGACTGCCAAGATCCTCCGTAGTTCCTTTGGAGCCATTCAAGAACAAAGTATTCAAGCCAAGGAGACGAGGCCCCGGCAAGAGGAGCTTGCTGGAAGGCCCGATGAGCGACAAGCTTGGACGCGACAAGACAACAATCATGCAAAGGCGCTTGCGGCATGCATCACCACTCAGTACTGCGCTCCAAAGACATCCACTAACGTGTCGCCACAGGACCTTTCGGTAGCGTGGCAAGAAAACCGTCTTGCGGCGGTGAGCCTTGATGGCAAGCGGCGCCGACAAGATTGCCATCGTGGCAAGCGGTGGCGCCGACGGTCCCTTTCTGCCTTTGTTAGGGCGACGTGAAGCGGGCATTTAATGCCTTTGTCCCCGCCGTCGGGGTTAGGTATGATACTGCGTACAAATAGCTGTACCAACCACTCCTTTTCCATTTTTACCCTTGTCTACGTTGCCACCTGTCGGAGACCCCTTTAGCATATAAAAGGAGGCCCATGCGCAACGCAGGATGGGGGGTTCGGGGAGGTTGGAAAAGGGTTCGAAAAGGTTCGAAGCCAGAGAACACTCACACTCGGTCTCGTTAGCAGCTTGTGTGTACTGTAGCACTCAGCGCTCCTGAGCAAGAACTCAATACACTCAGACATGCAGCAGGAGTGTTATCTCTCCGGAGAGCTCCAAGCTGGGTAACTGCGTCAGGTGCTTCGCTTCGATCTGCTCTTCGTGCGACCTCCGCCCCCGCCAAACCAAAAGGGGCTCGGTCCGCCGGTCCCATAGGTGTTCGTGGGCCAGATCAGCTTCCCCGACATCTTTGGCGAGGAGAAGATAACGGTGTGGACCAAGCGTGGACCAAGCGTCGCTCGAGGAGGTTTCGCCTTACCGGGAAGCAAACGATAGAAAAGCTAAGTTGCTAAAGTTTGAGCAATCAGTTTTAAAATTTTTAAGTTATTCTCCTCGAACAACCGTGCTTTGTATGGAAAACCTGTGCGCAGAGGAACCAACTCGTAGCTAGTTGCGCCCTTATTTTGTTTCGAGTCCGCTCAACAACTTAAGTGAGCTGCGACTAGTTGCGACAAGGTTTCTTGTCGGCGGCACCGCCAAAGAAGTGCCGACGTCCCACTCGGCCTTCGGGGGCCCAGTGTGCTGCGCCGACAAGTTCCCTAAAAGCATAGGGCAAAAAATACAAAGGAAGGAATCAAGTAAAGGAAATAACATAGCAATCACTATCCAAAATAGAGTTATATTACAAGATAACTTGTCGCAGCTCTAATAGACCGTTCTCATAACATGACCAGCAGCGGAAAGAAGAAAAGAAAACGAGCAGCTCTTCATCAAAAGTTTCTCCTTCGGCCGGCGCCCTGGAGCTCGACGCCCATGGGAGCTTGATGAAGACACCATCGCCGGCCTTCAAATAGGCGCGGGCCGGGCTCTTCGAACTCGACGCTGCAGCAATGGCGGAGGGATCGGCGGTCGGCGTGGCGCTGGCGCTCCTGCGGCCTCGAGGCCGTCGGTGCGATCGCCGGACCCTCGCCCGGCTCTGGCGGCAGCTTTGGCGGCCTCTTCACGGGCCGGGCTCGTCGGCCCAGCTTCTTCTTCGATAAGCGGCGTCGTCAAGATGTGCAGCTTGGCGTCCTCCTCGCCGGCGACCTCGGTCTCCATTGGCTCTGTGGAGGATGGATCTGACGACCGGAAAATGAAGAGAAGTCAAGCAAATATTCAAAAAGAAAATCAGAAGAAGAAGAACACAAGGGAAGTTTTCAAGCAAGAGGATTACCTGTGCTAGGGTCTCTGATCATGGTCTCCGCCACCGGGGATCGCAGTGCTAGGGTCTCATGATCATGGTCTCCGCCACCGGGGATCGCTGGTGCTGTCCCCTTGCCGGAGAGCTGTCCCTTGTCGAGAGCTGCCCTGCCGGATAATTCTCCCATGCCGGAGAACGCCCTTGCCGGGAATCCTCCTTGGCGGTGTAGTCGGAGCAGATGGCATGTCGAGCGGCTTGTGGCACTCCTGGTGAGGCTGCTCTGCTTCCTACACAAATCAGCGGTCGATATCAAGAAGAAAGAGCACCCATGCATGAACAGCAAGAAGTAAACCATATACTTACGCTGGGGGCTGCTACTGGGGCTGCTTTGAGGAAGAGTTGCCGCGTCCGGCAAGATGGTCTCGGACGCGCCTCCTGCTGTCGCGGTGGGTTCGTCCTCGATGACAATCACCGGGGCCTTGGATCTCTTCGACGCTCTCTGGGCCAGCGTCCTGAAAAAGAATGGGTTCAGAGTGAAGCAAATCAGATACAAGACAAAACGACAAATCGAAGAACTACAAGTACAGCAAAGAATCTTACTCTTCTTCTTCCTCGTCGGAGCTGAGCGCTGATCTCTCCCACGACGCTGCATTCAACGCGTGCCGTTCATGGAGGGCGTGGTGGGTCCGGAGTGAGTTACGGTGTAACCCAGGTCGCCCGTGCCCGTGCCCTGTTTTGGGCCTGGCCCAACAGCGCTCGGCACCGTGTATGGCCCAGGCCCGGGGGCTCCTGTCGGTGTACTAGGGTAGGGGTACCCTAGTATCCCGAACTTGTGCACGGGCAGTTGCAGCCCTCCGCGGCAAGGCTTATCGGGTGACCGCCAAGGTCCTCCGTGGTTCCTTTGGAGCCATTCAAGAACAAAGTATTCAAGCCAAGGAGACAAGGCTCGGCAAGAGGAGCTTGCCGGAAGGCCACCCAAGGCACCTGGGAGACAAGGCCCGGCAAGAGGAGCTTGCCGGAAGGCCCGGTGAGCGACAAGCTTCCGGACGCGACAAGACAACAACCGCGGCAAAGGCGCTTTGCTGTGACAGACCACTCTGCACTACTGCGCTCCAGCACATCCACTAACGTGTCGCATACAGGACCTTTCGGTAGCGTGGCAAGAGGCCGCGGCGGCCAGTGAGCGCTGATGTAAGCGGCGCCGACAAGATTGCCATCGTGGCATGCGGTGGCGCCTGACGGTCCCTTTCTGCAGACCGTTAGGGCGACGAGACGGGCATTTAATGCCTTTGTCCCCTGCCGAGGGTTAGGTATGATACATCGTACAAATAGCTGTACCAACCACTCCTTTTCCATTTTACCCTTGTCTACGTTGCCACCGCCGGAGACCCTTTAGCATATAAAAGGAGGCCCATGCGCAACGTAGGATGGGGGGTTCGGGGAGGTTGGAAAAGGGTTCGAAAAGGTTCAAAGCCAGAGAACACTCACGCTCGGTCTCGTTAGCAGCTTGTGTGTACTGTAGCACTCAGCGCTCCTGAGCAAGAACTCAATACACTCAGACATGCAAGAAAGAGGGAGAGTTATCTCTCCGGAGAGCTCCGAAGCTGGGTAAACTGCTCGTGTGCTTCGCCTCGATCTGCTCTTCGTGCGACATCCGCCCCCCGTCGAACCGAAAGGGGCTCGGTCCGCCGGTCCCATAGGTGTTCGTGGGCCAGATCAGCTTCCCCGACACACACTTTTCTTCCTTCCACCATTGCTAGCCTCTCTAATACCGCACTCTTTTCGCCGGTATCATACACCCACCATAACCCTTCCTCAAAACAGCCAACGTACCTACCTATCATGGCATTTCCATAGCCATTCCGAGATATATTTCCATGCAACTTTCCACCGTTCCATTTATTATGACACGCTCCATCATTGTCATATTGCTTAGCATGATCATGTAGTTGACATCGTATTTGTGGCAAAGCCACCAATCATAATTCTTTCATACATGTCACTCTTGATTCATTGCATATCCCGGTACACCGTCGGAGGCATTCATACAGAGTCATATTTTGTTCTAAGTATCGAGTTGTAATTGTTGAGTTGTAAGAAAATAAAAGTGTGATGTCTTCATTTTTAGAGCATTGTCCCATGTGAGGAAAGGATAATGGAGACTATGATTCCCCCACAAGTCGGGATGAGACTTCGGACGAAATAAAATAAAATAAAAAAAGAGGCCATAAAAAAAGAGAGAAAAGACCCAAATAAAAAAATAAAAAAAATAAAAAAATAAAAAAATGAGAGAAAAAGAGAGAAGGGACAATGCTACTATCCTTTTATCACACTTGTGCTTCAAAGTAGCACCATTATCTTCATCATAGAGAGTCTCCTATGTTGTCACTTTCATATACTAGTGGGAATTTTACATTATAAAACTTGGCTTGTATATTCAAATGATGGGCTTCCTCAAATTGCCCTAGGTCTTCGTGAGCAAGCGAGTTGGACGCACACCCACTTAGTTTCTTTTGTTGAGCTTTCATATACTTATAGCTCTAGTGCATCCGTTGCATGGCAATCCCTACTCACTCACATTGATATCTATTGATGGGCATCTCCATATCCCGTTGATACGCCTAGTTGATGTGAGACTATCTTCTCCTTTTTGTCTTCTCCACAACCACCATTCTATTCCACATATAGTATCCATGGCTCACGCTCATGTATTGCGTGAAGATTGAAAAAGTTTTGAGAATGTCAAAAGTATGAAACAATTTCTTGGCTTGTCATCGGGGTTGTGCATGATTTAAATACTTTGTGTGGTGAAGATAGAGCATAGCAGGACTATATGATTTGTAGGGATAACTTTCTTTGGCCATGTTATTTTGAGAAGACATAATTGCTTTGTTAGTATGCTTGAAGTACTATTATTTTTATGTCAATATGAACTTTTGTCTTGAATCTTTCGGATCTGAATATTCATAACACAATTAAGAAGAATTACATTGAAATTATGCAAGTAGCACTCCGCATCAAAAATTCTTTTTTTATCATTTACCTACTCGAGGACGGCAGAATTAAGCTTTAGATGCTTGATACGTCTCCAACGTATCTATAATTTTTGATTGCTCCATGCTATATTATCTACTGTTTTGGGCAATATTGGGCGTTATTATCCACTTTTATATTATTTTTGGGACTAACCTATTAACCGAAGGCCCAGCCCAGAATTGCTGTTTTTTTTGCCTATTTCAGTGTTTCGAAGAAAAGTAATATCAAATGGAGTCCAATTGACCTGAAACTCCACATAACTTATTTTTGGACCAGAAGAAGCCCACGGAGTACCGGAAGCTCACCAGGGGAGTCCCAAGCTGCCGACAAGGGTGGGGGGCGCGCCCCCTGCCTAGTGGACAGCCCGGAGGTCCACCGACGTACTTCTTTCGCCCATATATACCCACGTACCCTAAAACTATCAGAGAATAGAATAGATCTGGAGTTCCGCTGCCGCAAGCCTTTGTAGCCACCAAAAGTCAATCGGGACCCTGTTCCAAGACTCACCGGAGGGGGGAACCCTCACCGTGGCCATCTTCATCATCGCAAAGGTTTCCATGACGAGGAGGGAGTAGTTCACCCTCGGGGCTGAGGGTATGTACCAGTAGCTATGTGTTTGATCTCTCTCTCTCTCTCTCGTGTTCTTGATTTGGCATGATCTTGATGTATCGCGAGCTTTGCTATTATATTGGATCTTATATTGCTTCTCCCCCTCTACTCTCTTGTAATGGATTGAGTTTTCCCTTTGAAGTAATCTTATCGGATTGAGTCTTTAATGATTTGAGAACACTTTATGTATGTCTTGCCGTGCGTATCTGTGGTGACAATGGGATATCACGTGATTCACTTGATGTATGTTTTGGTGATCAACTTGTGGGTTCCGCCCATGAACCTATGCATAGGGGTTGGCACACGTTTTCGTCTTGATTCTTCGGTAGAAACTTTGGGGCACTCTTTGAGGTTCTATGTGTTGGTTGAATAGATGAATCTGAGATTGTGTGATGCATATCGTATAATCATACCCACGGATACTTAAGGTGACATTGGAGTATCTAGGTGACATTAGGGTTATGGTTGATTTGTGTCTTAAGGTGTTATTCTAGTACGAACTCTAGGGCTGTTTGTGACACTTATAGGAATAGACCAACTGATTGATTGGAAAAGAATAACTTTGAGGTGGTTTCGTATCCTACCATAATCGCTTCGTTTGTTCTCCGCTATTAGTGACTTTGGAGTGACTCTTTGTTGCATGTTGAGGGATGGTTATATGATCCAATTATGTTATTATTGTTGAGAGAACTTGTACTAGTGAAAGTATGAACCCTAGGCCTTGTTTCCTAGCATTGCAATACCGTTTACGCCACTTTTATCATTAGTTACCTTGCTGTTTTTATATTTTCAGATTACAAAAACCTATATCTACCATCCATATTGCACTTGTATCACCATCTCTTCGCGAACTAGTGCACCTATACAATTTACCATTGTATTGGGTGTGTTGGGACACAAGAGACTCTTTGTTATTTGGTTGCGGGTTGCTTGAGAGAGACCATCTTCATCCTACGCCTCCCACGGATTGATAAACCTTAGGTCATCCACTTGAGGGAAATTTGCTACTGTCCTACAAACCTCTGCACTTGGAGGCCCAACAACGTCTACAAGAAGAAGGTTGTGTAGTAGACATCAAGAGCCATCAGAACATGCCTACACTTCCAACATACATTTTTGGAGAGAGAACCACCTACACTTGTGTTGAGGTCAAGATATTGCATTCCAACCACATAAATCTTGATCTCTAGACTTGTCCAAGTTGCTTTCCACTCAAATAATCTTTCCACCAAATCTAAATATATGAGAGAGAGTTGAGTGTTGGGGAGACTATCATTTGAAGCACAAGAGCAAGGAGTTCATCATCAACACACCATCTATTACCTTTTGGAGAGTGGTGTCTCCTAGATTGGCTAGGTGTCACTTGGGAGCCTCCGTCAAGATTGTGGAGTTGAACCAAGGATTTTGTACGGGCAAGGAGATCGCCTACTTCGTGAAGATCTACCCTAGTGAGGCAAGTCCTTCGTGGACGATGGCCATGGTGGGATAGACAAGGTTGCTTCTTCGTGGACCTTTCGTGGGTGGAGCCCTCCGTGGACTCGCGCAACCATTACCCTTCGTGGGTTGAAGTCTCCATCAACGTGGATGTATGATAGCACCACCTATCGGAACCACGGATAAAAAATCGCCGTGTCTACATTGCGTTTGCTCCCTCCAAACTCCTCTCTTTACCTTCATATGCAATTGTTTTACATTCCGCTGCTATACTCTTAGAATTGTGATACGTCTCCAACGTATCTATAATTTATGAAGTATTCATGCTATTATATTTTCCTTCTAGGATGTTTTATATGCATTTATATGCTATTTTATATGATTTTTGGGACTAACCTATTAACCTAGAGCCCAGTGCCAGTTTCTGTTTTTTCCTTTTGTTGAGTATCGTAGAAAAGGAAAACCAAACGGAGTCCAGTTGACCTGAAACTTGACGGAGCTTATTTTTGGACGAGAAGAAGGCCATGGAGTAAAAGAGTTGGGCCAGAAGAGTCCCGGGCTGCCCACGAGGGTGGGAGGCGCGCCCACCCCCTGGGCGCCCCCCTACCTCGTGGATAGCCCAGAGACCCCCCTGCCTTGATCCCGACGCCAAAAGCTCGTATATATACAGAAACCCCCAGAACATAACCTAGATCGCGTGTTCCGCCGCCGCAAGCCTCTGTAGCCACCGAAAACCAATCTAGACCCGTTTCGGCAACCTGCCGGAGGGGGGATCCCTCACCGGTGTCCATCTTCATCATCCTGGCGCTCTCCATGATGAGGAGGGAGTAGTTCACCCTCGGGGCTGAGGGTATGTATAAGTAGCTATGTGTTTGATCTCTCTCTCTCTCGTGTTCTTAAGTTGGTACTATCTTGTTGTATCGCGAGCTTTTGTATTATAGTTGGATCTTATGATGTTTCTCCCCCTCTACTCTCTTGTAATGGATTGAGTTTTCCCTTTGAAGTTATCTTATCGGATTGAGTCTTTGAGGATTTGAGAACACTTGATGTATTTCTTGCATGTGATTATCTGTGGTGACAATGGGAGATCACGTGGTCTACTTGATGTATGTTTTGGTGATCAACTTGAGGGTTCCGTAACATTGTGAACTGATGCATAGGGGTTGGCACACGTTTTTGTCTTGACTCTCCGGTAGAAAGTTTGGGGTACTCTTTGAAGTTCTTTGTGTTGGTTGAATAGATGAATCTGAGATTGTGTGATGCATATCGTATAATCATACCCACGGATATTTGAGGTGACATTGGAGTATCTAGGTGACATTAGGGTTTTGGTTGATATGTGTCTTAAGGTATTATTCTAGTACGAACTCTTGAAAAGATCAATCTGAAAGAATAACTTGGAGGTGGTTCGTACCCTACAATAATCTCTTCGTTTGTTCTCCGCTATTAGTGACTTTGGAATGACTCTTTGTTGCATGTTGAGGGATAGTTATATGATCCAATTATGTTATTATTGTTGAGAGGACTTGCACTAGTGAAAGTATGAACCCTAGGCCTTGTTTCCTAGCATTTCAATAACGTTTACGCTCACTTTTATCATTAGTTACCTTGCTGTTTTTATAATTTCAGATTACAAAAACCTATATGTACCATCCATATTGCACTCGTATCACCATCTCTTCGCCAAACTACTGCACCTATACAATTTACCATTGTATTGGGAGTGTTGGGGACACAAGAGACTCTTTGTTATTTTGTTGCAGGGTTCGCTACAAAAAAAGACACATCCGTGACATTTTGGGCCGAACGAAAAAAAATTATTTCATACTTATGACACTTCTATGACAATAATTGTAACAAAACACGGTATCATCATAGATGTGGTGGGGTCCTACTTCTATGACAAAAATCATGATGAAAATGGGCTTTTCGTCCTGGGCGGGCCGGAGACGCAGCTGCATGGCATTCTTTGGGCTGTCCATGACGGAAAAACTGTGGTAGAAGCGAGGGCGAGGAAAATATCGGGGTGTTCCCGGTTACGGTGGTTGGTCGGGGCCGAGCGATGCGCGTTTCTCTCGTACACGCACATGCGTGGGTGTGAGGCGTTGGGCTCTAACTGAACCCGGGCGAGGCATTGGGCTCTAACTGAACCCAAGCGATTGCACTGCAGGCTACGCGTTACTGAACCCGAGCGATCGATCAATGGCTGTTAACTGAACCCGATGGAGCGATTCCTTCGCTACTGCTGCTAACTGAAGCCGGTCGATGCTGCCTCTGGATGAACAGTGAGCGTTGCTAGGGGGTTTGAATGAACAGTTCCCGGTGGGAGTGGATGAACAGGACCCCGCGGTGTTGCCTCTGGATGTACAGGACCCCGATCGATCGAGCCGGTTGGGGCTGGATGAACAGGACCCCGTGGAGGGCAGGATGAACATGACCACCCCATGGAGGGCAGGATGAACAGTAGACGGTGGAGGGCTGGATGAACAGTAGCCCGTGGAGGGGTGGTTGAACAGGAGCCTGTGGAGAGGGGTGGTTGAACAGTAGCCGGTGGAGTAGCGCGCGGTGGACGCTGGATGAACCGGAGCCCGTGGATCAACATTCGCAGGTGGAGGCTGGAGGAGGTCGACGGTGGATGAACAGTAGCCTGTGGAGGCTGGAGGGGGTCGATGGTGGAGATGAACAATATCTCGTGGAGTCTCGTTTTGCGGTACGCCACACCCCTCCCGATGAACAGGACCCCCGTTTGGACCGTAGCGCTCCAACGCAAGTCCGTTTCCTCTGTTTTGCGGTACTCCATAGCCCTCCCGATCAATAGGACGCCCGTCTTGACCATAGGAGGTACGTTTCCTCCGTTTTGTGGTATGCCAGACACCTCCCAATGAATAGGATCCCGTTTCGAATGTGGCCAGTCGAACACAAGGCTGTTTCCTCCGTTCTGCAGTACGCCAGGCCTCGTTTCCATCGGCTGTTCAGTCTAAGCCCTCCCGATGAACACGACGACGCATTCCGTTCCGACCCAGCCGGTTGGCTCCCCATGAACACGACGATTTACATCGCTTTCTTTGTTCCGACCCAGACATGTACACGAGCCCTGGCCGTACGTATGCGTGAGTAGGCGTTCGAGACCCTGCCCGTATGTACGTACGTGGCCGTATTTTCTTTCTTGCACACTGGCCGCTGTACGTACGTGTACATGCTACGTGCGCGCCTCTACTACGACACGTGCGCGCCTCTACATCGACCAGTATGTACGTACACGTTCGCGACCAGAATGACAACGCTACGCTTCGACCAGGTGGGTCCCGACTGTCAGGCACTTCCTTGCGTGCGAAGATGTAGCTGGTGGGTCCCAGCAGTCAGGGGAAACATTTTTTCACGAAACACGATGGCCCGTCCGGTGGGTCCCATTTGCGGTGGAGGAATAATTATTTTGCGCGTAATAAGGAGGCACTTCCTTGCTGCGGCCGTGGACCCAGCTGTCAGCCTCTCCACGTAGAGTCTGCGTCTGATGGAAGCCGTTCCTTGACCACGTTGACCACGCCGTGCCAAGAACACCAGGGCGGTGGATGACGGCGAGGCCTAGGAAGGGGACACGTGGAGCCGGTGAAGACGCGGCAGTGGAAGCCCGCGCGGAGAGGAGTACGAGGGTTCACTGGTTCGGCTGCGGTGTGAGGCTGCCGTCGCCGCGGGGCCTAGCCAGCGGTGGGAATAGTAGTGGGCGGTGAGGCCTCCGCGGCATCACAGCCGGCCACGGGAGGCAGGAGCATGCGGCACGACCGGCGCTGCTTTGGGCGGCTGGAGCAAGAAGACCAGAGGTTGAAGAAGCACTACGGCCGTTGGATGGACATCGTACGGTCACTGGAGCTAGAATCGTTCATATTGACTAAGTTGACAAAGCCCTCCGTCCCCGTCAACTTAGTTGGCCCACAAGTCAGCCTCCCACTATTGTGGGTCCCAACTAGAAGGGGGGTATTCATTTTTTTGTGCGTAATAAGGAGGAACTTCCTTGCGTGCGAAGATATAGCTGGTGGGTACGACCTGTCAGCGGTGAGAAAGTTTTTCGCAAAATACAGAGGCCCTTCTGGTGGGTCCCAGCTGTCAGGTGGAGGAATCATTATTTTGCGCGTAATAAGGAGGCATTTCCTTGCGTGCGGCTGTGGACCCAACTGTCAGCCTCTCCACGCACAGTCTACTTCCGATGGTGTCGTTCGTTGACTACGTTGACCACTCCGCGCCAAGCGCATCCAAGGTGGTGGACGGCGGCAAGGCGGAGAGGTGTACGAGGGTTAACTGGTTCTGTTGGGTGTGGTTCGGCAGTTGGTGGACAAGAACAGGAGGTGTGGAGGGGTGGAGGGATGGCCTGGCCAACGGTGGAGTAGCGCTTCACAGCGAAGCGTGCTAAGCAGAGCTACTAGCAGCAGGAGGTGGGAGTAGGTGGTCCCGACGGCGCTGGAGGAAGAAGACGAGAGATTGAAGATTGATGCCGGTCATTGGATGTAAATCCAACGGCTAACGATGTCAGAATCATTTGTTGACTAAGTTGACAACGACTTGCATTGGCTTCGACCTGTTGGCCCACATTTCAGCCTCCAAAAATGTGGCACGTATTCAACCCATTTTTTCAGAATTTACATCTTTTTTTGCCGCGTAGAATTTACAGTCCATTTGATCTTTTTTTTAATTACAGTCCATTAGCTGGGCTGGGTGAACAAATAATGTAGCGTCCATGCGTCCCATTTATGTTTTTCCTAAAAAATTACAGGCCATTTGCACTTTCTCGAAATACACGATTTTGCTGGGCTTATTCTAATTATAATGTTGGGGTGGGCGCAGCAATGTTATCAAAAAATAAACGGGGGCTGAGCATTTTGTTATATATATATTTAAATAATAAGTGATTTATTATTACATTGGTCCTTAAATCTTACCAAGCTTTTGTACACAATCACCAGGATTTTCGTTGCCAAAAAAAATCCAGGATTTTATTGTTAAGAAATTATTTTTATAAGTTAATAAGATGTGGGATATTGTTTTCTTACATATGTAAGTATCTGTTAAATATATGATGACAATAACAATAATATATAATAACATATAAAATAATTCAAATATATATAATATAGTTAGAAGGGAAACATAAGTTGGACCAGGCATTCCTATTCTTATATAGAAAAATAGAACAGACCTCTGCGTTTTCTTCAAAAAAAATACATAAATTGGGCTGCTGATGTTTTAGGAAAAATAAAACCTCGGATGGGAGGTCCATAGGCCGGTCGATACATGACGGCCCTCAAGAAAATACAAACAGGCCTATGGACCTCCCATCCGAGGTCGTGGGCTGCGCATTTTAAAAAAGAAAGCCTAGACGGGGCAGCCCAAAACCCAGCTGATACTTGCTGCCCGGCTTCGTTGTGAATTTATCTCCTATAGTAACTACGTTGAAGAACCTAAAAAAATGTAGCTATGTTGACAAACCCATGGGCCCCAACGTCAGTATAGCATTAGGAGGAAGTATTTTTTCGATGAGGCACTTGCTTGCGTACGGCCATAGACCTGGTGGGTCCCGACTGTCCGCCTCTCCACGTACAGTCCTCTCCAGATTCCTCTCGTTTGTTCAGCATGTTCACAATGGCAGAAAACGGCGTCGCGGCGAGCGCACAAAGGCACAGGAGGAGATCCGACAACCTGAGGAAGTGCCTTATTAGTAACGAAACAACGGAACTAGCCTAGTGGCCGAGTGACACTACCCGACAATTGTTCCGCCCGGGTTTGATTCCACCTATGCAGAGAAAATATCTCCAAAGTTTTTGCCTCTGCCTTTATTGACATATGGGTCCCAATTGTCATCTATGCACACCACGTCCAACACTTGACAAAAGTTCATCCCTCGTTTTCTCTGTTTTCGCACACTCGACATTGTGTGGGCATCTTGAAAATAGCATATCTTTTTGACTATGCATCATATGAAGATGTGCTATGCATGAATATTGATCAACATGATGTTAACTGGATGATAGTTCCAGTTTCGACCATGAATAAAACTTCCAACGTGATGTTAACACTATTTGAAAAGGCCGTGTTAATATAAATGCTCTGCCTCTGAAAGTTGCAGTTTCTTATCTGAAACTGAACTTGGAGTTTCTTATCTGAAACTGAAACTTGCAATTTCTTCTCTGAGAATCACATTGTGTGCACTTTTATACTCCTATGAAACTACATTTTTTAAGTGCTAAAATAGATGTCTAGAATTCATAAAATACTTCATATGCTCAATACTGCAAATCAGAAATTCAAAAGACATTCATATCTGAAAGTACTATCAAAATACACAACACAAAACACAATTCACAACCTGCAAATACTAACAACCCTAAGCTCCTACTGACAATTCACAACCTGCCCGACTATTGGTCTGGGGGGGGGGGCAGAATCCCTCCTATTCCTCGGCAGCAGACAGCCGCCCCGTGAGACGATGTGAACGGCGAGGGAGAGGATGGCGGGGAAGCGTCGTCGGGCCAACTTTTTTTGTCCTCTTGCAGTTGGGTTCGGTCGACGAAGACTCCACCGGCTCGCTATGGCACAACACCCTCACAAACGGCACCCTGTAGATGCTCGATCCTTCAATCTCTGGTGGATGCTCCATCTGGGATACTCCCACCACCGCTCCCTCACGATCGGATTTGTTGAATCTGTTTGCTGCATGGCCCAGAGGAGCAACTCTATGTACTCCCGTGCGACTCCCTCCGGGAGTATCGCCGCCTTTTCGCTTTGTTGCAGATATTTGGCCATGGATGTCGCCGTCGCCGCTAGTTGGTCCTTGTTGTCAAACCAAGACTGTATCTCCAACATCCCAGCTAGCTTCACAGGGTCGCCGTATGGGATCCTCACGTATTAGTTGTGCTCCTCCATCGATCTAATTCTCCACAGCACCTTCACGCGCCAGCGGTGGTTTTTAATGGAAGATGAGAGGAGCAGCGCTGGTTTTGGTTTAGAACGGGAGAGGAGCAGCGCTGGTTTTGGATTGGAACAGGAGAGGAGGGGCGGTGGTTTTGAAATGGAAGAGGACAGGAGCAGCGCTGGATTTAGATTGGAACAGGAGAGGAGCGGCGGTGGTTTAAGAGGAGAAGAGCGGAAGAGCGGCGCTGGTCTTGGAAGTATTTTTTTATGCGTATTTTGGGTCAAAGTTTGACCACGCATTGTATTTGACAAGCAAAATGTGAATGCATGTCACCAAAAATTGTATCGCTTTGGTTCAGATTCTGAATGTACTTCCAAATTATATTATTTTTGCAACGTATAACATATATTTTATTTGCAAAAATCATGGTCAATTATGACCTAGAATAAAAGGGAGACTAGTTAATGTGGGGTCGCTTTCTTAATTGAAGGGTAAATTGATTTTGATTTTGATCCAGTCACAGCGCGCCGGCTGATGACACACAATTATAGGGGATCTATCGTAGTCCTTTCGATAAGTAAGAGTGTCGAACCCAACGAGGAGCAGAAGGAAATGATAAGTGGTTTTCAGTAAGGTTTTCTCTGCAAGCACCGAAATATTAGGTGATAGATAGTTTTGTGATAAGATAAATAGTAACAAGCAAAAAGTAAGTAAAGTAAATAACGTGCAGCAAGGTGGCCCAATCCTTTATGTAGCAAAGGATAAGCCTGGACAAATTCTAATAATGAAGAAAGAGCTCCCGAGGACACATTGGGAATTATCGTCAAGCTAGTTTTCATCACATTCATATGATTCGCGTTCGGTACTTTGATAATTTGATATGTGGGTGGACCGACACTTGGGTACTGTACTAACTTGGACAAGCATCCCACTTATGATTAACCCCTATTGCAAGCATCCGCAACTAGCAAAAAGGAGTATTAAGGTAAACCTAACCACAGCATTAAACATATGGGTCCAAATAAACTAGGGTTTAAGCTTCTGTCACTCTAGCAACCCATCATCTAATTATTACTTCCCTATGCCTTCCTCTAGGCCCAAATAATGGTGAAGTGTTATGTAGTCGACGTTCACATAAGACCACTAGAGGAAAGACAACATCCATCTCATCAAAATATTGAACGAATACCAAATTCACATGACTACTAATAGCAAGACTTCACCCATGTCCTCAGGAACAAACGTAACTACTCACAAAGCATATTCATGTTCATAATCAGAGGAGTAATAATATGCATAAAGGATCTGAACATATGATCTTCCACCAAGTAAACCAACTAGAATCAACTACAAGGAGTAATCAACACTACTAGCAACCCACAGGTACCAATTTGTGGTTTTGATACAAGATTGGATACAAGAGGTGAACTAGGGTTTTGAGAGGAGATGGTGCTGGTGAAGATGTTGATGGAGATTGACCCCCTCTCAATGAGAGGATCGTTGGTGATGACGTTGGTGATGATTTTCCCCTCCCGGAGGGAAGTATCCCCGGTAGAACAGCTCCGCCAGAGCCCTAGATTGATTCCGCCAAGGTTCCGCCTCGTGGCGGCGGAGTTTCGTCCCGTAAGCTTGCCCATGATTTTTTCCAGGTAAAAGTGATGATATAGCAGAAGATGGACGCGGAGGCCCACCAGGGCCCAGGAGATGGGGGCGCCTGCAGGGGCGCCTGCCTCTGGATCGGTGTGGGCCCCGGCCTATTTCTTTTGCTCATAATTTCTTATAAATTCCAAAAAGCTGTTTTGTGGACTTTCAGGACTTTTGGAGATGTGCAGAATAGATTTCCAATGTTTGCTCCTTTTCCAGCCAGAATTCCAACTGCCAGCATCCCCCCTCTTCATGGTAAACCTTGTAAAATAAGGGAGAATAGCCATAAGTATTGATATATAATGTGTAATAACAGCCCATAATGCAATAAATATTGATATAAAAGCATGATGCAAAATGGACGTATCAACTCCCCCAAGCTTAGACCTCGCTTGTCCTCAAGCAGAAACCAAAGTCGAAAAATGTGTCCACATGTTTAGCGATAGAGGTGTCGATAAAAATAAAATACGGACATGAAGGCATCATGATCATTCTAATAACAGCAACATATATGGATATTGTCATATGATTTCCTATGCTCAAGTAATAAGCAATTCACATTGTCAAGTATGGTTCAAAAACTTCATTGGGAACTAACAAACTATAATCTCAGTCACTGAAACAATTGCAATTTATCATAATATTGGAAAGAGTCAATAATAGAGCTTTTCAGCAAGCTCACATACTCAACTATCTCGTAGTCTCCTATAATTATTAACACTCACGCAATACTTGTGGTTATAGAGTTTCAGCCGGACACTGAGAAAGATAGGGGCTCATTGTGTTGCCTCCCAACGTATTCACCTTTAGGTGATGTCAACAATAATAGCCTATGCCAACTTACACTCAATTGGATATATATATCATGATCTTTCAAACACGAAGAGCTTGCCAAAGGATAAAAATAAAAAGGGAAAGGTGAGCATCACCTTGACTCAAGCATAAAGTAAAACATAAAGTAAAAGATAGGCCCTTCGCAGAGCGATGCAGAGGTTGTCATGCGCGTTTAGGTTTGATGCATAAAATCTTAGTGCAAAAGAACGTCCTTTATATAACCCCTTGTATGTGGACCTTTATTATGCAGTCCGTCGCTTTTATTACTTCCACAACAAGTTCGTACAAAGCTTATTTTCTCTGCACTAATAAGTCATACATATTTAGAGAGCAATTTTTATTGCTTGCACCGATGACAAGTTACTTGAAGGATCTTATTCAATCCATAGGTAGGTATGGTGGACTCTTATGGCAAAACTAGGTTTAAGGATATTTGGAAGCACAAGTAGTATCTCTACTTGGTGCAAGGAATTTGGCTAGCATGAGGGGGAAAGGCAAGCTCAACATGTTTGGAAGGTCAATGACAATATACTTTAACTGAGATGTCGGAAAACATAAACCATTACGTTGTCTTCCTTGTCCAACGTCAACTCTTTTAGTATGTCATACTTAATGAGTGATTCACAATCATAAAAGATGTCCAAGATAATATATTTATATGTGAACTCCTCTTTCCTTATCACTTCCTATTAATTGCAACAATGACCAAGGCTACGTTCATCAACTCTCAACAATTTTATGTCTCATACTTTCTATATGTGAAGTTATCAATATCCATAAGATCAATATGAACTCTTTTTATTCTTTCTACTTTCTCAAGAACATAGCATCATAGCAAAGCCCTTGACTCAACACTAATCTTTATTATAGATAGCACATGGACTCGCTTACATAAAGAGATCATAAAGCAAAGCTCAAAACTACTTGATATCAAAACTTCAATCTACTAGATCAAGATACTACTAAAAGGATCGAACTAAATAAAGCGGTAAAGCTAGGAGTGTGATGGTGATACGATACCGGGGCACCTCCCCCAAGCTTGGCAGTTGCCAAGGGGAGTGCCCATATCCATGTGATTATTTCTCCTTCTTCATGGTTGGTGTTATGATCTTCTTGGCGATTATGCCCTTCAAGATACGGTTCTCCTCCTCGAGCTTATTAACTTGGTGTTTGAGGTCCATATTTTCTTTACGGAGCTTGCCCATGACGGACAAGGCTCCTTTCACCCAAGGATGCTGCATAGCTTCTGGAGAACAAGTGAAACTCTTTTTCATATTTTCATAAGAAAGAAATCTAGAGTCGGAAGGAGTGACCGAAGTAGGGACAGCCAGGCTAGGTAGTTCCCCCATAGTGAATTCTGCTCGAAGACGAGAGGTAACTTCTTGATCCTCCTCCATGGCATCTATACTTTTCAAATCAGCCTCCATCTTACCCTCCGTTGATGGTCCAAAGTGATAGGCGTCGCTATTTGCTCCTGGACTTGGCGTTGGGTGAGACACCCGGCTCTCCCCAACCGACTCCTGAGAAGACATCTTGCTTTATTCTGCAACAGGAACAGCTCGAAACGTAAACAGAGGATATTTGCGTGATACGGTGGTCAAAACCTTTGGGAGTATATATAATGAATTTTTACCGACCAAAGTACGTAACATACAAGAAAACGGAGTCCGGGAGGCTGAGGTGCCCACGAGACAGGGGCGCCTTACAGGGGCGCCTCCTCTCTCGTGGGAGCCTCGTGTCCCTTCCGGACTACTTCTTTCTTCCTAAAATTCTTAAATAACCCAAAACTGATAAAATTGCCATTAGAGTTGTTTTGGAGTCGGTTTACTTACTGCATTACTGCACCTATGCCTTTTCGGAGTCTAAAACATCCTGGAAAGTGTCTCTTATGTATTCCTCAGGGGTTATGGTCTCAATAATATTAGTTTCCACATTAATAGGATTACGTGAAATATAATGTTTAATTCTTTGACCGTTTACCACCCTTGGATTTGTGCCTTCGAAGTTGTTGATTTTTATAGCACCAGAACGATAGACCTCTTCGATAACGTAGGGACCTTCCCATTTTGAGAGAAGTTTTCCTGCAAAAAATCTTAAACGAGAATTGAATAATAACACATAATCTCCTACATTAAACTCACGCTTTTGTATCCTCTTATCATGCCAGTGTTTGACTTTTTCTTTGAAAAGCTTGGCATTCTCATATGCTTGGGTTCTCCATTTATCAGGTGAGCTAATATCAAACAACCTATTCTCACCGGCAAGTTTGAAGTCATAATTGAGCTCTTTAATAGCCCAATATTCTTTATGTTCAAGTTCAAGAGGTAAATGACATGCTTTTCCATAAACCATCTTATATGGAGACATACCCATAGGATTTTTGTATGCAGTTCTATAGGCCCATAATGCATCATCAAGTTTTTTGGACCAATTCTTTCTAGATCTATTCACAGGCTTTTGTAAAATTAATTTGAGGTCTCTATTGCTCAATTCTACTTGACCACTAGACTGTGGGTGATAAGGAGATGTGATTCTATGATTGACATCATACCTAGCAAGCATCTTACGGAAAGCACCATGAATAAAGTGTGAACCACCATCAGTCATAAGATATCTAGGGACTCTGAACCTCGGACAAATAACTTCTTTAAGCATTTTAATAGAAGTGTTATGATCAGCACTACTAGTTGGAATAGCTTATACCCACTTAGTAACGTAATCAACAGCAACTAAAATATGTGTATAACCATTGGAGGCAAGAAAAGGTCCCATATAATCAAAGCCCCAAACATCAAACGGTTCAATAACAAGGGAATAATTCATAGGCATTTCTTGACGTCTACTAATGTTACCTATTCTTTGATATTCATCACAAGATAAAACAAACTTACGAGCATCTTTGAAAAGAGTAGGCCAATAAAAACCAGATTGAAGTACCTTGTGTGCAGTTCTATCTCCAGCGTGGTGTCCTCCATAAGATTCAGAGTGACACTTGCGTAGGATTTGTTCCTGTTCATGCTCAGGCACACAACGTCTAATAATACCATCTACTCCTTCTTTATAAAGGTGTGGATCATCCCGAAGTAATGTCTTAAATCATAAAAGAACTTTTTTCTTTTGCTGCTATGTGAAACTAGGCGGTATATATTTAGCAACAATGTAATTAGCATAATCAGCATACCAACGAAAGCGAGCGAGAAGCATTGACAACCGCTAATTGTTCATCAGGAAAACTATCATTAATAGGCAGTGGGTCATCAAGAACATTCTCTAACCTAGACAAGTTGTCTGCAATGGGGTTCTCAGCTCCTTTTCTATCAATAATATGCAAGTCAAATTCTTGGCGCAAGAGGACCCATCTAATGAGTCTAGGCTTAGCATCTTTCTTTTCCATAAGATATTTAATAGCAGCATGATCAGTGTGAAGGGTGACTTTGGAATCAACAATATAAGGTCTAAACTTATCACATGCAAACACAACTGCAAAGAACTCTTTTTCAGTAGTAGCATAATTTCTCTGGGCAGTATCAAGAGTCTTACTAGCATACTGGATAACATTCAATTTCTTATCGACTCTTTGCCCTAAAACAGCACCTACTGCATAATCACTAGTATCACGCATAATTTCAAAAGGTAAATTCCAATCAGGTGCCTGAACAATAGGTGCAGTGATCAATGCTTTATTAAGTGTTTCAAATGCTTCTACACAATCATCATCAAAGACGAAAGGAATATCTTTTTGCAATAAATTAGTCAGAGGCCTAGAGATTTTAGAAAAGTCCTTAATGAACCTCCTATAAAAGTCGGCATGACCAAGGAAACTTCTTATACCTTTTATGTCCTTGGGACATGGCATCTTTTCAATAGCATCAACTTTGGCTTTATCAACTTCAATACCTCTCTCGGAGATCTTTTGCCCCAAGACAATGCCTTCATTAATCATAAAGTGACACTTTTTCCAATTCAGGACGAGATTAATGTCTTCGCATCTCTGCAAAACTCGATAAAGGTTGCTCAAACAATCATCAAAAGAAGATCCATAGACGGAGAAGTCATCCATGAATACCTCACAAATCTTTTCACAAAAATTAGAGAATATAGCCATCATGCATCTTTGAAAGGTAGCAGGTGTGCATTACATAAACCAAAAGGCATACGCCTATAAGCAAAAGTACCAAAAGGGCAAGTAAAAGTAGTTTTAGATTGATCCTTTATTTATTACAGTATTTGAGGGAAGCCAGAATAACCATCTAGAAAGAAAAAATGTGTGTGTTTGTATAGCCTTTCTAGCATTTGATCAATAAAAGGTAATGGGTAATGATCTTTCTTAGTAGCTTTATTTAACTTACAAAAATCAAATACCATCCTGTAACCTGTAATAATTCTTTGCGGGGTCAATTCATCTTTATCATTAGGAACAACGGTAATACCTCCGTTCAATGGACAGGTCTTACCCATTCACTATCAGCAACGGGATAAATAATACCTGCCTCAAGGAGTTTTAGAATCTCCTTTCTTACCACTTCCTTCATTTTGGGATTTAATTGTCTTTGAGGATCTCTAACTGGTTTGGCATCTTTCTCCACTGAAATTTTGTGTTGACATAATGTGGGACTGATGCCCTTAAGATCATCCAGAGTATATCCAATAGCAGCCTGGTGCTTCTTCATAGTTTTCAATAATCTTTCTTCTTCTTTCTCTGAAAGGTTAGCACTAATAATAACAGGATATATTTCTTTTTCATCAAGATAAGCATACTTAAGATTATCGTAAAGGTTTGAGTTCAAACACGGATCACCCTTGGGTGGAGGGGATCCCCAAGAATTTCAACGGGAAGGTTATGTTTCAGCACAGGTTCTTGTTTAAGGAACACTTCATCTATTTCTTCCCTTTCCTTCATAAACATATCGTTTTCATGGTCTAACAAATAATGTTCTAACGGATCAGTTGGAGGAACAACAATAGAAGCAAGACCAATAATCTCATCTTTACTAGGTGGTTCCCTTTCACGAGGTTGTCTACTAAACTTAGCAAAATTGAACTCATGAGACATACCATCTATGCCAATAGTGACGATGTTCTTTTCACAATTAATCTTAGCACTATCAGTATGCAAGAAGGGTCTACCAAAAATAATGGGACAAAAATCATTTTGTGGGGAAGCAAGTACAAGAAAATCAGCAGGGTATTTAATCTTCCCACACAAGACTTCAACATCTCTAACAATCCCAATAGGTTTAATGCTGTCCCTATTAGCAAGCTTAATAGTAACATCAATGTCTTCCAATTCAACAGGCGCAATATCGTGCATAATTTATTTATATGGATCATAAGGTATCGCACTAGCACTAGCACCCATATAACATAAGCCATGATAGCAATGATCTCCTATTTTAATAGAAATAACAGGCATGCCTACAACAGGTCTACGTGTCTTAGTATCGGGTCTAGCAATATTAGCGGTTTCACCTATGAAAGAGATAACATGCCCATCTAAGTCCTCATCCAAGAGATCTTTAATCATAGCAATACCAGGTTCAACATTAATTTGCTCAGGATGTGTATAGGTCCTAGTATTACTCTTACGAACAACAATCGAAGCTTTAACTTGATCTTTTATCCTAACGGGAAAAGGAGGTTTTTCGACATAAGCAGTAGGAATAATAGGATCAGTATACGTAATGGTCTTTTCTTCGACTGTAATAGGTGCAACTACTTTCACTTCAACAGGAGGATTATATTTAAACCACTTCTCTTTAGGGAGATCAACGTGAGTAGCAAAAGTTTCACAAAAAGTAGCTACTATCTCAGAGTCAAGTCCATACTTAGCGCTAAATCCACGAAAAGCATCGGTATCCATAAAAGATTTAACACAATCGAACTTAGGTGTCATACCAGACTCCTTACCATCATCGGAACCCCAATCTTCAGAGTTGCGTTTAATTCTTTCCAATAAGTCCCATTTGAAATCAATAGTCTTCAGCATATAAGAACCAACACAGGAAGTGTCGAGCAAGTTGCGATTATTAAGAGAAAGCCGAGCATAAAAATTCTGAATAATCATTTCCAGAGAGAGCTCATGATTGGGGCATGAATATAACATTGACTTAAGCCTCCCCCAAGCTTGAGCGATGCTTTCTCCTTCGCGAGGCCAGAAATTATATATGTAATTACGATCACGATGAACTAGATGCATAGGATAGAACTTCTGGTGAAATTCCAACTTCAATCGCTTATAATTTCAAGATCCTGTATCATCACATAGCCTATACCATGTCAATGCATCTCCCTTCAAAGATAAAGGGAATACCTTCCTTTTAACAACGTCATCGGGAACACCTGCAAGCTTAAATAATCCACAAACTTCATCCACAAAGATAAGGTGTAAATCGGGATGCAATGTTCCGTCTCCTGCAAAAGGATTAGCTAGTAGTTTTTCTATCATACCCGAAGGAATCTCAAAGTGAATATTTTCATAAAGTTCAGTAGGTTGAGGAGCATCTCTTTGCTCTTCTGGTTGGGGTGAAGATACCCCAAACAAGCCCCTCAAAGGATTAGTTTCCACAGTGACAAGTGACCGAAAATTTCAGCACACTATATAAATGTTTCCTTACCAAGTTCCACTCACCAAAAGCGCTACACTCCCGGCAACGGCGCTTTAAAAGAATCTTGATGACCCAAAAGTATAGGGGATCTATCGTAGTCCTTTCGATAAGTAAGAGTGTCGAACCCAACGAGGAGCGTATGGAAATGATAAGCGGTTTTCAAGAAGGTTTTCTCTGCAAGCACTGAAATAGTAGGTGATAGATAGTTTTGTGATAAGATAAATAGTAACGAGAAAAAAGTAAATAACGTGCAGCAAGGTGGCCCAATCCTTTATGTAGCAAAGGATAAGCCTGGAAAAATTCTAATAATGAAGAAAGAGCTCCCGAGGACACATTGGGAATTATCGTCAAGCTAGTTTTCATCACATTCATATGATTCGCGTTCGGTACTTTGATAATTTAATATGTGGGTGGAACTGTCCTAACTTGGACAAGCATCCCACTTATGATTAACCCCTATTGCAAGCATCCGCAACTACAAAAAGGGGTATTAAGGTAAACCTAACCACAACATTAAACATATGGGTCCAAATCAACCTTTAACGAAGCAACACATAAACTAGGGTTTAAGCTACTCTCACTCTAGCAACCCATCATCTACTTATTACTTCCCTATGCCTTCCTCTAGGCCCAAATAATGGTGAAGTGTTATGTAGTCGACGTTCACATAACACCACTAGAGGAAAGACAACATACATCTCATCAAAATATCGAACGAATACCAAATTCACATGACTACTAATAGCAAGACTTCACCCATGTCCTCAAGAACAAACGTAAGTACTCACAAAGCATATTCATGTTCATAATCAGAGGAGTAATAATATGCATAAAGGATCTGAACATATGATCTTCCACCAAGTAAACCAACTAGCATCAACTACAAGGAGTAATCAACACTACTAGCAACCCACGGGTACCAATTTGTGGTTTTGATACAAGATTGGATACAAGAGATGAACTAGGGTTTTGAGAGGAGATGGTGCTGGTGAAGATGTTGATGGAGATTGACCACCTCTCGATGAGAGGATCGTTAGTGATGACGTTGGTGATGATTTCCCTCCCGAGGGAAGTGTCCCAGCAGAACAGCTCGCTTAGACCCCTAGATTGATTCCGCCAAGCTTCCGCCTCGTGGCGGCGGAGTTTCATTCCGTAAGCTTGCCCACGATTTTTTCCAGGGTAAAAGTGATGATATAGCAGAATATGGACGCCGGAGGCCCACCAGAGGGCCCTGGAGATAGGCGCGCCTCAGAGGGGGTGCCCCTGCCTCGGACAGGTGTGGGCCCCCTGGCCTATTTTTTTGCTCATAATTTCTTATAAATTCCAAAAAGTTGTTTCGTGGAGTTTCAGGACTTTTGGAGATGTGTAGAATAGATTTCCAACGTTTGCTCCTTTTCCAGCCAGAATTCCAGCTGCCGGCATCCCCCTCTTCATGGTAAACCTTGTAAAATAAGGGAGAATAGCCATAAGTACTAAGATATAATGTGTAATAACAGCCCATAATGCAATAAATATTGATATAAAAGCATGATGCAAAATGGACTTATCACCGGCCCTCTCGTCCAATCCTAAATCACTGCCGCATGCTCCTCTCCCTCTTCTCCATTGCAAAACCACCTCCTCTCCTCTCCATCATCTCCATTCCAAAACCACCTTCTCGCCTCTCCCTTTTCTCCATTGCAAAACCACCTCCTCTCTCCTCGGACGAGGATCCCCTGACGTAGCCCATCCTTCCATTGAGACACTGACACATGGGTCCCACAAAGCGCGGGGCCCACCTGTCAGCGACCGAAAGGCAGGGGAACCTCTCCTCTCCATCATCTCCATTCCAAACCACCGTCTCACCTCTCCCTCTTCTCCATTTCAAAACCACCCTCTCCTCTCCATCATCTCCATTCCAAAACCACCGTCTCGCCTCTCCCTCTTCTCTATTGCAAGACCATCGTCTCTCCTCCCATCTTCCAAAGCTAGCACCGGACCACCTGGAAGGACATCTATGGAGAGGATGCAAGAGCGAATCAGTGCAGATTGCCGCCACTGTGCAAAGTTAGCCAGGTTGAAGGAGATCCTTACTTGGTTTGACAATGAGTGGGAGATTTCGAGGACGGTGAGGGCCATGTGGAAATGTATGCAAAAGAGCGAGACGACGGTGATGAGGGCGGCGACGTACTCCTCGGCGGCAGTCACGCCGCAGTCCTTCGAGTTCATTGAGTATCTCCTCTGGGCGATGGAGCAGACAGATTCGCCCGAGGCGAAAGTCAGGCATAGGTGGTGGGCGTACAGGTCGAAGGTCGAGCACCTAGAGGATAACGAATCGATCGAGTACGGTGTGCCGTTCGTGAGGGTGCAGAGCCAGCCAGAGCCACAGGAGTATTCGTGCTCCCACCGCAAGAGGAGGCCGGATGGCGCGACGTCGCTTCCCCGCCGTTCTCCATGGTTCCCTCGACGCTCGCCTCGTTTCAACGGCGTCGGTAGGGTTTAAGGTAAGTTTCACACTAACCTAATCTTCCATCTGCTCATGGTTACAATCAGTGTGACAACTAATAAAAATCATGCTTACAATTAGTCTCTGAGTACTACGCCAATCACCCTAAAATAGCTCGGGACCTTTGGGTCAAAGTTGTGACACTGTGTACAAATAAAGAAAAATAGATTGGTGTTTCTTTCAGAAAAGAGTACACCCCTAGAAAACTGCCAATATAAGCTACTAGTATTTTTTTTTAAGTCTAAGCTACTAGAATTTGGTTAGAGGATTTGCTTCCGAGAAAGATCCGTCCATAGTGAGCGCCACACATCCCACTGATGGTGGTGGATGCCAATGCTTAGATGGAGCAGGGTTGGTGTCGGTAATTTTTACTTGGCACCTCGCACTCTGCATATATGCCGGTTCCATCCGTACATTTGTGCAGTTCCACCAAAATGCAGCTGAATAACCCTGTTTGCATAGATAATGAAAAGACATGATTACATTATAGTGGCACTAGTTGATGAAACATACACTAATAAACAGAAGAAAATATTACATCATACTGGAAATCGACCCAAGTGTCCCCGATACACCTTCTGCTAGTGATGAACATTAGTGTACAACGGTAGTACAAGGAGGGGCCTTGAGACATTCAAATCTCTATTTTGTGCAGATCAACTAAAATTAAGCACCCTAGTTTGCAGAAACGCTTAAACATTAACACTGGGACTAGTTGATGAAACATACATTAACAAAGAGAAGCACTTTCTTTATCTACATTGGAAATGAAATGATAGAGAGGACACTCGCTGTATTTTAACTGTATTATTACTTCATTTTATCAGTGACACTAGGGTCGAGCAGGTGGCAAACAAGGTGTACCGTGCAACGCAAGGATGAAGGCCGGGGGTGCTTAGACTAGGATGCTGAAGCTGGCTCTTTTAGTCCCTATCTTCCCCCTAATGTTTCTGTGGTAGCATTTGGGTTGTGATCCAAACTTGGTCGAGCTGGTGCTGCATCCCCCTACCTGCCTAGCTTATGTGGCGAACTTGTCTCCTGCTAGTACTCAGTCCGTTCTAGTAGTAGTTGCATAACTGCCCATTTACACTGAGATGTTTTCGGATAATGGTTCTCTATGGTTGCGTTTCTTTAATGAACTCGGAGGGAACCCCCTATTTCGATATAAAAAAAACAGTGGCACTAGCAGTGCCAAAACATTGCCTCAAATTAATAGTTCCACTAGATTAAGGTGCAAAATAATAACATTACTGCTTTATCATGGCAGTGCCAAAACAGTAGCACAAGAGCAGGATCAACATGCAGGATCTTTGGCAAACGGTCAGACCAAAAAGGAACATACCTCGTGATGGGAACCATATCTACAGTCAACGCCATCATAGAAGGGATGACACCAGTCACCAACATGGATGATTCAATTCATGGGACCTTTTGGTGCAGTTCACCTAAAATGAAGCAATGTCCCATGAGCTAGCAGCTTCTTCTTCTTCTTTTTTTAAGAAAAGGGCTCCAACCTCGGTTCCATTTCCATTAGACCCACAAAGCTTCTTCTTCATTAGTTGCAATAAAATTGAGAAACATCAAGGTTGGTCGTGAAGCTCCTGGAGAGTAGGCGGACTAGGACAGTTGCATCTCTGACGAAAAGAAGCAACTTATCTTAATGGGAAATTTAGGAGGACATGAAAAAAGTGCATTGATTCAAATTACTGGAGGCATTACATTGAAAACAACATTGGTTTAACGTGTCCTTAATTTTAATAGTGTGACTGCTACATTTTACCAGTGACATTACATAAGAGCGGCTCGGGGCAACAAACATCAGAAGAGGATATCTGGGTTGGTCCCATTTTTGTTCGGTATATAGCCACCTTATACCGTGTGAGGCTAGCAAATCTAGTGCTAGACTTACTCTATTGACTTGTCCACCAGTCCCCACTTTCTTTCCTTTTCCAACCAATAGATCGGGTTTATATTGAGTTTGTACTGCATTCCCTTTATTTCCCTATTAGACCTAGAGACCAGTTGGATAGCCAGTCTCTGCTACTTTTCGCCCCCATTATTTCCTCTTCTGACCAAGTCCTAGATTCAGGTAACAAATCTTCCCCCATCCCCACCCCCTTTCTTCCTTGTTTGAACCAAGTACTACTAGGTTCGAGTGCATGAACTAGTTTTACCTCTTAACAGTAAAAAATTAGGTGGTTTTTGAACAGCCGATCGATCCTATCTACATGAGGGGCCATGAGAAATAGTAAAAGATACAAATGCAGCAACGTCAGGAGTTCGGGAAGTAGATCAAGGCCGGTTTCGAAGGAAGTTATACCTGAGGGTCGCCGGGATGTCGCTAGGTGGGTGGCGGGAGGCCGGATCTGCCCACACTACGGCAGCGATGAAGAAGGGGTGGGAGGCCCTCCCTCGCCAGCGATGCTTGGAAGAGAACGACAAGGCACGCTGACCGGGACGCACCGACAGTGGGTAAGATCCGTCACCGAGGACAACTGCGTCAATGTTGCACCTTCCTCGACAGAGAGGATCCGGCTAGATCTGTGACCAGCGGTGAGAAGAGAGAGAGTGTGTGGTCACCGCTGTCGTGTTTAGATCTGGAGAGGACGAGACAGTGTGAAGAAAGCAACACTAGCAAGCAAGCGTGGAGGCTCCTGCCTATATAGTGGAGTACGTGGAGAGTGTGGCAATGACTGTCGAGAAGTCTTCATGCACGTGCCCCGGAGGCGCAGTTGTCATCATTTTGATCTGAAGCAGCGGATTATAACATATAACACGAAAAAATGCCACATGACAAGAAAAAATGTGTGTGCAAACGCAATATGACGCGCGTTCCATTCGAAGAGCGGCGTGCCAGACTGACCGACCGTCTGGGTGCGACGCGAATGCGACGGGCATGCTTTATACTCTGTACATGTGTACCACCGTTTTCTTGAGGCTTTTCTCCATGGTGCAATCCATGGATACAAAATTAGTATATTGTACTATTTAAAAGTCGAGGGCGGGGCTTTTCCCACGCGGTAGACGGGGCAGTTCCGCCTAGTCGGTTCGACAGAGCTGCGAGAAGATGAGGGAGTAGGCTGCTGCAAATGTAGGGCTGTGTGATTTGATAGCGAGTTACTTCTAGGCAGGTGGGGCCTGGTGATTTGACTTGCCATTATCATTTTAACTGCGGCGCTACGACCGGTGTGAGTCTCCCGATTCCTGACCACCTCCATACAGGTGCCTCTCCCGTTGCTCCACCATGTAGAGGCTGGCTCTTGCTTGAGAGCCCACTCCTCCACTTTTTCCTTGCCTCTTTCCCCCACATATGCAAAAATGCCATGTAAAGCGGGCTTATAGACCACTATTGTACTTGATCCTATAGGTGCTAAGCCTGCCACATAGGCATAAAGTCTGATGTGGCAAGTTAATTAAGAAGAGAGAGACTAGTTTGGTGACCCCAGGAAGAAACGGTGATAAGCGCGTGTACCTAGATGAAGCAAACTTAGCAACAAAAAACTAAGCACCTATGCATTGGGGACGTGAGTTGCTAAGCCATTTAATGCCCATAGCACCTCATCTAAGCACCATTTCATTAGAAGAGGTCACTCCTTGGCAAATACAATAAATACTACGAAGAAAGAGATAGGGAGAAGTAAACAAAAAAAATACTCTTATAGCCAACCTTATAGCTAACCTTGTTGTATGAGTGACTAAGTGATGACTATGTATGACATGCCAACATCAGATAGCCTAACGCACCGTGTTAAATCTCCAAGGGCGCGACCACGCGAGCAAGGCGACGATCGTGGTAGGCGCGACCATGATACGGGTTGCTGGCAACCCTTGGATCTGAGATCGAACGGTCACATGCTAAGTTGCTGAAAATTTGCAGAATAACCCTCTATGATAGGATATTCACACATAGGTCTAGAATCACGCCATGCAATCATTCAATCTCAGATCCAAGGACTCTCGGAAGCTCGTATCATGGGAGGATGGGAAGCTTCGTATCACCTGTAATTTTCCCGACGCTTGACATGACATCGAAAGCCATTTAATTTGGCGTCGAGTAGACATGACATCTAATTGGGCCCCCATAGTACTGTGCATGAATCCATTTATCCACCAGGCAAGCCACTACCCTGCCATTCGCACGCCCCCCCCCCCCATTCGACATTTTTACATCGATAAACCGCTCCTAGCTGTCCCGCCCTTTCACATTACGGCAGTTCCACTAATCCTAACCCTCCTCCCAAATCCATGGCGTCCCAAATCTCCATGATCGGCGATGAGTACAAGGTTAGAACCATCACCGGCGATGAGTTCTATGTCATCTACACCCATTCTTCCGTAACGGTGAAAGAATGCCCTGCTCGCTTCAAACGCATGTTCGAAAACTCAAATGATGAGTGGGTCGCTGGGCTAGATGTTGAGTACACCACAGTCCTAGGAAGAGAGAAGAAACTAAAGGAGGCAGAGAAGAAGAAGCCCGCTATGATCCAGGTTTGCGTGCATGACTTATGCTTGGTCTACCACATATGCCATGCCGACGTTGAGTGCGAGGAATTTAAGAACTTCCTCAAGGGCGGCCGAGTCAAATTCATTACTGTAGACTTTAGAAACGACAAGGAAATCCTGGGTCGTATAGGCCTTGTTGTAGGCGACCCCTTCGACCTCCAGAAGGAAGAGCTGGTGCCCTCCCTTGATCAACCTTCAATGCTGACCCTTACAGGAGCCATGGTTCATCCTTCGTACGGTAAACTAGAGAAACCTCCGTACACGTTTCATCGTCACGCATGGCAGTGGAATGTACTAGATATAGACCACATCCACTACGCTGCAATGGATGGCTACCTTTGTTTCAATATCTACAAGGGTTGGATGAAGAGCAAGAGCCAAGTGTGCGGTTCAAGCAAAGAAGTATCGCCCAAGAGGAAGAGGGACAAGGACGAAGTCAAGGACTCCGAGTAAGGTGGCAGTGTCATTGCTCATGGTGGTTCTAATGCAGTGTCTACCGGATTAGTTGCTTAGTTTAATTTCTGGTGTGCTTAGTTTTATTTGAGGGGTGTGTTGTGCTGAGCCCCCAGCAGAACTATGTTATGTTTCTTCTCATTATATTTCGTACATTTCATCCTCTAGTTGGTAATAGTACTACCACTCATTTCTTGACATTATATACGTACAATATATATGGCCAACATCATATAGCCAGCAGTTTAGTTGTCAAAGAATTTCAGGGTGCTTAGTTTTGTCAAAGAATTCCAGGGTGCTTAGTTTTATTTGAGGGGTGTGTTGTGCTGGACACCATTAATTTATCATTGTGAGAATCGGGTTATTTTTGTCATGTAACATGGTCAACGGGTTTGACGTGAAAATAACAATGTCTAATGGCATTTCTTAGCAAACATCTAACTTAACGATGGCATTTTTTAGATATCTAATTGCATTTTTGAGCAGGCATCTCGCGGATCGATTGCATTTTTTGAGTAGTTGTAACTTCTAATGGCAAAACTGAGTAGTGATACACAACTAATGGCATAAAAATAAGAACCCAATAATTAAATAGGTATGACAATTTCCTTATTTCTTTATTTCTTTATACCTTTGTGTGTGAAACAATATACGCTGCCTCCCCCCAAATTTTCTTTACAGAGGCTACATAGAACTATATGAGTGGCCTGTTAAATTTTGGAATTATTCCGAGTTCGTTTGGCATTTTTTATACATTAATTGAGTTTTTGGTCATTTAATGTGCATAATTCAAATTTGAACTACAAGCACATGCTCCCGTGCACCAAAGATGACTGAAAAATCACATGTGTGTCCTCGGGTGAATTTCTAGGTCCCATGCAAGAAATGGGAATGAAATTCAAACATCTAGGCATCGTGGTTCGGCCGAGAACATTGAGAAGCTTGGTTTTAAAATTCTTGTAAATCCAAAACACGCCTGAAAATCATGAAACTTGGCATGGTGGCATGTCATGGCACCAACATGCTGTGGAATTTTTTTTGTAGAATAGGAACAAGTTTTGGTATAAGCTTTTTGCAAACCGGAGCATCTCTCAAGAAGGCTCGTGGTTCTGAGAGGGAACGTATCACCTTTGTGTGCATAATTCAAATTTTAAATACAAGCACATGCTCCAGTGCACCAAAGCTGGTTGAAAAATCACATGTGTGTCCTTGGGTAAATTTCTAGGTCCCATGCTGTCGGGGAGGCTGATCGTACCCACGGACACCTATGGGGCCGGCGGACCAGGCCCCTTGTGGTTCGGAGGGGGGCGGAGATCGCACGAAGAGCGGATCGAGGCGAGGCACACGAGCAGTTTACCCAGCGAGCTCTCCGGAGAGATAAAACTCCCTCGCTGCTTGTTTGATCTATTGTGTTCTTGCTAGGGAGCAATGCGAGCTACAAAACCTAAGCGTGAGTGTGTCTAGTCTATGGCGGTCGAATGAATCGAACCAGCCTAATGCCGTTTAACCCTTTTCACGTTGCACTCGGGCCTCCTTTTATATGCTCAAGGGGTCTCCGACAGGTGGCAACATAGATGAGGGTACAAATGTAAAAACAGGAGTAGGTACACCTACTTGAACAGTGTATAGTAGAAAATACCTAACTCTGAAGGCAAGGGACAAAAGCAATAAATGCCCGTTGTTGTCGCCCAAACAGTGTAACAGAGGCCGTCAGGTGCGCCTCCGCCGCCACGATGGCGAGCCTGTCAGCCGCTTATCGCTGCTCTCCGCTGGCTGCACAGCCGCCGACACGCCGCGCATGGAACGGTCCCATGGCAACACGCCGCTGGGTGAGCTGGAGCGAGACGGAGAGAAGTTGCATGCCGCTGCAAGCGCTTGCCGCGGCCGAATCCTTGTCGCGCCCGGAGGCTCGTCGCGCCCGGCCTTCCCGGCAAGCTCCTCTTGCCGGGCCTTGTCTTGCGTGCTCGAGTGGCCTTCCCGACAAGCTACTCTTGTTGGGGCCTTGTCTTCTCAATCTAATACTTTGTTCTTGAATGGCTCCAAAGGAGCCACGGAGGATCTTGGCGGTGACGAGGCAAACCTTGCCGCGGGGTGCTACAACTGTCCGTGCACGAGTACGGGATACTAGGGTACCCCCACTCTAGTACACCGACACATGCCAGGAATGGGAATGAAATTCAAACATCTGGGCGTCATGGCTTAGCTGGAACTTGGTTTTTTAATTCCTGTAAATCCGAAACACGCATGAAAATCATGAAACTTGGCTTGGTGTCATGACATGGCACCGACATGCTGTTGTAATTTTGCTGTCCGATTTGCAAAGGCGCACACATTAACAATCAACAAAGTCATTTTGGAACAAGTGTTGTCACGTTACAGTCGGAAACACAAGTATTGTTGAAACTGTGGGCATTCTATTTACCATTTATGTGCTGCCACGCGTCCCCTTTTTTTATTAGCTAGGAGGCGCCGTGCAGGGTAGCTATTTGAGTACGGGAGGCGTGCGATCAAACCCCTGCACATGCTTATCGGGAGGAGAGCCCTTTGACCTCCATCTGCCGTCCACCTCTCTCTCAAGGTCTCCATTAATGGCGCGCGAGCCTCTGTTTAATGGCGTGGCAATGTCTCACTCGACTGAGATTTAAGAGAGAAAAAGGAAAATCTGAAAAGAAAATTTTGCATGGATCTTGATGTAAGATCCGACGGACCTATATAGCATCTATTGCGACTTATAGCAACACTGATGAATATATATATATATATATATATATATATATATATATATATATATATATATATATATATATATAAGTACGACGAGAGTGGATAATAATTGTCTTACATAATTAGGAAGATAATTAGAAAATCCACATGCGGCTACGCCCGAAATACACAAGGGCAAAAGAAGAAGGAAGACGCATACAATGATCTGGCTCGCTGATCTCTACTTCCTTTATGCGTCGCAGGTCGCAAAGACTAGTTCTCGTGGCGGGCGATGATCTCTTTCGTCAGTTTCATGTCCTTAATACGCTCCTTGGAAGAATCCATGGATTACTCCACCAGCCTGTTGTGATCGATGTGGAGCATGGCAATCTCGTCCATAAGTTTCTTGATGATGAAGCCTGTCCTCTGGAACACGGCAACGGTCTCCTCCTCCTGCTTTGCCCTTCCGGCGATCTTCGTCCTCAGCAGGTTGCACTCGCCCTAGAGCTTCACATTGCCATCCCCCAGTTGCCGGATGACGCCGGTAGCCTCGTCCTGCATCCTCACCCAGCCGGAGATCTGATCCATTTGGCTATGGACCATCGCACGCATGCGCCTGTAAAAGTCCTCGCCTGCCCGCGAGAAGTTTTCCTAGGCCACCGTGGTGCGACGGGACCTCCGTGCTGCTTCGGCGGCGCGGCGGGACATCTCTGCTGCTTCCGCGGCGTGGCCGGACCAGTCTGCTACATCGACGGTGCGGCGCGACCTCCGTGCTGCTTCGGTGGCGTGGCAGACCTCGTGCCATCTTTGCGGCGGCTGGATATGTTGGCTGCTTTCACGAAGATGCGGGACATCTCTCGTGCTTCCTCTTCCATGCTCACCTCTCCCTGGTGGAAAATCGACGGTGCGGCGCGACCTCCGTGCTGCTTCGGCGGCGTGGCAGGACCTCTGTGCTGCTACTACTGTTCGGCTGGACATGTTGGCTGCTTTCACGAAGATGCGGGACATCTCTCGTGCTTCCTCTTCCATGCTCACCTCTCCCTGGTGGAAATCTCTCGACCCAGAAGTCACGCTGGCCATGGCTTGATTGACTTGCTTGTTTTTTGTGGATGAGGAGTTGAGGAGGAATGTGTTGTCATCTTAGCATAGTAGTATTTAGAACCGAGTACTACTAGCACGCTCCTAAGTGGGAAACCATTTAGGTTGTGATCAGGGTGAACAGGTTTGCAATTAAATATAGCGTGGTAGTAGTTGTAATTTGGAATGTGACGAGACGCGCTCAAAATTTATTGATGGTTCTAGTTTCGAAGTGTGGCACTATTCCCGGATGGCGTAACATCGACACATTTTCTCGGCCGAGGTGTAGCATATGCCATGGTACTAGTTCTTTTTCTACTGCTGTGTACGTGCAAAAACTGGCACCGTCGGATACATATCTTACGCTTGGCGTTCGACAGGAATATCCTCGTGGCGAGCTATAGACTAGTCTTTTTTTCAGACACATTACACCTATCTCTCGGGACTTCTCGCACGCACCATCCACTAGTAGAAAAACACCTATAGTCCCGGTTCGTAAGGGCCTTTAGTCCCGGTTCATGAACCGAGACTAATGGGTCGTTACTAATACCTCCCCCCTTTAGTCCCGGTTCTAACACAAACCGGGAAAAATCGTCCTCCACGTGGCCGGTGCGCCGAGCCCAGACAGGGGGGCCTTTGGTCCCGGTTGGTGGCACCAACCGGGACCAAAAGGCATCCATGCGCCAAAGATTCCATGGCTGGGGTTTTGTTCTTTTTGAAAGGGGGGTTGGGGGTTTTGGGGTTAATTTAGGTGTTTCATATATTGTGTTAGCTAGCTAATTAATAGAGAGAAGTGTCCTCTCTTATGTCCGTGCTTGGTCGACGCCACGTACTATATACATATAGCCTCGACACGCTAGCTAGTAAGAAAATGAAGGGAACCATCGAGTACGTAAGTTCGTCATGCATACCAAGAGAAATGATCGATCGACCTCTCCTTCTCCGAGAGATTGGTCGAACAACAAGTTTTCAGATCATGTACGCCCACGCCATCGGCTACATACATGTGCAATATATAAGATCTCTCAATTACAGTCCCCTAGCATTTGAGATCAACTTCACATGGTATTCTCCGGCTTTATTGATGACGTGGTCAAGAAAGAATCCCGCCAATTCCTCTTGAATTGCTTTAATGCGATCTGGTTCTAGGAGTTCATTCCGCATCTGCCACGTCTAATTTGAAGAAGGGGTTAATTAATACATATATATGAATGAAACTCAACAGAAATGATGGTGTAATAAAATGAAATTGTGAATATTATTAATTGCTTACGCACTTCATATTGTCTTTGAGAGTAGCCCCGCTTATTTTTCAAAGTCGCGTTGTAGATGAACTCGCACACATAGTATCCATAGAAATCATTCCCTTGTTCCTGCCACAAGCACTTTACGAGAAATAGAGGTCAATCAAACTGATAATGAAGCATTATAAATGGCATTGATGAAAGTATAGCTATAGAATCAACGGGAGATGCTCACAACTAGCTAGCCAAGAGTACTTACT
The DNA here is from genome assembly GCA_021605145.1 of Aegilops bicornis. NCBI lineage: Eukaryota > Viridiplantae > Streptophyta > Magnoliopsida > Poales > Poaceae > Aegilops > Aegilops bicornis. The sequence goes on from CM038675.1 coordinate 500,904,283, forward strand.
GGTATGTATATCGCAGCTCCTTCGGCAGTCCCGAGCTTTTGCGGTGAACTGTTTCCAAACCCTGCAAGACAAAGAAAATAATTATTATTACTTGAGATATCAGGAAATGAACAAAAAGTTGCCGCTTATGGTGCGATAATGATCGATTAATTGAACTTACTTGCCGAGCATTTCAGTCATGTCCGCATAGGTGCTGGGATCTTTCCGTCTCGAGTCTAAGACGGTTACTAGTCCACGCTCAAGCTTAATCTCCGTAAGAATATAGTGGAACCTGCGACGCATGCATAACTCATCAATTACATTACTATAACCTCGCCGAGTAATAAGGGAAACCGAATATGCAAACGATCAGTAACACTCACTTGCCGTTGTAAGGAAAGAGTATGGTATCTTTGTTTTGATTTTCGATCAACGATTGTAGCAAGTTGTCCTCGGCCTCTTTGAGGTGCTTTTCAACTAGAAATACATCTATGATATTTGTGTTAATGAACCCAATATCATAGATTTCATTTTTTTTGCACTCGGCTATCTTCAATCTGCATAATATATTGAGGATAATTAATTATAAATACATGCAATGAAAGAGCCGAGCTATATATAGAGACTTAATGACAGAAATAGTACTTATAGGCAGTAGCAAAAGACCGTTAATTTATCGAGTGCCTTTTGATTGAAGAACGCGAAGAACTCCTCAAATGGAACACACAACAGAGCAGTTCCAACGAGGTCGTGCTCCTCTTTATTGTGCAGATACAAACTATTCGTCCCCCCAGACTCTCTGCAGGTTTTCATGTACCAAGTATGGAATCTTCGCATCATCGTTGTTAGAGATTTTTCATCTTTGACGAGAGGCTTCCCGCATCAGATTCGTGTTCTTCCACCTTCATGTATTCAGGAAGTGCATCGTCAGGCATGTAATCTTGTAGATTGCCATAACCGGCCACCATCCCCGGAACATTAGTGACGATGTTGCCGCTAGACACATTGAGTGGGGGGCACGATTGGTTTGCTTGTTCGCCGAGCTGGTCAATTTTTTTCTTAGCTGCTCGTTCTTTTGCTCTTTGATGTCTGACAAGACTTCCGATCGCTCCGCTTTGGAGATATGTCTGCTCAGTAATGCGCTCAAAGTTGGTTCTCGGCGGAGACTTTGCGGCTTCCTCGTGGCAGCCAGAGTGCGCTTCTCTTTCACCGGATCTACCTTCTCCTCCGGAGGTGGATGTCTCTTTGCTTTCAACCCTGCAAACCAGTCATCCACTTCGTCTGCTGATCTTCGCGTTTTCCTCCTCGGTCCTCTCGTACGGTAACTTCTCTGGAGTCTTCAGACAAGGACCGAATCTGTATTTCCTCCCGCCTTTGGCTGTACTGCTAGACGCCGGTAGAGCAGACGGAGCGGATGTCTTCTTTTCTTGCTTACGAGGCGGAGGAGAAGGACTACGATGCGCCGGAGCAGCCGGAGCGGCGGCGGGTCTCTTCCGCCCTTGCTGACGAGGCGGAGAAGGAGCAGGCTGGCTGCTCAAGGCCAAGCGCAGCGGAGAAGGAGGCGGAGTGCCGCCACGCTACCGGAGAAGGAGGAGGAGTGCCGCCACGCGTGCCCCGATCGTCACTGCCACTGGAGGAGGAGGCGGTGGAGGAGGCGGAGTGCCCTGACTCGCCGGAGGAGGAGGAGGAGGCGGAGGCATCCACTCGGAAGGTTGATGAGCTCCTTCCGCCATAGGCATGGAGTCTTCAGAGCAGAACCCAGCCTAGTCTCCCCTTCATCGGTAGGGTGGTCAAGCAGGAGGTCCTCAAATCCCTCCGTTATTTCATCCACCATCACCTTAGCATATCCTTCTGGAATCGGCTGGCAGTGATAAGTTGTGCCGGGTCCACTAGGATAAACTTGGCCAACAGCCGCCTTGACATTCAAATTCATACATCGCGCCATAATGTGGCAATTTTGAGACTCCGTGATACCATCCACGGGATAGCTGGTAGGAGCCGTCAAGACATGCTCCGGCTGAAGCAGCTCGGTGGAAGCCACGCTACTTCTCCGCTGAGATAGCGGGGTAGCTTCGAGGGAAGCTTCGGCAGGTCGTTTGCTGCGATCTGCTACTTCTCGTTCCTCTTCTCGTTCCTCTAGCCCCATTACCCTTTCGTGCTGCGCCTGCAGATGGTCCTGCTCCAGTTTCTTCCTCCTCTCATGGGATTTGTAACCCCCTGCGTCCGGAAAACCAACCTTCCACGAAAGGGAGCCTGGCGTGCCTCGTGTCCGTCTGTGGTGCTCAGATTCCCAAAGGGCCATTGTGAGCTCGCCCTTCTCCTGTTTGGAAGGAACGTCCCTCGCCGTCTTTGCATCGATATAGTGTTGAAGGTTCTTGACTGGTATTTGCAGTTGCTCGTCCGCCCATCGGCACTTCCACATAGGTCCAAGGTTCCGCCAGCCCGAAGAACCAAGTCCGCAACGGTCCAGCCAAGACATTGTCTCTGGTTCGATCACATTATCAAGCAGATCATGCTCAGCCTTGGACAACTTAGGCTGGGCTTTGAGGTAGCCACCTGACCCCGTGCGATGGTGAAGCTTCTTCTTCGCAGCATTTTGCTTGTTTGTCGCCGACAACTTCTTATTCTTTTCTGATGTCTTGTGGGCCACAAATGCGGGCCAGTGATCTTTGATCTTCTCATATTTGTCGATGAATTCTGGTGTCTTTTCTTTCTCGACAAACTGGTTCAGCTCTTTCCTCCACCTCCTCATTAGGGTTGCCATCTTCTTAAGAGCACAAGACTTGATTAATTGCTCTTTAACTGGTGTCTTTTCTTTTTCTTCTTATTTCCTCTTCTTATTTATTTCTCCTCTTCTTCCTCTCCTCTTCCTCTCCTCTTCTTCTCCTTTCTTCCTCTTCTTATTTTCCTTTTTCCTCTCATTCCTTTAGTATTGCTTGTTTTTAAAAAAAGGTTCAAATAGAAAATTTCGAAAAGAAAACAAAGGTTTTGCCTAATGCATTGTTCATATGAATATACAAACATTTACATATTCTACAATAATTAATATCACCAAAAAAATCTATGAACAGAAAAAAAAACCTAACTTTCCTAAAAATCTATCTTTTGCATATATGAAAACATCAATACACATATGAACAAAAAATACATATATGAAGAAAAACATGCTCTGAACAATTTTTTTATACATTTTGAACATCTACATACACATAGCCACATACATACACATAGCCACATACATACACATATACATTAAATATATATATATATATATATATATATGAACAAAAAATTAAACTAATAAACATGAAAAACAGAGCAGTGCGTGTGGCTGCTCAACAGGCGGCTAGATGACGATGGCGACGGTGGGGCGCGGCGTGGCGCCGTGGCGGGACGACGGGGCAGGGGCTGGGGGCGGCGCGCGGGGGCGAGACGGGGCGCGGGCTTGGGGAGGCCGGCGACAAGGACGGCTGCTCGGGAGGCAGCGACGAGGACGGCGTTGGGTTGGGGCGGCCTTGGCCAGCGGCGGGCGACGAACGGCGGTGGCGAACTGGCGGGGTCGAGGAGGGTCGGCGTCGTCGGGGGCAACTGGCGATGAGATTCTGAATTTTTGCAAAGTGTTTGCTTATATAGCAAAGCCATTGGTCCCGGTTCGTGAAACCAACCAGGACTAATGCACCCTTTAGTCCCGGTTGGTGCCACCAACCGGGACCAAAGGCCTCTTTTTCGGCAGCCCAAAGGGCGGGAAGCGGCGTCCTTTGGTACCGGTTGGTGCCACGAACCGGTACCAATGACCCCCCTTTAGTCCCGGTTGGTGCCACCAACCGGGACCAAAGGCCCCTGTGCTGCACGCGTCGGGGCCAAAGTTTAGTCCCACCTCGCTAGTTGAGAGGGGCGCGCAGTGGTTTATAAGCCCCACTGTCGCACCCCTCTCGAGCTCCTCTCCACCGCAGGCTTTCGGGCCTACTTGCTATTGCTGTGCCTGATGGGCCTTCTGGGCCATCATGGCCTGAATCCTGGCCCATAGTAGGGTTTCATGTCGTATTCAGGCAGTGGGGGCCCAGTAGGAGGCATTTTTTTTGTTTTCTTTACTTTTTGCTTTTAGTTTTAGGAAAATTATAAACTTTATGTTAGTGCTATTACTTTTCAAATTTGAAAACACTTTTTTTGTTTTTTTGTTTTCTTTCTTGCTTTATTTATTTTATTTTGTTTCTACTTACAACAAAAAACTTATTGTTGCTATTTTTAATTATTACGAGGGCGAACCAAAAGACATTAAAACATTTCAAATGAACTCAAAAAGTTGAAAGTTGGCATGGTATCATACTCGCTGGCCATAAAGTTGGCATGGTATCATCATAATAGTTATGGGAGAAAGTCTTCACTTTTTCTTCGCTTGTGTCATTTGCTTATTGCGCGTAACCATGGATGATCTTCATCGCTTTATCGTGATGCTGTGGTCAGCCTTGACTTTGAAGGGAGGAATTTCATGAAACTTTTCATAATCTTCAGACATGTCTGTCTTGTCCTCCACTCCCACGATGTCCCTTTTTCCTGAAAGAACTTGTGGCGCTTTGTCTCATCGTATGATGTATTCGCTTCCTTATCTTTTCTCTTTCTCGGTTTGGTAGACATGTCCTTCACATAGATAACCTGTTCCACATCATTGGCTAGGACGAACGGTTCGTCAGTGTACCCAAGATTTTTCAGATCCACTATTGTCATTCTGTACTATGGGTCTACCTGTACCCCGCCTCCTGACAGATTGACCCATTTGCACTTAAACAAAGGGACCTTAAAATCATGTCCGTAGTCAAGTTCCCATATGTCCACTATGTAACCATAATATGTGTCCTTCCCCTCTCGGTTGTTGCATCAAAGCGGACACCGCTGTTTTGGTTGGTGCTCTTTTGATCTTGGTCAATCGTGTAAAATGTATTCCCATTTATCTCGTATCCTTTCCAAATCAATACAGTCAAAGATGGTCCCTGGACAACAAGTACAGCTCATCACAAACAGTGTTGTCACCTCGAGCACGTGCTTCCAACCAACTGCTGAAAGTCCCGATGTGTTCACATGTAATCCAGCTTGTCGACCGCTCCGGTGTTTGGAGCGACATCGTTCTTGTGTTCATCGACATACGGGTCACCAAGGTACAGCTCAGAGAACTGTAGTGTGCTTGAGACCAAGAAGATCCGGCCCTGCATATTATTGAGTCCCTTCCAAGCGTGCCTTTTCCAGTCAGTCTCCCCTCATACCGCGATTTAGGGAGACCTATCTTCTTAAGGCCAGGAATGAAGTCAACACAAAACCCGATGACATCCACTGTTTGATGGCCCGTGGAGATGCTTCCTTCTGGCCTAGCGCGGTTACGGACATATTTCTTTAGGACTCCCATGAACCTCTCAAAGGGGTACATATTGTGTAGAAATACGGGGCCCAGAATGACAATCTCATCAACTAGATGAACTAGGACGCAAGCGTCATGATATTGAAGAAGGATGGTGGGAACACCAGCTCGAAACTGACAAGACATTGCACCACATCACTCCTTAGCCTTGGTATGATTTCTAGATCGATCACCTTCTGAGAGATTGCATTGAGGAATGCACATTTCACAATGGCTAATCGGACGTTTTCCGGTAGAAGCCCCCTCAATGCAACCGGAAGCAGTTGCGTCATAATCACGTGGCAGTCATGAGACTTTAGATTCTGGAACTTTTTCTCTGGCATATTTATTATTCCCTTTATATTCGACGAGAAGCCACCGGGACCTTCATATCGAGCAGGCATTCAAAGAAGATTTCTTTCTCTTCTTTCGTAAGAGCGTAGCTAGCAGGACCTTCATATCGCTTCGGAGGCATGCCCTCTTTTTCATGCAAGCGTTGCAGGTGTCCTCCCGTGCCTCGTGTGTATCTTTTGTCTTCCCATACACGCCCAAGAAGCCTAGTAGGTTCACGCAAAGGTTCTTCGCCACGTGCATCACGTTGATCAAGAGCGGACCTCTAGGTCTTTCCAAAGAGGGTAGGTCCCAAAATATAGATTTCTTCTTCCACATGGGTGCGTGTTTCTCAGCGTCATTCGAAACAGCTAGTCCGCCGGGACCCTTTCCAAAGATTACGTGTAAATCATTGACCATAGAAAGTACGTGATCACCGGTACGCATGGCGGGCTTCTTCCGGTGATCTGCCTCGCCTTTGAAATGCTTGCCTTTCTTTAGACAGTGATGGTTGGTCGGAAGAAATCGATGATGGCCCAGGTACACATTCTTCCCGCAGCTTGCGGTATATACTATCGGTGTCAAGTAAACAGTGCGTGCATGCGTGGTATCCCTTGTTTGTCTATCCTGAAAGGTTACTGAGAGTGGGCCAATCGTTGATGGTCATGAACAGCAACGCCTTTAGGTTAAATTCCTCCTGTTTGTGCTCATCCCACGTATGTACACTGATTCCATTCCACAGCTGTAAAAGTTCTTCAACTAATGGCCTTAGGTACACATCAATGTCGTTGCCGGGTTGCTTAGGGCCTTGGATGAGAAGTGGCATCATAATGAACTTCCGCTTCGTGCACATCCAAGGAGGAAGGTTATACATACATAGAGTCACGGGCCAGTCTGTGATTGCTGCTCTGCTTCCCCGAAAGGATTAATGCCATCCGTGCTTAATGCAAACCATATGTTCCTTGGCTCACTTGCAAACTCATCCCAAACTTTCTCTCGATTTTTCTCCATCTGCGACCCGTCAGGGTGCTCTCAACTTCCGTCTTTCTTACGGTCCTCACTATGCCATCGCATCAACTTGGCATGCTCTCCGTTTCGAATGACGTTTCAACCATGGTATTATAGGAGCATACGACATCACATTCGCAGAACCCTCTTCCCGGGGGCTCGCCGTCAACATCACTAGGGTCATCTCGTCTCGATCTTATACCGTAATGCACCGCATACCGGGCATGCGTTCAGATCCTTGTACGCTACCATGTAGAGGATGCGATCATTAGGGCATGCATGTATCTTCTCGCACCTCCAATCCTAGAGGGCATACGACCTTCTTTGTCGGCGTATGTACTTTGTCGGGCAATTCGTTATCCTTTGGAAGCTTCTTCTACAATATTTTCAAGAGCTTCTCAAATCCTTTGTCGCACAAAGATTCTCTCGCCTTCCAATCGCAGCAATTCCAAGACGGTACCAAGCTTTGTGTTGCCATCTTCGCAATTGGGGTACAACCCTTTTTTGGTCCTCTAACATGCGATCGAACTTCAGCTTCTTCTTTTGACTTTCAGATGTGCCCTTGCATCGACAATGACCCGGCGGAGATCATCATCATCGGGCACATCGTTCGGTTCCTCTTGATCTTCAACAGCTTCGCTGCAAAGCATCATCGTGCACATCGTCTGGTTCCTCTTGATGTTCAAGAGCATCACCGTATTCAGGGGCACATAGTTGTCATCGTACTCTTCTTCTTCATTGCCTTCCAACATAACCCCTATTTCTCCGTGCCTCATCCAAACATTATAGTGTGGCATGAAACCCTTGTAAAGCAGGTGGGTGTGGAGGATTTTACGGTCAGAGTAAGACTTCATATTCCCACATATAGGGCATGGACAACACATAAAACCATTCTGCTTGTTTACCTCAGCCACTTCGAGAAAATCATGCACGCCCTTAATGTACTCGGAGTTGTGTCTTGAACCGTACATCCATTGCCGGTTCATCTGCGTGCATTATATATAATTAAGTGTGTCAAAAATCATTACAGAACATCATGAATAGATAATTAAGTGACCAAATTAATAGAAGTTCATCATCACATTAAAACCAAAGTACATACATAGTTCTCATCTAACAACATAAAGCTCTGCAGAGCATCTAAATTAATTAAACCATACAATCAAACTATGTAAAATATTTCAATGCGAAAACAAATGCGATCATAATCGCAACCAATGTAACAACTGATCCAACGGCATAATGATACCAAGCCTCGGTATGAATGGCATATTTTCTAATCTTTCTAATCTTCAAGCGCATTGCATCCATCTTGATCTTGTGATCATCAATACATCCGCAACATGCAACTCCAATATCATCTTCTCCTCCTCAATTTTTTAATTTTTTCCTTCAACAAATTGTTTTATTCTTCAACTAAATTTAACCTCTCGACAATAGGGTCGGTTGGAATTTCCGGTTCAACAACCTCCTAGATAAATAAAATCTATGTCACGTTGGTCGACATAATTGTCATAAACAATAAATGAACCAATAGTTATGAAAACATAATATATACCACATCCGAATCATAGACAGGACGAGGGCCGACGGGGGCGGATACCAAAACCATCGCACTATATAAGATGCAATAATAAAAGTAAGAAAATTATACAAGTATCTATATAAACATACAAGTAAGAATTTTTTTCCTTTCGTAAAGAAGATAAGAACAAGAGGCTCGCCACGGTGGTGCCGGGCGATTTAGATCGGCGCTGGGCGATCGACGTGGTGAAGACGGGACGGACGTGACGGACCGCTAAACCTAGAAAAATATTAAGGAAAATGGAGCTTGGAGGTCGAGCTTGGAGAGGAGAAAGCTTAAGTAGTGTGGCTCGGGCATTCCATCGAACACCTCGTGTGCATAGGAGGTGAGCTAGAGCACCACAAAGCTCTCCCCTCACCGGCCACGAAAAACAGAGCACTGGGAGTGCTCTGCTCGCGGGCGAGGGGTATATATAGGCAACTAATTGGTCCCGGTTGGTGACTTGAACTGGGACTAAAGGGCAGCCTTTGGTCCCGGTTCGTCCCACCAACCGGGACCAATGGTGGTGGGCCAGGAGCAAGGTCCATTGGTCCCGGTTCGTCCCACCAACCGGGACCAAAAGGTCCAGACGAACCGGGACAAATGGCCCACGTGGCCCGGCCGGCCCCCGGGGCTCATGAACCGGGTCCAATGCCCCCATTGGTCCCGGTTCTGGATTGAACCGGGACTAATGGGCTGGCCGTGCCTGGACCATTGCCCCCTTTTCTACTAGTGATCACTGCTCCCTAGGTCGATGCCACCCACATACACTTGTACTCTGAGAAGAGGTGCACGCACGCACTCGTCCTCTCTCACACACGCATTTGTAGCTACGAATTGTAGTGTTCTCAACCATCCGATTGGCTCTATCATAGGTTTCACGTTGCTCCTTGGCCTTGAGATTGAGAAGTTTAAAACACGTAGGCTAAGACGGAGGTGCGAGGTTTTGGTTAATGTGCGGGCCGCACACGGCACCTACACGACACGAGCTTCGTCTGCCTGGTGCGCATGCAGTCGGGTGAGTTGTCCAAGTATAGACACAACCAGGCCCTCGTTGGTATCCACGCCTCGACTTTGGCTGGTCATAGTGGAGAGTAGCATAGACCAGTTACTAGTCTATGTTACTAGTACCTTCATAATGTGTAGTGTCATATAGTATATGCATAATTTGGCGACGAGCGCTCTCTATATGTAGCACCTTTTTTATTTAATTACATCTTGTTAGTTTTGCTCCATGGCGCAATCCATCGATACTACTACTGTGCAAATGTATACATTTTTAAAAGGCTAGAGGGAGGGGCAGTCTAGCTTGGTCCTTTTCACGAGAGGCGAGGGCCCTTGTGATTTGACGGCTCATTACTGCTGGAAGGCGGGGCCTTGTGATTTGACTGCTCGTATAAATGTGTCGACGACCTGAGGAGGAGCAAAGAACCATGCGGTATACTCAAGTTTTTCACTGGAGTACAACGGAGGAGCACGAAACACGGCAACCCAGTGCCATATCCTCTACTCTCTACTCTTATTATATATTACTAGCAAGAGGCATTGTTCTATTGGCGATACAGAATGATCTAATTTGATAGCCATCTCATTTTTAGCATTGTTCTATTCATGCCTCGCTGAGAAGGTGACACGTGCGGCGAAACACCTGAACCAAAATAAGAAACATAGGAGCAAAAGAAGAAGGAGGATTATCACCCCAAAAAAAGAAGGAAGACGCACACACAAGTCTGGGGCGCTGCTCTCACTACATTAAGGATTGCAGGTCATGAGTCGTGAATCGCTTCTTCATCGCCTCCACGACCTCCATCTCCTTGCACTTCTCCTCCGCCATCTTCATCATTGTGTCCATGATGCGGGATTTCTCGACGCGAGCCTTCATCATCTGTTCCACGGCCGCATTACGTACCTTCACTGCAGCCGGGTGCTCGATGCAGAGCTTCGCCAACTCCCCCTTCTGTTCCATGATTAGGGCCTGCAACATCTTCATCGAGGAACTACTATCCTCATGCAGCTTCTTCCAGCCGGCGTTCTCCTCCTTCAGCAGGTCGAGCTCGTGGCAGAGCTTCGCCTTTTCCTCCTGAAGTTGCAGGATTTTGCCGGTCGCCTTCTTCTCCGAGGCAATGCTATTCTTCAGCAGCATCAGCAAGCCGGCGGTCAACTCCCCCTGCTCATTGAGCTCAGCGGGCATGTCGTCGAGGCTATTCTTCAGCAGCTCCACCAAGTCATGGATGAACTCCTTCTGCTTATTGAGGTGCTTATTGAGCTGATCGGGCATGCCGTCGAGGGGTAACGACTCCAGTGCCGCCAGCTCGGCATGTTCGCCTCCGCGTCTAGGGCGCTCCTGGGAGCCATCCTGCCCGTGAGAGATCTTTTGAGGTCTCTGCGTGGCGGCGAGCCCTCTCTTTTTTTCCGCAGCCTTGGTTGCCGCTCCCTTGTTACGAGTAGTTCTCGACCTAGAGCTCTGCACACCGGCCATGGCAAGGACGGACGAAGAAGGAGGACTTATGAGGAGGAAGGTAAAGTAATTTTCGGTTAGGTAGTTCCCCTTTTTATAACCTAAGTACTAGCACTAGTACTAAAACCTACATAGTGGGAACACGTTCAAGTTTGGTACGTACTGGTAGGTGTGAGAAGGCTTGCACTTAATTGTAGCACTAGTACTTTCGAATGTGATGGGAACAAGGTAAAGATTAATTGATGGTTTTTGGTTTCGAGGCCTGAAACGGCTTCCGATGAGTTTAGTGGAACCTAAATATCAAGTAGACTACACTGCTCAGATGCGTAAATATTATGTTACTGTCAAAAACTGGCACAAAATACGAAGGAGACCAATGGAAGTACTACTAGCAAACCATGATTTAACTACTCGCATGCGCGAAGTGGAGTACTAATGTCTTTCTTCCGCCCTCACGTCCACTCGATTTGCATGCGCTGTATTAATTGACCATCAACGAAGTGAAGGACTTTACACACGTCAAATTATCACATGGGGTGGATCTTGGTACAAAATTGCGTCCGCCCATGTACCCGCGTGTGCGTGCGAGGGAATGAGTGCGTGCGTGCACATCTTCGCTTTGTGCATGTACCGCCAGTGCGGCTAAGGGAGGACGAGTACATTCTTCTGGAACCAGCAGCACGTCACTGCGATCAATCCACACAAGGATGTCGCGACAACGCCTCCACATGTGCCACGTGGCTTCATGAACTGTAAGAGAGACACTGTGTAGCGTGCCATTGTGTTTTGGACATACTCGAAGTACTAGTAAGGTACACGTGCATTGCACGCATCAGATTTTGCAACCAAATTATGAATAAATACCAAATTGTAGCATGTAAGCTCTGAGTCATATATGCCTGATGTAGACCTTCGTTTAATTCTTATAGTTCATCTCATTCAAAATCAGTTAGTTTTTCTGAACAACCTAGGGCCTCTTTGACTCGTAGGATTTCCAAAACGTGGGAATAGGAAGAACATGGGATTAGAGTGGAATGTCATCTTGAATCCTACAGGATAGTATGAGTGTTTGATTGTGCATAGAAAAAACGCAGAATTCTTTCAAAGAGGTTTGAGTGTATGGGATGTTTCCTATGAAATCTAGTGCAAATGAATCATATGGAAAAATTCCTATGGTTTACAATCCTACAAATCAAACAACCAAGATAGGAAAAATTCCTAAGGATTAGAATCCTCCCAAATTCCTTCGAGAATCCTTTGAATCAAAGAAGCCCTTAATCTATTTTACGATTCATGGAATTGTGCATTATAAAGCATAAAGTAAAATCAAATAATGGCAATTCAACTAGAAAAAAAGTTTGGGCAGTTATGATACGGAAGATTCTAGAACAAAGGAGAACCACTGTTGTTTTGAGATTTGTGCATTATGCTTAAGTTCAACCATGGAGTCTGCTAGATTGTACATGTGGAAAAATCCAGTGGGGGCTAGAAGATGGTGCGAGGGGCCGAGTGGAGGGAGACTATGAAGGAGTGCACAACTGCGAGATCGATATTCAGAGAGAGGGGGTGAGAACGTGCGCGCAGTGGCGGAGCCATGAAAAATGTCCCATGAGATAGGGGGCCAAGCATTGCTAATCCTTTATGAGGAGGGCCAATTCATCAACTTAAACCATTTTTACCAGCAATTATCTAATGATCACATTCATATTAGCCTCGATATATAGTGATGTTAGGGGGGGCAGGGCCCTTGCTGCCCCTATCTTCGCCATTATCTTGTGGCTCGAGAGATGAAGCGAAAGGCATGGATGATGAGAGGGGGGCATTGGATATATAATTAATGTGGGTGTATTAGCTATATATGTAATCCTATATAGAGAGGTATAGATTGATCGATGTGGATGTGGGAAAGAGGGTGAGACCTCACTAGATATAAAGATTGATCGATTTATGTGGAAAACTATGAAAGACCTAGCTATATACACACACACACACACATATAGAGGAACATCGATCGTTGCGCATGCACGTGAGAGATAAAGAATGCTCGATATGATGGAGAGGGGGACGTGTGTGTGTATGTGCCTTCATGGGAGACCGACCTGAAGAAAAAGATTGCATGTGTGCGATGGATAATGCCGACTGGTAGTGTGTGTGCATGCATGCACGAGAGAAAGTTAGTGGTACAATTATAAAGAGAAGACCAATGTGTGGGTGTAAAAGACTAGTGATGTCATAATCAATGTAAAGTTGAATTCAAATATTTGAATAAGAGATCATGATGTTTGAAACCTATGCATGCATGAATATGACGGAGATCTGCGCGGTGTGGTTTAGAAACGAGCATGTCGTAATGTATACACAATGAATAAGGTCAGACTGGTTTGAATTTGAGATACCGATGGCAGACATCGTTTGGCCACATTGCATCCGTGCATGGACACACTATTCTAATTGGAGATGATGGGTGGCTTTCGCATCACATATCTATATCTATACCCCTATATAATTATATTTTTTATTTTTTATATAGTGTGCGGATAACTTTAACTTTGAAAGATGGTCGTTGGATGAGGCCAATCTGATGGTGCAAAGCTGGAAAATTTGAGCACTACTGGTTGTTGGATATCATCAAGATTCCACCAGATTTTGCCACATGTACAATCTAGAAGACTCTATGGTTGAACTTAAGCATAATGCACAAACATAAAAATAGAAGCACTTCTTCTTTGTTCTAGAATCTTCCGTATCATAATTGCCCAAATGTTTTTCTACATGATTTTTTTACTTTATGCCTTACAACGCACAATTCCATGAATCTTAAAATAGATTAGCTTTCTTATAAAAACTAGATGATTTTGAATGAAATGAACTATAAGAATTAAACGAACATCTACATCATGCATATATGACTCAAAGCTTACATGCTATAATGTGGTATTTATTCATAATTTGGTTGCCAAATCTCATGCGTGCAATGCACGTGTACCTTAATAGTCTAAATGGCGTCTGTGTGTGTTGTGCATGTTAAACACATTGTGCATAGTATATCATACTAGTCTAAATTGTATTTTTTTATTTTGGGTACACATTAAGCTTGTTCTACCAAAATTTCAAGCCGCGCCTTGTTATGCCGAAATTTCGAGCTAGCGTCTCTGTCTATCATGCTGCGAAACTCCCGCCTCTTCAACCCACGCCTTGTTAGCCCGAAATATTTAAGATAAATCTTTGTCTCGCTATGCTCCGATAACTCCCTCCATCTCAAACCACGCCTTGCTATTCCAAAATTACAACGTGCGCGAAAACTCCCACCTCCTGTGAAATCCCGACACGAGAAATGCCCGTGACACCCCTGAACTGAAAGAACCGCCTCAAATCGGTGGGGGTACTCTCATAACTTACCCCACATTTCAGACAAGCTTGTCCCTAAGCCATGGTTCCCCACTCCCATCCCATCCGCCCACCCGTTCGTACACCGAGGCCGGGAAAACCCGCGAAGCCCCACACCCTCCTCCGTCCGCCACCCCGCCGGAGCCTCTTCTCTGACGACGTCGTCCACAGCAACTCCTCGATGTCCCTCATCCACCGTACCGGATGAGGATCCGTCATCGATATGGTCGTCCCGCCGGTTCAGCCACCCCGTCCTCCACCTCCAAGGAGCTGCCCCGACATTCCCCTCGTCTTTCACGCCACCTCCATTCCCACACCGCCGTCTTCACCTGCACCACCGGAAGAGCATCATCATCAGAGTTTCCTCGGATGAAGCTGCGGCCTAATCGGCGCCACCAAAGAGGTTGTACACTAATCGCCGCATTTTCTTCTTGATTCGATCTTACGGTGCTGCCGGCGCATGGTCCCGAGCCGACACGGCGTGACTCCATCCACGGCGGCGTCGCCGGCCACTTCCTCCATAGCGTCGCTCCCTCGGCGGCGACGTCCACATCGTGAGGCTGCTGCTGCTTTAGGCATTGCTCGTCTTTGCCATCTTGCGCTTGCTCGTTCCCTGCTGGTCTGCTCTTGCTCTTGCTCTTGCTTTCGCGCCGCTGCTGCTCTTGCTTGCGATGCTGCTCGATTTAGCTACACTTGATCTTGAATCGACTTTTGGGTCAGTTAATTTTCAGGGGGTGGGGGGGGGGGCTCGCCAGAGTTAAGGAAGAACCACTATCTATCTTAGGGTTCAGGGTGGGGGCGGTGGTCGCCGGTGGTGGTGGGGCGGTGGCGTGGGGATCACCGGAGAAAAAGCTCGGCACGGGGGGGGGGGGGGGGGGGCTACAGGGATGGCCGGACCGGCGGGGGGGGGTGTTTTCGGGGCGGGCGGGCAGAAGCCGGCCATGCATGGGCGGGGGCGGTTGTTTTTTGGTGTAGCTGGCGGCTCAGGGGGGTGGAGGTTGAAGATGAACTGCGGGCCCTTGATTTCGTATCCAACGACTGCAAAATCGACTGACCAAAGATGAAAAAGTCAGTCGACTGACGTGTAGCCTCACCTCTAGTGCGTTCAGTTTCGACAGTAAAATTTAGTTTCGAAAGCAAAATTCAGTTTCGACAGTTAAGTTCAGTTTCGACAGTTAGATTCAGTTTCGACGGTTAAGTTCAGAGATGAGCGGCTGATGTATACATCTAGCACTTTGTGGTTATGTATTTTACGTCATCTATTGGAGATGCTATTAGAATTCCACTCGTGTTAACATTGTCTCTCTTGTCACTGCTTCAGCCTTGGCGTCGTACAAATCACCGGAGCTGCTCCAACGATTTAAACCCTCCATCACAATGGAGCAGTACCTCGGCTCCATCTCCAGACGCCTAAGATCTTCTTCCCCTCCTCCGACAGCCAAGTAAGCTGGAGCATCCTCACCGGCCAACCCAATCACGCTGAGATCGACATGACTTCGCCAAAGAGGTTGTACACTTCTTGCATATCTTTTTACTCTACATGTTATATATATTGTCCACTGAGCACATAGAGTAACGGGAAATACGATTATTTTTATCCTACTATATGACAAGCAGTGAGGTACCAGGCAACTTAGCTATCCGTGATGGACTCTCTTGAACGCCATCATTATTTATCTATGCGTGTTTGAGCTGTGCATTTGTCGATGGCCCTAGGAGTTGAGCTAGTAGGGCAGTGGCCAGGGTCCAAAGTAATAGAAGTAGCACAAAAACATTTTTTTAGTGTAGGCTTTTCCTTGCTCAAGCTCGCCACTGGAATCGCGAGTGCTTGAAAGGAAAAGTGAATGAAAAACATAGGAATTGGAAAGTTTCATATGGTACTACTTTTCATGAATTTGGTGCAAAGGAATGGAGCAAAGGAAAACCGTAGGATTTGTTCCTTTAGTGTCTCCTTGAAAGAAAAACCGTAGGAATTTTAATTTCCACTTGTCCTCCTTTTCAAATTCCTATTCATGAAGCACAAGACTAAGAGATAGTAGCATAATAGCATTATAACCGTACATTTTCTTGTGGTTTGACTTAATCTCACCATGCTTGTTTGCATCCTGTGATCTTCCATTTCTTGTGAACCAAACACCTGATTGGCGTAAATCCTGTGTTTTAAATTCTCTGTTTTGCACGTGCATTCCTATCATATTCTGTCTATTTCCTATCCTCGCATTGTTAGAATCCTCAAATTCAAACAAGCCCTTACACAATTACTTCTATTACAGATATGTGTCAAAGAAAACCTTGTGTGGTTTGTCCTGCTCCTGCGGTGCTGTGTTCCACCCCAGCTCAGCTGCTCTAACAACGGAAGGGTTCACCACAGCAGCGATCCGCTCTCCAGACTGTCTTTCGCCACCTCAGATCTTCTTTCCCGCCACCGGCAGCCACGACAACTGCATTACCATCATCAACTGAGTAGATGACCTTAAGGACTACACGGGTCCACAAGAGAGGTCGCACCCTTCCGTGTCTGCTTACGTTATGCATTGCTTAATATGATGACATGCTACTTTATCGTCGTGTTCACCTAGTAGACTCCGAGTCAGGTCCAAACTTATGCTGAAACTTGAGTTTTTAAATGGTTGTGGGGTACATATTGGGGTAGCAATCAGTACTATCTGTCTACTATCTGGTTAATCTCGAGTGTCTACTATGAGTTTCATGTTGGGTGCAAACAAACATTAAAGGATCCATTATCTGTATTTTTTAACTAAAGCTATTATCTGCCTGCTATCATTGGTTTTGGGTCTATCCACAGTTTGCTACCATCACTCTGGATTTGTGCATGCACTCCTTACATAATCTCACTATGTTCTATTCCTATGCATGTCAGTTATTGTACACAATGGAACTGAACATGTAGAGCAAAAGAGACGAGCCTTGCGTGGCAATAAAATTTCATGCAGACGTCGCTCCATGGTGGGCACAAAGGCAGCCCCCTCCACCCATTTCAGATCGTAATCGAGAGGAAGATAACTGTTCTGAGGGGGATTCAGAAGCAGAAGACCACTCCTATTTACCCCATGAGGTCTTCGCTTTAACTTGGCATGCTGATGTTGGTTACATCATGCATATGGTGCCTTGCATTTCTTACTTTATACATCAAATATGTCAATTGCTTAGTTCAGACATGCTTTGTGTGAATGCCATATGTTTAGTTTATTCATCATTTATGTGAATTATGCAATGCCATCTTGTTTCGCCAGGCATCATATA
Organism: Aegilops bicornis; assembly: GCA_021605145.1. Classification (NCBI taxonomy): domain Eukaryota; kingdom Viridiplantae; phylum Streptophyta; class Magnoliopsida; order Poales; family Poaceae; genus Aegilops; species Aegilops bicornis. Next base: position 500,921,662 of record CM038675.1, read on the forward strand.
TGTGAGTTTCGCAATGCCATCTTGTTTAGCCAGTCATCTTATATGTGAATTATATCAGGCCATCCTTTTTTTCATTACGTATTACATTTGTCAACAATGTTAGTACATTCAACTACTCTTCGTGTGCATCAGCCATTTGGCACGGTGATGGAAAATTCTGGAGTGAAAACAAGGTCTTCAGAGTAGGTTATGCTATCTGACAAAGCATATATCTCGCTGGTTACGGATAGCTCCTCAGAGGAGGATTCAGAGACAGATGACCAGTCCTATTTCCCCCCCGAGGTGTATGCTCTAATTAACTTGGCAGGGTTATGTTGCTCATATCGTGCGTATGGTGTCTTGCATTGCGATGTCATTTGATTAGTTTAGACATGCTTTGTGTGAATGCCACCTGTTTAGTGTCTAATTACCATATATGTGAATTATGCATTGCCATCTTGTTGCAAGACATTATATATGTGAATTTTGCAATGCTATCTTGTTGCAAAGGCATTGTATATGTGAATTATGCAACTCCATGCTGTTGAGCCAATCATCATGTATGTGAATTATATCATGCTATCATTTTTTTGTATTACGTGTTCCATTTGTCAACAACGTTTGTATATTCAACTACTCTTCCTGTGCATCAGCCATTTGAAGCGGTGATGGAAGTATCTGGAGTGAAAACAAGGTATTCAGAGCAGACAATGCTACTGCTTGAAGCGTACATCTTGCTGGATACGGAGAGCTCCTCAGAGGAGGACTCAGAGACTAATGACCAGTCCTATTTCCCCCCTGAGGTCTATACTCAAACTTGGCAGGCTTATATTACCCATGTCATGCATGTTGTCTTGCATTGCTTAGTTTTTACATCCTATATGGATTTCCATCTGCTTACTTTCTTACTATATAAATCATATATTTGAATTATATCATGCCATCATGTTTACATACACAACATCTATCTGATTTATGGCATGGCTACCCATTTAATAAAGACATCATATAGTTATATCAGCTCATCTTGTTTAGTGTTTACAGTCATCATATTTTGAATTATGTCATTCTATCCGGGAATTATATCATGCTATCATGTTTCCATAGGCGGCATGTATGTGAATTATGGCATGCCAACCTATTTAATAAACACATTATATAGTTATATCATGTCATCCTGTTTACATAGTCATCATATTTTGAACTATGTCTTTCCATATTTTTTAGTTTGCCATCATAATGTGAAATTGTATCATGCTATCTTGTTTAGTTAGCCATCATATATGTGAAATTGTGTCATGCTATCATGTTTGGTTAGACAACATAAATGTGAATTATTTCATGCCCTCTTGTATTCCCCCCTATCCATTGCACCTGTCTATCATACAATGTCTCAGACATTCAATTACTTTTCTTGTTTATCAGCCATTTGAATTGGAGAGGGTGATGGTGATATCAAGGGAGTAACAACACGGTCTTCGTAAAAGATAGTGCTACCATTGATGCAGATAGAACCACGGTTGTACTTGCCCAAGAACCATCCCCACCACACATAACCCAGACTCGCAGATTGTACCCCTACCCGCTTGGACAGAGAACCAGCTACACCTTCTAACGCCAACCCCAAAGCAGATAGTAACCCAGCCCAGTTGACACAGCACCATCTCCACCACAGAGCACCCAATCACGAGCAGTTAGTAAGGGAACTGCAGTGCCCAAAGCACGAGGACCACCACTCCGAATCCCAACTCAACGCTTAAAGGAGAAGAAGAATTGTTCTCAAGTCAGGTTCTGTTGCTATGGTTCATACTCCTTTGCTCTTGCATCACTGTATTTACTCAGACCAACTATTTTCAAATTTGAAGGATGGAATTGAAACTCCAATGGTGCAATAGGTATGTTTTAAGCTTGTTTCTTTAACTGGCTTGCTGTTGTAACTTGCTCCATATTGATTTCAATTTCAATTAAATAAACAGTTATGTTCTCATGTCATGCACATTACAAGTGTCTCTATAGTTTCTCACACTTATATTCTGTCTATTCTGCTTTGTCTTGAACAAATATTATTTGATCTGTGTCTCTATCTTGATTTGGCAACAAAAACTAGAATGATATAGACCATAAAGTGACCATGATACGTAGATATATGTTTGTTTCATGTTGTTATCCTGTGCACTTTACTACTGAACTGATATACCAAAATGAGTTTCATATACAACATGGTAAACCTGTGATGTGTCTGCTTGTTTCTCTTTTAGAATGGGGACAAAATATTGGAGAACAGTACTTCGTTATGCAATGTTGAAGGAACTAATGCAGATAAGGTTCAATATAGTGAGACATCCCTGTTGGTCTCCAAGAAAGCTGATAAAAACTACCTTAAGACAGTGAGAGAACCCAGAAGTCCTGTCTTGATGTAGTGTTCGAGTTACTGGCCACTACTGCTGGCACAAGCTCTTCGAACTCGCTGCCTGAATCAGTTCATCTTCTTGAGTCTCAGCTTCAAGTTGAAAGACATCGATCAGATGTGTTGCGACAGAAGTCTGAAGGATCGAGGAAGTCCTCATGAATTCAGATGCATACTTTTCAGGTGTAACGGCAAGTGCGGGGAGGATTTAAGCGCCAAACAAGAGAAAGTTAATAATCTTGCTAAGCATCTTGCCAAAGCATTATGGGTACCTGTGATATTGTTTCTTGAGATCTTGAAGTGGTTTCAGTTCTAGACTTGTTTTGTCATGCGTTTATTTGCACTGCTCGCCAACTTTGACAACCAAAGGTGTATATGATATGTCGCTTTGTTCCTATATTTTCACCGGTGGCGAACTTTGATGCCCGATGAATGTAATATAATGTAATAGCCGTGATAGCCTAGCGTAAGTTGCTTGCTTATTTATTTCCTTGTTGTCTTGTTTATTTGTTTGCTTGTAGTCAGTGCTGTTCTTTTTCCGCGGTTTGCTAGTGGCCACAATAACCTTTTTTTTAAACTAGGCCACAATAACCATGGGCTACATATTTACTGTAGTGACACTTGGCCTTCTACGGGCCGTAGAAACAATGGGCCTTCTACGGGGCGTAGAAACAATGGTCCTTCTACGGGCCATATCATCAATGGGCCTTCTATGGCCCGTATCATCAATGGGCCTTCTACTGGCCGTATGATCGATTGCCCAAACATGGGTCAATAACATACCGCTTTATGGCCGTAAACGGGCTAGAGTTGGAATAAATCTGTTCATGGGCCGACCATAACGGGCCGTCGTTAATCGGCCATATTTGATGACGCTATGAAAACGGCCCAACGTATTAACGGGCCACAAATGGGCCGACTGTAAGCACGGGCTGAATTTGGCCCACAAGCAGAAAATGACAGTAACGGGCCGTAAGTAAACGAATGCTGGAAATGAGCCCAAGAATAAATGGGCCCTGAGAAGGCCGAAAGATAACATGGGCTGGAAACGGCCCAATGGAATAATGGGCCGTTAATGGGTATAAAGTGATACACTGTTCATTACGGGCCAGTTTTACCACGGGCCGTTAATGGGCCGAGGGTTACTAAGGGTGTGTTCATTTTCTGGCATGGGGTGGTATGTAATGGGTCGGATCCGTCCCCGCGGCCCATTCCCGTGTTTAGTTGGTCGAAGGAGCCGGAACCCGTCCATTCCAGAGAACGGCATATTCCGTGTTTATGCGGAACCGGGTAGTTCCTCAAAAACGAGCGGGCGACGTGGAACCACCTCTGTCGCGCATCTCCTCTCAGCCGCCCCCTCTCGTGCCTTTCCTCTCGGCCGCTCCCTTTCTCGATCTGAGCCGCCACCGGCCCCCATCTCGCGCCTTTCCCTCTCAGCGCCGCTCCCTCGCGTGCCCATCGTCTCCCCTCTGCCATGGCGTGCAGCAGTAGCTTGGTAGCGCCTAGCAGCGGGCGGTGGGCCAGCGATGAGTTATTGGCGATGTGACTACGACCTAGCAACGGGCGGCAGGCCATGGCTGCCGCTGTTGCCTGTTTCTCTCGTTGACGCTGACCGCCACGTCGTCCCGACAGGCTGGTGGATGGTCTTCTCCTGCGCCTTGTTCCTAACGTCGTTGCCGTTGGTGCAGAAACCTTGATACTAATCATTACTAGTTGATTGTTTGCCTGAATTGATATGAGTACTTCTGAATTTGACGGCGAGAGCATCGCAAGAAATCAATTCTCGCTTCCTTCCACCACGATTGATACGAATTATTACTAGTTGATGATGCGCCTCTGTTGGTGCTTAGTATCATTATTACTGGTTGATACGAATTTAATACGTAGATGCTAAATGATGTTTATCACTGATACTAGCACTTGGAAACAAGTAATAATTAGTTGCATTTATTACATCCTACTCCTCTAACCAAACACCGAGACGGAACCATTCCATTCCATCTCATTAGCTCTACCAAACATGGAGACAGAATCATTCCATTCCAGTGGAATGGAACCATTACATTCCATTCCACTTGGTTCTACAACCAAACACACCCTAAGGGCCTCATATGGGCCAAAAGACGTCATGGGCCATACATGGGCCAGAAGTTAAAATGGGCTGGAATTATATTGGACAGCCCAGATGACGCTACTGGGCCTAATTCGGATAGGCCGCAAATGGGCCCTGGGTTAGCTGGCTGTAAATGGGCTATATGCGAACAGGCCGCTAACAGGCTTGCCGTGGGCCGGCCCGCCACATTTTGACCAAGTCAAACGGGCCGTCCTTTTCACAGGAATGGGCCTCTGTTGGGCCGGCCACGTGTCGACGTATCATAGGCGCTTTGGGTCCAATGAGTGGATGACATCTGTCCCAACGGTGAGCCGACATGTGTTTCCTCCAGCCAATGATGATTTTACACGTGGAAAATCCCCATTGGTCGGGGCTGTTAACGGGTTATCGGATCCAAAACCGGACCCGATAGCTTAACGACGTTCTGTTACGGTGGATGCCACGTGTCAGTCATCCTTGACGAAAGCACTTCTGTGACGCGCGATTTATCGTCATGGAAGTGGACATTCCGTGATGATAATTTTGGTAATGTCATGGAACACTTCTACGACAGCACAGGTATGACTATCTTGATACTGTCATAAATTTGTCATGGATGTACATGCATGACAGAAAACGTGACCTACTGTGACAAACACGTATCATCACGGAAGTGTATTTTTTTGTAGTGGTTGCTTAAGAGAGACCATTTTCTACCTATGCCTCCCACGGATTGATAAACCATAGGTCATCCACTTGAGGGAAATTTGCTACTGTCCTACAAACCTCTGCAGTTGGAGGCCCAACAACGTCTACAAGAAGAAGGTTGCATAGTAGACATCAAGCAGTTTAAGGCGCTGTCGGGAGGTGAGTGCTTGAAGGTATATCTTTAGATCTTCCAATCGTATCTTTTTGTTTCTTGTTTTATCACTAGTTTAGTTTATAAAAGAAAACTACAAGAAAAATGGAATTGAGGGTGCCTCATATGCTTCATCTTTTTAATATCTTTCATGAAAATAAGTATTCCGATAATTGTGCTCAATTTCTAGAGGAAGAATGCATTAGAATATTTGGACCTAATCTTTGAATGATGAGCATGATTGCAATGTTGTTAGTCTGAACTCTTTGAATATCCATAGTACTAATGATGATTGCACTAGTCATGATGAAAATATCTCTTATAAGCATGTCAACTTTTGTGGAATACATAGAGCTTGCAAGTACACACCAAATAGGGAAGATAGATTTTTCAAGAGGCATAAGTATTTGGAAACTAAATGGTTGCACGAAAGGCTAGATGATTGTGCTGAAAGATTCAATATTTATCGCCATCCTTGTGAAATTTGCAATGAACAAGGTCATTTAAAGGTCCAATGCTATTTGTTTCATGATCAAATCACGTCCAAAAATTGTGATAACTTGAATACCCTTGAGCATCATAAAGAGCTTAGTCTTCTTTTGGGGTATGAAGAAATGAAACGTATAACTGAGGGTATTCCAAAATTTAATCTTGATAGATTTCTTGATTTTGATCTAGAAGAAATTTTTATGTATTGTGCGGTGAATTGCATTGAAAATCCTTATATTGCCAATTACATAAAGACAAGAAAACAAATAGAAGATGAAGAGAATACTAATGAAAGGGAAGAGATTTCCCAATATCTTCCTATTTTTTCTTATGATGAATCATACAACGAGGAGGAGCTTTCTATTCAACCAATCTCATTATTAAGGAGCTCCAAAAAGAGGATTAAACCCTCACATAATGTGAAGAAGAAAAAGAAAAGACGGAGAAACAAAGGGAAAGAGGTATCCCTCCCAAATGATATTGCTCCTATTACTCATTGTGATGATGATAATTGCTATACTATTGGTGCTATCCATACTATTAATGATGAGAGTGATTATGCTTATGATATGAAAAGGCCCAAGCTTGGGGATGCTATGTTTGATGATAATGACATGTTTGAGAATATATTTTCTGCAATTAATGTTTGTACCAAGCTTGGGGATGCGATGTTTAATGAAGATGATAATTTTAGCCTCCCAAGTTTTGATGAGCAAATTTATTATGATGATAACATGCCTCCTACTTATGATGATTATATTGATGAAAGTGAGTTTGGAAGAGTGACAACTTTAGGAAGTAATGATCCCACTATTTTGGAGGGTGTTGAATCTTATTGTGACAATTATGAAAGTGGATTTGGAGAGTTCATGACTTTATTTAGTAATGATTCCACTATCTTGGAAGAGGTTTCAATCGATTATGATGAGAACAAAGTTGCTACTTATGATGATTATTGTGATGAAACTTATGCTATAAAAAGTAGTGATGATTATATTTATAAAACTTGTCATGATTATGATTACCCTTTTTCTGAACACTACTCTTTTAACGTCAAAACAATTTATAGTATTCGAGTCTCTTATGATACTCCCACTATTCTGAATGAGAAGAATTTTGCTTATGGAAGAGTAGTAATTTTTCTGTGCTTGTAGATCATAAAAAGAATGCTTTATGTGATGGTTATATTGTTGAATTCATTCATTATTCTACTGAAAATTATTATGAGGGAGGAACATATTCTTGTAGGAATTGCAATAATATCAAGTTTCCTCTCTATGTGTTGAAAATCTTGAAGTTATGCTTGTTTTGCCTTCCTATGCTAGTTGATTATTGTTCCCATAAGTTGTTTGCTTGCAAAATCCCTATGCATAGGAAGTGGGTTAGACTAAATTTGCTAGTCATATAATTAATGATGCTCTCTTTATGTTTCAATTCTTATCTTTTATGTGAGCATCATTGAAATCATCATGCCTAGCTAGGGGCGTTAAACGTTAGCGCTTGTTGAGAGGCAACCCAATTTTATTTTTGTTTCTTGCTTTTTGTTTCTGTTTAGTAATAAATAATCCATATAGCCTCTGTTTATATGTGGTTTTATGTTTTAATTAGTGTTTTTGCCAGGTAGAACCTTTGGGAAGACTTGGGTGAAGTCTTTGTGGTCTTGCTGTAAAAAAACAGAAACTTTAGCACTCACGAGATTAGCTGCCATTTTCTACTAGAGAGTGCTTTTAGGTTGATTCTTTTTGCAGATGATCAATAGACAAATTCCTCAGGTCCACCAATTTATTTCAGAATTTTTGGAGTTCCGGAAGTAAGCGTTTCATACAGATTACTACAGACTGTACTGTTTTTGATAGATTCTGTTTTCTATGTGTTGTTTGCTTATTTTGATGAATCTATGAGTAGTATAGGAGGGTATGAACCATAGATAAGTTGGAATACAGTAGATATTACACCAATATGAATTTAGAATGAGTTCAAAACAGTACCTAAGTGGTGATTTATTTTCTTATACTAACGGAGCTTACCAGTTTTCTGTTAAGTTTTGTGTTGTGAAGTTTTCAAGTTTTGGGTAAAGATTCGATGGACTATGGAATAAGGAGTGTCAAGAGCCTAAGCTTGGGGATGCCCAAGGCACCCCAAGGTAATATTTAAGGACAACCAAAAGCCTAAGCTTGGGGATGCTCCGGATGGCATCCCCTCTTTCGTCTTCGTTCATCGGTAACTTTACTTGGAGCTATATTTTTATTCACCACATGATATGTGTTTTTCTTGGAGCGTCATTTTATTTTATTTTATTTTGCTTGCTGTATGAATAAAATACCAAGATCTGAAATTCTCAAATGAGAGAGAGTCTTCACATAGCTACATAATTATTTAACTACTCATTGATCTTCACTTATATCTTTTTGGAGTAGTTTGTCATTTACTCGTGTGCTTCACTTATATCCTATGAGTAAATGGTTGAATGATTTGAATGTAAAAAATCTGAAATTTTATATGTTTCATATGCCTTTCCCATGGGGAGTAATGCCTTCCAATATAAGAAGTAGAGGTGGTAATTTTTTTGAAGGTTAGCAAACATTGTATTGGTCACTTGAACAATTCATGAAAGAATATTGAAGGAAGAGAGATTTCACATATAAATATACTATCTTGGACATCTTCTATGATTGTGAGCCTCATTAATTATTTCCAAACCTGAGGAAATTTGTTGAAGTTGGACAAGGAAGACAACATAATGAGTTATGCTTGGGTATATTTGTATAGAAGTTATATTGTTATGGATCCTCTAACATGTGGTGCTTGCTATTTAGAATCCTTTGCTAGCCAAAATATCTGTACTAAGCGGGAATACTGCTTGTGCATCCAAATTCCTTGAACCAAGTTTATTCCATGAGTGTCCACCATATCTACCTATATGTGGTATTTACCTGCCGTTCCAAGTAAATTTGCATGTGCCAAACTCTAAACCTTCAAATAATAATCTGTTTTGTATGCCCGAATCGCTCATGTAGCGACTAGGGGCTATCAGTATCTTCCATGCTAGGTGGGTTATTCTCACAATGAGTGGACTCCGCTCATCATTCACGATAAAATGGCAGGTAACTGGGATGCTCAGTCCTATGATCAAAAGATCAAAAACAAATTCGCAAATAATTTAAACAAAACTCCTCCAGGATTGTTGATAGTTGGACGACACCCGTTGTTTCGTACAAGCCGTGGAGTGTGATTGTTGGTGGAGGGGGAGTAAAATCTTTACCTTTCTGTTTGGGAACTGCCTATATTGTATCTAGTATGGAAGATATTGGGAACTCTTGGTCGTTATGTTGACAATGAAAGCGTACCTCTCAAAATTATTTTCATCTCTGTTTTAGCTTCGAGCTCTGGCACCTATCCAAATCCCTGCTTCCCTCTGCGAAGGGCCTATCTTTTACTTTTATGCAAGAGTCAGTAGTATTCCTTCTCATTCCAACCTACTTTTTAGTTGGCAAGCATCATCTGGTGGAGAAAGATCTAAGCATATATGGCCATTCAAATATATTTGATCATGAATTATTATTGTTGATAATTATCTATATGATAAATAAGTTGGGAGGCGAAACATTAAGCCCCTATCTTTCTCTGTGTTCGATGGATGCTATTTGTTCTAAAAATATGCTTTGCGTGGTAGCAATCATGGAAGACTATATGATAGTTGAGTTTGTGGGATTTGCTAAATCAACGCTCTTACAGAGACCCTTCCTGAAAATAAGATGAATTGCAATTGTTTGATGACTGAGAACTGTTTGTTAGTTTTCAAGAAATTGTATGATCTATAATTTAACATGTGAATAGTTTATGATATGAGCTACTGTTATGACATATAATGATGCTAGAAAAGGTGATTGAAATTATCATTGATCAAACTTGTGCACCTGCTAGCATTAACACTTGATAATTTTTTTCTTTTATCATTTACCTACTCAAGGACGAGCAGGAATTAAGCTTGGGGATGTTGATACATCTCCAACGTATCTATAACTTATGAAGTATTCATGCTATTATATTATCCTTCTAGGATGTTTTATATGCATTTATATGCTATTTTATATGATTTTTGGGACTAACCTATTAACCTAGAGCCTAGTGCCAATTTCTGTTTTTTCCTTGTTTTTGAGTATCGCAGAAAAGGAAAACCAAACGGAGTCCAATTGACCTGAACTTGACGGAGCTTATTTTTGGACCAGAAGAAGGCCATGGGGTAAAAGAGTTGGGCCAGAAGAGTCATGGGCTACCCACGAGGGTGGGAGGCGCGCCCACCCCCCTGGGCGCGCCCCTACCTCGTGGACAGCCCGGAGACCCCCTGACTTGTTCCCGACGCCAAAAGCTCTTATATATACAGAAACCACCAGAACATAACCTAGATCGGGAGTTCCGCCGCCGCAAGCCTCTGTAGCAACCGAAAACCAATCTAGACCCGTTCCGGCACCCTGCCAGAGGGGGGGGGGATCCCTCACCGGTGTCCATCTTCATCATCCCGGCGCTCTCCATGACGAGGAGGGAGTAGTTCACCCTCGGGGCTGAGGGTATGTACCAGTAGCTATGTGTTTGATCTCTCTCTCTCTCTCTCTCTCTCTCTCTCGTGTTCTTGAGTTGGTACGATCTTGATGTATCACGAGCTTTGCTGTTATAGTTGGATCTTATGATGTTTCTCCCCCTCTACTCTCTTGTAATGGATTGAGTTTTCCCTTTAATGTTATCTTATCAGATTGAGTCTTTAAGGATTTGAGAACACTTGATGTATGTCTTGCATGTTCTTATCTATGGTGACAATGGGATATCACGTGATCTACTTGATGTATGTTTTGGTGATCAACTTGCGGGTTCCGTAACATTGTGAACTTACGCATAGGGGCTGGCACACGTTTTCGTCTTGACTCTCCGGTAGAAACTTTGGGGCACTCTTTGAAGTTCTTTGTGTTGGTTGAATAGATGAATCTAAGATTGTGTGATGCATATTGTATAATCATACCCTCGGATACTTGAGGTGACATTGGAGTATCTAGGTGACATTAGGGTTTTGGTTGATATGTATCTTAAGGTATTATTCTAGTATGAACTCTTGAATAGATCGATCAGAAAGATTAACTTTGTGGTGGTTTCGTACCCTACAATAATCTCTTCGTTTGTTCTTCGCTATTAGTGACTTTGGAGTGACTCTTTGTTGCGTGTTGAGGGATAGTTATATGGTCCAATTATGTTATTATTGTTGAGAGAACTTGCACTAGTGAAATTATGAACCCTAGGCCTTGTTTCCTAGCATTGCAATACCGTTTACGCTCACTTTTATCATTAGTTACCTTGTTGTTTTTCTAATTTCAGATTACAAAAACCTATATCTACCATCCATATTGCACTCGTATCACCATCTCTTCGCCGAACTAGTGCACCTGTACAATTTACCATTGTATTGGGTGTGTTGGGGACAAAGGAGACTCTTTGTTATTTGGTTGCAGGGTTGCTTGAGAGAGATCATCTTCAACCTATGCCTCCCATGGATTGATAAACCTTAGGTCATCCACTTGAGGGAAATTTGCTACTGTCCTACAAACCTCTGCACTTGGAGGCCCAACAACGTCTACAAGAAGGTTGTGTAGTAGACATCAAATTGCATGTGTAGGTTGATTACTTGATTTGTGCTAAGTTGCTAAAATCTGCCAAGAGTTAAAATTGGGAAAAGGCTAAATTTTTATTTGGTCAAGTAGTCTAATCACCCCCCCTCTAGACATACTTTCGATCCTACAAGTGATATCAGAGCTTTGGTCTCCATTTTCTTTGATTTTCATAGCTTTTGGTGATCATAGCCTTGGGTTCACAACCTAGGAGAGTATGGCATCTAGTGAGGGAACTTACCATCGTAGAGGTCCTTACTTTGATGGTACTAATTTTGCTAGTTGGAAGCATAAGATGAAAATGCATATTCTTGGACATAACCCCGCCGTTTGGGCTATTGTGTGTATTGGCTTGCAAGGTGAATTCTTTGATGGGAGAGAACCGAACCGTGAAGCTAACACGGAAGAGTTGAAGATGATGCAATACAATGCTCAAGCTTGTGATGTTCTCTTCAACGGATTGTGCCCCGAAGAATTCAACAAAATCAGCCGTCTTGAGAATGCAAAGGAAATTTGGGATACTTTGATTGGTATGCATGAAGGTACCGACTCCGTCAAGGAATCCAAATTGGATGTGCTTCAAAGTCAACTTGACAAGTTCAAAATGAAGGATGGTGAAAGTGTCGCTGAAATGTACTCTAGGCTTGCTCTCATCACAAATGATATTGCTGGCTTAGGAAGTGAAGAGATCACCGATAGATTCATCATCAAGAAGATCCTAAGAGCCTTGGATGGAAAATATGATACCGTGTGCACTTTGATCCAAATGATGCCCAATTACAAAGATCTCAAGCCAATGGAAGTCATTGGAAGAATTGTTGCTCACGAGATGTCAATTAAGGATAAGGAAGAGCTCCACAACAAGTCAAGTGGTGCTTACAAAGCCTCATGTGAAGCTCCCACATCATCAAGTGAGAAACAAACCTTCAATGAAGAATTGAGCCTAATGGTGAAGAACTTCAACAAATTCTACAAGAGTAGAATCAAGGACAGAAGCTCCAAGTCAAGGTCCTACAATGACAAGAGATCTTCAAGTCGTGAGCGTAATTGCTACAATTGTGGAAGACTCGGACACTACTCAAATGAGTGTACGGTTCCCTACAAAAGAAGAGAAGATTCTCCCAAAAGAAGAAGTAGAAGAGAAGAATCACCGCCAAGAGAGAGAAGGAGTAGAGATGATCGTTATGAACGAAGACCCTCCAGGAGAAGCAAGGAGTCGGAGAGGAAGGAAAAATCATCAAAGATCTACACAAAAATAAGACATCAAGCTCATGTTGGTGAATGGGTATCCAGCTCCGACTCCGACCATCACTCCGAAAGAAGTTATCACGCCGACTCCGAATATACTCAAGGTGAAGGTGTTGCCGGTCTAGCACTTGTGTCAACCAACTCCTACGACATATTTGACTCACCATATGAAGGAATTGGAAGATGCTTCATGGCTAAAGGTCCAAAGGTAACACACCCCGAGTATGTTGATTTCAATAGTGATGAAGATGATTTGCTAGGAGATGATGATTTACTTGTTGACAACTCTAGTTATGAAAACTATGACGAACTTGCTATTAATCATGATAATCAAGATAAAACAAATGACGATGATAAGAAGGAAATTGAGTGTCTAACTAAAGAACTAAACGCTCTTAAGTTAGCTCATGAAACTACCTTGGAAGATCATCGAGAACTTTTAAAGACTCATGAGAAGCTATGCTTTGAAAAGCTCAATCTTGAGCAAGAGCATGAGTTCTTACAAGCAATCAATGATCATCTTCGCAAGAAAAGTTCTTCTTACATTGCCAAGCGTTTACTCTTGTCTACTTACATGCCACAAGTTAAATCTAGCAACAAGAACAAGAAAGATTCTTCCTCTAGTAGTAACAACAATCATGCTAAATCCAATGTTGTTGCTTCTAGTAGTTCTCTTGATTCCACTAATGATTCTCTTAGCCAAGTTACACTTGAGCAAGAAAATAGCTTATTGAAGGGATTATAGAGAAAGGTGTTTACAAGAGTCTTGCCGGAAGTAAGCAATTTGAGGAAATTATACGCAAGCAAGGAAGACACCAGAAGAATCAAGGTGTTGATTTTGAACGAAAGTTCAATGCTAATGGAGTTGAGTGGGAAGAAGATCAATACCACAAGACGAAGTTTGTTCCTCAACAAGAGAAGTATGATCCTACTTCTTCCAAGGAACACAAGCTCAAGATGATATTCCACCACAAGACCACAAGCTAAAAGGCAAGGACAAGCTTCAAGAAGAGATTGATGCATTTGAAGAAGCACCTAAGGCCTTGGTCATGTGGGTTCCCAAGACTACATCAAGTTCCACTTCATCAAGTATGACTACAACTCCAAGGATTCCCATCAAGATGGTGTGGATCCCTAAGAAGAAGAACTGAGAGTTCTTGAGGGTGACTCCGCCAATATACTTTACTCTTATCATCTTGGCAAGGACAAGTGCAAACAACTTCCATATCTTGCACTAGTTCAAGGAGTAACAAACCCTCTTGTTGGTAAGACAAGGGACAAGGTAACCTAATGCATTCATGGACATCATCTCATGTGAATATCACTCTATGTCTATGGATATCCTTGTTTGTTCCTTGTGGGACTAACCCGTGTAGGTGTAGCGACCCGACCTCAGACGATCAAGCCTCTGTGTATCTGTGCCATCCCTGGATCAGTATGCTGGCACACACAGTACATCAATGTATATATCAAAGTGCAATCACATGTATAATTAACGTAAAACTGATATATACCTCATAATACTCAATGAAACAATCAAGCGGGTGTGGAGTCCCATCAACGCCATCGGCAGGTTGAGTGTAGACCGTAACCTGCATCAGTAACTCTTACTCGTCGAGGAAATATACGCAACATGATACGTTGCAGTCGTGTAGGTCAGTACATTGAATGTACCGGCAAGATCACAACATAAGAAAAACAGGTGATAAAACTATACTATATGCAATATGGCTTTATGGCTCTGTATCTGAGTTTTGTTTGCGTAAAAGCTGATTTTATTTTACCTACATCAAAGGAATAAAATGAAGTCTGTACTAAGGAGTTTTCTATCATGACATGGTTCCGCCAACCGATGTCTCATAGCCCAAAATTCATCATATGTTGCCCACAATTAAGTTATCAGTCCGGTGTTGAGAGTTCCGAGATAGATCCAGGTCCAGATGCTCAAATTGTCCGTGAATCGGGGACACGCTTAATCGATTAGGTTTTTAACCCTCTGCAGAGGTTTGTACACTTTACCCGCAAGATTCGATCCCTCTCTTTACGTTCTCGCACTTCAGAGTGTTTGAGAACAAGATGACCGAAACATGGTCTTCCAAAGAGTTCCTCTGACCACTGTCCGGTACTCAACGCATCCTTCCGTAGTTCTACATCTGCTAGTACCGTCCAAGCCTGAGTCACAACTAAGGTCAACCAAGCCAGAGCCCATAATGACTTGCGGTTGCACGGGTAAGCTTACGGGCATGATGTATTCTGCCGTCTCTGTGGGTATAGGTGAAGCTTGCCGCAAGATGTCATAGCGCTTCTCCATGCATCCCGGCCAACCACTGGTTTCTCCAGGGTGCCCGTCAACCGTCCTTCACCCAGTTGTGTGTATTGAATTCTTGTCTCGAGTCTTGAAGTCTTGAGGCCTTGAAGATGCAGTCCTTGCAGCTTTCATCATGGTGTTGTCGTCATTGACGTAGATCCTTCATTCTCACACCACTCCACGAGCACTCATACCAAACCCGTCTACTATAGCGTAGCATTAAAATAAATAACGTCCGGGCTTGGTAACAGGGTGATGGGTTCCTACCTCATGCATACTACTCAACTACAAGGATTCAATAACACTATCGAGGGGTGGTTGCAAGGATGCCACTAAATGCAATAAAAACATAGGTATGAAAGCAATGATCAAATTGAACTTGCTCGGTGATGTTGACGAAGAAGAATTATCGTTCTCAAGAAATAACTTGATAGACTACTCGTCACTCTCGATGAAATCTATATAACAAACATATCATTCACATAAGCACTCACACTAACAATCAAAACAAAAGAGAGAGCGAATAATAATCAGAAGGAACTTCAAATAAAACTAGGGAGTCTTCTTCTAGAACATTCACAAAAATAGTTTTGTCTAACGGAAAATAAAACACTAAAATAACAGAGAATAAAATATAAATTTAGTTAAGACAAAAAATAAAGTATTTTTTTTTCATAAAGCTATTTTGAAAGTATTTTCAATTGGGAGTTAAAACAGTAGAAATCCATTGCAAGTTATTAGCGAACTTGAATTGATTTCACGATAACAAAATAAAAATAAATATAAAAACTTGTTGAACACCTACTGTTTAACTAATAGAAACCAAACATAAACTTTCTGAAATATAAAATAAAATAATTTAAAAACAACTATAGAAAAGAAGTAGCTATTATTGAATAGAACTAAAACAGAATTTGTTTTACATGAAACAATAAGCTAAAATACTCAAACAATTTTGAACTTTTACCACTGGTAAATATGATCACTAGTGATCAGTAGAAAAAGAATCAAATAAAAATCTATTTTTAAACTCCCGGAATAAGCAAAACAAGCTTTAATTCAAATCTGATCTAACTCAATTTTTATAAATCCAAACATAGACAAATTATATACTTTTGGAAACTACAAGAAAATTGTGATCTAATGCAAAAATAATCAGCATCATTGGACTTCTAGATCAAAAGTTATAAGCTAAACAAGAACGGAACTAAATCTGTTACGGAAATAAATCTGAAAACGAAAAAAAAAACAACAAGGGAGTTACTCAGACGTGAGGCAGAGATGGCAGGAAGGAGACGGCGATGTGGAGGCTGCTCGGCGAGGGGCGAGGTCGCCGGGCGAGGGTGGGGTGGCGGAGGAGGGTCGGCGCTTGGGGAGGTGGCGCTGGGCGATGAGGAGGTTCCAGGAGAGCTCTGGTGAGCGTTCTAGGCAGGAAAAGGAGGACGGTGGCGAGGAGGCTACGGGCAGGGAGGCGTGGTGATGGGAAAAATGGAGCGAGGAGAGGGGGGTTTTATAGGCGGTCTCGGGAGGCGCTGGGATGGAAAGACGAGGGAGATCGGGAAGGTGGAGATTCCTGTCTCCATGGATATGGAAAGCTTCTGTAACGTGAGAGGAAACAGAGAAAGGAGATAATCTCTTGTTGGGCTAGAATAGGAAAGTGCTTAATGGGCCAGCAGGTTTTTCCTAATAAAAACCTTCCATTCCTATTTTCAAAATTAGGAAACTAAAACAATAAAAAGGAAATCAAATCAATTCGGAATAAAGGGTTTTTATATACTAAAATTATCAGAAAAATAAAATGTAGATGATGAGCATTATTCCACGGCCAAAATAAAAACTTAAAAAAATGTTTTTCATAAAATCCCTAAAGGCATTATTTCTTTTTGCAAAAAATTTTATAAAAACTTTGGTTTTCTTGGCTCAAATATTTTCAAAAATGCCCCTGATTTTGGAGGGTCATTTTCCTCCGCTCTTTCTTGCTTGCAAGAATTTATTTTTCGGGGTATTTCTCGGGAAGAAAAATAGAGAAGCAAGTGCAAATATTTGAAAGAATTAAATTGCAAAACTCCGTTCAAATTCTTTATAGTTGAAGAAGTCATGTCATCTTCTCTCATTGATTTTAATAGGATGAATTTGAATTTACGGAGAAGGGAAAGTCATTTTATTCCCTCTCATTCAAAAGTTTTTGAAAAGGTTCAAATTTCACTCAAGTTTAATTCACTCAAGCAAACAAACAAACAATTCAATTAATTATATTAACATTCCAAAATTTGGGATGTTACAAACCTACCACACTTAGAATGAATCTAGTCCTCGAGATTCAAGAGGCTAGCAAGAAAAGGTTAGGGTTGGGGTCTTCTAGCAAATGTCTTGGTCAGAAAGTTCAGGGTGCTACCACACTTAAAAACAAGGTCATGGTTCCAATAAACTCAGATATTTCCTCCGGAGGGCTGACAATGTATGTCTCTTCACATATCTTACAATAGCTCCTTCATTAAAGCTCTTACATCGAGAAGCATAGAGTTTTCCTCAAAAGCTTGGGTCGGTTCGTCAAAGTTGAAGTTCGTCCGAGACTGGATCTTCTTAGCTGATGGGTCTGTGTCCATTCTAAACAACTATCGAACACTCATGGTGGTCTACAATTTATGGTTTTCTCCTGCAGAAAACGGTGCAGGTTAAACCTCACCGTATAACCTACGTTTGGCAACGGTTGCCTGTAAAGGGTTCCATCGTCCTACCATTCTATGGTTTTATGGCTTATCGTGGTCGACACTCTTCTAAGGTTTTCGAGGCTCTACGATTTTCCATCAACATATGTTAGTTCATGATAGAAGTCTCGGTATGGGGGTCAATCCATCCCGTACTTGAATCATTACCACATACGTAAATATCGAATCACGTATTCTAACACTTGGGCATTCTCACAAGCATTGCAGAAATTTTTCTTGTTCTCGAACTGGTTTCGAGTAAATCCATGGTTTCTGCAAGCCAAACAAAACATCTATCGTTACTTCACCACTCTTAGGTTTTTGCGTAACCTCCTACGGAATGTATGCTGATTTGATCACTGCTTCTTCCAAGTGTATTCCTTTATCAAGGTTACATCTGTTCCTTATCAAAATCTCGGGCACGTGGGTTATGGCCCACTTCAACACTAGTGCAGCTTTAACTCATCCTTGGAGTAACTCTCATCTTACACCTCCTTTAAATCCAATAGTACTCTGTTTCTTCATACCATCATATCAAAAAGCAAAACTCCAACTTATTTTGTCCGACTTCCTTCTATGGACCGTCATGAATAACACATTTCTTTCTTCATTGATCATGTGGCTTTATAGAGTACTATGACCAAAAGAAGTGCACAAGTTTATCCATAAAATCTCATTATTTTCATATCAATCCTTCATTACATCCTTAATCATTTTCAGTAAATCCAAATTCCAAAAAGTACTTTGTTACAAATGCTGCCACCCACATGGTTTGGTATCGCTGGAACATTACTTCCAACTTTATTTATTTATCCTCCTCGTGGATTCTTCAGTCCCACCGGAAGTGTGCGACATGAGCCTTGAAATCTTCAATCTTCTGTTTCATCATGGTGGTCTTGAGCTTCATTACCATCATCTCTGCACGCATTTCGTGATAGGTATTCACTGAGTATACCGGAGTCTTGCTTCAAGTATTTCTCCGATCGCGTGTGGCCCGATGGCTGCTTCACGAACAGCATCGAAGAAAGTTGCTTGTGGCACACGTGAGATGAAAAAGTAATGCCCCATCCTCTTTGGGCAAACTCCTTTCAAACGGTGGAGGTGTACCTCCACATACCAAAGTTCCACTCCCTTTTGCATGAAGGGGTAGCCTTTGTAGACTGCATCTCCTTCAAGGTGAATATGCTTCATCATGTCCTTCAGGATCTCTGGGTAATCATGATCACTTGTCAGGGTCATGATCGTTTCAGGACCTTTAAGGAAAGACTCGTAAAGGGTTGTCATCTGCAGTTGTGAAACAGGAATGATGCTCAGAATCAGGTACTTATCTCCTGGGGCACACATTCATATCATCCAAACAAAACTTCAAACTCAATTTCCAATTTCCTGTTTATGCATCACAACTCACTTTCTTCCATGTTCATCCAGAATATTAATTTCCAAGATAAAATATAACAACTCCTTAAAGCTTTTCAACATGTGACATTACAACTTTATTGAGTCAGGAACTATTACAATCTCTGAGTAATCTATTACATAACTCAACTCATCGAGTTCATGAAAATGAGATTGCTTTCTACTACTCTTATTATCCATATCAAAATTCCAACTACTCAACTCCAGCTTTCATCTTGTCGGGACATTTAATAGCATAATGCCCTGCTTCCTTGCAGCGAAAACAAATGACTTCCGACATGTCTCGGGGCTTCTTTGTGACTATGTGGGCTCCTTGGATTCTTGGCTTCTTTTCTGGACATTTACTAGCGTAATGACCTAAATCCTTGCACCTGTAACAAGTGATATGACTTAGGTCCTTCTCTGTAAAAATTGCGTTGTTCTCGGGTTGCCTTCTTTTTCTCTTCCTGGAATTCTCTGTAATGATCGAGTTTCTATCTCGGAGGGTCAAACTTCACTTACGCTGTCGGAAATATCACGGATACTCTTTTCTTCCCTTGGGGCAATCATGTGAATAATGTCCTTCTTCTCCACATGAATAGCAGGCATTGGAGTAAAATCTATTGAGACCTTCTCCATCCAGGTCTTCAACACTTTCATTCATTACTGGTTCTTCTAGGTCTTCCTTGAGGGCTTCTTTCATTCCATCTTCTGCTTGAATAGTTTGTTGCACCGTGGAGTAAATGTGACACTTGCACCGGTAGTGGGTAGTTCCTTCACACAGAAGCAAGTCACTGGCTAGTTGGGCATTCCTCGGCTGGGTGTTTCTCCTCACAATGAGGGCATCCATCTTTGTGTTCCTCCCAGGTGTGTCCTATTTCTCCATAAATCTTGCGAGCACAAGGTTTACTTCTTGGTGTATCATTGTGCTTCCGGATAAGACGTGATCTCATCAGGGTCTTCTTGAATTCCTCCCAAGTTCTTGCTCCTTTAAATCCTTGTATGGATTGATGCATTCTCCACCAGGTTGCAGCACTTTCTGTAAAATCTTGAAGAGCGTATTGGACCTCATACTTCCTTGAAACCAAATTGTTCCCGAAGTGATTCTCCATGTTCTGCATCCATAGCTACGCCTCCGGCTGAAGTCTTCGTCCGAGAATATCAGTCCAACTTCATTCATCATCTATGGGGTTCAAGGGTTTTAGGGTGAGATGAGAGAGAGGTGGGGAGGGATATACACACAATACAAACAATAGTTTTGAAGAAACAAGTTTTACTTTGTGGCTGTCGGAAAACATCAAACAAATGACAGCTCACACATCGTCGCATCTAACGTAAGTGTGTAACAGGGGTTTGGTCTTCTAAAGGTCAAATATTTCTTGAGAACTTCAAATCTTGAGTCTTCAACTGTTGTAGCTTCTAATACATGGTGAAATCCTCTTTACTCTGAAGGGGTCATCAGTTCTCCGATATCAAATCCTTCTTGGAGCGTCTTGATTGATCCTCCGGGTGATCAAAGGATAAGGGGTATATTCTAACTATTTGAGGTGAGAGGGTCTATTTGTTTAATTCAGAAAAGTTGAGAAGTAAGAGTCTTTTTGTAAATAAAGTTTTGAGATATCCTGTCCTAAGGGCTTTTCCGGTTTCTAGGGTCACGTCCTACAGTCAACATGTGCTCGATACCATCTCTCAGAGCGACCCGACCTCAGACAGTCAAGCCTACGTGTATCTGTGCCATCCTCGGATCAGTATCGGGCACACACAGTACATCAATGTATATATCAAAGTGCAATCACATGTATAATTAACGTAAAACTGATATATACCTCATAATACTCGGCGGAAACAATCAAACGGGTGTGGAGTCCCATCAACGCCATCGGCGGGTTGAGTGTAGACCGTAACCCTGCATCGTAACTCTTACTCGTCGAGGAAATATCTCGCAACATGATACGTTGCGATCGTGTAGGTCGATACATTGAATGTACCGGCAAGATCACAACATAAGAAAAACAGGTGATAAAACTATACTATATGCAATATGGCTTTGTGGCTCAGATTCTGAGTTTTGTTTGCGTAAAAGCTGATTTTATTTTACCTACATCAAAGGAATAAAATGAAGTCTATACTAAGGAGTTTTCTATCATGACATGGTTCCGTAACCGATGTCTCATAGCCCAAAATTCATCATATGTTGCCCACAATTAAGTTATCAGTCCGGTGTTGAGAGTTCCGAGATAGATCCAGGTCCAGATGCTCAAATTGTCCGTAACCGGGGACACGCTAATCGATTAGGTTTTAACCCTCTGCAGAGGTTTGTACACTTTACCCGCAAGATTCGATCCCTCTCTTTACGTTCTCGCACTTGAGGTGTTTGAGAACAAGATGACCGAAACATGGTCTTCCAAAGAGTTCCTCGACCCTTGTCCGGTACTCAACCCATCCTACCGTAGTTCTACATCTGCTAGTACCGTCCCAGCCAGAGTCACAACTAAGGTCAACCAAGCGAGCCCATAATGACTTGCGGTTGCGGGTAAGCTTCGGGCATGAAGTATTCTTCCGTCTCTTTGGGTGCAGGTGAAGCTTTCCGCAAGATGTCATGGCGCTTCTCCATGCATCCCGGCCAACCACTGGTTTCTCCAGGGTGCCCGTCAACCGTCCTTCACCCAGTAGTGTGTATTGAATTCTTGTCTCGAGTCTTGAAGTCTTGAGGCCTTGAAGATGCAGTCCTTGCAGCTTTCATCATGGTGTTGTCGTCATTGACGTAGATCCTTCATTCTCACACCACTCCACGAGCACTCATACCAAACCCGTCTACTATAGCGTAGCATTAAAATAAATAACGTCCGGGCTTGGTAACAGGGTGATGGGTTCCTACCTCATGCATACTACTCAACTACAAGGATTCAATAACACTACTGAGGGGTGGTTGCAAGGATGCCACTAAATGCAATAAAAACATAGGTATGAAAGCAATGATCAAAGTGAACTTGCGTGGTGATGTTGTCGAAGAAGAATTATCGTTCTCAAGAAATATCTTGATAGACTACTTGTCACTCTCTGATGAAATCTATATAACAAACATATCATTCACATAAGCACTCACACTAACAATCAAAACAAAAGAGAGTGCGAATAAGAATCGAAGGAACTTCAAATAAAACTAGGGAGTCTTCTTCTAGAACATTCACAAAAATAGTTTTGTCTAACGGAAAATAAAACACTAAAATAACAGAGAATAAAATATAAATTTAGTTAAGACAAAAATAAAGTATTTTTTCATAAAGCTATTTTGAAAGTATTTTCAATTGGGAGTTAAAACAGTAGAGAAATCCATTGCAAGTTATTAGCGAACTTGAATTGATTTCACGATAACAAAATAAAAATAAATATAAAAACTTGTTGAACACCTACTGTTTAACTAATAGAAACCAAACATAAACTTTCTGAAATATAAAATAAAATAATTTAAAAACAACTATAGAAAAAGAAGTAGCTATTATTGAATAGAACTAAAACAGAATTTGTTTTACATGAAACAATAAGCTAAAATACTCAAACAATTTTGAACTTTTTACCACTGGTAAATATGATCACTAGTGATCAGTAGAAAAAGAATCAAATAAAAATCTATTTTAAACTCCCGGAATAAGCAAAACAAGCTTTAATTCAAATCTGATCTAACTCAATTTTTATAAATCCAAACATAGACAAATTATATACTTTTGGAAACTACAAGAAAATTGTGATCTAATGCAAAAATAATCAGCATCATTGGACTTCTAGATCAAAAGTTATAAGCTAAACAAGAACGGAACTAAATCTGTTACGGAAATAAATCTGAAAACGAAAAAACAACAACAAGGGAGTTACATCAGACGTGAGGCAGAGATGGCAGGAAGGAGACGGCGATGTGGAGGGCTGCTCGGCGAGGGGGCGAGGTCGCCGGCGAGGGTGGGGGTGGCGGAGGAGAATTCGGCGCTTGGGAGGTGGCGCTGGGCGATGAGGAGGTTCAGGAGAGCTCTGGTGAGCGTTCTAGGCAGGAAAAGGAGGACGGTGGCGAGGAGGCTACAGGCGGGCAGGGAGGCGTGGTGATGGGAAAAATGGAGCGAGGAGAGGGAGGGGTTTTATAGGCGGTCTCGGGAGGCGCTGGGATGGAAAGACGAGGGAGATCGGGAAGGTGGAGATTCTGTCTCCATGGATATGGAAAGCTTCAGAACGTGAGAGGAAAGCAGAGGAAGGAGATAATCTCTTGTTGGGCTAGAATAGGAAAGTGCTTAATGGGCCAGCAGGTTTTTCCTAATAAAACGATTCCATTCCTATTTTTAAAATTAGGAAACTAAAACAATAAAAAGGAAATCAAATCAATTCGAATAAAGAGTTTTTATATATTAAAATTATCAGAAAAATAAAATGTAGATGATGAGCATTATTCCACGGCCAAAATAAAAACTTAAAAAAATGTTTTTCAGAAAATCCCTAAAGGCTTTATTTCTTTTTGCAAATAATTTTTAAATAAAAACTTTGGTTTTTCTTGGCTCAAATATTTTCAAAAATGCCCCGGAGTTTGGAGGGTCATTTTCCTCCGCTCTTTCTTGCTTGCAAGAATTTATTTTTAGGGGTATTTCTCGGGGAAGAAAAATAGAGAAGCAAGTGCAAATATTTGAAAGAATTAAATTGCAAAACTCCGTTCAAATTCTTTATAGTTGAAGAAGTCATGTCATCTTCTCTCATTGATTTTAATAGGATGAATTTGAATTTACGGAGAAGGGAAAGTCATTTTATTCCCTCTCATTCAAAAGTTTTTGAAAAGGTTCAAATTTCACTCAAGTTTAATTCACTCAAGCAAACAAACAAACAATTCAATTAATTATATTAACATTCCAAAATTTGGGATGTTACAGTAGGTATCGAAAGTGCAACTCACTCCAAAGGATTGCTCCGAATGATCTACATCAACGTTGAGCATCTACATCTTCAACGCCTACATGAAGTCATCATCGACAAAACCCAAGGTTAGTTCATCCCTCTTAGGGGGATATCACATCTAGCGGGAGATTTACTCTAATCAATTGAGCTAAAGCAACTCTAATGATGTGAGCACAACAATGATTTATATAAAAGTGGCAACCCCACTTGTGCCTAAACGATGAGTATGACCTATGATCAAATGTTCTCATTTGACTCCTAAGTCAATATACTCATATATAGATGACCTAGTCATCGCCAAATTGCTTGATAGATGCTAGAGTGATTGTGCATGCTTTCATTTGTCATTTTGTTGTGTGAGCATGTTGGATGCATATTTTACTCATTCGAGGACATCCCTTTGTTGCTTTGATTGTTTGGCTTTTTCTCTTTTGCCAAATGGATGGACAAGAATGCCTAAGAACTTCCTCTAGCTATCTATGCTTTTCTCGTCTCAAACTCTATTCATGTTACATCACAAAGTTTGATCAACTCAGATTCGAACCACTCTATGTGAGGAGCACTTGGAGTCCCCGATTTGTCATAGACTTAAACTTCCAAAATCTCTTGGTGTTTTTAAGTATGACCGAGTCATCCATTTCGGTCACACCGAGATCACTAAGTTGATCTAGGTTTTCAATCTTGGTGCAACCGATTTGAACTTTTCGGTCACACCGAGTTGTAGTAACCGCTTGCGATTCTGCATCTTGGTGCCACCGAGTTGTTCCACTCGGTCACACCGACAGGGTCGGGATATAAACCCACGGGTGAGATTTTGGAAATTTCTTCGAAACCTCTCAGCCTGTGTGTATCCTGCTCTGCCGCCTCAGGTCTTCGGATCGTCTTCTCGCCGCCAGCGACCTCCCGCCACTGGTTTCCATCGCCGTGAATGGAATTCTGCCCCTCCGTTGCCGCCGTAGCAAACTCCGCTGAACTAGGGTACGAGTTCGATCCTTTGTGCTATTCTTTTACCTCTGATTCATAGCACATTGCTCTGCCATGATCATCACTACGTATGCAAACACTCTATCCATTGAAAACATCCTTTAGGTTAGATTTGATTTGAATATTTAGGGTTAGGTCTCCGCCGAACTCATCTTGGACCGACCGAATTGTAGAAATCGATCTCACCGATTTGGCTTAGGCCATTGCACTTGCATTTTCGGTGTGACCGAAAACTGCAAATCGGTGTGATCGATTTCGATTCTTTGTGAAACCCTAGCAGTCTTGGTGCCACCGAACTGTGACTCGGTCTGACCGAGTTCACTAGTTTAGGTTCCAAACGCTGCTTCGGTATCACCGAGTTTACAAATCGGTAGCTCCGAAATGCTTTCTGTGGAGAACTGAAACTAAGTTTTCAAGTCATCTGTTTTGCAAAAACTCTGCACTTTGTGATGCTCATCCACTCTACCTCATCTATATCTATTCACAGGGTTTGCTGTCAGTAAGTTTGCAAAGATGTATGATCAAAGTGACAGTCAGAACAGGTTTGAGGAACATGTGCAGATGAGTGAGGGGTCAGATCCCTCTAGCACTTCTGATGATGGCAGCAGGAGCACTCCCAGCAACTTGCCAAAGGCAGCCACTAGATCTAGGAAGAAGAGAACCTCAGAATCTGAGGATGAGGATTATGTTGCCACTGATGAGGAAGTAAGCTCCAAAAAGAAGGTGCTGAAAAAGGAGTATGGCACAGCTGCTGCAAGTAAGCCAGGGCTGAATAAGAAGGCACCAGCAAGGAGAATTCCTATGTCTATGGCCAGAGCCTCTACTCAAGAGACAATGGAGTTCACTCTTGAACCCAAAGAAGGTGATGAAGGCAAGAAGAGGAAGGAAAGGGTCAATAAGACAGTTGACAGAGTTATTGGGAAGTCCTCCATGATGAGAGATCCCTCAGAAGAGGAAGAGGAAGAGGATGCTGCACCAGCACCCAAAGCTCAGAAGGTTATGGGAGATGCTATAAAGACAGGGGCTGCTCCGTCAAAGCCCAAGTCTGCTCCCAAAGCTCAAGCTCAGAAGCCCCCAAAACCCAAGAGGAACACCAGAAGTATACATGCTGAAGAAAAGAACAAGGCCCCAGTGCCTCAAGCTAAAGAAGAGGAAGATGATTCACTTGTTTTGAGGAAGTTGAAGCCAAGATTCCTGACCATAATTATGCTCATCCAGTAGCTAAAGACATGCATATCAGAAAGGATGCTGGACTGAGATTGTGGAGACAGTCTGATCCTTATGCTGTAAGGAGGAGGACAACAGTTGATTACAGGTTTCACACAAAGGAACAACAAGACTTATATGTGACTATTTTGCTTGACAGGAAGCCCATTGTATGTGACATGAAATGGGTGGATTGGGAATACATCAAGGAATAAGAAGATCACTTTCCAGGTATTTATGACAGCTTCAAGGCATGTGGAGTTGACAAGTTTGTTGGGAAGAAGCTCACCAAATGGAATGATGAGCAGATCATGCAGTTTTACTCCACTGCCCACTTTTATCCAGATGGAAGGATAGTATGGATGTCTGAGGGTACAAGGTACCAATCCGCAGTTGAGGAGTGGGCCAAGCTGATCAATGCCCCTGAAGAACATGAAGATGACTTGGATGTGTATGCCACCAAGAAGAAAACCACAACACTATGGCAAACATGTACAAGGAGATCCTAGATAAGGCTTTGGAGACTCACAAGCTTGGATTTGTACATTTCTTGTTGTCTGGTCTGCCTACAATCAACACAATCCTTAGGAACACTCTGCTACCCAAGTCAGGAGATCACAAGATGATCAGAGGGCATTCTATCAACCTGCTCCAGCTTTTTGATGTCCCTCAGAAGTTCAAGGTTATGAGTTTGATTGTAGAAACAATCAAGAGGACAGCTGCTGATCAGAAGAGAAGCAGTGGGTATGCTCCACACATTCAAGAGCTCATCAACTCCAAGATGGGCACAGGAACATATCTTTTGGATAAGGAGCATCTACCCTTACATCCTGATTTTGAAGACAACACTATTGGGATGAATGAGGAAGACCCCACATCTGAGCAAGTACATGAGAAGAGAGCCAAAGCAAAGGCTGAGAAAGCTGCCAAGTTGCCAAGTGTTGAAGAGGCATCTCAAGTTTTCCTGAAGAGCAAGCAAGATCAACTTGGATATCTGATCCAGTCTACATTGAGGATTGAGAAGGGCTTGGCCACCCTGACTCAAAACCGGGTGAGCTTGGAGAGGATCATAGAAACCAAATTTTCTGAAGGTAAATGAGATCCAAACAGCAGTTGAGCAGCTTCAGGAGGAAGCAGAAGAGAAGAGAGGCAAGGCAACTACTGATGCATTGGAGCGAGTGCCTAGAGGACAGAGGTCTGCTGCAGTGCTAGTGAGAGATTCTAGAGCTACAGCATCAGCACCAGCAGCTACAGCTCTAGTGCAACCTCCAGCAGCCACTCCACCAGCTCCAACTACATCCACAAATGCCATCGTCCTTGGAGTTCTCTCTACACCACCTCCCGAGGACCAAGCCTGAGAGATGCATAGCCTCTCAAAATATTTTTTATATCTTAATTTAAACTATGAGCTTTGGCACATCTACAAATCTCCGCTTCCCTTTGCGAAGGGCCCTTCCACTACTGCAGGATGCTGCTAACGCGACACTATGATCAGAGAACGTTCGACGAAACTGTGTGCAATGCCATAATCGCAAACGGTGGTGTAAAAACCCGTCAAAAAAGGTGCAAAATGTTTGCAATGGAGGATGCATCAAACACGGTTCAGATTTTAAATGCGTGTGTGATTCAGGGCATACGGTTCAGTTCAATTAACCATTTTCGATGAGGAGGAACAAAAGAAACGGGCAGCCAGATGAAGGCGTGTGCGATGTACATCATACGGTTCACTCGGATGAACTGTTTGTGATTAGGCAACCCAAAAGAAACGGTCAGCCAGATGAAGGTGTGTGTGATATACGACATGCGGTTCACTCGGATGAACTATTTGCGTTGAGACAAGAGAACATAAACGGATCATCTTAACAAGACGTGTGTGTTGTGCGATGGGATTGCATACAGAACAACAACATATATATATATACACACACACACAATTATAAGGACATGCTTGCATAACCAAATTAAACATCCACTTACATAGGTGGCTACTACAACCATGGCATTTGCACACACCAAAGTAAACTATTACATGCATAATTACATAGGTGGCTACTACACACATGACATTTCCACACACAAATAAACTAAACTATATATTACATGCATGATTAACTAGCATAAATGATCATCTGATCATAATCTATTTCTTGTGACGCTTGCACTGCTTGTGGCTCGATCCGGGCTCGTCGATTTGGGTAACGAGGCACTTCCTCATGTCAACGATCCGCCTGTGCATCTCGTAGCATGTGTACACGCTCTTGGCTGCAAACCTGAGGTGAGGTTCATCCAGTTGCCGCATCCAGGCCCCGTGCCAGGATACAGGACTTGTTCTCTGGGCATCCTGCTTCATCTTTTCATAGTAGGGGTCAATGATGGCCGAGGCGAGTTTGACCGGGGAGTCCTTCTTCGTGCTGCCCCAGACCCTGTGGTGGTCACGGATTTCGATAAGGTTCGTGCAGGCCAAGCCAGTAACACTAAGCACTTTTACATCGTTGGTGGTATCCATCATGGCGGACTTGTAGTCAGTGATGTTCAAACCTGTTGAAACGGTCGCAAGGTGAAAGTGCAACTATCCCTGGGTGGTTTTGGTAATTCCTAACAACATATAGCTCATTGAGCTAATGCTATTTTAAGGTAAATATTTCAGGAAAGCTCAATGATTGGCATGGCATGGATTAGAAAGTGGACCCCTCAAAATGCTAAGGACAAAAGATTCGCTCAAGCTCAAAGCACAAGACTCTACATTTTACTTTTAGTGATCCAAGATCACATTGAGTCCATAGGAAAAGCCAATACTATTAAAAGGGGGTGAGGTGTTGCTTAATGAGTTACTTGCTCAAAATGCTTAGTGATATGCTCCAAAAATCGTCAACTATTTTCTCATATCCACATAAGTCCCAAACCAAAAGTCAAACTCGGCCCCACCGAAACTTTCTGTCCGGCGCCACCGAGCTCACTTGACATAGCCACTGCCACAAACCCTAGTCACTTTGGTCTCATCGATAGGGATCTCGGTCTCACCGAGATGGGATTGCAACCTCTCTGTTTCCCTTCGTAATGTTTTGGTCCAACCGAGATGAGCGATCGGTCCCACTGAGATTGCAATGCAAACTCTCTGTTTCCCGTTCGTAACGTTTCGGTCTAACTGAAATGAGCGAATTGGTCCCACCGAGTTTGCCTGACCAACTCTCTGTTTGTCTATTACCAAAATCGGTCCCACCGAGTTTGTGTAATCGGTCTCACCGAGATTACGTTATGCCCTAACCCTAATGGAATCGGTCCCACCAAGTTGACATGTCGGTCCCACCAAAAATCCTAACGTTCACATTGTGAACTAATCGGTCTGACCGAGTTCTATAATTTGGTCCCACCGAGTTTGGTGATTTGTGTGTAACGGTTATATTTTGTGTGGAGGCTATATATACCCCTCCACCCACTCTTCATTCGTGGAGAGAACCATCTGAACATGCCTACACTTCCAACATACATTTTCTGAGAGAGAATCACCTACACTTGTGTTGTGGTCAAGATATTCCATTCCAACCACATAAATATTGATCTCTAGCCTTCTCCAAGTTGCTTTCCACTCAAATCATCTTTCCACCAAAAATCCAAATCTGTGAGAGAGAGTTGAGTGTTGGGGAGACTATCATTTGAAGCACAAGAGCAAGGAGTTCATCATCAACACACCATCTATTACCTTTTGGAGAGTGGTGTCTCCTAGATTGGCTAGGTGTCACTTGGGAGCCTCCGTAAAGATTGTGGAGTTGAACCAAGGAGTTTGTACAGGCAGGGAGATCGCCTACTTTGTGAAGATCTACCCTAGTGAGGCAAGTCCTCGTGGGCGACATGGTGGGATAGACAAGGTTGCTTCTTCATGGACCCTATATATATGCATATAGCAGTTGAACGCACAAAGAAAAGCTGTCCACAAGCCGAGCGTGCCGACGGATGCGAGCAGAGCGCGCCAACAGACGTGATAGAGTGCGCCGCGGCACCTAACGGCGAGCAGAGCTTGCCGAGGGACGCGAGCAGAGGACGGCACAGTGATACGTGGAAAATAAGACAAATTGTGCGAGCGATGTCGGAGACATCAAGCACGAATCAGATTAGAGTTGCGTGTGCGATACGTGGCATACAGTTGATCCATTCGAGCTGTTTGTGATGGAATAAGCCGTGTGTGTTGTGGGCAAACGCTTGCTGGCATATAACCTTAAATTTAACGAAAAAAGTGTTAATGCATGTTACAAAAATTGTATAGCTGGAAACTATGTTCAAATACGACTCCCACGATATAATCTTTGGCGACATGCATTCATATTTTATTAGTTAAATCCTACTTATAAACCAGGACGGGGGTATAGTAGGTAATTAAATCCCAAACATTTTCTTATTAACCGTATGTGTATGTGTCCTCTCGTCCTCCTCTCACACGTCTTGTCACCCCGCTGCCGCAGAAAGCGTACAGCGCAAGCTTGCGCAGCGCGCGGGTGCGTTCTTTTGGCCAAACGGTGGCGCCAATGAACCGTCGGTGAGCCTGTTCCCACGCAACCTCACAGGTTCCCGCGGAAGCTTCCCGCCCGACTCGGTGAAATCCCCCAAAATCCCAATGCTTACCGGCCTGCTATAAAAACCCTCACGGTCGGCGAGTCCTGCGTCGCATTTTCCCCTCCCTCCCTGTAGCTTATCTCGCTCGCTTCACACAATCGCCAATGGCACCGGTCCGTCGTTGTCGCCGCCAGCCACTCCGCCACATCGAGGACAGCTCCAGCTGGGAGGCTACACCACGGCGGCGGCGTAGTCCCCGGCGTAGTGTAGTGCGCATGGCATCCCCGTTGGGTGTGCGCGGAACACCCACCACACGCTCCGCCGCCGCTGCCCGTCGACAGCCGTTGCCGGCCGACGTTGCCGCCACAACACCGTCGAAAGCCAGGGCCATCTCCCGCTCCGCCGCCGTGGCCTGATGACCCACAAGTATAGGGGATCTATCGTAGTCCTTTCGATAAGTAAGAGTGTCGAACCCAACGAGGAGCAGAAGGAAATGATAAGCAGTTTTCAGCAAGGTATTCTCTGCAAATCTTGAAATAAGTGGTAACAGATAGTTTTGTGATAAGGTAAATTGTAACGAGCAACAAGTAACAAGAGTAAATAAAGTGCAGCAAGGTGGCCCAATCCTTTTTGTAGCAAAGGACAAGCCTGGACAAACTCTTATAATAGGACAAGCAAGGTATTCCTCCGGGGTTACGGTTTCAATAATATTGGTTTCAAAATTTATGGGATTACCTGAGATATAATGTTTGATTCTTTGACCGTTTACCACCTTCGGATTTGTGCCTTCAAAGTTGTTGATTTTTATGGCACAGGAACGATAGACCTCCTCGATAACGTAGCGACCTTCCCATTTAGAGAGAAGTTTTCCTACAAAAAAATCTTAAAAGAGAGTTGTATAGCAATACATAATCACCTACATTAAACTCACGCTTTTGTATCCTTTTGTGATGCCATCTTTTTAACTTTTTCTTTAAATAACTTGGCATTTTCATAAGCTTGGGTTCTCCATTCATCAAGTGAGCTAATATCAAATAACCTCTTCTCACCGGCAAGTTTGAAATCATAGTTGAGCTCTTTAATAGCCCAATATGCCTTATGTTCTAGTTCGAGAGGTAAGTGACATGCTTTTCCATAAACCATTTTATACGGAGACATACCCATAGGATTCTTATATGCAGTTCTATAAGCCCATAATGCATCATCAAGTTTCTTGGACCAATTCTTTCTAGACATAATAACAGTCTTTTGCAAAATTAATTTGAGCTCTCTATTACTCACTTCTACTTGACCACTAGACTGTGGGTGATAAGGAGATGCAATTCTATGATTAACGTCATATTTAGCAAGCATTTTACGGAAAGCACCATGAATAAAGTGTGAACCACCATTAGTCATTAAATATCTAGGGACTCCAAACCTTGGAAAAATAACTTCCTTAAGCATTTTAGTAGAGGTGTTATGATCAACACTACTAGTTGGAATAGCTTCTACCCACTTAGTAACATAATCAACAGCAACTAAAATATGTGTATATCCATTAGAGGCAGGAAAAGGTCCCATATAATCAAAGCCCCAAACATCAAATGGTTCAATAACAAGTGAATAATTCATAGGAATTTCTTGACGTCTACTAATATTACCAATTCTTTGACATTCATCACAAGACAAAACAAACTTACGGCCAACCTTGAAGAGAGTAGGCCAATAAAAACCGGATTGCAATACCTTATGTGCAGTTCTATCTCCAGCGTGGTGCCCTCAATAAGCTTCGGAGTGACACTTGCGTAGGATCTGTTCCTGTTCGTGCTCAGGCACACAACGTCTAATAACACCATCTACTCCTTCTTTATAAAGATGTGGGTCATCCCAAAAGTAATGTCTTAAATCATAAAAGAACTTTTTCTTTTATTCGTATGTGAAGCTAGGTGGTATAAATTTAGCAACAATATAATTAGCATAATCAACATACCATGGAGTGCTACGAGAAGTGCTTATGACATTTAGTTGTTCATCAGGAAAACTATCATCAATAGGTAGTGGGTCATCAAGAACATTCTCTAACCTAGATAAGTTATCGCAACGGGTTCTCGGCTCCTTTTGTATCAACAATATGCAAATCAAATTCTTGCAGCAAGAGAACCCATCTAATAAGTCTAGGTTTAGCATCTTTCTTTTCCATAAGATATTTAATAGCAGCATGATCGGTGTGAATAGTTACTTTAGAATCAACAATATAGGGTCTGAATTTATCACAAGCAAATACAAGCGCTAAAAGTTCCTTTTCGGTAGTAGCATAATTTCTTTGAGCATTGTCTAGAGTCTTACTAGCATAATGGATAACATTTAATTTCTTATCAACTCTTTGCCGTAGAACAGCACCTACAGGATAATCACTAGCATCACACATAATTTCAAAGGGTAAATTCCAATCAGGTGGCTGAACAACAGGTGCAAAGACTAATGCTTTCTTAAGTATTTCAAATGCTTCTACACAGTCATCATCAAAGACAATGGTACATATTTTTGTAATAAATTAGTCAGAGGCCGAGAAATTTTTGAGAAATCCTTAATGAACCTCCTATAAAATCCGACGTGACCAAGGAAACTTCTTATACCTTTGATGTCCTTGGGACATGGCATCTTTTCAATAGCATCAACCTTAGCTTTATCAACTTCAATACCTCTTTCAGAAACTTTGTGCCTCAAGACAATACCTTCATTAACCATAAAGTGGCACTTTTCCCAATTCAAGACAAGATTAGTTTCATCACATCTCTGCAAAACTCGATCAAGATTGCTCAAGCAATCATCAAAAGAGGAACCATAGACGGAAAAGTCGTCCATGAAAACCTCACAAATCTTTTCACGGAAGTCAGAGAATATAGCCATCATGCATCTTTGAAAAGTAGCAGGTGCATTACATAAACCAAAAGGCATACGTCTATAAGAAAAAGTACCAAAAGGGCATGTAAAAGTAGTCTTTGATTGATCTTTAGCCGACACAGGTATTTGAGAAACCAGAATAACCATCTAGAAAGCAATAATGTGTATGTTTGCATAATATTTCTAGCATTTTATCAATAAAAGGTAAGGGGTAATGATCTTTCTTAGTGGCTTTATTTAATTTGCGGAAATAAATTACCATCCTATAACGTGTGATAATTCTTTGTGGAATCAATTCATCTTTATCATTACGGACAACAGTAATACCTCCCTTCTTAGGGACAGAATGGACAGGACTTACCCACTGACTATCAGCAACGGGATAAATTATACCTGCCTCTAGAAGCTTGAGTATTTCTTTTCTTACCACTTCTTTCATTTTAGGATTCAAACATCGTTGCGGATCACGAACTGGTTTGGCATCCGCTTCCAAATTTATTTTATGCTGACATAGAGTGGGACTAATGCCCTTAAGATCATCAAGATTATATCCAATAGCGGCACGGTGCTTCTTCAGAGTTTTCAATAATCTTTCTTCTTCATGCTCTGAAAGGTTAGCACTAATAATAACATGATATATTTTTTTTTCATCAAGGTAAGCATATTCAGGCAACGGTTTAAGCTCAAACACGGGATCACCCTTGGGTGGAGGAGGATCCCCTAGGACTTCAACAGGAAAATTGTATTGCAGAATAGGTTCCTGTTTAAAGAATACTTCATCTATTTCCCTTCTTTCATTCATGAACATCTCATTTTCATGGTCTAGCAAATAGTGTTCTAAAGTATCACTAGGAGGTACGGCAATAGAAGCAAGACCAATAATTTCATCCTTACTAGGTAATTCTTCCTCACGATGTTGTTTACTAAATTCAGAGAAATTAAACTCATGAACCATATCATCCAAGCCAATAGTAACATCATTATTTTTGCAATCTATCCTAGCATTAACAGTATTCAAGAAGGGTCTACAAAATATAATGGGACAAAAGCTATCTTGTGGAGAACCAAGAACAAGAAAATCAGCGGGATATTTGGTTTTTCCACACAAGACTTCAACATCTCTAACAATTCCCATTGCAGATATAGTATCTCTATTGGCAAGTTTAATTGTAACATCAATATCTTCTAACTCAGAAGGTGCAATATCATGCATAATTTCTTTATATAAGTCAATGGGTATAACACTAGCACTAGCACCCATATCACATAAGCCATGATAAGAATGATCTCCTATTTTGACAGAAATAACAGGCACGCCTACCACGGGTCTATGTTTATCTTTAGCACAAGGTTTAGCAATTCTAGCAGTTTCACCACAGAATTGAATAACATGCCCATCAATATTATCAGACAAGAGATCTTTAACAATAGCAATATTAGGTTCTACTTTGACTTTCTCGGGAGGTGTATAAGTTCTAATATTGCTTTTACGAACAACAATTGAAGCTTTAGCATGATCCTTTACTCTAACAGGGAAATGTGGTTTTTCAACATAAGAGGTAGGAACAATAGGATCATTATAAGTGACAGTCTTTTCTTCAACTTTAATAGGTGCAGCTACTTTTGATTCTATGGGAGGATGATATTTAAACCATTTCTCCTTAGGGAGATCAACATAAGTTGGAAAAGATTCACAAAAAGAAGCTACTATCTCAGAGTCAAGTCCATATTTAGTGCTAAACTTACGGAAAATATTGGTATCCATAAAAGATTTAACACAATCAAACTTAAGCGTCATAAGTGACTCCTTACCTTCGTTGAGGTCCCAATCTTCAGAGTTGCATTTAATTCTATCCAATAAATTCCATTTAAATTCAATAGTCTTCATCATAAAAGAGCCAGCACAAGAAGTATCGAGCATGGCGCGATTGTTATCAGAAAGCCGAGCATAAAAATTCTGAAGAATTGTCACTCTTGAGAGCTCATGATTGGGGCATGAATATAACATTGATTTAAGCCTCCTTCGCGAGGCCAAAAATTATATATATAGTTGCGATCACGATGAACAAGATGCATAGGGTAATACTTTTGATGAAATTCCAATTTCAATTTTTTTACAGTTCCATGATCTCGTATCATCACATAGCCTATACCATGTCAATGCGTCTTCCTTCAAAGATAAAGGGAAGACCTTCTTCTTAACAAAATCATCGGGTATACCTGCAAGCTTAAATAATCCACAAACTTCATCCACATAGAGTAGATGTTCATCAGGATCCTTTGTTCCATCTCCTGTAAAAGTATTAGCTAGCAGTTTTTCCATCATACCCGAAGGAACTTCAAAAGGAGTTTCATTTTCAATAGGTTCAGTAGGTTGAGGAGAAACTCTTTTCTCTACTGGACGGGGTGAAGATACCCCGAACAAGCCCCTCAGAGAATTACTTTCCATAGTAACAAGTGACAAAAAATTTCAGCACACTATATAAATTTTTCCTTACCAAATTCCACTTACCAAAGGCGCTACACGCCCCGGCAATGGCGCCAGAAAAGAGTCTTGATGACCCACAAGTATAGGGGATCTATCTTAGTCCTTTCGATAAGTAAGAGTGTCGAACCCAACGAGGAGCAGAAGGAAATGATAAGCAGTTTTCAGCAAGGTATTCTCTGCAAGTCCAGAAATAAGTGGTAAGAGATAGTTTTGTGATAAGGTAAATTGTAACGAGCAACAAGTAACAAGAGTAAATAAAGTGCAGCAAGGTGGCCCAATCCTTTTTGTAGCAAAGGACAAGCCTGGACAAACTCTTATAATAGGAAAAGCGCTCCTGAGGACACATGGGAATATCATCAAGCTAGTTTTCATCACGTTCATATGATCCGTGTTCGGTACTTTGATAATTTGATATGTGGGTGGACCGGTGCTTGGGTGCTGTTCTTACTTGAATAAGCATCCCACTTATGATTAACCTCTATTGCAAGCATCCGCAACTACAAGAAAAGTATTAAGGTAAACCTAACCATAGCATGAAACATATGGATCCAAAACAGCCCCTCACGAAGCAACACATAAACTAGTGTTTAAGCTTCTGTCACTCTAGCAACCCATCATCTACTTATTACTTCCCAATGCCTTCCTCTAGGCCCAAATAATGGTGAAGTGTTATGTAGTCGACGTTCACATAACACCACTAGAGGCTAGACAACATACATCTCATCAAAATATCGAACGAATACCAAATTCACATGACTACTAATTGCAAGACTTCTCCCTTGTCCTCAGGAACAAACACAACTACTCACAAAGCATATTCATGTTCATAATCAGAGGGGTAATAATATGCATAAAGGATCTGAACATATGATCTTCCACCAAGTAAACCAACTAGCATCAACTACAAGGAGTAATCAACACTACTAGCAACCTACTAGCACCAATCCCGGACTTGGAGACAAGAATTGGATACAAGAGATAAACTAGGGTTTGGAGATGAGATGGTGCTGGTGAAGATGTTGATGGAGATTGCCCTCTCCTGATGAGAGGACCGTTGGTGATGATGATGGCGATGATTTCCCCCTCCGGAGAAAGTGTCCCTATGAGCAGCTCACGGGAGCCCTAGATTGGTTCCGCCAAGGTTCCGCCTCGTGGCGGCGGAGTCTCGTCCTGAAAGGTTGCTTAATGTTTTTTTCTCATCGAAAGACTTCATATAGGAGAAGATGGGCATCAGAGAGCCACCAGGGGGCCCACGAGGTAGGGTGTGGGCCCCCTGGCCTTCGACTTTGGCGACGATTTTTCTTTCTTTATTTTAAGATATTCCGTGGAGTTTCAGGACTTTTGGAGTTGCACAGAATAGGTCTCCAATATTTGCCCCTTTTCCAGCCCATAATCCCAGTTGTCGGCATTCTCCCTCTTCATGTAAACCTTGTAAAATAAGAGAGAATAGCCATAAGTATTGTGAAATAACAGCCCATAATGCGATAAATATCGATATAAAAGCATGATGCAAAATGGACGTATCACGGCCCGAAGGCGGGAGGTGGCTGTCGTGGCCACCACCCCACTGCCGGCCACCGTGGCCATCACCCACTCCGCCACTGCGGCCCGAAGGCGGGAGATGGTGGTCGTGGCCGCCACCCCATTGTCGGCCGTCGTGGCCACCAACCCACCGTCGACCACCAGGATCATCACCCGCTCCGCCATCGCCGCCCGAAGGAGGGAGGCGAAGGTGGAGGCCCGCACGTGCGTCAGCGACCTTGCGGGCTACATCGAGTTCCTACGGGAGGAGGAGGATCGCCTCGTCGAGCATGCAAAGAGCCTTACCGCAGCCGTGGCTGCAACACATGCCGATGCAGAGGCGAGGAATCAGGAGATCTACGAGCAGTCCGGCCGCTTCAAGAGGGATCGTCTGAACGTGCAGCAGTGGCAGGCACCGTACTGCATTTGTCCAGCTCATCGGTAGGCTCCTCCTCCTCCTCTGCCTCTTACTGAGCGTGCTCTGTAGAGGAGAGGCCGCCGGAAGTAGCACAAAGCCCCTCCGTGGTAGTAGTATTTAGGGGCTATTTTGTTCAGTTCATCTGACTATAGATGTGTGGTCGAACTGTACAACATACTTAAAATTAGCTAGTATATATAGTTGAAATAGCTATTTCAGTACATGGTTGGCAACAATTGGGGAGAAGTTTGGTCGGTTCAGCTGTCGAGTTGAACTATTTGTATAAATTAAGAACGACTACTTAATCTATGAATGAAATCTATGCTTAATTACTAAATTTTAGTTGCAACAATTAAATAGTGCTAATGATTTCTAGCTGCATATTTTGACAAATCGCAGTGTTACAAGGATTGACAAATGGCAACGTTACTAGATCAACAAATGTAAATATTTCAAGTTTGACAAATGGCAACATACCCAATATGACAGATGCAAATCTTACCAAAAAATTTGTACGTGGTTGCACACGGGTCATCCAAAACAACCGTTTGTGTTGAAGGGATGCACAAATCCTGCGCTGCTCTCACTTTGCATACGGGTGTTCTGTCTAAAATGATTGCAATCAAGAGCTGCAGAAATCCTGCTCGGCACATTTTCTCTTGGCTTCCTGGGGAAGCTGTCGGTTTGCATACGGGTGTTCTAACTAAAAGGTTTGCGATGAGTGTTTTATATTGCGAGCAAGGTGGGCGGCCATGGAAGTCAAAGGGCTCGCTTCCCAACGAGCCTGCGCAGCGTACAGCTTGCACGCTTCCCGGTGAGCCTGCGCACTCGAGGACAGCTTGCACGCCTCTCGGTCACCACAGACCGGACGCTCGCCAGACGCCTCCCATTCAGTCAAGGTCAAGCAGTTGTCCGCACGACACCTCCTACAACCATTAAAACCAAGACACGTGGAGTCATGTGAATGGTTAACAGAATTTTGGATTTACTAGAATTTAGAAACTAGGCATCTCAATGTTTTGCCGACAATCAACGGTGCCCTGGTGTTTGAAATTCATTCCCATTTCTTGCATGGGACCTAAGCATGCACCCAAGGACATAGATTTGATTTTTCAACCAATTTATATGCAGTGGAGCATGCACATGTAGTTCAAATTTGAATTGTGCACATAAATGCATTGAAAACTCAGTTAATGCATAAAAATGTCCAAGCGAACCCCAAAAAATCACAAAAATTCACAGAACACTCCTGTTGTTCTATGTTGACACGAGAAAAAAAATTGAAAGCAATGATACGCAATGGATATCGTTTCGTCCCCAAAGGTGGGACGTTCCCTACCGGAAACCATCAAGCTTGTTGTGAGAAGCTCCGGTTTGTGAGAATCATATACCCAAACCTGCCCCAAATGGGACAAAATTTGTACCACGGCATGTTGATACCGCTCCATGAAAGCATGCCAAGTTACATGAATTTCGGACGAGTTTTGGATTTACTAGAATTTAAAAACCAGGCATCTCAATGGTTTGCCAGCAATCAACGGTGCCCTGGTGTTTTAAATTCATTCCCATTTCTTGCATGGGACCTAAGCATGCACCCAAGGACACAAATTTTATTTTTCAACCAATTTATATGCACTGGAGCATGTGCATGTAGTTCAAATTTGAGTTATGTACATAAATGCATTGAAAACTCAGTTAATGCATAAAAATGTCCAAATGAACCCTGAAAAATCAAAAAAAAAATTACACAACACTCCTGTTGTTCTATGTTGACACGAGAAAAAAATTGAAAGCAATAAGAGGCAATGGATATCGTTTCGTCCCCAAAGGTGGGACGTTACCTACCGAAAACCATCATGCTTGTTGTGAGAAGCTCCGGTTTGTGAGAAGCATATACCCAAACCTGCCCCAAATGGGACAAAATTTGTACCATGACATGTTGATGCCACTCCATGATAGCATACCAAGTTTCATGAATTTCATACGAGTTTTGGATTTACTAGAATTTAAAAACCAAGCATCTCAATGTTTTGCCGGCAATCAACGGTGCCCTGATGTTTGAAATTCATTCCAATTTCTTGCATGGGACCTAAGCATGCACCCAAGGACACAAATTTGATTTTTCCACCAATTTATATGCACTGGAGAATGTGCATGTAGTTCAAATTTGAATTATGCACATAAAATGCCTGGAAAACCCAGTTAATGTATAAAAATGTCCAAACGAACCCCAAAAAATTCCAAAATTGAACACAACACTCTTGTTGTTCTATGTTGACACTCGAAATGTTTTGAAAGCAATAAGAGGCAACGGATATCGTTTCGTCCCCAAAGGTGGCACGTTCCCTACCGAAACCATCACACTTGTTG
The DNA here is from genome assembly GCA_021605145.1 of Aegilops bicornis. Classification (NCBI taxonomy): domain Eukaryota; kingdom Viridiplantae; phylum Streptophyta; class Magnoliopsida; order Poales; family Poaceae; genus Aegilops; species Aegilops bicornis. The sequence goes on from CM038675.1 coordinate 500,962,151, forward strand.
TGAGAAGCTCTGGTTTGTGAGAAGCTTATACCCAAACCTACCCCAAATGGGACAAAAAATTTACCACGACATGTTGATGCCGCTCCATGATATGATGCCAAGTTTCATGAATTTCAGACGAGTTTTGGATTTACTAGAATTTAAAAACCAGGTATGTCAATGTCTTACCGGCAATCAACGGTGCCCTGGTGTTTGAAATTCATTCCAATTTCTTGCATGGGACCTAAGCATGCAACCAAGGACACATATTTGATTTTTAAATTATTTTATATGCACTGGAGCATGTGCATGTAGTTCAAATTTGAATTATGCGCATAAAATGCTTGGAAAATCCAGTTAATGTATAAAAATGTACAAAAGAAACCCTGAATAATTCCAATTTTTTTGACGACACACCTATGTTGCATGTTCACTGCAGATAAAAGTTCTAACAATTAAAACACCATCCTTTGTAGTCGTGACCCCATTACATAATTCAAATGATCAAGACGATAAATCAAGTAGATCGGACATAGTTTATTATCACCAATCGTGTGAGATGCATCACAAAATATCTTGGAGCACCGTTGGTGTATAGTACGCCTATGGCTTACGAGAGAAGGTGCGTCGGCTACAGTCCACAGCCAGCATGTCAAGCACACTAGCTCACTCCCCAAATATCATTTCACTGTTCATTCGTTGCCGATGAAAGATGGGGACGTGGACCCACGTCGTGAGGGCAACTTCGGCGGCCCACTCCGGCGAGAGCGCGGCCGCAGCTGCCAGGCGCGTGCTAACAAGCTTCATGGGGGTGACCGCAATCTGCGTCCGGGCGGCCAAGGCAGCCCAAACGACCGCTATTTCTTCTCAGGAGGCGGCGGCAGCATCTGCCTCGGGGATAGCAACTGGCGAGAGTGGCACTGTAGCTGTCTGTTTCGCAGCGGTGACCTTAGCCCTGATGGAGGCCGCCACTACCAAGTCGAGGCCATCCACGCCCAGCTCGTGGCGGTCACCGCACAAATCGAACGAAGCTTCTCCGGCAACGATCGGCAACCCACGACCGAAGAGCTGGTAATCGCCAAGAGAGTTCGAGCAGCCATCCATTCCTGCACGGCATACCTTGCCACGACGGAGCCGCCAGATCCCAGATCGCGGCCGCCCACACCTAGCTCGTGGCGGCCTATTCCAAAGATATGGCAGACGCGGATGGAGAGATGCTTGCCGAGTATGGTGCAATTGATCCCATGGAGCCCCTTCCCCAGCAGACCGTCGGGCGTGAGCTGGACATGGAGGCGGCGGCGGAGATCACCGAGCACCAGCCGTAGTAGTACTCTTTGTTTTGTTTAATTAAGAGAGCCGGTCTTTAATTTGTTAGAGTAATGTTTAGGTCAGCTAGCTCTGTTTAATTGCTGAACTTGCTTGATTAAGAAGTTAGTCTCCTTTGTGTACCCAAATTATGCAATGACGTGGATGACCACTGTAACCAGGGAAATTCGAACCAAAATTTTTGACGTTCAAACTCAACACACATGGGTTAAGCTGTCTGAATCATTTGTGATGTTCACATATCGTACGCAGTTCTGAATAAGGGACCATGTCTGATGACACTTTGCGCGCCAGTTTTTTGGCTGAAAGCAAATGTGGAAATATCTACCTCCCCGCCCCCTCCCCCTTACCAAAAGCCACATTTCCCCTCTTTCCGCCTTCCTTTACATGTTGAAACCTTCACTCCTTGCTTCCAGCGCAGCCGCCTCCTCGCCGGCGACCCTCCTTCACGCTGCTCGGCCTCGCCTATCCGGGCAGGTAATCCACACCCGACCCCCATCCTCCTCCTCCTTCCACATCCCACATGCCCCAACCGCCGGCGCGAGCGTGACACCATCCACCCAAATCACCGACCCCTCCACCAAATAAGCGCCGGCCTAAGCCATGGTGCATGCACAATAGCCAGGACCTCAAGGAGTATTTGGCAACGGAGAAGCAAATCGTGGCCGCACGCACGGATGAGGTCGCGATGGCTGCCATTCGTGCTGACCCCCAGATCTTGAAGGAGCACCTTGCCATTTACTAGCTATGCCGGTTAAGCATGCTCGGTTTACCCATAACGTGTGCTGCTCCTGCCTTTCCTTCACAAATTCTAGTGAATTGTGCTATCTAATTTTACCATGCAATCTGTTGCTCTAGTGTATATGTTCTATATGTCGTGCATTGTGGTGCTCAATTATTAACTGTTTTGTTAATTAGCTGTCGTCTTCAGTTAATTGTTTGGTTCAATTCTGCAAATGTGATGTTCAATTCTTCAGGCTGCAATTTTGTATTGTCTTCCATGTGAGAAATAAATCGAATTTATCTTTACAAAATACATGAGAAACGAATAAAATTGATATATTTCCAAGTTGTCAATCATGCGTGGTTTGGTTATACATTGTGCAATGTGGTACTCAGTTAACGTTTGGTTCATTTGTGTTGTGGTGTTTAGTTAACTGTTTGGTTCATTTCTGCAATGCGATGTTCAATAGTTGTGGGTGCATTCTGTTATTGTATACCATGTGAGGAATAAATTGAATTTGGCTATAGTAAATACATGAGAAACAAATACAATTGCTACAACTGGTTGTAGTTAACTGTTTGGTTAACTATCTGATCTTCTATTAGGAGTATGTTATATTGTGCAATGTGGTGCTCAGTTAATGTTTGGTTCATTTGTTGTGGTGTTTAGTTAACCGCTTGGTTCAATTCTTCAATGCGATGTCCAATTGTCGTGGGTTGACTTTTGCATTGTTGTGCATGTGAGGAATAAATCGAATTTGGCTGCACTTAATACATGAGAAACATATACAAGTGCCATATTTCCTAGTTGTTGATCATGCTTTGTTTGTATAAATGGGTTTTCCGTGTGGCTTGAATTAATCTGATGAATCTGCAATGTGATTATTTTCCATCAACATATTTTACTGATAGCATGCGAACCCTTACTTAACCTGATGACTAACTACCTTATATGTGCTGCAGGGAAACAATGGGAAGCACTGAGGTTTACAATCGAGGTTAGCACGTGCATGGTCCGTTGTCTAATAGCACATTATTCTGCAACTGCAAGAACCATTCTAATATTTAGGTTTTTAACAATTTGGTCTTGCACATGTAGGTCATGCTATCAGAGGTTTTGACCCACTATTCGACCCTTTTTGCATATGGGGAAATGAGTTGTCCATGAATATCAATCAAGTCAAGAAACTCAGAAAGATTGTTAGAATAAAGAAATTAGCGAGAAAAAACAAGATCTTTGTCTGCACAATGAAGAAGACATCAGTTCACTACAGGATGGTACTAACTATTATACCTTGCCTTTTTTATTCCTTTGCCCCATTTCCAATATAGAGAAGATATTTATGCACATCCTTGTTTTCAGGCCTTTCCAAAGCAGTTCACTGATGATTACCTCTCAAACCACATGTATGGTCAGTAGGTGAGGAAGATATTCATACAACACCCACGGTTCAATATTGAAGTGTTCCTGAAGAGGACGAAGGATGGACGGTCAATCATCCATGTGCCTTTGGCCTAAAGTTACAAAGACCTTCAACATCAATGAAGGCTCAATATCCATATACGCTTCGGCAGTTTTCCAGCTGAGATACATCTGTCTATGTACCGTCTATGATGCTAATTTCGAAAGGTTATAGATGTTGCAGGTGAAACTTGGTCCTGGTGTAGTTGTGTAATGGGGTAGCTGAGTGCTGAAGCTATATGATGTTGTACTCTGATGTATTTCAATTATAATATGAAATGTCAATTAGATTAATAAATGGATTATGAATAATTGGACAATTAGCCAGCTAATGGCGAATTAGCCTGCTAATTGTGTTTTTCTATTGCAAATGGTTGTTGAAAAAATACCGTGGGCGATGACCTCAAGCAACGCACACAGTTTCTAGGAATAAACCATGTTGGATCAATGAACAATCACACACGACTTTCTCTTGAAAATTGTTTGCGTTGGGCCACCTTGAGCAAACGTTTACCACATAAAAACTGTGTGATATGGACAGCCATTGCCACACAGTTTCTCCACGGACTGTGTGTGATATATTCAATAGCACAAACGATTTAACGGGAAAATTTTTGTGTGATGTACCTGTGAGCGGAAATGTTGTCCTTGGAGCGACTGTGTGGGATGTACATACGAACGGAAACGTTTAGCGGGGACTGACTGCGTGGGATGTACTTGCGACTGGAAACAATTTCGCCATATAATTGTATTTTTTAGCTCTACGGTACGTATTTCCGTATTCGAGCGCTCGCCGATCGCACACGGCCTCATTTTGCCAAACGTGTGTGTCAGGAGGGCATATCCCTGACAGTTTCTGGGTCGTGTGGGAAGGACCCCCCTATCGCCCACACTCACTTGGTGATGGTTCCAAATGCCGTCGCGGAAAGGGGTTAAAAATCGTTTGTTTAGGAGCTCGCTGTACTAGTGTTCTATTTACTTTTATGCAATTTTTATTTTCATTATGAGGCTCCATCTTCTCTTATAAAGCACCAACTAGGGAACACTATTGTCATACTTGTGCATTGGATGTAGCTAATATTTGAGTGTGTTTCATGAATGGATCGATGATTGAGCATAATGGGATAGGGATAACTTTCTTTAGTGTTGATATTTTGAAAGACATGGTTGCTTGTTGATATGCTTGAGTATTGAGGTCTTCATGTCAAATTATAGACTATTACTTTGAATCATTTAAAGTCCAAACGTCTATGCTACTAAAGAAAAGATTATGTGATGAACATGTTAGGTAGCATTCCACATCAAAAATTCTGTTTTTATCATTTACCTACTCGAGGATGAGCAGGAATTAAGCTTGGGGATGCTTGATACGTCTTCAACGTATCTATAATTTTTTATTGTTCCATACTATTAAAGTATCAATCTTGTATGTTTTATATACATTTACAAGCAACTTTATATCATTTTTTGGGACTAACCTATTAACCTAGTGCCCAGTGCTAGTTGCTGTTTTTGCTTGTTTTTGGTTTCAGAGAATATCAGTACCAAACGAAGTCCAATCGCCATGAAAGTTTTTGGAGATTTTCTTCTAGACATAAGGAGCACTAGAAGCTTTGGGAGAAGACCGACGTCCAAGCATGGGCCCACAACCCACCAGGGCGCACCCAGGGGGTAGGCGCGCCCTTATAGATTGTGGGGCCCCTGAGGCTCCTTTTGACCTACCTCCGCCTCTATAAGTACTATAATATCCCAAAACCCTTGGGGGAGTCCACGAAATACTATTTCCGCCGCCGCAAGTTCCAGAACCACGAGATACAATCTAGAGGACTTTTCCGGCACCTTGCCGGAGGGGGAAACAATCACGGAGAGGTTCTTCATCATCCTTGTTCCCCCTCCGATGATACGTGAGTAGTTTACCATAGACATGCGGTCCGTAGTTAGTATCTATATGGCTTCTTCTCTCTCGATGTTCTTCAATACAATGTTCTCCTTGATGTTCTTGGAGTTCTTTCCGATGTATTTCTTTTTGCAGTGTGTTTGTTGAGATCCGATGAATTGTGAGTTTATGATCAGATCTATCCATGAATATTATTTGGGTTTTCTCTGAACACTTTTATGCATGATTAATATAGCCTCGTATTTCTTCTCCAGTTTATTGGTTTGGTTTGGCGAACTAGATTGATTTATCTTGCCATGGGAAGAGGTGCTTTGTGATGGGTTCGATCTTGCGGTGCTCAATCCCAGTGAAAGAAAGGGACATGACACATATGTATAATTGCTATTAAGGGTAAACATATGGGTTTTATTCATACATGAATTTAGCTTGCCTACATCATGTCGTCTTGCCTAATGCATTACTCCGTTTTCCATGAACTTATTACAGTAGATGCATACTGGATAGGAGTCGATGTGTGGAGTAATAGTAGTAGATGCAGAATCATTTTGGTCTACTAATCTTGGACGTGATGCCTATGCATGATCATTGCCTTGGATATCATCATAATTATTTACCTTTCTATCAATTGCTCAACAGTAATTTGCTTACCCACCATATGCTATTTTCTCGAGAGAAGCCTCTAGTGAAAACTATGGCCCCCGGGTCCATCTTTTATTATACTAAAATCCTAAAAATGCCTTGCTGCAATTTTCTTTTATTTATTTTATTTTGCAATTTAGTTAGATCTATTTATCAAATCCTATACAATTTAATCTTGCTCGTAACCGTTGAGGGATTGACAATCCCTTTACACATTGGGTTGCAAGTATTTGTTGTTTGTGTGCAGGCGTTGTTTACAAAGTGTTTCTTGGTTCTCCTACTGGATTGATAACCTTGGTTTCATAACTAAGGGAAATACTTACCTCTTTCGTGCTGCATAATCCTCTCCTGTTTGGGAAATACCAACGCGGATCACAAGTAGCATCCATACCAGCCGGAGTTGCTGCTGCTGCTCCGGTTCTTGCTCGCGTTGCTGCTCTACTCTTACTCTCGCTTGTGCTACTACTCTGCTCTTGCTCTCGCTCGCGATGCTGATGTTTTTACAGGGGCTGCTGCAACTACACGAGTTGCTGCTCTAGCTCTTGTTCGTGCTGCTCCTTTGGGCGCTACTACTCGAGCTGCTATCTGCTAGTGCATTCCCTGTCGAGGGCCGGCTGCTGATTTAGATCACTGCTTCTCTACTACTAGTGCTTGAGTGGCCTAAACTACCTACGAAGTGCTTCTCTGCTACTAGTGCATTCAATTTCGACAGTAAAACTCAGTTTTGATAGTAACATTTAGTTTTGATAGTAACATTTAGTTTTGATAGTAAAATTCAGTTTCGATAGTAAAGTTCAGAGTCAACAGTTTTTACATCATATGTTGGAGTTAGGTGTTTTTTGGTGATGTAAATTATACATGTAGCACTTTTCGGTAATGCATTTTACATCATCTATTGGAGATGCTATTAGAATCCCACTGGAGGTTAACGATGTCTGTCTTGTACTGCTTCAGCCTCGACATCGTACAACTCGCCGTAGCTGCTCCAACGACGAAACCATCCACCATAACAAAGTAGTACCCTCGAAACTGTCTAAAGCTGCCTCAAATCTTCTTCCCCGCCTCCGACGGCCACCTCCGCCGCAACATCTTCAGTGACCAACCCAATGATGCTGAGGTTGTACACTTGTCTCGTCACTTTTTACTCTACAATCATGTAGATCCCTTAAGGCTATTTTGTTTCAAAGGAAAAAGTGAAGGAAAAATATAGCAATAGGAAATTTTCCTATGGTACTCTATTATTCAATTATCCATGCATTTGGTTGAAAGGAATGGAGCAAAATAAAATTGAAGTATTTTTCCCTTTTGTCTCTGTTTCAAAACAAAAACATAGAAATTTTAACATCCATCTGGACTTACTTTTCAAAACCCTATGGATGAAAACAAGACTAAGTGCATTAGTGGCACAATAACATTCTAACTGTACACATTTTCAGGTGGTTGGACTTTAATTTGGCCATGTTTCTTGGCATTCCCGTGCTCTTCCAATTCTTGTGAACCAAACGTCTAAGTTGACAAAAATCCTATGTTTACAAATGATGTGTTTTTCATGTGCATTCCTATTATATTCTAGTGTTTTCCTATCCCCGCGTTTTTAGAATCCTGCAAGCCAAAGGATCCCTTACATAATTACTTCAGTTATAGATAGGCATTGAAGAAAACTTTGTGTGGTTTGTCCTACTCCTGCCACACCATCGTCCACCTCACCTTAGCTACTCCGTCGATCAAAGCGT